>JAGDQO010000813.1:0-706084 GCA_018342035.1 Solanum appendiculatum | reverse complement strand
AAGGACCAAAACCGATAAAAAATATCTTATTGGTTTAGCGTATTTAAAAATTGAAAACCGAACCGATAATACGTAAAATCGAACCGAACCGACTGATGCACACCCCAATTAACACTCAAAAAATATCTACCAAAAAAAGCATAAAAAAAGAAGAAGTTAACCCAATGATGTACTAGCAAGGTGTCGAAATGGAATTGGAGCAAAAAGCTAAAGCACACATCATTAAGTAAATCTTTCTTCTTTTTTGGTAAAAAAATAAAAATACGTCAGCTACCAGCACTTTGCTTCCTGGTGTCAAGGAGGGAGACAAAATGAAAAAAAACGGTAGTAAAAGTTTGATCACCGTCTTTGAGGCGGTTGACGATTAAGTCAAAAAGGGTATAGAGAATGAAAACGATCATGTTAAAAATATAGTTTTTATAAAGGAAATAAATCCATAAGTTTGTAGTATTGATTTAGGTAACTGTTGCTCCCAAATGCACACGCAAGTGTACGTGGTTGTAGAAGTAATAAATGGCTCTTTAAGAACCGGGTTGTCGTACCCAAGGGACTTATGATCAATGGATATCAATTCAATTAAATCTATAATTTAAAGACTGTATTAACGTATGGTTTTGATTACTACTATTACTAAGAACAATTTAAATAATAAACTAGCTGACAAGGATAACTATAATTTCGGTGTTTTAATCAATTAAGGGACAATTCCAGGGCTGCAGCATACTTTGGGTTTCATGTATCACATCTCATGCAAAGAATCAATTTTAGTTATCACATTACTGATTTACAGGGTTAATATTATGATCATGATCTCTCGACCTCTAATCGCCTACTCCAACTAGCTGTCTAACTACATCGTTGAGCGGGGATAGGCAGTCCTAATTGGCGAGCATTTATATTTCATCCTGTTCGTAACCAAGCTAGGTGTTCGTCCGGGCGTCACTCCTAAACACGAATCTAATCAAAGTTAGAACAAGCTCTTTACATTCTCTGGTCTAACTACCTCTTCATCTCTCGAGTCCAAGAATAGACAATAGATTTATTTCTATGGTGGCCTAGCATGAAATACTAAAACAAGAATGTAAAAGTAATGTATATGATAACCAATAATCAATTCAAAGCAATTTGATGTTCAACAATAACCCGTAGCTACAGCCCCAGAACAAGGGCGTTTAGCCACACATAATATTCATAAACTCAAAAATAATAAATTTCATAAAATTCAAACCTAAAGAAAAAAATAGAGAATTGAACCCAAAGATGAATTGTAATCCCTTGCTCTTTATCACCAAAAAGTAGCTCCCCTAAATAATTATTTCTATGGACTATTTATAGATGTAGAAAACCCTGAATAAAATAATTGAGTCCAAAACAAATAGGAATCCAAAACCAAAAGGAATTGGATTCCTAGAAATTGTGCCGCCACAACCAACCTTTCCATATATATACAAATATTAATATAATATTCGATTTAATCCATTAAGCTGTCTGCTTGATTTTCCTTCTTCAATCTTTCATAATTAATTCATTTTAGCTCCAAACTTCTTCAACTTTGTACCAATTTAATCCTACAAATAAAATACACTATTTAGCACAATCCATAAAATCCATGCTAAAAAGGACAAATATAAGTAATAAATATGAGGCAATTAATAATAAGAAAATATATTTTTGGCCTCAGATCAACACCCCACACTTAAACTTTTGCTCGTCCTCGAGCAAACATTAAAGCTCATCTCAAAAATCATACTATGAAGCCATCACTTTGGTTGATACAAACAATTAGGCTATATTGAAATTTGAAAACATCAAGTACAATTCCCGCTCATTATGCAAGACATCCAAATAAACAACAAACCTCTAACCTCCTAACCTCAAGGAAAGACTCTGAACTCATCAAATTTAAGCTTGATCACCTACTCTCATCAAAGAAAGTTAATAACATCACCTATCTATCATGAAACAAGTGCCCTCACAAGAAGAAAATAGTCCACACACTCAATTCAAAAGATTGAATATAAATTAAGGACTTCACATCAAAGATCAAATCTCATACTCACCAATAAAATTCACATGTATGCTCAAAGAACCATATGCTTGCCCATTATGTACATCTCCACTAATTAAGCATGCTCGAATAGAATCAAATAGGACTTTAACGGGTTGTAATGTAGGCTAGGGGACGGGTAGGAAAATTATATAATAGTGACTCACACTTCCCTAAGCACTTTGCAATTTTAGATTTCATCACCCATTATTTTCTTCTCTTTATTTTCAGCCCTCTCTTCAACAATTATTTCACAAGTAATTCTCATCATCTTAATAATGCTTCAATCATTTTATTTTTTTTCACAATAATATATTTTTTTCTCAAATAATTTTTTTTTTCTTTTTTCATGTCACATTCTTTCGAAGAGGGTTTTTTCACACTTTGTAGCTATCATTGATTTTTTTTTTTTCTCAACCATCCCTTGTTTTTCTTCCAGACAAAACAATTATAATCAGTCTATGCTACAGTGCTCAAGAAAGCAAGGTGCAAAAACTAGGGATTCAACAAAATAGTTAAGGGCAAAATATGGCTACCAACAAAAGGCTATAGGCTCAAAAGGGCGAACTAGTGATATAATATCTAAAAAGGCTAAAATTTACAAGGCAAATCAAAGAAAGCCTATTATCATCTCCTAAACTGAGCAACACTTTTTATTTCGCTTCAATAACATGCAGGGCAAGTTCTAGACTAAGATGCAAAACATGGAATAAACAAATTCTCACCACACATGGCACAAGTATCAATCAAGATGGATCAATTCCACTTCTAAGAGAGACAAGATCATAACAAACTACAAAATAAAATAAGTTATATACAAAGTCACAACCATGAACCTTGGTGTCAAAGAGTTGCAATTTCATTAGCAATTAAGCATTCACAGGAACGTACTACTTAAAATTAGGCATAAATAGCAAGTATCACACAACTCAAAAGGGTCTTTTCTTTTCTCTAAAACAAAAAACAATAATAATAATAATAATTTACTCCCTATCGGTTCAAAGGGACTATCCTCAGGAAAAGTACCGAAAACAAAAGCCGAGGAACCCACCTAAAAATACAAAAAGACTCGATAAAGCAGTAAAAACTAGGAATTCATTCCTCCACCCCACACTTAAAAAGATGCTATGTCCCCAAAGCATCAAATAAAATTTAAAACAAAGGTTAGGAAAACTCCCTGAGGCCTCTAGGCCTAGCTAGTAGCATGTTCTCTTAATTTTCATCAAGGGTCATCACCCCACCCTTAAGCTCAAACGCGCTCCTTAGCTCCAAATTCTTGGGTACTCAGACTTCCCCTAATCTGCAAAAACAAGACCAAAAGAAAAGAAGAAAAAAAAATGACACTATAAAAAAAAAATAATAAGAAGCTACACTACCAATTGGGTTGCCTCCCAATAAGCGCCTAATTTAACGTCGCGGCACGACACAGCTTGGATCATTCATCATTTAGCTCAAGAGCTTCACGATCTCGATCCGTATCCTCTCCAAAATAATGTTTGACCCTTTGCCCATTCACCAAGAACGAAGGGCCAGTTTTTTCTCTAAGCTCTACCGCGCCATGTTGAGTCATCCTCACCACTTCAAAGGGTCCACTCCATTTAGATCTTAGTTTTCCGGGGAACAACCGAAGTTTAGAGTTAAAAAGTAATACCTTTTGCCCCGGAGCAAAAGTGCGAGGGATTATGTGCTTATCATGCCATCTCTTGGTCTTCTCTTTGTAAATTTTTGCATTCTCATAAGCATGGAGCCTAAACTCTTCAAGTTCATGCAATTGACCAATTCTCTTTCTACCGGCTAGCTCAGGATCAAGATTCAACTTTTTTATAGCCCAATATGCTTGGTGCTCTAGCTCCGCCGGAAGATGACATGCTTTACCGAACACCAAGTGATAGGGAGAAGTCCCTATAGGTGTTTTGTATGCAGTCCGATATGCCCATAATGCATCATCAAGCTTCTCAGACCAATCTTTGCGCTGTGCATTCACTGTTTTCTGCAGTATTTGCTTCACCTCACGATTCGAAACTTCTACTTGACCACTAGTTTGAGGGTGATAAGCTGTAGCTACTTTATGCCGTATACCATACTTAGCCAGAAGATTCTTCACAAGATGGTTAATGAAGTGCTTACCTCCATCACTTATGATTGCCCTTGGAGTACCAAAACGCGTAAAAATGTGCTTCTTAATGAATTTAATCACCACTCTTGAGTCATTCGTCGGAAGAGCGACAGCCTCAACCCATTTAGACACATAATCAACAGCCACAAGAATATATTGGTTTCCACTAGATGGTGGGAAGGGACCCATGAAGTCAATACCCCACACATCAAAGATTTCCACCTCAAGAATATTATTTAAGGGCATTTCATGTCTTCTTGATATCGTTCCCAACCTTTGGCAATTATCACACCCCTTCACATAAGCCATAGAATCTTTAAAAAGAGAGGGCCAAAAGAAGCCAGATTGCAATACCTTGTGAGCCGTGCGTTCTCCTCCATGGTGTCCTCCATAAGGACTTGCATGACAACTCTGGAGCACTTGCTTGACCTCATTCTCCGGAATGCATCGCCTCACCACTTCGTCCACTCCTTGTTTGAACAAGAATGGCTCGTCCCATATATAGAATTTAGCATCATGCATCAGCTTCTTTCTTTGTTGGGTTGTTGCGCCAGGTGGAAACACTCCACTCACCAAGAAATTCACAATATCCGCATACCAAGGCACTTGGGAGATATCCAAAGCCATCAACTGCTCATCCGGAAACTCCTCGCGTATTTGTTCCCCTTCATGCACATGAGAGAAATCTTCTAATCTTGACAGATGATCAGCGATCTGATTTTCAGTACCCTTCCGGTCTTTGATCTCAAGATCGAACTCTTGGAGAAGCAATATCCACCGAATTAGTCTCGGCTTAGCATCCTTCTTATTGAATAGGTACCTAATAGCTGCATGGTCAGTATAAACAATAACTTTGGTACCTACCAAATATGATCTGAACTTGTCGAAGGAGAACACTAAGGCAAGCATCTCCTTCTCAGTCACTGTGTAATTAGCTTGAGCAGTATCAAGGGTCTTGCTCGCATAATATATTGAATGGAACACTTTGCCTTGTCTCTGTCCCAATACTGCACCCACTGCTACATCGCTTGCATCACACATGAGTTCAAATGGCAACCCCCAGTTAGGAGCAACCAAGATAGGAGCTTCAATTAAGTTCCGCTTCAGCATCTCAAAAGCTTCTAAGCACATTGCATCGAAATCAAATTTCACCTCCTTTTCCAAAAGACTGCACATAGGTCTAGCAATCTTGGAAAAGTCCTTGATGAATCTCCGGTAAAAACCTGCATGTCCTAAGAAACTTCTTACCCCTTTGACAGAAATAGGAGGGGGCAATTTTTCAATAACTTCCACCTTTGCTTTATCTACCTCGAGTCCCTGTTTAGACACTTTATGACCCAAAACTATACCTTCTCGGACTAAGAAGTGACACTTTTCCCAATTAAGCACAAGGTTAGTGTCTTCACAGCGAGCAAGTACTTTATCAAGGTTTCGAAGACATACCTCAAAAGAATTCCCAAAAACGGAGAAGTCATCCATGAATACTTCCACAAAGTCCTCCACCATATCATGGAAAATGGCCATCATGCACCTCTGGAATGTGGCAGGAGCATTGCAAAGCCCAAATGGCATGCGTTTGAATGCATACGTGCCATAGGGACATGTGAATGTAGTCTTCTCTTGATCCTCAGGTGCGATTAAAATCTGATTATATCCAGAATACCCATCCAAGAAGCAATAATACTCCTGTCCTGCTAAACGGTCAAGCATTTGATCAATAAAAGGGACAGGGTAGTGGTCCTTTCTTGTGGCATCATTTAATTTTCGGTAATCCATGCAAATTCTCCATCCGGTGACAGTTCTTGTTGGGATCAACTCATTCTTGTCATTCTTCACTACTGTCATACCTCCTTTCTTAGGTACACATTGCACAGGACTTACCCATTTGCTGTCAGAGATAGGATACACAATTCCTGCATCTAACCACTTGATCACTTCTTTCTTCACGACCTCCTTCATCAAAGGATTCAGCCGGCGTTGGTGTTGCGTACTCGGTTTATGGTCGTCCTCCATGTAAATTCGGTGCATGCACAAGGCCGGACTAATTCCATGAATATCCGACATTTGCCAGCCTATTGCTTTCTTCCTTTTCTTCAGTATCTCCAAAGCCGCATCAACCTGTGCTGCAGACAAATGCGCAGAAAGTATAACAGGTAAAGTTTCATTAGAGCCAAGATATGCATACCTCAAGTGTGACGGAAGTGATTTTAACTCCAGCTTTGGTGCTTCTTCTATTGAGGGTTTGGGAAGAAGACCCAACACTCGATCTAATGGTTCGACTACACCTTTTTGTGAACCAACTAGTGCTACATTAAGACAAGTGGCCAGTTCTTGCGCTTCTGCATCTCCATCTATGTCATGCCCCACCAAAACTCTTTCCAAGGGATCGTTGGGAGTTATGCAATGCAATTCTATAGCAAGGTCTACTACTGTAATGGCAGACAACTCTTCATAGACAGATGGCAACTTCAAGGCGCGATAGACATCAAACACCTCCACCTTATCATGAGCTCTCATAGTCAACTGCCCGGCCGCTACATCAATCAATGCTCGCCCTGTAGCTAAGAATGGTCGTCCCAAAATAAATGGAACTTCCGGATCGGGCTCAAAATTTAGGACAACAAAGTCCACAGGAAATATCAGTGACCCAACTTGCACCAAGACATCTTCTACTACTCCTTCCGGCCTTGCCACAGACCTATCGGCCAATTGGAGAATGATTGTGGTTGGTTTTGGACTACCCAACCCAAGTTTATTGTATAAAGATGCCGGCATGAGGTTTATACTAGCACCCAAATCACACAAACCGCGGGCATGAACACTTTGGCCAATGGTGATTTGGACTGTGAAGCTGCCCGGATCTTTCAACTTTTTGGGTAGTCTATTTTGAATTCTCGAACTGCACTCCTCCGTGAGTGCCACTGTTTCATACTCAGTCAATCTCTTCTTATTCGCCATTATATCCTTCACATACTTGGCGTACTTAGGAATTCCCTGCAAAATATCAACCAAAGGGAGATTAATGTGAACTTGTTTAAGGAGAGACAGAAACTTACCGAAGCATTCGTCCTCGTTCTGCTTTTTGAACTTTTGAGGAAACGGAGGGGGTGGTTTTATTTGAGGAACAATCCTCTCAACATTCGCTTCTTGAACCACTTCTTCGGGTTTCTTTTCTTCTCTCACCGCCTCAGAACTTCTCTTCTTTGGAGCTAGTTCCTCCAGTTGTAATCCACTCCTTGTACTCACCGCATTCAGTTGCCTTGGGTTAGGATCCGTGTCACCCGGAAGACCTCCAGGAGGACGCATATTGACTGCATTAGCCAATTGTGCAAACTGTCTTTCCAGATTTTTCTGTGCTAATTGGGTGCTTCTCAACTCTTCTCCCAACTTGTTGTTTTCTGTACTTAGTTTTTGGAACAGCTCCTCATTAGTCATGCCCCCTTGCTTCGCACCTTGATTACTTGGCTGTTGAAATTGTTGTCCATTACCTTGTGATCTGTATTGGTTCTGCCCTTGAGCCTGATTTTGGTGTTGATTCTGATTTCCACCCCATGAGAAGTTGGGGTGGTTCCTCCAACTTGAGTTATACGTGTTACCATAATTCTGCGTACCTCCACCTCTTTGGGCATTCCCTAGATAGTTCACAGAGTCTGGGTTTTCACCGCAAAAATCAGACACATGGTCTCCACTTCCGCAAACTTCACACCATCCTTGCGGTTGGTGTACAACATTTACATGTGCTTGTTGCTGCCCGACTGATAACTTCTTGAGCTGAGTGGTGAAGTTAGTTGCTAGCGCATCCAATTTTGCATTCAGTGCAGTTAATTGATCCACTTCCAAAACACCTGCAGCCTTTGATGTTGTGCTCCTTTGCGTATCACCATTCCAATCTGGGTTGCTTTCAGACATTTTGTCCAAGAGCTCCACTAACTCATCATAGGTCTTCTCAAGAGCTTGCCCACCTGCTGCAGTATTCAATAGTACCCTAGAATTATATTCAAGGCATTCAATAAAGGTATGAGCTAATACCTCATTTGCCTGATAGTGATGTGGACACGCAAGCAACAATTGTTTAAATCTATCCCAGGCTTGGTACATGTTCTCTCCGCTTCTCTGCTTGAAACTCAATATTTCACCTCTCAGTTTTGCGGTTCTGCCTGAGGGGAAGAATCGATTAAGGAACTTCTTTGCTAACTGATCCCATGTGGTGATAGAGTTGGGAGGCTCAGAGTCTAACCATCGCCTCGCTTCTCCCAAAAGTGAAAATGGGAACAAGGTCAATCGCACATAATCAGTTGATACCCCATGTGGAATATAAGTGCTGGTTATCTCTAGAAAACCTCTGAGGTGCACTTGGGGATCTTCATGGGGTAGGCCAGTGAATTGCCCATTAGTATGGAGGAGATGCACCATGGATTGTTTCAACTCAAATCTTCCACCCGGTGGTGGTTTTCGAATGCTCGAGGTCATACTAGTGGTGAGTGGGACTGCCACATCACGAACTGGCCTCGGAGCTATCCCTGCAGGTATCTCCATGTGTTCTCTTTCCACGTGTTCTCCACGATCATCAACCGGGTTCTCCTCCCGGTTTTCTGGGAGATCTAATCCTAATTCTCGTTGTCTTCCAAGATTCGCCAGCTTTCTTCGTTGTCGAAGGGCTCGTTCAGGTTCGTCGTCTGGTTCAACAAGATCACCTTTGCGAGCCAGACTTCAGATCCGAATTGCCTGCAATACAGAACGGCTAAGATCAAGTTGTTAGCACTTCGAATAATCACTAGTAGACTCAAAAGAATTAAATATAAATTAATTTCTAAGTCCCCGGCAGCGGCGCCAAAAACTTGTTGCTCCCAATTGCACACGCAAGTGTACGTGGTCGCAGAAGTAATAAGTGGCTCTTTAAGAACCGGAATATCGAACCCACAGAGACTTGTCAATTAACTATTTACTAAATTATACTAGTCTAATTATTTATTTAAGAGTGTCAAAAGAAATAAAAGAATGCAAAAATTAAATACTAAGATTAACTTACAGTGATTGAGACAATTCCAGGGCTGCAACATGCATAGGGTTTCATGTATCGCATCTCATGTAATGAATTAACTAAGGTTATCAAATTACTGATTTACAGGGTTGATTTTATGATCATGATCTCTCGACCTCTAATCGCCTACTCCAACTAGCTGTCTAACTACATCGTTGAGCGGGGATAGGCAGTCCTAATTGGCGAGCATTTATATTCATCCTGTTTCGTAACCAAGCGAGGTGTTCGTCCGGGCGTCACTCCTGAACACGAATCTAAACAAAGTTAGAACAAGCTCTTTGCATTCTTTGGTCTATCTACCTCTTTATCTCTCGAGTCCAAGAATAGACAATAGATTTATTTCTATGGTGATCAAGCATGAAATACTAAAACAAGAATACAAAAGTAATTTAAATGATAACCAACATTAATTCAAAACAATCGATGTTCAACAATTACCCATGGCCGCAGCCCCAGAACAAGGTCTTTAGCTACTAATACCTAAGAAAAAGAAGAAGAAAAGAACCCTAAAAAGTATTGACAATTTTTCCTTACAAAGTGTCTTCCTTCAAAAGTCTCTCAGTCTTTTTTTTCCTCCTCTCTCCAATAATTATTTCTATGGATTATTTATAGATGTAGAAAACCCTGAATAAAATAACTGAGTCCAAAACAAATTAGGAACCCAAAACCAAAACGGAATTGGATTCCTACTGCCGCGTGAACACTGCCCAACCGCCTCAATTTGCTTTCCTCGCCCAACTTTTCCATATATATAAATATTAATATAATATTCAATTTAATCCATTAAGCTGTCTGCTTGATTTTCCTTCTTCAATCTTTCATAATTAATTCATTTTAGCTCCAAACTTCTTCAACTTTGTACCAATTTAATCCTACAAATAAAATACACTATTTAGCATAATCCATAAAATTCCTGCTCAAAAAAAGACAAATATAAATAATAAATATGATGCAATTAATGATAAGAAAATATATTTTTGGCCTCAGATCAGCTCCATTTGAGGCTCTTTATGGTAGGAGGTGTAGATCTCCTATAGGTTGGTTCGAAGTGGGCAAAGTTGCTTTGATAGGTCCCGAATTGGTACATAAGGCTATGGAGAAAGTTTGGCTTATTAGAGAAAGGTAGAAAATGGCTCAAAGTCGACAAAAGTCTTATGCCGATGTTAGAAGGAGAAATCGAGAATTTGATGCTAATGATTGGGTCTACTTGAAAATCTCACCCATGAAGGGTGTAATGAGGTTTGGGAAGAAAGGGAAGCTTAGTCCCTGTTATGTGGACCCATATCAGATTTTGAGGTGAATTTGTAAGGTTGCTTATGAACTCAACTTGCCTAACGATTTAGCATAGATTCATCCAATTTTCCATGTCTCCTTGTTGAAGAAGTGTGTTGGTGATTCGACATCTATTATGCCATTAGAAAATCTTGGTGTGAAGGAGAGTCTTTCTTACGAAGAGGTTCCGATTGAGATTTTAGACCATCAAGTTCGGAAGTTGCTTCCGTTAAGGTCCTTTGGAGGAATCAGTTAGTTGAGGGTGCTACTTGGGAGGCCGAGGCCGATATGATGTCCCGTTACCCTCATATCTTTCTCTCCACTCCTATTCTAGCTTGAGGTATTTAGTTCCTCTTGGTTCACTCTTTTGGTCTCATGTGTCTTAGATATTCCCATGATTCCTCATTTATGCATGTTCATGAAAAGCTTGATTTTGAGAAAGTGAGTTAACTTGATTGATTTCTTCATGGTTATGTGCAATTGAGTATATGCTGCATATAGACCTTATGAGATGATGTTTTGAACATGCTTTAGCTCGGAGTTGATGTTTCATCCTCGGATATGTGCATTTATGTGATTGCATTCATGTTGGGCTGTTAGGTTTAATTCCTATCCTCCTTATGATGTCTTAATTTCTCATTTGAGGATGAATGTTCCCAAGGGGGAGATATTGTAACACCTCGGATTCGAAAAGAAGGAATTTTTGGTTTTTCAGGTCTGGTGCGAGTACCAACGGAAGCCACCTACAGGCCGTAAGTGGGAACCGTAGGTGGCAAGATGAATTTTTGTAAAATGTCAATTTTCAGGATCCCATTGACTGTTTTCCAGGGAGGCCCGTCATTCCATGAACGAGTCGTAGGTAAGGTCTCGTAGGTCATCCCCTCAGTTAGTGAAATTTTGAGGGTCTATGTTGGGACCAACGACTGGTATGTACGGTCCGTAAGTGGACGAACGGATCGTACATGGCAACCGTCGTTCAAAGCCCAAAATTCTTAGCTTATGAATCCCATCGACGGTTGGACGGTCCGTAATTAGACCTATGGACCGTAGGTCGAAGCTGACAATTAATTTTTAAGGGCTTTTTGGTCTTTTCCCTAATTGATCTATTCCTAATCTAAGTCGGTTAAGCCCTAATCCTAGACCCTATATAATGCTTCTAAGCCTAATTCTACTCTTTTCTAATCACTCCCAAATTCCCTCCAAAGTCTTTCCCCAAATATTTCTCTCTCTAGAAGATTGAAGAAGAAGGTTCTAGGGTTTCCATTCAAGTTTCCTAAGTTCACCATTGATTTCAAGCTATTGGCATCAAGGTATGATAGCTTTCACCTATGGAGTCCTTTCCTCCATAGGGTTCCTAAATTCTCCAATTTGCAAAGCTAGAATTCTCCAATTGAAATTAGGGTTTTCTTCTACCTTATGGGTTCTTTCAAATTATGACATAATTGATTGAATTATACTTATTTGTGCATGAATTGAGTTAATTCAATGATTTTAAGATGAAATTATATGAGCCCATGCATGATTTATGGTTTTCAAGCTATGATTCTATGATGAAGTTTATGAATGATCAAAAGATGAATTTTATGAAGATATGCATGCTCAATTTATGAAATTATAATGATTTAAGATTTGCTTTGAAAAGTGAAGCACCAACGTTGTTGTTATTGCATTGCGAAAAGGTTTCTCACATACTAGTCAAAATATTATTTGTGAAAGGACTTTTCTCACATGAAGGATTCATAAGGGTCGAAAGCTTTTCTCAACTAAACTTTGAATCAAAGATTAAGGAGCTATTCTAATGAAGGGACAAGAGGCGACTACCCATGTTCCCTAATAATGATAGGATATGCTATGAATTAGGATTAATCCATGGGAATCATGCTTAGCACCGAGTGGATATTGGGATGGAAGCTCTCCCGTTAGTAGAGGTCGGGTTTCTAGTAGCAATCTCTTTATCCCATAACTATGTGCCACCATAGGATGATTGTCTTAGATAGACATTAGCTAGTGGATCCACTTAAGCTAGAAATTATGGTTCTTACCTTGGCAAGTAAGGACACCTCTTTCCGATGTGGGGTAGACACCGAATTTCATGTTATAGATAACATGGTCTATATCGGTTAAGGCTCACTTCCCACAATAATGAACTAAGGTTACTTTCCAAAGTCTTTTAAGCATATGTTATTTTAAGATGATTTCTTTGCATTGACTATGGCTCTATACTTCATGTTTTCTATCATGTCATCGTATAATTTAACTTGGTCCTTATATCTTATGTATAGCCCTTTTTATATGATTTTGTAACCATATGCATAGTTATCATACTTGGTACATTCTTGTATTAACGCATACTCTTGCCTACATTTTCTTATAAGTGTAGGATCCGGCCTATCTCCATCAACCCGTGGCTAGTCATTGCATTCGAGAGTTGAAGATTTGGTGAGTCCTCATATGTTCGAGGACATAGCCACATTTACCCTTTTAGTCATTTTTCATTTAAACTTGTATGGGTTATGTCCCACTTAATTCCATTCAGGTATTAGATGGCTTGCGACAAATGTTTAGCATTCCGCTACTTTGATATAAATTGTCTTCGAACTTCTTACTTACTATTATCTTGTATGATGCATGCTAAGTGGCTTGTACGGGGACTTTCGGAGTCTTGTACGACATGTCACGTCTAGGGGGTACTTTAGGTCGTGACAGATACTTAGCATAAGATAGAAAGAGAAGAAATATTGAAAGTGATAAAACAAATCTAAGTATCAACTACACAAATCCTTTGTCATTTTATGTAGATCTTTTGTTATTAGTCCGACAATATATGCCTTTGTGCTGCTTTTCCTATAAGGACTTAAGATAACACAAAGATAATGATTAAAATAATCATTATTATATACATGCACGAAAGATGGATTTCAAGTAGTAGTATCTAGATATTGTTAGAGCAATGATCACAGCTTGGATATCAAGGCCGGAGATTTCAACTCCTTTACTAACGGTTATCTGAACAAAACTCTGAGATTTTGTACAAAATTGCTTGATGTTTTGCATTTTTATGTATTTTGTAAATTTTAAGATTTCAACTATTAATGAATTTGTAGAATAATATATAGTTATTTGAGAGAAGTTGAGGGATCACGTTAGTAGGTGAAAGGCCAATACAGAGAATTAAAATATTTATTTCAGAAAAGTTTATGGTCACTTCAATGGTGAAATAGCATAACTGATAAAAAGTTATGAAGAAAAACTGAAAGGGAACTAAATGCGAATAAGAAAATGAAAAGGCAAGATCTCCGGCCAACAATGGCTCCCATGCACATTATCTTTCTTCACCTTTTGTATAAAATATAAAATATGATATGTTTAATTAGATTAAATAATTTATTTATTATAATTTTAATTTAGTGCAAGGGAAAAATAGTAATCCAACTTTGAAGATAAGATCTTTCCACTTTTAATAATAACAATAATATATATATATATATATATATATATATATATATATATATATATATATATATAATTTCCTTGTTTCTGTTGTTTCTTCATGAAATGCTTTATTTTGCCTCTTTCTATCTCTTCCTCTCCCTAGGCCCGTTATTGTAGGTTCTGGGCAAAGGGTAAGCCTTACCTACTAGCGGGTATTTAATAGGTTCCATCATGACTTCGGTTATTTGGTCGTGACATTTTCATTTCCAAAGGTCATACTACCCCCCTTGGAACATCGTGATTGAGAGGAAGTTTTCTTTTGTGTCGGTCATGTGTCTGGAGCAAGCATTGTCCAGATATCATAGTTTATATTTTTCCTCCCTCCTACACCTGCACAAGTAGTCATAGGTTAGTTTTGGGTACTCACATCCACTTGGGTCCCTTTTTGTCACTTAAAGGATGAATTATATTTGTCTTGGCCTAGCGAGAAAGTGACTTTATTTTAAGAACTAGGTTCCTACCCTTTCCTTGATTTAAATTTTCCACGAAAATCAAATTACTTTTTGTTGCTCTACTTTTTATTTTGCACTGATATCTCTGTTGGCCAGACTATCCACAATGAGTGCAGAAAATCATATTTAGGTTTTCACTAGATTCAACCTTTTGTTCCTTGTTGAAGCCTATTCCATGTCTGTTAGAGGATTGACTTTTATAGATTTTCACTAGTATTTTAGAGGACCTAGTACATCTCATGTTTTGTTTTACTTTCATTTTTGCCTTGTTGAGTTCCTCATGAAGGATCTTATTCTTCTTGTAGACATTTTGAAGGTTTTTTGAGTCTTGAGATTATCCTTCGGAGTAGCGTGAATATAATTTTTTTAACATTTTTTTCTCTTGTGAGGAGTTTAGGTCATTAATTTTTTCTTGTAGATCAATGTTCATTTTTTTCTATGTTCTCATTCTCTAGTCTTAGGGATCCATAGTATTCAAATAGTTGATCCCTTTTAGAACTTATTTAGTAGTATGCATCTATGAGTACAGAGGATGGAGATTCTAATTTTCTTCTAGAGTATGATCCACAATTTTCCTTAATGTTAAGAAACTTTACCTTTGATTGTTTCTCTTCTTCATCAGCTTCAAAATTGGATCCCGCCATCAAAGCTAGAATGGTTTTCTTAGGTTGATTGTCATTATCTTCTCCATCAGGATCATATGTTGCGACTAGGGCCAAATAATCATCATCATCAAATTCATTCAATGCAAGTAGAAACAGATTCTCCGATCCTTCTTTATCAAGTTCTTCTCCAAACGAGTTTTTCGTGGCTGCAAAAGCTTTCTTGATGGCAAGATCAACTTCTTGAGTTTTCATTCTTCTTCCATTAATAGGAATTGCATGTTCATTTGTTGTCACCTTCACCCTCTCTGGATTGTTCTTTTTGTGCTCTAAGATCCACAAAGGATAGAATTTGATAAAGTGATCAGGACTTCCACTTTTTTGACACCATTGTTCTCTAAGCTCCTTATCTATTTCTTTTAGAGTTTTTCATTGGAAGCCTTGACTCCTTTTGAACATTCTCTCTAACCTTCTAGTCATGAGAGCTAAGTTCTCATCCTCGAAGTTGGTCTACTATGTGGCTTTTAGAACCAAGTTCTTATCTTTCTTTTTACTTTTTATTTCCTTCTCTTGTTTTTCTTGAGTTCATACATATTAAAATTTTCAATTAGTTCATCCATAGACAACGTATCAAGATCATGACCTTTCGTGATTACTTCCACTTTGCTTTCCCATGAGTCTAGAAGAGCGCTCAAGAGTTTTCAGATATCCTTGCCAATCGGAACCATCTCCCTTAGTGAGTGCATCCTATTGATAATGATTGTGAATCTTGTGTGCATGTCTTGAATGGTCTCTCCATCCTTCATCCTAAATAGTTTCTACTATCGATTGAAACTATGTATCTTAGAATTCTTGTCTTTACTTGTGTCTTATTGAATGGTTTGCAGCGTATCCTAGATTAGTTTAGCATTGGTGCATGCTGAGATTGTGCTACAACAAATTCTCCGTGGAGTGTGTGCTTTTATCTCTTAAGTTAACGTTATACAAATGATATTCAAACACCATATGCATTTGAACTGAGTTTCTATGGTGTTTGAATATCATTTTGTAATGACCTTCCAGGTCATTTTTGAGTTTATGCATTCATTCCGTCGTTTAGAGCGTTCCTATAGCGACCCCAAGTCATTTATGACTTGCTAACACTGAATGTTCGGTTGCCTGGTCGTTCGTTTGGTTTTTATGTGAGTTTTAGTGTTTTGGAGCTTTTGAAACTTGAAAAGTTGATTTCGGTCATAATCTCATGTAAACGACCTCAGAACGGAATTCTGACGGTTCCATCAGCTCCGAAAAGGCCAAATTAGGCTATTAGTATAGTCGGCATGAGTCCCAAGGCTTTCGATGTGACTTTTGGACCCTTTGGCGTTTTAGCCTTTGAAATTTGGCCTTAGGTTGACTTTGGTCAATATTCTTGGAAAATGCGCTCAAATGAAAATTCCATCAGCACGATTTGTTTCGAAATGTCGAGTTTGGTCTAGAACGACCCTTTGTACGCTTCCCGAGGCTTCAGGGCTAATTTCGAGGCCCATTGTGGAATTGGGCTAAAAATGGCATTTGGGTGTGGGACCCACCTTTTGTCAAAATGACCTCGTAGGGAAATTTCGACTGCGTTATTGAGTCTGAAACGTTGAATTTGGTAGGGTAGCATATATCCTTTGCGCGCACGGGGTCCCGAGCGAATCCCGAGCACCCCGTCAGAGATTTGGCAACCTTGAAAACTCAACTGGTGCAGCAGCTGATGTTGCAGGCCTTCTCCTTCTTCGCGTTCGCGGGCCTGAGGTCGCATTCGCGGAGCTCTGCCTTCCTCTTCTTTGCGTTCGCGGAGGTCTGGGTTTCTCTTCTCTGCGTTCGTGAGGAGGTCTTTGAGTTCGCGGAGGTCTGGGACCTTTTCCTCCGCGTTCATGGCCTACAGTAGCCGCGTTCGCGAAGGTCAGATCCGGCTGGTCCTTTATTTAAAGGCCAGACGTGATCAGTCTTGGGTGTAACATTTCAAGTGGTGATTTCTCTCTCAATTTAAGTCGGAATTGAGTGATTTCAAGTCCTGTAGGTTCAGAATTGTTGCGGCTTCGTGGGTGATTGATCGGAAGGTGTCGGGGAGGCTTCGTTTGTGGTAAATTCACGTAAGAGTTGGTTGTCTGAAGTTCTTTAATTGAGGTATTGTGGGAATTTTTGCATGATGCTCGTTTTGTATGTTCCGAGCCCCGAATTGTGTTCCATGATGGAACACAAGTTCGAGGAGTTATTTTGGACCTCTTCGCGGAGTCAATTCTGAAATTTATCAGAGCGGGTCCCACATCCCCATTTTTTACACCGAAATTGGTCCGTCTCTGATTTTAGTAATTTTAGTGTCAAAACGACTGTGCTGAGGTTGTGATTCTATTCTTGGCAGCATGGCAGCATTCTAAGGCTATACGGAAGGGGAAAGCTACGGTAACGTTATTTGGAGCGCGCTGTCGGCTTCCAGGTAGGCTACAGCTTCCTCTCCTTAGATTGAGCATGATTTAGTGATTGCAGGTTGATTTGTATGAATTTAGAGTTGAATTGGGGGTTGATCATGTTAAATTCCTAGAATCCAAGCCTTAGGCTATATTGCACGTTTTTTGAGTAGTAGAAGCATATTGGTTGCTATGGTTGATCATCTGTACCTTGTGTTGTGCCTTTATATGACTTATGCTTCTTATTGAAAGCATGTTTGGCCTTAGTCTAGGCTTAGACTAGTGATAGCCATAGACTTGCGTATTTTTGTGCCATTAGGCCTTGAGATCTCTCTGACGTCACTTCGGACGGCTTAGCTCCCTGTAGACTGATATAGGAGACTTGAGTCTGATAGTATAAGCCTCAGTTTAGGCGAACTCGCGGCTTATCAGATCTTCTATCCTCTCTCTCCCTACCTTTGCTATTCTGAAATGTTACCGGATGGTCATTCTATCGCGATGATTGGAGATTGAGTTGTACTAGGCTGGAAACCTTCTGTTGACACCTTTGGGTGGGTGGCGCCCCACGGTGACTTGTCTTGGCACGTTATGGTTGGTTGTGGTGATTATGTACGGTTCGGGCCGTCATTTCCAGTTTGAGGCTGACGTTTTACGATTCGAAATCGTTATTTCCAGCTTGAGACTGTTATTATGGGTTCGAGGCCCAGGTTTTGTCGTTATTGGGTTCGAGGCCTAGGTTTTGTTGTTATTAGGTTTGAGGCCCAGGTTCTATTATTATTGGGTTCGAGGCCCAGGTTCTATTGTTATGGGTTCTAGGCCCAGATTCTATCATCTTCATTTCAGAAAAACTTCTGGCATATAGATTGAGTCGGTTCAAGTCCGCGGGAGGTTGTGGAAATCTTGGATACTTCGCCGGATTCTCTGATTTCATTGCTAACTCTTCCTTGTACCTATCGGGCTTATAGGAGTCCTCTCGGGTTTACTTTTAGCATTGCGCACGAGTGTACCCATCAGGTTTATGGGAGCCCGATCAGATTTAGTTATTTGTTCTCCTTGTCTTTGTGTGCTAGTACACTCGTGTGCATACCTAGTGGATTTTTCCTGTTTCATTTTTTATTGTGATTTTATATTCTTGCATTTCATATTGCTCTTGCTTTTCTTGCTCAGTCGGCCTATGATGCCTACTAAGTACCTGTTGTTTTGGTACTCATGCTACACTCTGCATCTGTTTTCATGATGCAGGTCTGAGCACCAGCTACCAGCGTTGATATCGAGCCAGCTGTGGTCAGATTCGGAGGCGAGGGTGAGCACACAGTGTCCTGCGGTTACCCGACTCCTTTTGTATATATATTGACTTTTCTTTTGCTTTTTGAGACAGTCTTGTTTCTGCAGTCCAATTTTGGGACCTGTACTCATTTTGTTAGTAGCTATGTACATATGACTTCCAGGTTCTGGGAGAGATCTTTCATTTGTATATATTTTTGGTTTGCTTCCGCTTCTTCTTTTATGATTCTGTTATTTGTGTTACCGTTTAGTTTGAGTTTAGTTTCTACCTTCAATCCCATTACTTGTAGGTTTCGACATACGGGTTGACTTGCCTACTGGTGTGTTATAGTAGGCGCAATCATGACTCGAGGAATCTGGTTGTAACACATTTGTATAACATTAACTCAAGAGATAAAAGCACACACTCCATGGAGAATATGTTATTGCAAATATTTCATACCATGTGCACAAATTTTTACCAAAAAGGTTAACATAAGTTTATCTCAATTTATTATTGTGTGAGATCTTGTTGAATATCCTCATGACTCTGATAAGTGGTTCAAATCTTTGTTCAATATTCACTATCTTACCATGCTACAAAATGACCATAAGAGGTTAGGTTTGACTAAGCATTTGTAGAACAACTAGATGGATTCATATTGAGAGACTCATAAAAAGAGGAATATCATTAATGAAATCTCATTTAGTTTTGGTTTCCTGTTACCAGTTATGACTTATGGGTCATAATTTCGAACATAAGAAACTATGATACATGAGATCGAAGTGTAATGTATCAATGTGATTCAAATGATCTAGGACAATGAATAGACTTCTTCTAATCTACTTGATGATTCTCCTGACAATGATAAGAGGCTATATATTTCTAACATATGTATAACGAAGTGCTCTCAGAATAAGCCGATCATACAGTTTATTTATCCTATAAGAAATGAGGCAAGATAATTTAAAGGAGAATATGTTTTCCTTAGCTTGATAAATCTTGAGCATTGCTTTATGCGTGAGTGGGAGATGTTGGAAATAACTATTGGATCATGTCCATCCATATGGGGTATTAATTAGTTTGTTAGCCGATTAGTTTATATGTCTCTCTAGAACCTATATATAATCATCATATCATCATATATTACTAAAAGTGGGAAGCTTCAAAGTGCAAAGTTGGATTACCATTTTACCCCTACACTAAACTATTTTCTTATAAAAAACTAATTAATTAAATATTAAATGTCTCTAAAAAATTAAATGACCATTTTTCATTTACTAAACACTATATGAATTCCTCTAATAACTTATGCTTAGAAACTAAATTACTATGCAAACAGTAATGTTTCAATGCACAAAAGAATAATTACAGATCTTTCTTAGGAATTTCAAAGGTTATTTTGAAATTTACAAGCAATTTAATATGGTTCATGTATTAGCAAAAAGTCACGTTATCCAAGAAAAGTTGTTAATATTCTCATGCATTTATTTCATGAGTTGCACTTATCTAACTCCTAACTATACACATTCTCTTATAATTTTTGAATTATCCCTACATTTGCCATCTATAATTATGAAAAATATTGGAGTAAACAACATCATATGATATACAAGGAATGGGCAAGCTAAGATTTGGGGGATCAACTTCTTTAGGAATGAACTAAGCATTATTTTTACTGTCTTTTTTTTGTGGAAAAATAGAGGTGAATGATCTTCTAGAAGGAAACATCATCATACGTACAAAAATCAATTAGATATTATTTTTTTTAGTACATAGTTTTCCTTCTTTGAAAGTAAAATAAAGGGTCATGCATCAAAATATAAGATCATGACACTTTACTAATGTACTTGTGTGATGTAATTTGAAAACAAATTAATTATAATTTGCTTGGATCTTTTTTACGATTAAATTATTGTACTATATTAATTGATAATAAAAGTTATTTAATTTGTTCTTATGATTTTATTACTTATATATGTTGATTTTTTTGTAAGGAGTGTGTAAGGTAGAATATATAAAACTATAGTTTTTAAATATATTTTTTATCAATTTTTTCTTAAGGGGTGTACCAGATTGAAATTCGATGAATAATTTAAGATGTAGAAAGTAACATATAATTAAATTATTAATAATTTTTTTAATTCACGGAAGAAATAATGATATAACATCTTTCTTCATGTTTATCCTTATTTTATTTCCTTTTTGTCTCATTTTGAGAAATGCAAATTCAATGTTTCAACATTTGATACCGTTCCATAATTTAAGTTGTCACTCCGTTCATGCTTTGTTTCTGTGTTCTAATCTTATTTTTGAAAAAATTAATTTGGTAGAATTCAATACTTAATATGATCCCTTAATAATCAAAAATTTAATATTGATTATTAATTGTAGCTTTCGTTTTATTTTAATTAACTCTACGAAATGGCTATCAAATTCTTTTCATTTTTCATCTCTCCTTTTCTCTGAACTTTGTCTTGTAGGTAATTAACATATGAAATAAGAATATACATATATTAATTTATGTTTATAATTATTGCATTTTAAAGTACTAAATATTCTCATCTTTATTTCGTTTAGAGAAGAGATACTTTGTTGTCATATTTTAATTTGTTATTGGTATCCAAGAGTAGATTCCAAATATTTGAACTATTTTTTGTTTGAAAATGAACGATATTCATGTAATTTAATTATAAAACTATTTTTAATACATTGATAATTTGAAACAATTTGTGCCAATTTAGATGGGGTAAACGTACAACGCACGTATCCAAGAAAAGTGGTGGAGCCAGACTTTTTAGCAAGGGTGTGCAAAAATTTTAAAATCAACTTACAAATTTTTTCAATAAGTAGGGTTTATATGTATCCTGCTCAACCTAACAACTTAACTATCAACACCATCAATAATTTTTTTTCACTAATTAAACACAAATCGTCTAGAAAAAGAATTATCTAGTTTGAGCTACTTTAAAAAATACGCAATAAATTATATTAATTGAAATAATATTTTTTAATAAATGTCTCAAAATTTTATTGAAGACATATCACACATAAAAAAAAAATACAAATAGTTTATTAATTTTGCTTAAATCTAAAGTTATATTTTAGTCTATCGATTTTGCTACATTTTTTTATTTTAATGGATGTATTTTAAATTTCTTTTGTTTTGATAGAAAATGTGTCAGAATTTTGATCAAAAGTTTCATCTCCCGACTCACCTATAAAACTATGATAAAATTAATCCCTTATGAATTTTTTTTTCAAACCTCCTAATAACCTACTTGGGAGGAAATGAAAAAATTAATTGTATATAGCTTTTTCTTCTAATTCTTTTAGTAAAAACTCATTTAAAATATTATTTTATATATAATACAAATATATATTCAAATTAAAGTTTCAGTTAAATTTAATATTTTCTTTGTCTCAATTTATATGGATTTTTGAGCCAAAAAATCAAATACAAAGTAAAATATAACAGGTAACTAAAAAGGAGTTAAAAAAAGAGAGCTAAAGCAGATTCGAACATCCGACCTCAATGCCACTTTTGGTGTCCCTTTCCGCTGCATCAAAGGATCTTCCAATGACAAGGTGGTGCAAAATAAGTTATATATTGAGTATTTATAAATTTTGACTTACATAAACACGCAGTTTTTCGACAAAGGGTGTTCACCTCCACACCCTTAATAAGTTGTAGCTCCGCCCCTGTCCAAGAATTAGTATATATAAATACATCATTATGAGTGTTAGAAGAATCATATTTTCCCACATTAGTATGATGGTTAGGGCTTACACAAAATAAATTTTATATCTCCAAGAGAATATCTGGGTTGTAGGTAAAAAGAGTTCATTTGCTTCTTGAGAATTCACGACAATTAGTGACACGAGTCGTGGTTGCTACAGATCTGTTTGTTCTATAGAGAAACATGTAAGACTACTAAATTAATATTTAGGATTCAAATTACAGCATAAGGTAATAAGACTCTCTTTGTTTCAATTTGTTTGTCTTCTTTTTTTTGTTTTAATATGTATCATAAAAAGAATGTATCTTTCCTAATTTGGATAATTCTCAAATATCACAATTCCACATGGCATGTTTAACACATGATCGAAGGACATTTTCGTACATTATACTTTCTAGTTAACAACTATCCATTTCAATTTGTTTGTCTTACATTATAATTTTGACTTTCCACATGACATCTTGTAGACCACAAGATTTATGACTATGAAATTCAATATTCTTTTTTATTTTCTTAAACTCCATATTGAGTAAAAATCAGACAAACAAATAGAAACAGAAAGAGTAAAGATTCAAAAAAAATAATCTTAACTTCCTTAAACTTCATTTTCCGTCAAACTAAAATAGAGGGTGTAACAACTAATAAGAAATGAATTAGGAGCATAATTATTAATTAATTTGAGGTGGAAAAATATGACTTATTTTGCTGAAAAACGTTGAACAACCCTCATAACAAGGCTATCCCCTTGAAGAATGACTAAAACAGGAGAATTACCAATCCCTCTAGCCTTAGCCAACATGATTTCTTTTGTAAGAGCCTTGAATTCTTGCCTATCAATAGTTCCACTTTTGTCAATATCAAATCTTTCAATAAGGGTGTCATACAAACTTGAAATTTCCTCCTTGCTTTGTAACTCAAATTCACAAGACGAGAATTTGCCTTTCCTGTTTTGAAGCTCATCTCGAGATAGCTCCCCGTTTCCATCTGTGTCTAGCATATCAAAATGTTTGTCAGCCCACTTGCCAAACGCCTCAGTGTCATCGACGAATTCCTCCATCATTGGACCATCAACAACAACTACACTCATTTTTGACAATTTGAATTTTTTGATTCAACAAAGTGTTGATTTCTCTCTTTGTTATATGATTTATTCTATAAGAATTTGACTTTGTCATGTTTCCTATTCTTTTGGTTGTGGCTTTTTGATGGTTGATAGGCCATAACTACAGGTTTGGCTTTAAATTCTAGTGAGCCATGTGGGACTTTCTTTGCCCCCATCAATCTTTCTTTAGTGATTAGAGCCGTTTTGATAACTAGAATTACTATTATAATGGAGTTAAGAATAAAAGTAGAATAGTTTCCACTCTATACGGGTCTCCACACCAAGATTTATTGTAATAATATCTTTTTAAGAAAAAATAAGTGAGTTATTTTACAACAGTGTTTTGATCCAAAAGTCAAGCTCCTAAAATTATTTTATAATTAAACTAGTAAAAGTACCAGCCATTTGTGCGGTCAGCAAAGAAATTAGTGAAACTAATTTATATTATATGTAAACTAGGTAACTTGTCCGCGCTTAGCTCGGTATAACAATACTTTAAAATAAACTTTTTATAAGTTATCTATTCATGAAATATAACTTGCAATACTTCAAGTTCATTTTTTTTTTTTTTTTTTTTCCGAATCCCTTAAATTTATAAGTTATAATAGTCTAGTGATAATCAAGAATAAGAACGAAATTAATATTTTTAATATATGATGTTAGTAAAATAGAAAATTAATGAATCACAAATAATTTAACAATCTAAAAGTGATTACTTTTAAATCTGTAATACAATATGAATAAAGCTTGAATTTTGTAGGTCATCAACTTTTATTGAAAAATAAAACTAAAGGTATAATAATGCTATGAATGACCCAGTATCAACTAATAACGACATTGATATTAATTTGCTCAGATCAAACAAATGACTTACCAACATCGAATTAATTGATTTGTTGTTTCATATATTTTTTTTTCTGACATTCATTTAATCTAATTGCAAGGTCACTTTTTTTTAATCTAATATTATACATACCACCAACTGTAAATAAAGTTTTTCATTTCAAAAATTCACTATGCTAATAAATCAAGAATTTTTTTTAAAAAAAAACATGTGTTGTATAAATAGAAAAAAACTTGCACAATAATATAATATTCATAAAAAAAGGACCATCCAACAAAATCAAAAAATAATAATTAATTAGCGAAAATAGAAAACTTAATAGCAAATAACCTAAAAGACCATACTGATAAGAGGTACTATTTATGCATATAAGAGGTTGATAGAACTCACCATTTATATATGTGAAAGAAGTTGAAAATGAATATTATGACAAAAGTGAAGGATTTTCAGGTTATGTACAGTGCACTATAACCATCAGTATAAGAAAGAAGAAGATGTGTATCAATGAATATGTGAGAATTAAAATCCGCAATTTCAAAATATATTTTTTTAGACTCTACTCTAATGAAAATAAAACAAATAATTAAAAACTGAAACATTTCCTGTATACTTTATTTCTCTTAAATGTTTTTTTTCTCTTTTTAATTGAGCAATGAATGAAAATAATTATCAAAATTTTTTTGATAAATTAACTTCATTTTTAAACAATTAGTTTAAGAAAAATAAAAGTGAAAATGTCAAAAAAAAAATTGATAAAAATTAATAAATATGTAGACTAAGAAGGATGTCACATCACCTCTTATATTTTTAGCTTTATTATAACATATATATATCAATCTTTAGTAGAAGAAATTATCTAAGAAAAAAAAAAAGACAAATCAAAATCTATTTATATATTAAAAAATGCAATTTTATAAAGTTATGACAATTAATTTTTGAAATAAATAAAAAAAATAAAAAGTAAAAAGAACAAAGAAAGGAAAAGAAATGATTTAAGGAAATGATATACATAACATCAGTGATGAATTTATGGAAAGAAATTTTAAAATTTAATAGCATCAATGATGAAATGATTTTAATATGGTCCTATTTGATATTCTATAAGGTTTTAAGTTAAAATTTTCAGTCTTTTAAAAATTTGGAAAAATACAAAAAAAAAAATAGAAAAATAAATAAATAAACTTCCATATAATTTTTAACAATTATTTAAAGAAAATATAAGAGTAAATGTCAAAAGAAAACTGATAAAAATAAATAAATATCTGTAATAAGAAGGTTGTCATCCTTTTCTAATTTTAATTTTATTATTACGTATAGATATGAATTCAGTAGCAAAAGAAGTGATCTAAATTTTTTTTAAAAAAATCTTAAAAAAATATATGTGATTCTTACCAAGTTATAATAACTAATTTCTTCTAATAAATAAATAAAAAAAAGTAAAAAAAAAATTTTAAAAAGAGCAAAAGTGCTTTAAGGATATGATATAAATGAAAGTAATAAACAAATTAAGGCAATGAAGAAAAAAAAATAGTATGATGAAAAATAAATAAATAAACTTCCACATAATTTTTAACAATTATTTAAAGAAAATTGATAAAAATAAATAAATATCTGTAATAAGAAGGTTGTCATCCTTTTCTAATTTTAATTTTATTATTACGTATAGATATGAATTCTTTAGCAGAAGAAGTGATCTAAATTTTTTTTTAAAATAGTAAAAAAATATATGTGATTCTTACCAAGTTATAATAACTAATTTCTTCTAATAAATAAATAAAAAAAGTAAAAAACAATTTTTTAAAAAGAGTAAAAGTGCTTTAAGGAAATGATATAAATGAAAGTAATAATCAAATTAAGGCAATGAAGAAAAAAAATATAGTATGATTGATGATAAATGGAATTAAATATAGTCACTGTGATATTCAATAAAATTTGAAAGTGAAATTTTCAGTCTTTTAAAATTAAAAAAATATATAATTAAAAAACAAAAAAAACTATAAAAAAAATAAATCTTAGGCTTTAATATCTATATATATATATATATCAAAGATATATTAAAGAAAATAAAACAAACTTCAATTAAAGTTATATAAAAGAAAATAAAACAAACTTTAATTAAAGATAAATAAGAAAAAAAACGTTTTTAAGAAGTAAAAAACAAACAAAAAAACGGAAATTAGAAATAAATGAAAAATTAAATTCTATTGATGTATAAAAATGCAATTCTTATAAAGTTATAACAATTAATTTTAAAATAAATAAATACATAAAAAATACAAAGAACAAAGAAAGGAAAGAATTGATTTAAGGAAATGAAATAAATTACATTAATGATGAGATTTAAGGAAAGAAAATTTTAAAAATTAATAGCATCAATGATGAAAGGATTTAAATATGGTCATATTTGATATTCTGCAAAATTTTAAGGTAAAATTTTCATTATTTTAAAAAATAGGAAAAATACAAAAAAAAAATTAGAAAAATAAATAAATAAACTTCTAGACACAATTTTTAGCAATTATTTTAAGAAAATATAAGAGAAAATGTCAAAAAAAATAAATTTATGAAATAAGAATGTTGTCATCCTTTTCTAATTTTACTTTATTATTACGTATCCATATGAATCTTTAGCAGAAGAAATGATCTAAATTCAAATAAAATAAATCAAATTTCATAAAAAATATATATATGCAATTCTTACCAAGTTATAATAACTAATTTCTTGTAATAAATAAATAAAAAAGTAAAAAAAAACAAAAATGTAAAAGAAGTAATTTAAAGAAATGATATAAATGAGAGTAATGAGATCAAATTATGGTAAGGAAGTAAAAAAAATTAGTATGATTAATGATGAATGAAATTAAATATGGTCACCTTTGATATTCAATAAAATTTGAAAGTGAAATTTTCAATCCTTAAAAATTAGAAAAAATATAAAATTTAAAAACAAAAAAAACTACAAAAATATAAACAAACTTCAATTAAAAATATATAAAAGATAATAAAACAAACTTTAGTTAAAGATAGATAAGGAAAAATAAATTGGAAAAACGTTTTTTAAGGAGAAAAAAAACAAACAAAAAAACGGAATTATAACATAGATAGATTTCTCCTTATTCTCCTCCTAATTTAATCTGAATGCCATAAATAAATTGAATCTTTCTCTAAAAAAAATTTCTTGCTCTTGGACCACTTATTATTCTTTCTATTAGTTTCTCAATCAAGAAGAATAATTTGCTTGTAGAAGAAATTATAGTGCAACAACCTTTCAAAAACTCTTTTATTTTAAAGAAATTCGATTATTACATGACTTTTCTTCTTACAATAGTATCTTTAGAAGGATCATGAGATACCATCTCTTTCTCTTCACATGAAGAAATAATATTTCCTCATCAAAAGAAGAAGAGACAAAGTAAAGGAGTCACGATGTTTTTGTTCATTCGAAGATCTCTTCTCCTCATCTCTAAATTAACTTTCAGTGTATTGTGTCATTTATGTTGTTCTTTTTCCGTTGCTTGTTATCTTTCTCTTCTTCATGATTGTTGTTAGTGTTTTGGTGCGTTGTTTAATTTTCTTCTCACTGGTATGTGTATGTTCAATGAAATTTGTTTGATGTTCCTGCAAAATTTAAAAAGTAAAGAAAAGAAGGAAAATAAGTAAAACAAAAAAGATGTCTGGAACACAATCGTACAAAAAATAAATTTAATCATCTCTAAATTAGCTTTCAGTGTGTTGTGTCATTTTTGTTGTTCTTTTTTCGTTGCTTGTTATCTTTCTCTTCTTCATGATTGTTGTTAGTATTTTGGTGCGTTGTTGAATTTTCCTCTGACTAGTATGTGTATGTTCAATGAAACTTGTTTGATGTTCCTGCAAAATTTAAAAAGTAAAGAAAAGAAGGAAAATAAGTGAAACAAAAAAGATGTCTGAAATACAACCGTACAAAAAAATGAAATATTGAGAAAAGAGCTAATCAAATCATGAGTTTTTCTACTACTCCGGCAAGAATAAACACATCAATATAAATTGGTGAATACTTTCTAGCATATTGTTTGAAATATTTTGTGATTAGCTACTCTACTTTAAATATTAGTACCTTTCAAATTAAATTTTAAAAAAACTTTTCAAATTCTGTAATTAAGTGATAAGGAATAAATCTTCTTAAATTTTATAATTAAGAAAATGTTTTTTATGGTAAAGAATTGATAACTGAAATTTTTATGTTTATGCTTTAATGAGGAGAAAATTAAATACTAAACTTTAATATTCTGTTAAAATTTCAAATAATATTTTATGTCATTTAAAATGAACAAAAAGCTCAAAAAAACCGCAAAAAGATAAATATGATTTCAGCCCTTAGAGGCATGACACATCAACAAGTCTAACATTCTCCTTTATATATATATATATATATAGATTTAGTCAAGTTAACCCTTGGTTTCATATGTTATACAAAATAGATATATACACATCATTAACTTAAACATTTAACATTTGAAGGTTATGAATATGAAAGACATGGGAGTTATGAATATGAAATAAGACTTTGTTTAATCTAAATGTATTATCTTTAGTTCTCTGACCCACATAAATTACCAAAAAAAATACACGAAAATTGTGAATATTAATACAAATAATTATTGATTCAAATAAATTAATTAGCTAATTCATATTTAATAGTTAAGTAAGTTTTTACCATCTTAAATTAATTTAGAATAGGTGAAGACATGAAAGTGGAAAAAATCAAAATATTTAAAATACTTTTAACTTTCTTAAATACAGTAATTAGGAAAATAGAAGAAAAAAAGCAGAAAAGGAGAAAAATAAATAAATAATATTCTAGGCTATAGAACGAAAGAAAAAAGGATAACACATACTATAAATTTAATTAGAACTTTTGATCTTCTTATTTAAAAAAACTCTATTAATTGATTATATGAGTTATTATTATATCATAAATATTACATGGTTTTAACCCCACAACCATAAATGTTCATAATTATGTATGTAAAAAGCACATATCTGTTTTGTTCTTTCATCTTCTACACAGGTGTAAACATACTCTTGCTGTCTTTTTATATTCCTTATTTTACACTATAAAATTACATATTAGTATGTTTCATTTGTATCACATTTCTCTTTCTTTAATTTTTTCCACTTGCCGCACTACAATCAGCAATATCATGGGGTAACGTTTTACCTTGTCTTTATTTTCTTCTTTTTTTTATACTATTGTTGTGTAGCTTTATTATTTACATCTTTTTAGCTTATCTTAATTTCTTCTTCTCTTTTTATGTTATTGTTGTGTATCTTCATTATTTACATCTTCTGATTCATATATGCTTCATGAATTGTTTTGTGTATGGGTTAATGTATACTGATTAGCTTTCTTCTTTAATAATAATAAGGGACAAACGTGCAACGCACGCACATTTTCAGAGGCTAGTATATATATATATATAACAAGGACATAGGCTACAGAAGATTCATTTCAAAACCAGGTGGTCATCGGTACAAAACCACCACAACGACCAAGTACAGGCTAGACATACACAACATACAGATTTTCTCGAAAATACAATAGACTAGTCTAAATACACAGACGAAGATGAGTCGACTTCGGATGCCAATAAGCTCACACTCAATCTCTGAATACAAGTTGCAACTGCATGAGAATCAATGGGTACGGCTAGAGCTTAAATTTTCATGAGGGAAAATAGATGTAGAGTGCAGTATGAGTACCAAAATAACGGTTACCCAATAGACACCATAGTCCAATCGAGCTTGAGATTGCAAAAGTACAAAAAAATGTGAGTAAGTAAAACAATAACTGAGGCCATAGGAGGGAACAATAACAGTAAAACAATTAATATACTGCATAAGGAGAATTTAAAGCGAGTACCAAAGTAAACAAAGCTAACTATAACCCAACTGAACCCCATAAGCCCAAAAGGTGCATACAAGAGACAAGATAAAGAAAATAACCCGATTGGACCCCTATAAGCCGGAGAAGTGCACACAAGAACTAACATCAATAATGAGCAATACCAAAAACAGTTTCCACTCTATACGGGTCTCCACACTAAGATTTATTGTAATGATTTCTTTTACGATAAAATGAGTTACTTTCAACAATGCTTTGATCCAAAAGTCAAGCTCTTGAAAAAATTATTTTATAATTAAACTAGTAAAAGTATCAGCCATTTGTGTGGTCAGCATAGAAATTAGTGAAACTAATTTATATTATATGTAAATTTAGACAAAGTAAAAAGAAATTAGCTTTTGGATTCATATGGTATACAAAATAGTTTTTTCCTTAAGTTAGATCCAAATATCTTTACATTACCAACTATACATGAATAGTTGACAACACCAATAAAAAGAATGATCATATTACAGATAAAACAACATATAACATATCAAAATTAATAGAGGAAATCATATAAGCATGGTCATCATATAAGCATTGTCATGACCCAAAACCTCTGGTCATGATGACACCTACTAAATCTCACCAATAAATAAGCCGATTCTTAGCTTGTTATAAAAGTATTGGGCCTAGGGAGTGAAAGTGCTTACAAGAGTGAAATGAAAGATAGATAAATGAAATAGCAGCAGAAAAGGCACGATAGTCGATATATATATATATATATACTACTGAAGATTCATCCCTAAACTTGGTGGTCATCGGTACAAAACCACCACAAGGACCGATTACGGGACTAGACATACACAACATACAGATTGTCTCATAAATGCAATAGACTAGTTAAAATACACAGACGGAGATGAGTCAACTTCGGATGCCAGTGAGCTCACTCTCAATCTCTGACTACAAGCTGCAACTAACAAGAATCAATAGGGATGACTAGAGCTCAAATTTGCATGAGAGAAAAGAGATGCAGAGTGCAACATGAATATCAAAATAATGGTTACCCAATAGACATCACAGGCCTATCGAGCTAGAGATTGTAAAATTACAAAAAATGCGAGTAAATAAAATAATTACTAAGGCCATCAGAGGGAACAATTGTTATGCAATGTGTATTTAAAACCAATACTAATGACAATAAAACTTTACAAAAACAGAAAAAAACTTAAAAGTTTAAATCATGTAGTGAAGAACATAAATCAATAACATTAACAGAAATTAATAACGGTAAAACATACCTGAATCTATAATAATTGTATGAAACAGAAAGGAAAGAAAATCGAGCCCACTGAATGCACAGTATCCCCTTAAGGAAATTATTCCCCTCTAGTATCCGAGGTTTGAAATGGAATAGATCCTCCCAGGATAGAACGATTCTATTCACCAGTGTATTGATACCCAAAACAATGGTGTCAGCGAGCCACTCAACGGCAGTAAAGAACACAAATATTTATTTATGCAGAAGAAGAAGAAGAAGTTCAGAAATTTTGTAAGTAAAAAGTCTGAGGAATCACATGTATTATAGCCAAAAAGCACTGTTTTCGAAAGTTTGTAACCTTTCAAAAAGCACACGACCGTTCATGAAAGTTTGCAACCTTCCAGAATAGTCATGTTTGTTCCTGAAAGTTACAACCTTTCAGAATAGTCATTTCAAATGGTGGAAAATTCAAATAAAATGGAAAAGACACTGTAAAACACGAGTCGTGCAGATCCGAGTTGGGTTGGATCGTTTCGGTTAGTTAATTAAATAATTAACATCACTTAGGCTATTATTTAATTAATTAATAAATAAATAAATAATTAAAATAAACTTTGTCCAAAAAATAATCTCTCGATCGATCATTTTTCAAAGCCAAAGCCGAAGTCGTAGCTGAAGCCGAGCCGAGCGAGCGAGCAACGACGACGACGGTGCGAGGGGTCCCTCTTTCCAACCCTTTTAACAACTAGTAGAAGTGTTTATCTATTTAAACACTTTAACTTTTCTTTCCACCACCAATAAGGGAGAAATGCTTTTTCTTACTAAAGCATAAGAGAACCTTTCAAATTCCTCTTTTCATCTTCCCTTTATTTCCCATTAATTCTTACTATATACCCAACAATATCCACATGAATGGGAAATGGCTATAACACAAAGGAATGCTAGGACGAGTGTGTACTTTACAAGCAATGATCAATTGCATCGGGATAAGTAAGTTTTCCTTTGAACTTTTCATAGTGAACATATGCCGGATTTACTCAATCAATCGGTAGATGTGATATCCTTGAAGCCGTCGAGCTTTGGTGTATACCTAGACAATCATATGTTACACAATCAACCCTTTACCGTTTATGGTTCTTACGGTTGTGTTCGTTCCAACCATGAACACCTCCTGGTTTCATGAGTGTATAGAGAATAGACTTTTAACAATGATTCTCTTTGAAGCGGCTTACACTTCACACTCACATAGGTGATTTCTAACTGTGTCATCGCGTAGATACACTATTTGGTCAAAGCTGTCAAACTTAGCAAATCATTAAAAACTTTAAGCTTTATTAACTCGTTAACAAGACTTAATGTTTTAGCCTTGTTCCTAAACATTATCTCATCATGAGAATGGATTGAGTTGATTGACAATGTCGAACCATCAGTCACAACTTTGTTTTCTCCTTGAACCTAGCACTTCGGATATCCAATATGCTAGGTAGAGTTACTGCAATGATGACTTGTCCTAAGCTGTAAACTCATTCCCTTAGATGATCTTTCAACTGCCTCTCTCACTAGGCCTTTTGTTAGTGGATCTGACACATTATCTCTTGACTTTACATAGTCAATTGTAATAATTCCACTAGAGAGCAATTGTCTTACGGTATTATATCTCCATCGTATATGATGAGATTTCTCATTGTACATGATGCTCCATGCCCTACCTATTGCTGCTTGACTATCACAATATATGAATATAGGTCCCACGGGTTTGGGCCAGAATGGAATGTCCTCTAAGAAATTCCGAAGCCATTCAACTTCTTCACCAGACTTATCTAAGGCAATAAATTCAGATTCCATTGTAGAGCGAGCAATACATGTCTGTTTGGATGATTTCCAAGAGACTGCTCTTCCACCAGTATAAACACATACCCACATGTGGATTTTACTTTATTTGTCCCGGTGATCCAATTTGCATTACTATATCATTCAATCACAGCAGGATATTTGTTATAATACAAGGCATAGTGTTGTGTATGTTTCAAATACCCCAACACACGTTTCATTGCCATCTAGTTAGTTTGATTTGGATTACTAGTGAACCGACTCATCTTGCTGATAGCACATGCTATATCTGGTCACATGCAATTCATAATATACACCAAACTTGCCAACACTCTAGCATAGTCCAATTGAGAGTCACTTTCACCTTCATTCTTTTGAATTTAAAGCTTATATCAATTGGAGTCTTGACATCGTTGAAATTCAAGTACTTGAACTTGTCCAATACTCTTTCAATATAATGAGATTGAGATAATGCTAGTCCTTGAGGAGTTTTATAAATAAGATCAAATTAGCAACTCCCAAGTCCTTCATATCGAACTTGCTAGACAACATGCGCTTAGTAGCATTTATATCGTCAATATCTTTACTCATTATAACATGTCATCAACATACAAACAAACAATGACTTCATGATTTGGAATGTTTTTAATGTAGACACATTTATCACACTCGTTGATCTTGAATCTATTTGCCAACATCGTTTAGTCAAATTTAGCATGCCATTGTTTGGGTGCATGTTTGAGCCCATAAAGTCACTTAACAAGTCTACACACTTTCTTTTCTTTACCAGGGACTACAAACCCCTCAGGTTGTTCCATGTAAATTTCTTCCTCCAACTCTCCATCTAAGAAGGTTGCCTTAATATTCATTTGATGAATTTCAAGATCATGCACGGCCGCTAGTGCTATTAACACTCTAATAGATGTTATCCTTGTCACTTGAGAGTATGTATCAAAGTAATCGAGACCTTCCTTTTGTCTATATCCTTTGACTACAAGTCTAGCCTTATATTTGTCAATAGTCCCATCAGCTTTCATTTTCCTTTTAAGGATCTATTATGATCCTAAAGATTTATTTTCTGGAGGAAGATCAACCAATTCCCAAGTATGGTTATTCAAAATTAATTCAACCTCACTATTGACTGCTTCTTTCCAAAATGTTGACTCAGAAGAAGACATCGCTGTTGTAAATGTTTGAGGCTCATTTTCAAGCAGGAGTGCCACAAAATCTGGTCTGAAAGAAGTGGATTTCCGTTGACGTTTACTATGCCTAGGATCCTCTCTAGGTAGTGTATTTTCCTTTAGTTCTTCCCGTGGTCATTTAGATCTTTCACTTGTCTACTCATATTCAGTTTTGAATGGATAAATGTGTTCAAAGAACTCAGCATTATCTGACTCAATTACCGTATTAACATGAATTTCAGGATTATCGGATTTGTGAACCAAAAACCGACAGGCCTAACTGTTCACAACATATCCAATATATTTACAATCCTCTGTTTTAGGTCCAATTTTGACCATTTTGGGTAAAGGAACTTGTACCCTAGCTAACCACCCCTACACTTTGAAATATTTTAAGTTAGGTTTCCTTCCTTTCCATAACTCATATGGAATAGATTGTGTTTTGCTTTGGGGGTACCCTATTGAGTATTTGGTTAGCCGTAAGGATAGTTTCCCCCCACAAGCTTTGCGGTAAACTAGAACTGATTAATAAGTCATTCATCATTTCTTTTAATGTTCTGTTCTTCCGTTTCGCCATTCCATTTGATTGTGGTGTGTAGGGGATAGTAGTTTTATTAATAATACCATATTCCAAACATATCACTGCAAAATGAGATTCATATTCTCCACCCCTATCACTCTGAATCATTTTTATCTTTCGATTTAATTGATTCTCCACTTCATTTTTGTATTGCTTAAATGCATTAATTTTTTCATCCTTACTATAAAGAAAATATACATAACAATATCGAGTGCAATCGTCAATAAAAGTTATAAAGTACTTTTTTCCACCGTGAGATGGTATTGATTTCATATCGCATATATCTGTGTGAATTAAATCTAGAGGATTTGAATTCCTGTAAATAGACTTATAAGGATGTTTAACAAACTTAGATTCAACAAAAATTTCACATTTCAATTTATCACACTTGAAGTCAGGCAATACTTCTAAAGTAATTAATTTTCGCAAGATTTTGTAATTGAAATGTCCCAAACGAGCATGCCATAAATCATTTGACTCCAATAAGTAAACAGAAGCAGAATTCTTATTAATGTTGTCAACAACCATTACATTCAGTTTGAAAAGGCCCTCATTAGGGTAGCCCTTTCCTAAGAACATCTCATTCTTATTTATTACAATATTGTCACTAACTAGGACACACTTAAACCCATTCTTAATGAGTAGTCTAGCATAAACTAGATTCTTCCTAATGGTAGGAACGTGCAGAACGTTGTTCAGAGTCAACACTTTGCCGGATGTCATCTTCAATATTACTTTTCCAGTTCTTACAATCTTCGTTGTTTCTGTGTTCCCCATGAATAGATCTTCATCGAACTCGGCAGGAGTATAAGTCACAAAAGCTTCTCTTAAAGAGCAAACATGTCGAGTGGCACCTGAGTCGAGAAATCACTCCTTTGGATTTCCAACTAAGTTGCACTCCGAGATCATTGCACAGAGGTCATATGCGTCCTCCATCTTTTCCAACATGTTCGCTTGACTCTTGTCTTTGTCCTTGTCCTTCCTTGGAGCATGACAGTCAGAAGACTTGTGGCCAGTCTTTCCACAATTGTAACAGTTGCCCTTGAATTTCTTCTTGCCCTGCTCTGACTTCTGTCCGTTGGACTTCTTTCTTTTCTTGCCTTTTGTAGGAGCTTCTTCAACAATATTAACTCCCATGATTTTTGAGTTCCCATGAGACTTCTTTTCGGCGGTCTTGTTATCTTCCTCAATCTTGAGATGTATCACAAGATCTTAAAGTTTCATTTCCTTGTGCATGTGCTTTAAATAATTTTTGAAGTCGTTCCACGAAGGAGGTAGCTTCTCAATCATTGCAGCCACTTGAAAAGCTTCATTAACTACCATGTCCTCAGCAATAAGATCATGGAAAATAAGTTGAAGCTCTTACACATGTGATCCAATAGTTTTGCTATCTGTCATTTTATAGTCTAAAAACTTTGCGACCACAAACTTTTTCAAGCATGCATCTTCCGTATTATAATTTTTCTCAAGTGCATTCCACAATTCCTTCGAAGTTGTCAATACACTGAAAACATTATATATGTCATTCTCTAAAACACTTAAACTATAGCCCTTACATAGGAAGTCTGCTTGTTTTCATGCTTCAATAATCATGAATTTTTCTTTGTTTGACATATCAGCAGCAGGCACTGGAGTTTCTTCATTGGTAAATTTCTGCAAACCAAGAGTGGTAAGCCAGAAAAATACCCGTTGTTGTTGTTATACCCCATTTTAACCAAGTCAAAATAGTGTACAACATTTTGGTGATTTCCAAATTATTAACTAACTTAAGAAGTCACCACCTAATTATTTTTAAAGGTTAGTTAGGACACCTAAATAATTAACTAAGTGATGCTAAAGTTAACTTCATTTTAAGATCTACTAAACATAAAATTCTAGGTAAGGATTCTAATTATCCTAAAGGGAAGGGGAAAGACATCCTTTAAGATCCGTTAAAACGATTAACCGGCCAAACTTAGGTTAATTAGTTTTAATAGAAGTTCTCAATTATTTTATTTTAAAAAAAAACATTTTTGAAAAGGTAACTACAAACTTAAATTTCTTTGTACATTTTTTTTAACAAAACTTTCTAGTGAAAATATTAGGCCAAGTCTAAACATAACTTGAACGATCTGGCTCAGTGAAAACATTTCAACTTTAAAAGCTCTTTTGCGTTGTAGTAAAATAGTAAAGATTTAAAAACAATGGTAATTTATCTAAACCAAATTGTTGATTCGAAATCGTCCATGACCAAAAAAAGTAATAAAATATAACCTCTACTTCCTTTTGAAAATGTTTTTTTTAAAAAAAGAAAAGTGAGTTTAGAACAAAGCATTTATTTTATTTTTTGTAAAAGACATTGTCAAGTTTAAATAAAACTTAATAAATCCAGTGGGTTTAAAATGGTTCAAATGAAGTGTTAAAAAGGTTCACCAAAGGAAATCTTTAAAACAAAAATAACTACTCTACTGTTGACAAAATATATCAACACCCAAAAATAGCAACCAGCAAAAGATGTCACATAATACAGGTCAACAAAGATCACTTAAAGGCAAACATAATAACAACTAAAATATTGAGTGATTTTTCCAGATTTAGTGGCTGTCTTTGCTGTTCCAGTTCGGATGAACCTCGAGGAAACAAGAGGCACAAAAGGAAAGAGAGGATGCACATTTCACATATCTAGCGGCGGCAAGAGACTATACGACAGTGTGAGTCTTTCGTGGAGACTCCAATTTTTCTCTCATAATGTACATGCAAATAAAAAAAGGGTAAAGAGATTAGTAAGACGAATCGACTTGCATAATATTAAAGATGCGAGTGCCAAGCTCAAAGAAACAAAAAAGAAAACAGTTGATTTATACAACCATTACTTCAATATTGAAAGTAACTTATAGGCACAAATAGATTAGAAAGAAACTTAAATGCATATTTGTATGTATAGTGATAACACGCAAAGCTACAGACATTGTCAACAAACATGGCTAATTTTTTTTTTTACATTCTTATTGGAGGAAGCAAATGGTTTGTACTAAATTTAAAACTAGGTAGAGAACAAAATTGATTTTTAAACAAGTGACATTAGCTAACGACAAAACTAATTTTTTAAGAAAAACGATTTTTGGAGAGTATTGAACAGATCATTTGGATGAAGACTTAAATGAACAATAAATAAATAAATAAATAGCAGGTTTTATATATTCCATGTCTCGTTGTAAAAAAAAGTTATTCTTTTAAATTTAAGGTCTAAAACGTGAGGGAAAAAAACCAAATTTCAGATTTGTACAGATTCTCAAATAAGATATAAATACATTAGTTGACATCACATATAATTATAGCAAGCTAAGCGATATTAGTTGTCAAGATGTAAATTTCTCAAAGTACACAACATTTTTGTTCACAAAGACGAAACAGAAACAGGAAAAAAGGGTGCGAATATCACCTGTTGTGAAGCAGTGAACGTGAGATGCAGGTCTCGGATCTTAAAATTGATGGATTTCAAACTCGAACTCGACTCGGACAACAGAAAAACAACAGAGCAAGAAGAATATATATTTGTTATGATCAACAGTAAAACCAAAAGGCTAGAGAAAAATGATTTTCAATGGCTGAAATGTTTATCTCCGGAAGACGACAAACGACTGTCCCAAAAAAACTCCCTAATGAAGATATCAAAGGTTGTATTTATAGGAGAAGAATGGAAGGGTTACAGATTTTGAGCTGGATTTTTTGAATTTCACATTTGAACATTGGTCAAGATAACCATTCAAACTAGAACGTTGGGATTTTGGATGCATTAGGCAGTCTTCACGTGGTCCTTTTCAGATTTGTGCTCGAAATTATGAGCTCTTTGTCTTAAGCTATATCTGCTATGTATTGGACTCATATGCGTCTTGATGATATGTTGAAAAAGGTGTAGTGAGCTTGCATGAAATTGGTGAATGAATTCTTCCATGGTTAAAGCAATTTAAAATTTTGCTTAAAAGAAAAAGAAAGGAGAGAGACAGGTTTGGAAAAGCATACATTTTGCACAAAAATGGCATATGGAATCTGATTTCGCCCAAAGAAGTTTGGAATTTTGTTTCAAATGAGACGTGAGGAAGGAATAAGGAGCGGCTGATGAGTTAAGTGTTAGGTTTAGGGTTGAATTTAGATGCTAAGTGAAATGGGTCTGTTCCATTGGCGGGTTGGGCTGCTAAGTTTTGGACATATAATGTGCTAATTGTTTGGTCTGATCTAAGGCCTTTGGGCTGAATTTCTTAGCCTTTTCCTTTCTTCTTTTAAATTATTTTGGGCTTCTAGCTTAATAATTAATACAATATTTGTTATAGGATGACAACTAATAATTTATAAAATAAAATAACAATATTAAGACTTTACACTTATATAAAATATAAAATACAAAATATGAAATTATAATTAATTTAATTAATGCGAAGCTTGAAATAAGATGACGACAATCCATTATTTAAGAAAAGAGGTGTAAAAAGTGATAATATAATTTAAATAATAAAACAAACAATTTTGCTAGTAATTATAGAATTGTAATATAATGATAACAATAGTCAATAGTAAAGATAAATAGTCGTTTTAGTAAGAATAGTTGTGAAAAAAGATAATTTGATACATTATTAATTTAGAAACTCGAAAGTAATGAATTAGAAGAAATGAGGGTCAAAATTAGGTGTCAACAGCTTGTCCCTCTTTGACCAGAGACGATGTAAGAGTTTTTGGGCAAAGAAGTTGACGTAGTAGCCAATTTTGTCCCGACCAACAAATACGAATTTGAGAGAGTATTTGAGAGTGGAGTCGAGTAGAGTTAGAGGTAGACCTTTGACCTTTGTTAGAAAGCTAAACTTTCTCAACAAATTGTCCAGTTCACTGCTTAGATAAAGTTCCACATTGCATTATGTCCCTTGTTGCTGCATGTGGATTGTGCTTCCTGCCAAGTCTGCGGAGTCTAACGTACTAAGTAGAAATGTTAGTAAAAAGACATGTATATATATATATATATGTAACTCAATTTGTCAAGAAATTTAAAGGATAGCACGCAGTGCACATATGTATATTTTAAAAATAAATAAATAATTAAGGCATTGCGAAATGTCTCATTAGAGACAGATAAGATTTTCAAGAAATTGAAAAGATAACATGCAATGCATATATGTATAAATAAATCAATAAGGCATTGCGAGTTATCTCATTAGAGATATATAAACTTTTCAAAAAATTTAAAAGATAGCATGCAATGCTCATATGTATAAAATAAATAATTAAGGCATTGCGAGATGTCTTATTAAAAACATATGCTTAAAATGTCTTATTAGAGGGCGGACTAACCCAGCATGTTCTATTTTAGGGTGAATGAAACCTAATGCATCCTATTTTAGGGTGTATGGACCCAATGTATCCTATTATAAGGTGGACGAACCCAATATATCCTATTTTAGGGTGGACGAACTCAATGTATCCTATTTTAGGGTGGACGAACCCAATGTGCCCTATTTTAAGGTGGAATAACCCGATATATCCTATTTTAGGGTGGATGAACCCGATATGTCCTATTTTAGGGTGGACGAACCCAATGTTCCCTATTTTAAGGTGGACTAACCCAATATATCCTATTTTAGGGTGGACTAACCCAATATGTCTTATTTTAGGGTGGACGAACCCAATATATCCTATTTAGGGTAGACGAACCCAAAATATCCTATTTTAGGGTGGACGAACCCAATATATGGTGCAAACTTACAAATATGAATTTTGGTGCAATGTAATGAGCTTGGTGCGATTTCTTTGCGGTAGAAAACATTCAGAACCTAGTATGAAGAGCTTGTTGCAATGCCTTTGCAGTATTGAATAATTAAGGTGCGGTGTCTGGTGCAATACTTCACAATAGTGCATATGGTGCCCATAACTTAGGAGCCTCAATTTCGATGAAAATTTGCTGCTTATAAATTCTGCGCTCAAAGAAAAATTATGAATTTCAAATTTGATTCTTGTTGACGTTGCACCATCTGAATCTTGTAAATTTTGACTTATGTTGAGCTTTGTGGTGTTATCGTTCAAGAATAACTAAAAATCAACCTCTGCATTACTCAAAGAACATTTGTTAATATAAAAGAAAATGATTGCCTTGCATTGAACCATGAAACTGTGGCTTTGAATCTGCATTTCTTGTTGCTATGGCATTAAAGCAATTTGATGGCGAATATGGCTTGTGATCTCAAATTCTGCCCTATTCAAATATTTATAGGCCATCTGCAAAGCTGTCCCAATCTTTTTTCTTGGTGGAGAATGGAAATTTTATTATATTGAGATCGAACCCAAAATAGGCGCCTACGTATCCCGCTACTAGCAGGAATCAGGTCACACGTAGTTCATTACAAAAGTTTAGAAAGGATTGCAAAAAAGTAGACACTCATTAAAGAGGGAGAATTGAGAATGATATTCTCAAGCTGCAAAGATAATTCCCTTGCTAGTCTTCTTGGCTGGTTGCACGCTTTCTCTTCAAATGCTTTGGTGCAAATTTTGATGGATCACCCTTAACAACAATTGTGCTCATGTTTGTGATATTACCATTGCTGGTTGAAGGTTCTAGTTGTAGCTTTATCTTGCCACTTTCAATCATGCTTTGAATCTTAAATTTCAGTGCAGGACAATCTTCAGTATCATGACCTTGAATGTTCGAGTGATAGGCACAATTCTTGGATAGATCAAAGTATTTGGGCGTATACTCAGGAATGAATCCTTTTCTTGATTGCAGGAGTCCATTTGCTCTCAATCTCTCAAATATATCTGCATATGGCTCATCCAAAGGAGTGAAAGAGAAAGATTTCACCTTTTTCTATGGTCGCGAGCTAGATTGTGCTTGGTGAAACTGTTGTTTGCAAGAATGTAGGAGACGAACATTGCAATAGTTGGAAGTTGCATGAGATTGCAAAAAATGATCATTTGGATGGTGCTGCAGCTGTTGCATAGTCATGAAAATTGAGTTGTTTTCTCTCATTTTGCTTTGTAGATTTATTGGTATCTTCGGTTGGAAGGTCTGGTGGACAACTTGTGATGTTGAGTTGTCTGCAATTCTTCCTCCTTGAATACCATTTTCTATCTCTTTGCCAACCTTAATCAAATCTGAGAAGTTGTATGCACAAGTTCCAAGTAGTTTTTCATAATATAGCCCTTCTTGAACATGGATAAAGGTTGAGATCAATTCCTCTTTCAAACTCTGATAATTTCTTGAGCCCAACTCTTCATCAAAAGTTTTCCTCAGATTGTGGAGCTCTTTTCCCAAATCTTCATGGCAAATTGACTAGATAACCCTCTCACGTCTAGAATATAGACGAGTTGTTAATTGGTCATCCTTGTTTTCATTTAAAGGAAATCCAATTGTGGGAGGATGGGTATTTGGCATCATGGTGACTTGAAAGTTATTGGGATTGATATTGTATACTGATGACATTTGTGGAGAGATTGTATAGGTAGAGGCTGGGCGAGGAGATATGGTTAAACAAATATTCTGAGCTAAGCTGGAAGCTTTAGTAGTGGTAGGAAGAAGGCTAAAGGTAGTTTCCAAATTGACCAAATTGTTTCTTCGAATCACATTCTTTTCACAATCATCATTTTGTGCTTGCACTAGTCCCATGTCGCTATTGAATGCTTTCAACTTGTCTACCATTGTAGTTTCTTTCTTAATGCATATTCGCAGCCAAAACAATGTTCAATGCTGGGCAACCTCTGAAGAAGAAACAAAACTATAAAAATAAAAATAAATTGTTAGTGCATGAAATAAATGCATAAATAATAAAATATTAGATAAAATATACATTATGCTTATGATTTTGTAAAATAAAAATTTTAGGCTTGAGGCAGCGATTTAAGTCTAAGAAGAGTGGACGAGAGTGGGGTATTAGTTATTGGGCTCTAACGCTGAAAAATAAGGAAAGAAGATTGATTTGGAGTAGAATGCTTAGTTTGGAGAAAGGTTGACTTATGTCGAACATCAAATCTTGACTTCAACTTAATCCTTATCATTTGCAAACTCTAGCGCGTTCCCAAAATTATCTCGAGTGCATGCCAAAATTATGCCCCAGCTTCATTCTGCTGCTTCGGAGGAATTCTAAAATTTTATAATAAACCGATCGAGCCTTGTATAGGCTGCCTACGTATCCACCAAGGAAATCAGGTCGAACGTAGTTCCAATTACATGCAAAAGACATATTGAAATTTCTAGCTTAATATGACCGAGTCCCTATGTGGGTTGCCTACATATCCACCAAGGAAATCAGGTCAAGCATAGTTTGCCTTACATAAAAAGGAATTTAAAACATACAAATGATTGACATTTAAGCTCACAAAAATACATAATTGTTCTCAAAAGATGCTACACAAAAACTAACAAATCTTCTCCATGCCTCTTAAAAGTCATCTTTTGAAGAAATTCCCTCGTACGCCTAATGATATTTTTGAATAAAACCATTCTTGGCACTTTGCTCGGCTATATCATAAGTGCGTGCAGAAGATGCATGAAAGGGTAAATTTGGTGCAATGATCCTTGATCCAATAGTTGTTTGACTGTGAAGAGGAACTTGAGTGACGTATTGTGGATAAATTGCTCGATTGTGACTTGACGTCGGCATGACGGCTGAAAGTTGATGCAAAACAAACTTAGGACGAGCTACTTGTTTTTGAATGATCATACCATTATCCAATAGCTTTTGGATCTCTTCTTTCAAATAATGGCACTTATCGGTAGTGTGACCTAACATGCCTGAATGGAAAGCACATTGTTTGCGTGGGTTAAAAGGATGCAAAGGAATTTCACTAGGCTTTGGTTGCAAAATTCCTAATGATCTCAACTTTTCAAATATGAACGAAATTGGTTCACTCAAAGGGGTGAAAGTTTGAGCTTTTCTCACTTCAGGCACTAGCGGAGGAACATTTGGTGCTTCAGTGGCAACTATCTTCCCTTTGTCCCAGGGATGTGCCTCTTTCAAACAATAATTCCCCAAAGTTGATTCTGCTACTTTCTTTTGAGATTCATGCCCTTTCATTCCCTCAAAAGACACCATAGATTTCCTTTTCAACAAACCACACCCTTTAGATGCACTATTAGGAGGCCCATATTGCTTAGTAAAATCTTTGACCATATCGACCCAAGAGGACCATTTTCATGTGTCTTGGTTTGCATACCACACCAAGGCTGGCCCTGTAAGCGTCCTAATAAAAAGTCTCATATTAAATTCATTTCCTTGCCCTATGCTTGCTAACCAATCAATATATGCCTTCAAGTAATTTTGGGGGCTACCTATCCCGTCATACATTGGAATATCAATGAGAGTATGGGGATTCTCATTTTCATTTTCCATCTCAATCAATCCAGTCCCAAGTTGTGAAGCAAGCTCATCTATGAAGGAAATTTGGTTTGTCTCGATATTGAAATGTCTTTCACCATTTTCTCCATTTTTGTTGTTTCACTCGAATTCTCAAATGCCTCATTGTGTGAAAGTGGATGCATGTCTGAAAAGTGCTGAGCATAACAATCAAAGATGGGATATTCAGTTGCGCGAATATAAGAGTATCCCTCTAAATCTTCATCGGAGAAATCCCTAAGGTCATAATCCAATGAGTCTTCATTGAAAGAGTTCTTAAGATCGGCTATCATTTCCTTGATGCCGTCAATTTCTTGCTCCATTTTGTGACTTTTTCCTCAAGCTTAGCAATTTTATCCTGATATGACTCGACTTCTTCACAGTTAAACTCATCTTCAACTAAGTCAATCACAATTCGGTCAGTCATGTCATCCTTGAAATTTTTTGTCCCTTTGATGCTCAACTTAAGTCAATCTTTGGAAGAAAAAAAATGGAGTACTTGGTAAGAGGTAAAAAAAAGCTAAGAATAGGCATTTAGAAACCAACAGATTTAATCCTATAAGGATTTTCTTTTAAGAAAATAAATAAATAATAATACGAATTTGGTGACAAGCTCGAGATTAAGATAACTGATAAGAAAGTTATGGCTAACAGAGGGCACAAGGATTGGATTTGATAAATTGAAGGTTTGCGCACGATTTTAATACTATTTTAGTATTGGTGGGTAAAAAAAAATTTATCGAGGATGGAAGCAATGTCAAACAATTGGAGACATATGAGATTTCCCTCGACTTGCATGCCAAAACTTGGAATGGGTGCGTAAAAAGAACGGCACGATAATTTTGAATTGAAGTGTTGCACTCGATGGAGAAAAATTGAACAAATATTGACAAGTGCTATTTGGCAGATTGTACAAATAAAATGGACATCTACCAATCTAAGAAGCAACAAATGGCGTGAAGATTGATGATAGATTGAAAGAATTTGAGAGCATAAGTAAAACTCCATGACGTAGATCGAATGCCAAATAGATTCTACGAAATGTGGAACTAATGGAATTTTATTTTATTTTTTAGAAAAAATAAGATTATACCCTTAAAAAATTTAAAAGTTTGAATTTTGGCACGAGTCTAGCAAATTTGAATGAATTAACGGGCAAAAATATCACACCTAATGATGAATAATTATGCCCATTTTTAAAAAGTAAGAAGAAAATTTTTAAAGCAAGCCGTGGATACGAATATTGAGAAGATCAAAGGAAGGAAATCAAATTTGCTAAATTTTAAAGGAAGAAAGTGAGTTTTCATAAAATATTATCTAAGAACATTTTTAACAAGGTCATTAAAAATTTGTGCAAGCCTAGGATGATTATGAGCCTAATAGATGCTTTAGAATTGTAAAAATGCACTAAGCGCGGAAAGATTAATATAAAAAATAAATAATCTATGAACATGACATAAGAATTTGTAAAAATGCAACATGTATCAAATAAAGAAATAGATAAAGAAAAGATAATTTTTCTTCTGAAAAAATAAGAAAAAAACAAAGATGATGCTAGTAATAATCAATTAAAATCAAGTAGCAAATAAATTCATATAAGTCACGTAGCAAGTAGACAAGCGAATATTTACAAAGAACATAACACAAGTATATTAAATTAAGCGTCCTAATATATAGGTGACCTCTTTATGCCAGAGGTAGGCCTGACGCGTATTTGAAAAATAAATATGCCAAAATATGTCATTCCATTGCTCTTTAATTAATTAAACGCATATATTCCCAAAAATGAAATACAAAGATGACTTTAAGCTTTAATACATGCCGAAAAGGAAAAGAATAAAAAAAACTCTTCATCGCATCTAAGCATCTTCGTCCCATGACATGCTCGTAGTTTAATCTCCATAGGCCAAAACTCGGGATCTTCATAGCTATCTACATCACAAAAGGGTTAGTAATATCCTCCCTCTTAAAGTTAATTAATTTAGAACAAACGGTCCACATTTTGGCACAACTATTTTTCAAATAATGCACACATAAATGATAAGAGTCACTCAGGGTCGTGAACCCACTTGGACATTTGGATAAAGTTGACTAATGAACTTAATATACCAAGGATATTAAATTTCCTAAGTTTGCATGATGCATGTACCTTAAAAGGTTTTGGTTTAGCTCTAACCTGGGTAAATTAAGAGTGGGTTTATTAGACACAAGGTTCCCGAGTGGACAATTCGAGTGAGAAGGCTACGCGGTCACACAGAAAAAGATTCGGACACCCCGCGCATACGCCAACTCTCCTAACTTTTTGGGATTTTAAAAGAAATTTGCGGGTACGCAAAACACACCTTGCGTGTACGTATGATAGTGTGAGTTTTTCAGAATTGGAGGAATTATGAACGGAATGACAATTTAAATAAAGCAATAACAGATAAACAATTTATACAAAGCAATAACAAATAAACAATTTATATCACAGAAGCATGAGAAATAAAGAATTAGGCAATTAAAATAAAACAAACAATAAAAATGAAACAAGCAAATGTTAAAAGCCTTAATTATTAACCTAAGTCTGTTATGGTTTAGAACCTAAAATTTCCAGTGAAGTCGTCAAGCTGTTATATCCCATTTTAACCGGGTCAAAATAGTGTACAACATTTTGGTGATTTCCAAATTATTAACTAACTTAAGAAGTCGCCACCTAATTATTTTTAAAGGTTAATTAGGACACCTAAATAATTAACTAAGTGACGCTAAAGTTAACTTCATTTTAAGGTCTACTAAACATAAGATTCTAGGTAAGGGTTCTGATTATCCTAAAGGGAAGGGGTAAGGCATCCTTTAAGATCCGCTAAAACGATTAATCGGCCAAACTTAGGTTAATTAGTTTTAAAAGAAGTTCCCAATTATTTTATTTAAAAAAATATATATTTTTGAAAAGGTAACTACAAACTAAAAGTTCTTTGCACATTTTTTTTTTTATCAAAAGCTTTCTAGTGAAAATATTAGGCCAAATCTTTAACATAACTTAAACGATCTAGCTCAGTGAAAACATTTTAACTTTAAAAGCTCTTTTGAGTTGTAGTAAAATAGTAAAGATTTAAAAACAATGGTAATTTATCTAAACCAAATTGTCGATTTGAAATCGTCCATGACCAAAAAAAGTAATAAAATATAACCTCTACTTCCTTTTGAAAATATTTTTTTAAAAAAAAGAAAAGCAAGTTTAGAACAAAGCATTTATTTTATTTTTTGGGAAAAGACATTGTCAAGTTTAAACAAAACTTAATAAATCCAGTGGGTTTAAAATAGTTCAAATGAAGTGTTAAAAAGGCTCACCAAAGGAAATCTTTAAAACAAAAATAACTACTCTACTGTTGACAAAATATATCAACACCCAAAAATAGCAACCAAATTGCAAAAGATGTCACATAATACAGGTCAACAAACATCACTTAAAGGCAAACATAATAACAACTAAAATATTGAGTGATTTTTCCAGATTTAGTGGCTGTCTTTGCCATTCCAGTTCGGATGAACCTCAAGGAAGCAAGAGGCACAAAAGGAAAGAGAGGATGCACATTTCACATATCTAGCGGCGGCAAGAGACTATACGACAGTGTGAGTCTTTCATGGAGACTCCAATTTTTCTCTCATAATGTACATGCAAATAAAAAGAGGGTAAAGATATTAGTAAGACAAATCGACTTTCATAATATTAAAGATGCGAGTGCCAAGCTCAAAGAAACAAAAAAGAAAACAGTTGATTTATACAACCATTACTGCAATATTGAAAGTAACTTATAGGCACAAATAGATTAGAAAGAAACTTAAATGCATATTTGTATGTATAGTGATAACACGCAAAGCTACAGACATTGTCAACAAACATGGCTAATTTTTTTTTTTTACATTCTTATTGGAGGAAGCAAATGGTTTGTACTAAATTTAAAACTAGGTAGAGAACAAAATTGATTTTTAAACAAGTGACATTAGCTAACGACAAAACTAATTTTTTAAGAAAAACGATTTTTGGAGAGTATTGAACAGAGCATTTGGATGAAGACTTAAATGAACAATAAATAAATAAATAAATAGCAGGTTTTATATATTCCATGTCTCATTGTAAAAAAAAGTTATTCTTTAAATTTAAGGTCTAAAACGTGAGGGGAAAAAACCAAATTTCAGATTTGTACAGATTCTCAAATAAGATATAAATACATTAGTTGACATCACATATAATTATAGCAAGCTAAGCGATATTAGTTGTCAAGATGTAAATTTCTCAAAGTACACAACATTTTTGTTCACAAAGACGAAACAGAAACAGAAAAAAAGGGTGTGAATATCACCTGTTGTGAAGCAGTGAACGTGAGATGCAGGTCTCGGATCTTAAAATTGATGGATTTCAAACTCGAACTCGACTCGGACAACAGAAAAACAACAGAGCAACCAGAATATATATTTGTTATGATCAACAGTAAAACCAAAAGGCTAGAGAAAAATGATTTTCAATGGCTGAAATGTTTATCTCCGGAGGACGACAAACGACTGTCCCAAAAAAACTCCCTAATGAAGATATAAAAGGTAGTATTTATAGGAGAAGAATGGAAGGGTTACAGATTTTGAGCTGGATTTTTTGAATTTCACATTTGAACATTGGTCAAGATAACCATTCAAACTAGAACGTTGGGATTTTGGATGCATTTGGCAGTCTTCACGTGGTCCTTTTCAGATTTGTGCTCGAAATTATGAGCTCTTTGTCTTAAGCTATATCTACTATGTATTGGACTCATATGCATCTTGATGATATGTTGAAAAAGGTGTAGTGAGCTAGCACGAAATTGGTGAATGAATTCTTCCATGGTTAAAGCGATTTAAAATTTTGCTTGAAAGAAAAAAAAAGAAGGAGAGAGACAGGTCTGGAAAAGTATTCATTTTGCACAAAAATGGCATATGGAATCTGATTTCGCCCAAAGAAGTTTGAAATTTTATTTCAAATGAGACGTGAGGAAGGAATAAGGAGCGCCTGATGAGTTAAGCGTTAGGTTTAGGGCTGAATTGAGATGTTAAGTGAAATGGGTCTGTTTCATTGGGGTGTTGGGCTGCTAAGTTTTGGACATATAATGGGGTAATTGTTTGGTCTGATTTAAGGCTTTTGGGCTGAATTTCTTAGCCGTTTCCTTTCTTCTTTTAAATTATCTTGGGCTTCTAGCTTAATAATTAATACAATATATGTTATAAGATAACAACTAATAATTTACAAAATAAAATAACAATATTACGACTTTACACTTATATAAAATATAAAATACAAAATATGAGCTTATAATTAATTTAATTAATACGAAGCTTGAAATAAGATGACGACAATCCATTATTTAAGAAAAGAGGTGTAAAAAGTGATAATATAATTTAAATAATAAAACAAACAATTTTACTAGTAATTATAGAATTGTAATATAATGATAACAATAGTCAATAGTAAAGATAAATAGTTGTTATAGTAAAAATAGTTGTGAAAAAAGACAATTTGATACATTATTAATTTAGAAGCTCGAAAATAATGAATTAGAAGAAATGAGGGTCAAAATTGGGTGTCAATAGCTGTCATCCTTTAAAATTCACACGAGAGAATTTTCCCGATTTCTCTATCGGTGGCACAGCAGTTCGGGTTGGTGCAGCAACAGCCACAAAAGTCGTAGAACTATCAATTGCCATTTCTTTTAAATAAAAATCGACACAATTGATTCAGTAAGCAATAAATGAAATTACAAACTTTATTAGAGTAGAAAACTACGAAGGTTTTAGTCTCCACCCACAAATACAGATTAATAAATAAAACAGTAATTTCCTTAAGATTTATATGCAAACTGTATTTAAAACCATTACTAATGACAACAAAGCTTTGCAGAAATAGAAAAACTCCAAAGTTTAAATCATGTAAAGAACAAAAATTATTAACAAAAATTAATAACTGTAAAACATATCAAAATCTGTAACAATTGTATGAAACAGAAAGGAAAGAAAATCGAGCCCATTGAATGCAGAGTGTCCCCTTAAGGAAATTATTCCTTTCTAGTATCCAAAGTTTGAAATGGAATAGATCCTCCCAGGATAGAACGATTCTATTCACCAGTGTATTGATACCCAAAACAATGGTGTCAACGAGCCACCCAACGGTAGTAAAGTACACGAATATTTAATTGTGCAGAAGAAGAAGAAGTTCAGAAATTTCATAAATGCAAAGTCTGAAGAATCACAACTATTTATAGCCAAGAAGCACTATTTCCGAAAGTTTGCAACCTTTCAGAAACCACACGACCGTTCATGGAAGTTTACAACCTTCCAGAACAGTCATGGCTGTTCCTGAAAGTTACAACCTTTCAGAACAGTCATTTCAAATGGTGGGAAATTCAAATAAAACGGGAAAGACATTTTAAAACATGGGTCGAGCAGATTTGAGTTGGGTTGGGTCGTTTTGGTTAACTAATTAAATAATTAACATCACTTAGGCGATTATTTAATTAATAATTAAAAAATAATTTCTCGATCTATCATTTTTCAAATTCAAAGCCAAAGCCGAAGCCGAGCCGAGCGAGCGACGACGACAGTCCCTCTTTCCAACCCTTTTAACAACTAGTAGAAGTGTTTCTCTATTTAAACACTTTAACTTTTCTTTCAATCACCAATGAGGGAGAAATGCTTTTTCTTACTAAAACATAAGAGAATCTTTTAAATTCCTCTTTTCATCGTCCCTTCATTTTCCATTAATTCTTACTATATACTCAACAACAATAATGGTAAAGCAATTGATATACTATTTAAACACTTTAACTTTTCTTTCAATCACCAATGAGGGAGAAATGCTTTTTCTTACTAAAACATAAGAGAACCTTTTAAATTCCTCTTTTCATCGTCCCTTCATTTTCCATTAATTCTTACTATATACTCAACAACAATAATGGTAAAGCAATTGATATACCACATATGGAGAATCTAAAGCGAGTACCAAAGTAAACAAAGCTAACTATAACCCAACTGAACCCCAATAAGTCCAAAATGTGCATACAAGAGAAAAGATAGAGAGAATAACCTGACCAGACCCCTATAAGCCCGAGGAGTGCACACAAGAACTAACATGAGTAATGAGCAATACCAAGAACAACTATGAAACAGAGATGGAACTCAAGCGAGGATTCTCCCAGAATCTAACATTGGGATAGTCACAAAGTAGGTATAGCTCCTCCTAAAATCTGACGTCAGGATAGCCATACGAAGTCTAGCCTCTCTTGAAATCTGACATATGATAGCCACAATAAGACCAAGCCTCTCCCGAAATCTTACATCAGTTTAGCATAAGTGGAAACTAGCCTATCCCAAAATTTTATATCGGGATAGCTACAATGAGACCTAGCCTCACCCAGAATCTCCTTTCAGGATAGCAAGAACAAAACCTGTTGTCTTCCCAAAATCTTATGTCGGGATAGTGATAACAAAACATAGCCTCTCTTGGAATCTTACATCGGGACAACTACATGGAAGGTTGATCTTTCCCAGAATCATACATCGGGAAGATCCACCACACAATAACAACAAAAATCCATTCGCGGACGCCGGTGAGATGCCAACTGCTCCTGCAGGACCCAGGTTCCTTCGCAGCTTCAGTAATTTTAAGCTGCAAATCCATCAAAATTGAATTTTCCAAGGAATGTCTGCATACAAGAGAATTAGGGCCTAAAATTCCCTCAATTAGCATTAAAACACAGTAATAATTCATGAATTTGAGTCCAATAAATTCGTAAAATACCAACTCATCAATGATACTTACTTAGTATGCATTAGTGTTGTACTCATAACATACTTGTTGCACTCTCGTGTGCAAGTGTGAGTTGAACTGTTGCGATGTTGTTGGAGGGAACATTGGTTATCACACTAGCATTCTGCTTTTGAGATACCAACTAGTTCATTGTAGCTCAAGATCATTTACTCCTTTGTATTCCAAAATACTTTGTATCTTTCGTATTTAGAGTTGTATTTTCCATCCGTTGCAGCTCATGACTTATAACATCAGTTCTTGGGGATTGCGTAGTGTGTAGTTTCGGGTTGTATTTGACTTGGACATACCTTATTCATATTGTTTTGATGTACTTTACCTTGTTATAATATCTTGGCATTGTTGTTTCTTTAAGATTGATTTGTTGCCACATGACTTAAGAGAATTTGAGTCGTGATACAGATACATACATGATATTCAGAGTCTCTTAAGCAAGTTATGAGCAATTGAGAGTCTTTGAGTTTTGAGCATTCAAGAAACTAAGTACTAAATTGATTTTCTTATTAAAGTTAAACTCAATGATGAATTCATAAAAAAAAAACGAGCCCAATCTTGATGGAAAAGAAATTTATAACATCCAAAAGTACTTAATTGATAAAACAAAACAATATTAAGAAAAAAGAAATTAGCAACGAACGAAGTTTTAAGAGAGATCAACTCAAACCCTACCTTAAACTTAGAAAATAGAATGAAAGTTTCTTAACAAGAGTTATTCTTATAAATTACTAGTTTTCATTTCCCAAAAGAGTTAGGAGGAAAGCCTTGTAATTTCCAGAAGTGTGCTTGGTGATTGCATGATCAAGAGTGACACTGTTCCTCTTGTAGTAAAGTTCTTTAATCTCCTTCAAATCCTTCTCAGCCCACGTAACTATCACTCTTGTGAGTGATTCTTCATCAGTCCCAGACTCGTTAATGGCATAGCGAATTACCTGAAGACGAATTTGATAGTATTCAGACAATAACTACTTTGTAAATATTGACATTTGTTTATATTGAATATTGATGGTCTTGTAAAGATCCAAACTAAGAGATGTTATTTATCGAAATACTTTTATAGATGCTCGTTGAAATTGAATATTGAGATATTCAAGTAAGATGAGATTTACCTCAAGCCTTATTACAAAACTATGGAGCATCAAATAAGGGCTCAAATTAACAAATGAAATGACATATAAAGAATTACAAGTGGAAATCGTAGACTGCTTGCTTGCTATCAAGCTTATTAATGAAAACGACACAGTTTCATTCTCTAAAGGGGATTATTGAATATTGAATATTGCATATACCTATTAGCAACCAACAATGCAGAGGTTATCCACATTTGGAGAGAAGCGAACAAGTGTCAAGACGTTTTGGCAAATGAAGAAGTTTTACTAGAATATGTAGTTGCGCTTAAGCGAATGAAGTTTTTACTCATAACATATTTTATGAAAGAAATCAATATATTTTCAATGAACCAAAAAAATTGGCGGTTTGAAATGGTATCTTTTTTATTAATTCTTAAAAATTGTTGTGGAGACATTTTTCGTCAATTTATGCAGAAAGTTTTCTCTTTTGCAGAACTTCCTTTTTTACCTGACGGTTATTAGAATGGCTAAGTTAAATTTTGAAGAAATAACAATCTTTTGTCACTTAATTTTTTAAAGATGCTATTTGTAACGTGTAACTGCATAAAAATGGACTAGTTGGTATCCTATATATAAAGTATTTTGATTCATAAATGCCTTTTATAAAACAAGTCATTTCCATAATTATGCACCTTTTCATAGTATTTTTGGGGGTCATCAATGCATCGGATTGTTGTACGCAGTGCTATTAGGTATTCTTTATTATCTGCATTTGTATCATCTCTCAAGTGCTGAAAAGGAAAAAGAAGTAAGAAACCATAAATATAGCCAAATGACCAATTTATGTATTAGCATTATATGTAGGAAAATAATTTATTTACATTTTTGTTGATTTGAGTTTTAATTGATAGTCAGAAAGTATACCTTGGTTATTGAAGAGCCATAATAATCCTTGTAGCGGTTTAGAGTTGCTACGAGTTGAGGTGTGCTCCTTGTTGAAATGATTCTAACAATTTCTTCATTATTGAATTCCTTGTTACTTATTGCCTTGCGAAGAATGTCAGCCTCAGAGTTGGCTACTCTTTCATTTATCTCATCACCAACATACCTGTATGTGCCCACTAGGGCAACCAAAAACTGTATGTTGCAAAAGGAAGTAAACACAAACATCGCGACAAAGCAAAATAATACAAAATAGAAGTGGGTAGAATTGAAAAAAAGAAAGATGCCTTGCGAAGATGACCAGTAGAATACTGAGCTATGTCTTCTTCAACAGATCTCTTGTAGCGAGCTTGATAGGCATGCTTCACAGCCAACAACTCTTCAGGAGAATAGATGCATGAGTACTCAATAACCACGGAATAATTTGGGATTTCTCTTTCTTTTATTGCAACATGCAATAGTACTGCATCTCTATCTCTTGGATTTAGAATCCATCTGTATACCACTTTCTGTAAATAAAGATGAAAATGTGTCATATCCATCGGTATATATTACACATAGTCCCGAGTTCAAATTAATCAATGTCAGATAAATCATGAAAATCAAGTACAAACATTTTAAATGAAGTAAGAATTAGTTCGAAGAGGAAACCTCAAATTGTCCGGACAATTCAGATTCAAGGCGCTTTTCAAGATCTTCACAGTATAACTCCTCATAAGCTTGTCCAATCAGTTTCTTTTGAGTTGCATTTCTATGCCCAATTATTGAAATTATGGCCTTCTCATCTGTTCCCCAACCTACATTTCACTTGACAATAATGTAATAAGAAAATGTGATAATTAATCAAGCAAATAAAATTTCTAAAACCCAATTAAATAATCGATTACACAACTAAAAGAAATTAAAAGGATTATTAGACAAAAAAAACAATTTAGAACAACGAGATTGAAGAGCATTTTGATACATTTGATATAATTTTAATTTAGAACTACAAGATTGAATTTTTTTTCTTAAATTCCGTGTCAAGTTAACTAATTAGTAATAACCTTGACAAGCCTTCCTAATGGCCTCTGCATCAGCAACAGGAGAAGAGTTTTCAGGGTAAATAATGGTAGACATTGTTATACTCTATTCTAGTTAGCTCTTCTCCCCTCTCTAATCTCTTATTATTCCTATTTATACTACTTAATAAACTTAATTGCATTTGTCAGAGCAGTTAGTTTTGAAAGTAACGCAATTTCAACACTACTTACTCCAATTAATTAATCAAATTTAACTATGGAGTTAATTACACCATTAATTAAGAATATTTATGGATACCAGAGGGACAAAGAACTTGTACTGGTTTCACATTTTATGTCTTCCTCTATGCTCTGGATTACGTTTTACAAAACCAAGGGGTAATAAATGGCCGGATTGTGTCAAACTTAGAAAGATTAAAATGGATCAAATGAATTTTTGGGTCAAGATTCAACTAACTCGAAATTTACTTGAGTCAAAATAATTTGGGAACTACAGCCCGTGTATCAATCACAACAATTGATACACACCCTTTTGAAATCATCTTGTCAGCCTTAAGATAGGAAATGAATCTACCTTAAGGCTTAGCAATTTCACCCTTCCTTTCTATTACAGATTCATTAAGAAGTTAGAACTGACCAAACTTAAATTGTCAATCCACATTTCCCTAGAAAGCGGGCTAGCTTTACCCAAGGCTAAGAGAAAAATACAGATTCACATACGATAAATTCGATCCTAAATCAATTAATAAATACGTGTTATAAGTGCAAACACTAATAATACGTGTGACCACAACATCAAAAGTCTTTGTTGTGTCCGTATGAGCCAACCCATTGAGTTGAGATTGACCACCATTTTCTAGTGTTTGAAGCAACATTACCACAAGAATTTGGGAATGGGTTATTATTTCTGGATGGAAGCTCTTTAGCAATAATAGGAGCTGCAGCATTGTATGCAAGTAGGAGACATAGCTACAGCTGCACACACAGATTTAATACGTGGGTTCAAATCACCAACAAACCTCTTCAACTTCTTCCTCTCAATAGGAATCAAATATATAGCATATCTAGCCAATCGGGTGAATTTTATGCTATACTCACGAACAGTCAATACACCTTGATCGAACTTAGTTGCCAATTCAAAGCATGCTTCTTCGAAAATAAACCTTGTCATGAATTTTGCCTCATATGCAACCTAAGTGGAAGAGGGAGAAGTAGTGGAACACTAGCTTTTTCACACCTCAAACCAAGCATGAGATGCATCCTTCTACTGATACACAACATATTAAATCACTTTGGAACCATGAGCACTCATAGCCTTGAGATCCTTAAAACACTCATCAATAAATTACTAAGGATTATCCTCACTGCACGAACCAAATAACTTTTTGCATGCCCCGAGACTACCCTAGACGTGACACGGTGGTTAGAGTCACAAGTGACCCCAAGCTAACCCCATGATATGGCATAACACTAAGATATACAAATCAACGACTGAAAAGTGGAAGATAACTGGAATAGGTCTATTTAAACAAAACTGAAATAGACAAATATCTTAGTACACATGAGCGGAATCTAACTGATTGTCTGAAAAGCCTCTACTAATATGAGTTGCTAGGACAAGCCCCTAGCTAACTCTAAAGTCTGAAAATTGAAAGTAAATGACTGAAAGAAACATATGGGGTTGTCCTCAGAGATATGAGGACTCACTAACCGTTGTTGCTAGCTGATCAAGTATAGTACCAACAACGGGCTGGATACTAAACGTCAAAATCTATATTATCAAATAATATAAGCAGAAAGTATACGATCAGTACTTTGAATGACTTAGTATGAGGAATATACAGAATACATGATAATTGAACATGATAAATCTGTAAAACATGTTGATGCAATGACCAAGTAAAATAACATGAAGGTGAGATATACTGAACTGAAATACATAATTAGTAAGGTCCCGAAATAATTGAAAGTCTAACTTGGGGAGATACTAAAATCGACGTAAATCATGTGAGCTACTACATGGAGTTATGTGGATCCACTAAGCTAATGTCTATCTGAGACAAATTCTACAGTGGCATGTAGTTTTAGGACTTAGATATTTCTCCTAAAGGTCCACAGACCAGAAACCTTCATCCCTAAAGCCACTCGATGCTAAGTATACTCTCAACGAAATATGCATAATCTGGAAACTGTAATAATCGGATAATACTGAATCATATTGATAACTAATACATACTGAGTAGCTCATAAATCTTGATAATTGAAAACATACTGAGAGATACTTTATCTGAAAGCATCTTATATCATGATCCACTGAAAATAATGTGGAAGATACTTTATCCGAAGCCATCTAGCTAAATCATGAAAATCTTATAATCTGAGACATGCATCTGAAATAGCATAATTTTGAGTCATGAAAATACTTGCATGTTGTAGGCTCATGAAATTATCGTTGAAAATATGAAATTATAATTAAAATCATGCAATTAGAGACTGATCATGAAGAAAAACTGATTTACAATGAAAACCCATAAAGATCATAGAAAGTTCTAACTTGAAGGAATCATAAACTTGAGGAATTTGAATTTTCTTGGGACTCAATGGGTGAAGGAACACCCATTGCTGAAATTCCACATACCTGGAGTAGAATAACGACTCTAATTCTATAGTCGACTGAGGCATAACAAGCGTGTAGTGAGTCCATGCCAAAAATGAGATCAAAATCGATCATATCTAACTCTACTAGATCACTTGAGGTGATTTTCTGGAAAACTGTGATCGGAAATTTTTTATATACTCGTTTAGCTAAAACTTATTCACCAACAGGAGTAGAGATTGGAAAGGGTCTGATAAGATTTTGGGACTGATATCAAATTTCATTGCAACATAAGGGTCACAAAAGAAAGTGTGGCTTATGGATCTAACAATGCATAAACATCAAACTGAAAGACACGTAACATAGCAATGACACATCAAGAGAATTTGCCTGATCTTGTCGAGTCTGAAGAGCATAGAACATGTTCTGATGTTATCCGCCACCAGTACTAGATGAGGTACCATGCTGAGGCAGGCGACCTGCTGGAGCTACTAAAGTGTTAGGCTGAATCTGCTGACGAACATCCTTGCCCTTGGCTGTGGATAATGGGCAATCCCTCAATCTATGACCGATCTTACCACATTCGAAATTTCCACCAATATCAGCCATACACTCTTCCAGATGGTTCTTACATCACTTCTCACAAGCGGGGAAACAACGTCCACTGGAAACACTTTCCTATGACTTAGAGTCTGGCGTCTTATCCTTGTTGAACTTAGGCAACGAAGCACTAGCAGAAGATGGGGCTCGACTTGAATAACTTTGATGAAATTAAGATCGACTATCACCTCCTTACTTTTGTTGAGACTAGTCCATAATATATGTCCTAGCCATCTTATTCTCCCTCACACTTTACTTGAGCTTTTCCTCCTCAATATGTTGGGAATGAGTCATCAAGCGGAAAATTTCCGTCTCCTTGATCAATATTGTAGTCCTACACTCCTTCACAACCATTTCAGAAACACCGGAGACAAACTTACTCATGCAGGCCCTAGATTCGGCCACCATCGGAGCATAATTGGAGAGTTGAGTAAACTTCAAAGAATACTCCTTCACCGTTATGTTACCCTGACTTAGATTTATGAACTCTTGGACCTTAGTCTCTCTCATCTCAAGCAAAAATAACACCTCTAGAAAAGCACCCTTGAACCTGTCCCAATTAATTGGGCCTGTATCAATAAACCTTTCCTCCTTCCATTGCTTGTACCAAATCTGAGCCCCCTTAAACTGATAAACAGCCGAATCTGCACCCTTGATTGGAGTGACACCCATAATCTCAGTAATCTTTTGAATACTCTCAATAAATTCTTGTGGATTCTCATCCACTTTTGAACTATGAAATTATGGAGGGTTCATTCGAGTGAAGTTTGGAACTCTAGTTGCATCTTGATTGAGATGGGCACTAGGGAGGCACTTTAGTCATTTGACCAAATGATATCCTACATTTTCCCCAAGCCTAAACCAAATCCTTGAGTCCTTGGGGATTTTGGGTCTTGTTAATCTACATTAGGGGTGATCTACATACAGGCAAGCCTATGGGTCAATATGTACATATTTAAATTCATTTGTGAGAGCGAATATTATTGCATGATCTATAATTCCTTAACTTGAGTGTCCTAAATGTGTGTGAAATTCTCTTTTATGTGAGTAACATTGCATCCTTCATATGAATTATGATGTCTTGATTTCAATTGAATTTCATGAATACGTCATATTCGTGTGAATATTTAGGCAAAGCAAGAAGGTTGATCCCATTGACTTGAGATGCTTTAAGATTCTGCTTGAAAGATGATTGTCTTAGAGTTGTACTAAAATATTTTTCTAAAACCTTTGTCTAACGAATAACGGTGGAACCGATAGCGGGTGATGCTTGTTTTGAGTCTTTTTATTTTTAATCTTGTGTTCTTAATTGCAAGAAGTTATGAATGTAATTATGCAAACCCTATCTTTGATTTGGCTAAGCTTTGATCCTATGCTAAGTGAATGTTTTGCTTGCGCAACAGTTCAAGTTTAGGGATTTGATGAGTTGGTATTTTATCGGCTCGTTGGACTCAAATTCATGAATTACTACCATGTTTTAATGCTAACTTAGGAAATTTTAGGTCTTAGTTCTCTTGAATGTACGCATTCCTTGAAAAAAGCAAGTTTGATGGATTTGAAGCCAAAAAGTATTGAAGCACACCGGCGATGGAACTGGCATCCCGCAGAAGCCAACATGCGTCTCATCGACTAAATGCAGGCTTGAATGGAGCAATGCTACCTCAGTACAGACATGCAATTGGCACGGTACAATGACTTATCGACGTTCATCGATTTCAGCTCAGATACTTTTGTTAAAACTGAAGGTTGACTTGAAGAGGCGACTGACACTCTGCTTTCTCTGATCGACTTAGCGTCTCGCCAGTTCAGTGTAAGTATGAAAGACGGAAGCTGAAGAGAAAATGCAATTTTGGGAAATAATGTGTCATGACCCAAAAACCGAGGTCATGATGGTACACATCCCAAAACCACCCTGATGTGTAAGTCGAAACATAAAACACATATGAGACTCCCAAAGAGAAAGTCAGGCCACGACTGAAAAGAAGAGAATAACAACGAAGAATTTCCCAAAACCTGGTGTCATAAGTGTAAAGAGCATCTAAAACAATCCCTGAATATAAGTACATCATAAGTCTCCAAATAATAGTAAATACTGAAATGGAAGATGGAGTTAATGGCGACCCGGAGCACAGGATCTCACCATTACTCTGAAATGAGCCTACTCACTAGATAATCATCCAGCATGAGGAGTACCCTGACTAGAATCTGCATCAAAAGGGATACAGAAGTAGGGGTGAGTACAATTCACATGTACTCAGTAGGTTTGACCAACTGAGTATAAGAAATTAATCAAACTTATGAAATAAACTAAGGAACACTTCCACCTGCATAGAAAAGTCCCACTCCGGCATCGGTGCCGCCAGTTTATATAGAACTGCACGAATAAAGTGAACACATAAGTCATAGTAATATCAAAGATCAGCAGATAAGACACAAACACAAAGATTGATGCAATGCAATAAGATGATGCAATGATGTGGTGGTACGGTGGAATCAAGGCTGTCGCACAACCTGTCGTATACACCCTGTCGAACTAAGGCTTCTAGACAAGGACCCATGGGGGACTCGTAGTCCATATATCAAATCACAATCTCAAAATCTCATCAACTTGCCACCTAGCTCGTGGTCAAGGATATAAAAAGTGTCTCACTTTGTTTCACAAAAAGAATCTCCACATTTCTCAACTTCCCAAGATCAATGATACGATGAATGAGGATGAATGCATCACAACACATATGGCATGGAGGCAATAATCAACTCAACATGTAATGAAAGGTTCAAAGTTCTCAAAACTCGACCAAATCATGTTAAACACCCTCATATAAAAATAATGGGAAAGAATTCATTTGAAATAAGTGAGCACCATTTAGAAAAGCATTTCATTTCTCAAAGTGTGCTAAAATCCCCAACTCAACCCCTCTCTCGGGCATTACAAGTCAAATAGTGTTACAAGCCTCTCTCACAGGCAACTCATGAATCACATGCTCACAAAGCAAATAGAGTAACAACTAAGGCCCCCACAAGGGCTAAATGTACAAATAAGCCCCCCACGCGGGCAACATAATATAATCAAGCCCCCCACACGGGCATCACAATATACTCAAGCCCCCACACGGGCATCACAATATAATCAACAATCCCAAATCATATTACGATCCCATCCCAAAGCCTATGACATAAGGACAATCAATTACCCAATCTCAGTCTCAAAGAAGGATAGCCAAACTTACCTCTAAGGCTGAAAACTTCACCCGAACACTCTACCGGAGCTTTAACCTCAAATACCAACTCTGAAATGATCCTCAACTATCAAGAATGGAAAGAACTCATCAAAAGAAGTTCAACGTTATCCATATTGCAAGGTTTAAAAATCAGGGTTAAAATAATCCAAAAATTACCTCGAAAATGAAAAGGGAAAAACTGGAACTTTAGTTGAAAATCAGGTTCTACATATCAAGAGGAGTTTGTGGTTGAAAAACCTATTAAAATCGAGTAGGAAACGGATTCAAAATTATGAAATTACTAGTTTTGAAATTTTGGGGAAAAACCCCAAAAACCACATTGAGATTTTGAATTTTAAAGAGCTTTGGAAGATAAAATCGTTAGGAAATGATTTAGAAATGATAAAGAGACTTATTCCAACGAATTTCCTCAAAAGATTGCTTCAAAATTCTTCTCTCCTAAGCTCCTATTGTGTAACAATGGTGGAAATGAGAAAAAGAAGGAAGAAACCCAAAATATGGGTTATTTCCAGCCAAAAAGGGTCTGTTGACCGTGGTCAACTTGCACCAACACCAATCAAAACATGTTTTCAACCCTCATAACTCATTCGGAACCCTATAAACATGAACCAATAGTGCAAATTGATCAGAAAACATGTTTCAAAGCCAATGGAATTGTTGGATTTCTGAAAAAAAGATTTTTATGACCAAAATACCCCTACGGACCTCTTTTAGGCCTAAAACTCAACTTTTAGCCTAAATACCCAAAACGAATTATAAGGTCTTGGGGCTCTAACCAACCACTCTACTAGACCAAATTTGACGTTCTGGACGCAATGGAACTGACTGAATCATCATCTGATACTCGGATCTCAGAATGTTGACCAAAGAACACTATCTCCTTAAAAACTCCACCCAAGGTCTCAAAATCACTAAAATCCCTCCTGATCGCATCGGGAACCATACCAACCACTCCCAAAATACAAACAAAGCATGAAACTTCTAAGGGGAAAGGCCAAAATATTCATTCCACACAAAAAGGTGATTTCACTAGAATTGAGACATTACACCATCCACCACTAAAACACTTGTTTGTCCTCGAACGAAAGCCAAAGTAAACTACCCAAATGAGTGAAAAGCTGAGGATATATACGATGCATGTCGGACTCCACCTCCCAAGTAGCCTCCTTAACCGATCGGTGTCGCCACTGAACTTTCACTGAATCAATATGCTTCGACCTTAACTATCTAGTCTGTCTATCCAAGATAGCAACATGCTCCTCCTCAAAGGACAAATCCTAATCCAACACAACTGAGTCCCACTGAATCACATGAGAATCATCTCAACAGTATTGCTTAAGCATCGAAACATGAAATACGGGATGAACGACTAACAGGTTTGGAGGCAAGGCCAATCTATACGCTACCTCCCCATACTTCTCCAAAATCTCAAAAGGTCCAATAAACCTTGGACTGAGCTTTCCTTTCTTCCCGAACCTCATCACATCCTTAGTGGGTGACACTTTGAGCAACACTCGCTCACCAATGGCAAAAGATACATCACGAACACACCTATCGGCATAACTCTTTTGCCTACTCTGGGCGGTCACCAGGCGCTGCTAAATCAATCTTACCCTATCCATGGAGTCTTGAGAACACTCAACTACACCTCTTATGATTTGAAGTGTAGGCGTTCACTAACAAGTATAAACCCAACGATGAGTTGGGCTCGATCCCACGCTGAATAATATGCAGGTTATTGAAGAAATAAAGAATAACAAGCTACTAATTTGAACCCGAAATAAAAGATACAATTATAATATGAAGATATCAAGTAACAATTTAGGATAGGGGACAGAGGAGAACAAGGGACAAAGCCTTATTAAGCAAGAATACCAATGGGATTTGGGAATGGGAAATCAATCAACACCTATACGATCCATTGCATACTAGCATCATACAATCTCAATTAATCATGGGTAAAATCATATATGCCTTGGAATCTAAATTATCCACCTATTTCTCATGAATATAGGCAAATACTTCTCAACTAGTTCTCACGAACCTAGTCAAGTGACAACACAATCAATCCAATTATAGGCATTGCAGGGAATCACTATTTCTAGCTATAATTCAGTAAATGAGTTGTTACACCTCAAATTATGCACCAATCAATCTTTCCCAACCTCAATTGACTCTTACAAGCTCAATCAATGTAAATGGGCAAGTCCTAGGAGTGATCAAGTCCATTGGAAAGCAATTAAAGCAAGAGATTCATTGGATAATCAAAGATCCATTTTATATATGAAGAAGCATTCAACTAATTACAAAAGCACAAGGTAAAAATCAACAACCCACATATTGTTTATCACTAACACAATATCCAAATCACCAAACAACAATTACACCTAAAATTCAAGCACCACAAAACAAAGAGTTGAAGAAAAGATGAAAAATAATTGCAAATCAAGCTTTCAATCTTCACTCTAATGGTGTTTGTTGTGGAATCTTGCTTTCAAAGCTAAGCCCTAAATTCAAGCCTCAATCCCCAAAATTAGTGGTTCTTCCTTCTCTGATCGACAATTCAGTATATTCCCCAAAAAATGGTTGTGCCTCAGTGTATACTGTGAATTAGGGCAAAAAGGTGAAATTCCAAAACTGCCCAGATGCCAGGCAATCTTAGAGAACACTGATGCACCCTGAAGCTGGTCAAATAGATCATCAAGGCGAGGAAGAGGATATTTTTTCTTGATCTTTACCTTGTTCAACTGTCGATACTCAATACACATCCTCAGAGTACCATCCTTCTTCTTCACAAATAAGATTGGTGCACCCCACGGTGAAACACTAGGCCGAATAAACCCTTTCTTTAATAAATCTTCCAATTGTTCCTTCAATTCCTTCAACTCAGCCGGAGCCATTCGATAAGGAGAAATAGAAATGAGCTTGGTGCCCGGCTCTAAGTCAATCACAAAATCAATATCACGGTCCAGAGGAACACCTAGTAAATCTTTAGGAAGTACATCCATGAACTCTCTCACCACTTTCGTGGTCTCTAAAGGAGATGAATCCTTAGTGAGATCATAGACATAAGCCAAATAAGACAAGCAAACCTTTTCCAACATATGACGAGCACGAACATAAGATATCACCCCCTTTGGATAGGAACTTGGAGTACTCGTCCATACTAATCGAGACAAACCAGGATAAGCTAAAGTCACGGTCTTAGCATAACAGTCTAGAATCGAATGGTAGGGAGATAACCAATCCATACCCAATATCACATCAAAATCAAGCATATCTAATAAGATCAAGTCTGCCTGAGTATCTCTAACTGAAAACGTCACTACACAACCCCGATACACCCGATCCACCACTAAAGACTCGCCTACCGGGTAGAGACGCTAATAAGTACTGCTAGGGGCTCACATACATAATCAATATCCACAACAAAATAATTCGACACATAAGAGTAGGTGGAACCGGGATCAAACAATACTGAAGCAGAGCGATGGTAAACTAGGACAATACCTGTAATAATTGCATCGGAGGCTTCTGCATCAGCTCTACCCGAAATGGCATAACACAGTCTACGGTCCCTACTGGCCTGGGACCTACCACGAGTACCCCCTCGAGCTCCACACTTGGCACCCCTGGTTCCACCTCTAGCACTCTGCGAAGCACCTCTAACTGCTGGAGCTGGTGTAGAACGAACATCCTATGACCCGGCTGAATAGTAGAAAGAGCACATCTGGGGCAATCCTTTGCCTTATGCCCAAACTCATCACAAACATAGCAGCCTCGAGGACCCGAACCTCGGGGAGGATAATCAAAAGTGTCGACACATCCTCCCAAACCTAAAGAACCACCATGACTAGTCTGTCCAGACCTGGATCCACTTGTACCATCTGTACTCTGAATCATCACATGTACTGGCCTGCCCTGATAACCCTGGGTGCCCAAACCCGAATACTCTCTACCTCTGGAGGAATGGCCACTGAACTGACCCTTACGATGGAACCTCTTGGAGCCACCTTGTCTAGCATGTTTGATGCTCTCGATCATCCGGGCATGATAAATAATACTCTGAAAGGAGCCACCCGATAGCACAAGACAGGTTGTGGCCTCCTGCAGATATCCGGCAAATCCCTTCACAAACTTACGGATCTGCTCAAACTCTGTAGGGATACTCGACATAGCATAATGAGAAAACTCATGAAAACGAGCTTCATACTCAGATACTGATAAAGAACCCTGCTCTAGCCTGTCAAACTCATCTCTGCGCTGATTGCGAAGGCTATACGGAACAAACTTCTCAAGGAACACCTCAGTGAACTGCTCCCAACCCATCATAGGAGAACCGGCAGGTTTGCAAGCAAGAACTGATTTCCACCACTCCTTGGCCACTCAAGCAAATTGGTAGGAAGTGTAAGTCACTCCATGTGCCTCTAAAATACCCAGGTTGAACAACCTGTCATGGCACTCAGTCAAGAAATCATAGGCCTTCTCCCCCGCTGTACCGTCGAACCTAGAAGGTGCCAATCTCACAAACCTCTCAAAACTTTTCTGCTCAGACAGTGACATGGTTGCACTAGAAGAAACTGGCGGGGCTGTAAATCTCGGAGGTGCAATAGAGGGCACTGGAGAAGAACCAGGAGTTTGAAACCCCACACTAGGCCCCTGAACTGGCAGGGTAGTACCAACTGTAATAGGGGAGCCTGAAGTGCCCGGAAGAATACCAAGAGTAGGGGCACCATCCAATCTACCCAATAACCGTACAAGCAACTCCTAGAGCACCGGGGCACTGTCGAGAACTGAAGGAGGCTGGGCAGGCCTTTGCTCCTCAAAGTCATCCTCATGCTCATATTTAGGCTCAGGTGATGCCTCCATAATCCGTCCTCGAGCAGGTGCTGCTCCCCTCGCTTGACCACGACCCTTACCTCCTCTGCGTCCCCTGCCTCACCCATGGACTGGGGCTCAGGTAGCAGGTACGGCCTCAACCTCGGTGACTTTAGCTCTAGTCCTCACCATCTACGTAGAAAGAATATATTAGAGGCATACAACAATTTTATATGAATGAATCGCACAAAAGGAATCAATGAAAGGAATTTCTCTTAGTAAGTATCTTGTAGCCTCTCATAGATAACTACGGACATCTACGTATCGATCCGCAAGACTCTACTAGACACCCTGCTCTTTAACTTATGAAACCGATGAACCTAGTGCTCTGATACCAATTTGTCATGACCCAAAAACCGAGGTAATGATGTCACACATTCCAAAACCACCCCTGATGTGTAAGCCGAACAATAAAACACATACGATTCTCCCAAAGAGGAAGTCAGGCCACAACTGAAAAGAAGAGAATAACAATGAAAAATTTCCCAAAACTCGGTGTCATAAGTATAAAGACCATCTAAAACAATCCCTGAATATAAGTACATCATGAGTATCCGAATAATAGTAAAGACTGAAATGGAAGATGGAGTTAATTACGATTCGAAGCACAGGCTCTAACCACTACTCTGAAATGATCCTGCTCGCTAGATAATCAACCGGCACGAGGAGTACCCTGACTAGAATCTGCATCAAAAGGGATACAGAAGTAGGGCTGAGTACAATTCACATGTACTCAGTAGGTTTGACCGACTGGTGTCGCGCCCCATTTTTCGTAAAACGGGTTGATGCACAACCTAACGACTCTTTTGGGTATGATTAAAAGAAGAGTCGCCACCTAACGAATTCAAGGCGCGTTAAGCACCCTTCGAGATCCACAAAAGGTGGGTCCCGGCCGTATCTCATATTTTCATGTGGGGGTTACAATTAAGAGAATAAGGTCCAATTTCATTAATCTATTAGTTAAACTAAGTGATAAAATAATGGAACACTAAACACTTAAATAAAATAATTAACATAAACGCAATAAAAGAAGATAAGCGAGAAGACAGAAAATGCACAATTAGATATAGGAAAGACATTTTTTAATTAATTAACTACCCCAAATAAAACACATAATAAAAGAAAAGAAAAGAAAAGAAGAAAGAAACAAAAAGCGAAAACCTACGTAAGATTTGCCCTTTTTGGATCAGCACTCGGCTTATTCGGTATGCCAAGACAAATTCATAATAATTTTATTTTGTTTGTTTGTCGGCTTTTTGCTTGAGTCGCCTTCCATCATGTCCAAAGGGCCTAAATACCTATACCCTCCCTTTTTTAAGGTCCAATTATTATTTAAAGGCCTAAAGCGAGCTAAAAGAAAAAATTAAAACTAAGCTTCCTAAAAGGTGCCTAGCGTCCCACTTAAGGTCCAAGAGGCATTGGACTTAGCTAAGAGGTAGATTTTAGACTAAAAGAATATAGGTTACCTATTAGACTCTCTAAGCGTCAAGCAAAACAAATAGGACTAGCATTCAGCACATGAAATCTCAAATTGGCCTCTATATTTTATTATTAGCATGCTTACAAACACAAATAAGGTGAAAGGATATCACGCGAAGTTTATGCACAAAACATTATACAAACAAGCATTGTAACAAAAGTCTAATTACTAATAGGCGGGGAGAATTATTATATGGCTGAGCTTGATTTTGATTTAATAAAACAGATTTTTTTTAGCATGCAGCAAACGGTTATTATTTTTATTTTAAGTGACACAAATATTCAGAAAATAGAAATTTTAAAAAAAGTTGAGCAGGCATAGCAGATTAGTAGCCAAAAGCAAATAAGTTGTCGGATTTTTGAAACAGTTATCAACAGGCTGAAAAATGTTTATTGATATATGCAAATTTCTATATACCACATGACATACCAACGTTTATTGAGTCCTATAGGCATGATTTCTATTCAATTAACATGCTGAAGTTTATTGAATTCTATAGGCAGGATGTCTATGTGATTTACCATTTGTTATTATTAACATATTAGGCTATAAAAATCTTGATTAATTAAACTAATTAACATGCTGAATTTATTAATCCCGAACATGATATCTAGATTTAAACATGCTGACTTTATTATACCACTATTGAATTAAGCATTCACAAACACTAATTGTTAAGGCATGTTGAAGATTGATTATTAATCCTATAGGCATGGTATCTAATCAACGACATAAATATTATAACTGATTTTGAGATATAAGCAATTTTTAGAGTTTTAGCAAAGTCAAAATATACAAGATCAGATTTCGACTATTTTTAGCACATGCTAATTTAATTCAACACAAAGTTATAAACAAGTAGAGATTGATTTTAGGCCGATTATTTAAGATATGTTATGACACAAATGAATTTCAAGTGATTATGTAATACAGGCAGACTCTATAACAGTCACACGTAAAAATAAAAAAAATAATAAAGAAAACAATTAGCATGTATATCTCCTCCCCTCCCTAGGCGATTCCCCAAGTTATTTCATTCATATAGAGAGTTGAGAGTTAGAGTTATACAAAATACAAAATCAAAATAAAGTAAAATAATACAAGAAAAATAAAATAGACTAAATCAGTCCAAGCGTCCCCGCCCATGGCAACTCTTCGAAAACTCCCGAAATCTCAAGAACCTGCTAAATATTCAAAGAAATAGGTAGATACTATGCCACATATATGTATTAAAAAAAATTATCACGCAACAAACATAGCATACCATGGGCAGAAGCATACATGTAAAATCCAAATGACACATAAAAATCCGAACAACTAATAGATCACATAAGCAATATCACACACAAAGAAACAGAGGAGGACTGACCCAGATGCTTCTTTTATCATTGCAAATTGTGAAATACTAAATAATGCAAGACATAAGTTAATTTAGGCTGAAGCACTAACCAGTTAAGAAGAATATAGATCAGCAATGAAGACAAATTTAACCCAAGTTTCGACTCGAACACAGCAAACAACCAAGCAGGAGCGCCTTTTAGTTTGCAAGAAGTTTTTTTTTTTTAGAGAGTATTCTTTTTAAGAAGGTGTTAAAGTGTGAGTAGGTCAAGGTGTATAGATAATAACAATGAGGACACTTTATATAGCAGATGAGAGAGCACACAATAAAGGAAAATAGACGATTTTGGGATCAATTATAATTGTTTTTCCTTAAACAGAGGGGAATCAAATCATCCAAGTTTACCAGATATAAATCAAGTAAGAATCAAATTTTACGACAACCAATTTTACTAAATATAAACCAAGAAAGAATCAAATTTTTTTAATAAGAAAAAAAAAAGAATCGGTCAACACATAGATATAAAACTAATCAACAATCAAGCCTTTGATTTCAGTATAATATACCGATCAATTTAAGCACATCTTACCATATATGAATAAGTCAGAGTCTGTACAAAATATAATCAATTAACAGGCCATTAACATAAAACATGCAAAATCAGGCAAGAAGGAGATAATAATATTAAAGGAAAGGAATAATTATGCGGCTTACCATAAAAAGGAATAAGATCTGCCCAAAATTAAACAAGGCAAGAATGAATTTCCTATTTAGCTCACACAAATCACATACATACCATAGAAAAGACCACCAAATTTACTAAAATTAAAATTAAGAAATCAGTAATCTCTTAACAAGGCTGTCAAATACAATTGCAAATTAGAGATCCATGACAGCGGTATACTAGTTACTATACATATTCCTAAAATCAAGCTTTTCAATCAGCAAATCAAGTTATATTACACTTAACCAAGTACAATTATTGGCAAGATCAGGCAAGGTAACAAAACAGGTTAGAATCACGAAATTATATAGCGTACATAATCAAAGTTGGGCAAAACGGAGTACTGATCTTCTTGTAACGAAACTTAACTAGCTTCATAAAAGATCCCAGCAGAAAATTACCAAAACAATAGCATTTCGAGACGGATGAACATTCACATAGAGAGGTTATATGATAAAAATATGAATGAATTAAGAAAATTATGAGATGGTTAATCAAGAAGAAAACGAACCTGGACGGCTCTTAATAGATCCGTCCTTAGCAGACCAAGACTTTAAGATTTCGAATGGACCCAGCCCTTGATCGAGATTTCTGTCGGAGCAGCGTTGCTTGCTTCGCCGGAGCTTTTGCCTTTGCCGGTGTTGTTGTTGCCCACGTCCGGAGTTCACTGGTCCTCGCCGGTTGCTTGACAGCGGTGGCTTTCCTCTCCGAAGATACAAGAAGAAAAGAGGTAAGGAGGGTGACGCCTCCTCTTGTTCTCACCGGAGATGGCTGCTCGGAGCGGTGCTCTTCTCCGCTGCTGCTGTTGTTTGTTGCCGGTGGCTACCTGCTGTCTTGCAAAGAGGAGACAACGGAGGGGAGAGATAAGGGGGGCGGCGAGTTTGGGGTTTTGCCGGCTAGAGCTACTGATCGGAGCAGCGCTCTTGTTGCTGTCTTGGTGGTCGTCTTTGGCTGCTGCCTTCGCCGGTTCTCACCGGTTTGAGGAAAGAGAAGAGGAGGGAGAAGAAGAGAGGGGCAGCGAGGGGGGCTGCCCTGACTTCGCTGGTGGTAGAGGCCGCACCACCTCTGGTTTCTCCGGTGAAGGGAAGGCGAGGAGAAGAGAGGGAGCGGCGCAACTCTCTCTTTAGGTGAAAGGGTGAAGAAAAATTAGGTTTTGAGGTGTATTTAAATAGGAAAGGATATCATATGTCATCTGGACCGTTGATTAAAAGAAGATGAACGGCTAGGATTTGAAGCTGGGGAGCTCTGATGAGATGAGTGGCTCAGATGAAAGGATGGAGTTTTGAGATTAGGGACAAATTGGCTATAATTGAAATGGAAATTGAATTGAAAGGGCTAGAATTGAAACAAGAAAGTGGCTACAATCGTAATTAAATTGAAAGAAGAGGCTAGAATTGAAATGAATTTGATAGAATAGGCTACGATTTGAATGATTCAGAGGAAGATAATATGAAATGCTATTTTATTAATTATGTACTACACTTAACAAATAATTTTTATATAAAATAAGCATACTTAAATATTTTACACTTTAAACCGATAAGCAAAATAATTATTTTAAAATTGAAAACCGATAAATATAATTTAAAAATAATAATTTAATAAGAAGAAATATAATTACAATAAATCTTGTAAAATATGCATATAAAAATGTCTAATTATTTTCATAGAAACTATTTATAATTTTGAAATTGTAATAAGAGAAAAATGATTTTGTAATATATTTAATCAAATAGCAATTCGAAAAGGCTTAGAGATCGGTCAAAATTGGGTGTCAACAGCTGCCCCTTGGTTGCTTGAGAATGAGGGATGAATTTTCGGGCAACCAACGTTGACTGAGTAGCCGATTTTGTCCGACCAACAGGAAGATGTCAATCGGATCAATTGAAATGACACAGGGTTTTTAAAAAAAGGTATGGCCGAGACTTTGATTTTAAGCAGCCTACATATCTTTGGTATTTCGAGAATCAGGCCATGTGAGTTCTAGATTTAGGATCGGACTATACTCCTAAGAATGAAATAACTGTACGGGATCCGAACGGAAGCGATAAGAGCTTGAATAGGATAAGATTAGAGCTTGAGATATAATGGATAGTGTAAGGAAGAGAGAGTGACTTAAATTGGGGAGCAAAGGATCATATAAGTAGCAAAGTTGAGAGGACCTTTGTTGCGATGGTCACATCTGAAAGGGCAATTGACCTAGTCTGCAATCCGTCAGTCTCTGCAAATCTGTAGCTGGCACTATGACTAGATAAAGTGATTAGGACATATATATCAATTGAATAATTTATAAACATGATGCAATTTCCCATATAGACCATGAAATTTGCCTTAAGACTATAAAAATGATGTCTTAGGCTATGATGTCTAGGGCCATGATGCGCAAAATTAAATCCTCAGATCATGAAAATGTTGTCCATGGGCCATGAAGAATGATGCCCTTGGACTATGACACCTTCGGAACATGATGACCAGAAATTAAATCCTTAGGCCATGAAATGATGTCTGCAGGCCATGAAAGATGATGCCTTTAGACTATGACGCCTTAGGAACATGATAAGCAGAAATTAAATCCTCAGGCCATGAAATGATGTCTGCAGGCCATGAAATATGCTGCATTTAGACTATGACGCCTTCAGAACATAAATGATGAGTAAAGAGAGCGTATTTGTTTTGATATGATTCGGGCCTTAGGTGACGCTTGTGACTTGAGTCGATAGAACCTCCATGTGGATGTGTTCATCGCGCTCAATATGATCTTCACGACTTGATTCAATAGTATCTCCGATATGGTTTTCGGGCTTGGTGTAATTTTCGGGCTCATTGCGATCCTCGGGCACAATGCAATATCTGGCTCAATGCAATTTTCGGGCTTAATGCAATCTTCGGGCACGTGCAATTTTCTCGGGCTCATGCAAATGCAATTCTCGGGCACAATGCAATATCTGGGCACATGTAATATCTCGAGCACAATGCAATCTCGGGCACATGCAATTTCTTGGGCTCAATGCAATCTCGGGCTCAATGCAATTTTCGAGCTCAATGCAATCTTCGGGCACGTGCAATTTTCTCGGGCTCATACAATTCTCGGGCACATGCAATCTTCGGGCAAATACAATTATCGGGCACAATGCAATCTCGGGCACATGCAGTTTCTCGGGTTCAATGCAATCTCGGGCTCAATGCAATCTTCGGGCACATGCAATTTTCTCGGGCACATGCAGATGCAATTCTCGGGCACAATGCAATCTCTAGGCATATGCAATTTCTCGGGAACATGCAATTCCTCGGGCTCAATAATAGCGGCTTAGACTTTCGTCTAGTGATTGTCAGACTCAGTATAAAATTCTTGATCCTTTGGTGATGTTGGAAAGATATAATGCCATTCTCTGGAGATTTGTCGAGCTCAGTAAAAAGTAGTTTGATCTTTTTGTCTTGTTGAAAGATAATGTGCCATTTACTAGCGGTTTGTCGAGCTCAGTATGAAGTAGATTGGTCCTTCGTCTTGTTGAAAATATAGTGGTTTGATCCTTCGGTGATGCTGAAATTGCTTTTGTATAGGTACCTGTCTTTTCTGCATTCAAAGAAAATAGTTGGTTTATAAGAGGGGGAGGTTGATCTGTATCTCTGGTTTGACCAGCGTGCTTCATTCATCTTTGACATCCAGGCTTTCTCCGGGCATGGCTTTGGATAACTAAAACGGGTTACAAAATTTTGAAAAAGTTTTTCTTTTCGAAAATATGAAAGTGTTAGAAAACATTTGTTGAATCCTTGACCATGGCACAGTCTTGAGACTGTACAACATCCGCTTGAGAGTGGTTTCTTCAGTCCTGAAAGAAATTTTGACGATTGTTCAAAATTTTTGCCCCAGTATAGATCTTCTGTTGTTTTGATCATCGTAGTAGATTGTAAGTCGCACTCAAAATTCTGCCCCTGTCCTATGATTTGCTTGAAAATGCTCTTTAATGGGAATTTTTGAGTTCCTCTCAAAAATTCTGCCCCAGTCACATACTCAAGGGAAAATGAAATTTTATTAGGATAAGACCAAACTCCATAGGAGCGCCTATGTATCCCCTCTTAAACGGGAATCAGGTCTGACGTAGTTCTAAATTACAAAATAAAGAGCATGAATCAAAGCTTAGATGTAGTATTTCTTCACAGAATCTGAGTTGATAGGTTTGGGCCAAACTTCACCTTCCATTTCTACTAGTATGAGGGCACCTCCAGTTAAAACCTGAGAAACCACGTAAGGACCTTGCTAGTTTGGTGAGAATTTACCCTTTGCCTCTTCTTGATTTGGAAAGATTCGCTTCAGGACCAATTGCCCAGGTGAGAAATGTCTGGGTCTGTTTTGTTGAAGGCTCTTGCCATTCTATTATGATAGAGCTGACCGTGGCAGATTGCATTAATTCTTCTTCCATCGATTAAGGCTAGGTTTTCGAGCCGATTCTGCACCCACTTTGCATCGCTCAACTTTGCTTCTTGAATGACCCTCAGAGACAGTATCTCCACTTCAGCGGGTATCACAACTTCATTACCGTATACTAGGAAATAAGGCGTAGCTCCAGTAGAAGTTCTGATGGTGGTACGGTATCCTAGCAAGGCAAACGGCAACTTTTCATGCCAGTGCTTGTAGTTGTCAATCATTTTACGCAGTATCCTCTTGATGTTCTTGTTTGCAACCTCGACTGCTCCATTCATCTGTGACCTGTATGCTGTTGAGTTTCCATGATTGATCTTGAATTTCTCACACATTGCTTGTATCAGATCACTGTTCAAATTGGTCCCATTATCTGTAACAATGGACTCAGGAATTCCGAATCTTCAAATGATATGATTCTGACAAAAATCATCCACAACCTTCTTCGTGACGGACTTGTGGGAGGTGGTTTCAACTCATTTGGTGAAGTAGTCAATGGCAACGAGGATGAATCTATGTCCGTTGGACGCCGCCGATTTGATAGGGCCAATAACATCCATACCCCAGGATGCAAAAGGCCAAGGTGAACTAGTAACATGGAGTTCATTTAGAGGAACTCAGATCATGTCTGCGTGAGTCTGGCATTGATGGCAATTTTGAACAAAGCGAATGCAATCGGTCTCCATAATCAGTCAGAAATATCCTGCTCTCAGGATCTTTTTTGCCAAAGTAAAACCATTCATGTGAGGACCGCATGTTCTAGCATGTATTTCTTCCACCAGCCTAGATGCTTCTCCAGCATCGACGCACCTTAGCAATCCTAGATCGGGAGTCCTCCTATACAGGATTTCTCCACTCAGAAATAATTGATTTACTAACCTCCGGATCGTGCGTTTTTGTATGCTTGTTGCATCCTTAGGATACTCATCATTCCTCAGATATCCTTGTATATCATTGTACCAAGGTTTCCCGTCAGGTTCTTCCTCAACGTGAAAGCAGTATGCTGGTTGCTCGTATGTATGAATATGAATAAGATCGATATAGTTCTTATCTGGGTGTTGGATCATAGATGATAAAGTGGCTAGTGCGTCTGCAAACTCGTTCTGGATTCTTGGATCATGCTTGAATTCCGCTTTGATGAACCTTTTGCACAATCTGTGTATGCATTCCAAGTATGGTAGCGACTTTCGATTCTTGGTCGCCCACTTGCCTCGTACCTGATGAATCAATAAATTTGAATCTCCAATTATCAACAATTCTTGGACATCCAAATCAACTACCCGTCGGAGGCCCAAAATGTACACTTCATACTCAGCCATGTTATTGGAACAAATAAATCAAAGTTTTGCTGCTATGGGATAATGTTGCCTAGTTGGCGAGATCACAACAGCTCCGATGCCAGACCCATTCAGATTCTTGGCCCCATCAAAGAACATCCTCCAACCATCATATTCTTCAGATATATCCTCACCTACAAAATCTATCTCTTCATCAGGAAAGTAAGTCTTCATAGGTCTGTATTCTTCATCCACGAGATTTTTAGCCAGATGATCTGCCAATGCTTGTGCCTTCATTGCTTTTTGCGTGACATATACTATGTCAAATTCTCTCAATAGTATTTTTCATTTAGCCAGTTTGCCTATGGGCATGGGCTTTGAGAAAATGTACTTCAGAGGATCCATCCTTGAGATCAAGTAAGTGGTAAGCGACGAGAGGTAATGTCGCAGCTTTTGAGCAGCCCAGGTCAAGGCACAATAAGTACGTTCTAGCAACGAATAACGGGCCTCATATGATGTGAACTTCTTGCTCATGTAGTATATGGCTTGCTCTTTCCTTCCTGTTTCATCATGTTGCCCCAGAATGCAGCTAAAAGCATTATCCAATACTGATATGTACAATAACAGTGGCCTACCAGACTCCGGTGGAACCAATACAGGAGGATTTGACAAGTAGTGTTTGATCTTATCAAATGCTTGTTGACATTCTTCCGCCCATTTTACAGCGGCATCTTTCTTCAACAGCTTGAAAATTGGCTCGCAAATGAAGGTAGACTGAGCTATGAAACAACTAATGTAGTTAAGTCGTCCCAAGAAACTCATCACCTCTTTCTTGCTTTTTGGTGGAGGTAGATCCCGAATGGCTTTGATTTTTGATGGATCCAACTCTATACCTCGACGACTGACGATGAAACCCAATAGCTTCCCTGCAGGAACACCAAAGACACACTTTGCAGGATTCAACTTCAAATTGTACCTGCGTAGTCTAGCAAAGAACTTTCAAAGATCATCTAGATGATTCGAACCCTTCTTTGATTTGATGATGACGTCATGCACATAAACTTCGATTTCCTTGTGGATCATGTTGTGAAACAACGTGATCATCGCTCTCATATGTGTGGCCCCAACATTTTTTAGCCCGAAAGGCATCACCTTGTAGTTATAGACACCCCATGGTGTGATGAAAGCAGTTTTCTCAGCGTCATACTTGTGCATCTCAATTTGATGAAAGCCAGCGAAGCAATCTACAAATGATTGTGTTTCATGCTTGGCACAGTTGTCGATCAAGATGTTACATTGGGCAATGTAAAATTATTTTTGGGACTGGCCTTATTGAGGTCCCGATAGTCCACGCAGACTCTGACCTTCCCATCTTTCTTAGGTATTGGAACGACATTAGCAAGCCAGGTTGGGTACTCGGTCACTTGGAGGATTCCGGCCTCCAATTGCTTTCATACTTCTTCTTTGATCTTCAAACTCAATTCAAGCTTGTATTTTCTGAGTTTCTGCTTCACAGGAGGACAAGATGGATCCGTGGGCAACCGATGAGCTACTATGGATGTGCTTAGTCCTGTCATGTCTGCATAGGACCAAGCAAAAATATCTTGGTTCTCCTTTAAACACTCAATATGTTCTTTCTTGTCATCTTCTGTCATATGAATACTTATCCGGGTTTCTTGTGTTGTTTCTGAATCTCCCAAGTTGACCACTTGTGTTTCCACTAAGTTTGCATTGGGCTTTTCCTCAAACTCTTCAACCTTTCTGATTAGCTCCTCAGGGACCTCACTTTCTTCGACCTCTTCTGAATCATTTATGTTAAGTTGCGCAGTCTCATTATGTGCCACGGTCTTAGATTCAACATTTTTATAAATAATTTTGCTGAAAGGAAACAACGCATAGATAAATATCAATAAGATGGAAAAGAAACTTTATTACTCAAAGTTAAGTATTAAAAGATTTCAGCATAAAATTGATGTTTGAAAACATCGATATTTTAGAAAACTAAAATAAAACCAATTTATTGAAAATGTTTGAAAATTAAAATGACGTTGTTCTCCAAAGCTACCCAGAGGCCCGGCGAGGTCTGGACGGAGTTGAAGTCCAATTGTTAATAACATCCTTTGCTCTTTTGCTTCCTCTAGGCTCCTCTTTCCCCTCCTCGTTGATCACAGCGTAGCAACTCTTCTCTTTCTTCTCGGTTAAGGACAAACCCTGCATCTCTTCTAGTAGCTCATTTAGTGATGCTTCTCATGAACCCGGCAGATCGAAATGATTGATACAACGGCAGTATGGGCTTCTTCAATGGGTAATAATACCCTTCTGTAGGCGGTAGCCAGTCGAGCCATTCTTCAGTAGTGTAGTTATAACCCAACCCGAAAGTGGTTGAATGAACCGTGGGTTTTATGGGTTCAACTATTCCTTGTAGTCTAGGCCCTAAACCTTTCCCCAATTCAAAGCTAAACCACTGCATCATGTCTATGATCTTTTTGCTGTACCATGGTTGTACTTCAATGTTGCCAACAACCTCCATTGTATGGAACATCTCTTCGTCTAGATGCTCTTTCCCTTCGACCGCATAAATGGGATGCTCCCTTTCTCTGTGGACCACTATTTCCTCATGTTCCTATTAAAATTTCAAACACTGGTGCAGAGTTGAAGGTACCGCTCCAGCCATATGGATCCAAGGGCGGCCAAGCAACAGGTTGTAAGAAGCAGGGATATCCATGACTTGGAAGACTATAGGAAAGGTTGCAGGACAAATGATCATGTCCAAGGTTATCTCTCTAATCGTTCCCTTTTGAGAACCATCAAATGCTCTCACGCTCATCTTCCAAGTTTGGATCTTCGAAATATCCACATCGAGTCTGGTCAGCGTGCTGAGAGGACAGATGTTCAAACCAGACCCTGGATCAACTAAGGCCCTGGTGACTACTCTGTTCTGATATTGAGTAGTAATGTACAAAGCCTTGTTGTGGGATGTTCCTTCGATTGGAAACTCATCATCGTGAAAGGATATTTTGTACCCCTCGAACACCTGTCCAACCATCTGGGCTACCTCTCCATCAGTGATGGCAATAGGCACATAAGCTTCACCTAAAGTCTTCATAAGAGCCTTGCGATGAGTCTCCGATGACTATAACAATGACAGAATGGATATCTGGGCCGGAGTTTTGCTCAGTTGGTCAACAATGGAATACCCTTTAGCTTGTATCTTCTTCCAAATACTATGGTCTTCCAATTCCACGATCGGGGGCTTGGACTTGCTAGAACTACCTTGAACCAAGTTTTCAGAGGTATATATCCTTCCAGACCTGGTTACTCCTGCTGCGACATCTGTTTCTTCTACCTTCGCTTTTCCTTTTCCATAATCTCATGGGACAGCATGAGTGTCATACTTGACGGGAGGAGGAGCTCTAACAACAGTGAATGGAGGTCTTGGTGTAGCAACTTCAACTTCGAAAGGAGCACGCCTTTGCACTACAATAGGTGTCTGGGCCGTGGCAGTCATCATCTCTTCTGGCTCGGGAAGCCAAATGGATCCCTCTAAATCCACCATATCATCAGCCTCTATCATATTCACTTGGTGATTTGGGAGAGGGTTGTTTGCCACATTGGGTGCAGGGTCTTTAAGCTGGATAGCTTTTGTATCAATAAGCTTTTGAATCTTGTCTTTCAAAGATCTACAAGCTTTAATGGTGTGACCTTTCATTCCGGAGTGGTAAGCACAAGTCTTGTTGGGATCATACCACTTGGCATGGACATCTACGGGTAAAACAGGGATTGGGGTAACATAGCCAGCTTCTTTCAATCTTTCGTAAAGCTGAGCTATGGGTTTGGCTAAGGGAGTGTAGGTTTTTATGGGTCTCTTTTCAAATGGAGGTCTATTTTTGTAGTTTGGTGGTTGAGTGGGTGGTGGAGATTGGAAATAGGTAGGTTGGGCATTGTAGACAGGATAACTGGGTTGTTGATATTGTGGAGGTGGATTTTTGTAATAGGGAGGTATGGGATATGAGGATGTGGGATATTGAGGAGGAGGAGGGGTTGTTATTTGGTATTTAGAGGGAGTTTTGACACCATGAGCCATCATCACAGACCCTTCTTTCTTCTTTCGGTTTTCAGACATTCCGCCAGATTGCAATGCCTTATTGGTGGCTTGTAAAGCCTCCAAATTGATGATGGTGCCATTTCTTATACCTTCTTCGATTCTCTCACCCTGCTTGATGATATCAGAGAAGCTCTTTTCAGCAACGAGCATCATTCTATCATAGTACTGGGGTTCTTGAGCATGAATAAAGTAGTCCTTCAACTGAGACTCTTCCATAGGAGGTCTGGCTCTAGCCGCCTCAGACCTCCATCTGATGGAATAATCTCGAAAGGATTCACTTGGCTTTTTCTTCAAATTTTGAATATAGAACTAGTCCGGCGCGTTCTCTATGTTGAACCTGAACCTGTTCATAAAGTCTGTAGCCATATCAACCCATTCAACCCATTTGCGAGGGTTTTGTTCAATGAACCATGACAAGGCTTCCCCAGTAAGACTTCTCATAAATAGCTTCATTCGAATCTTCTCATCCTTCCCGACTCCTACAAGCTTGTCGCAATACATGCGTAGATAAGCTTTGGGGTCTCCAATACCATTGAACAACTCAAACTTTGGCGGCTTATATCCTTCAGGCAGCTCAACATCTGGATGAATGCAGAAATCCTCATAACTTAGCCCTCCCAGTCGTTTGCTTCCCTCAACGTGTTGCATTCTACTAGCCAATTTATCCAACCTCTCGGACATGGCTTTTATCAGAATATCCTTTTGGGAGGATTTTGATTCACGGTCGTCATGAGTTAGGGGAGCAGTCTCCACATATATGGGGTTAAGCGTATGGCTTCCAGCAACATTGGTGTGTGTAGTGGGTATATTATGGTTGAAAGCTGGTTCGGCGGTAAATGGTTTGATGTGTTGGTAGTAATGATGGATTGGAATTTAGGCATTTGGGGAAAGTATGTGGGTGGAGTTTGGTTGTATATGAGTGTGAGATGGTGGAACAATATTGGGGTGAGTGGAGGTAGACAGAGGTATATTATGGAGTGGAGGGTTACTTGATTGGGTGGTTTGGTTGGGTAGGTTTTTCGCGTGTTCCCCAAAAGTGGTGCCGAGAGAGAGGAATAATTTGGCTAGATCACGCATATGGGCCACCTCTTCTTCTAAATCGATGATCTTGCGCTCGAGTCTGAGAATCAAATCATTGGAGAGTGTTTCTCCTTCAGAAATTTCTACCCATTCATTTGTGCCGTTGTTATCAACCATTTTCCCTTTCGTCTTATAACTTGATCTTTGAGAAAGAGGAGGAGGAGAAGGAGGAGCCCCTTTTGATCTTGTATGGGCCAGAATGTAAAGACAGATCAACCTTTGGGAATGGGAAAACAAATAAAATCAACAGAAAAACCATGTTAGAACGTTAGAATAGTGGTATAATAATAACACATTGTTTGAAGTAAATGCCCTAAATGCGAGGAGCCTCATTGAGCCAGAGGTAGGCCTAAGACGACAAATAAGTGATGCAAAATGATTAATTTAAGCCATATTTGCCAATATGAAGTTTAGAGTTAGGTAAAAATTAAAGAAAGCAAACTTTTATTCATGGACTTCAAACTATTACAACGTAATTAAAACGGAAAATAAACTAAGGGGCAGTGATAACACGAGGGAATAAATCTATAAAGAAAACACTTCAACGGTGTCGATCTCCAATGTTGGGCACAATCTGCTCCCTCATCTTCGGAGTGACGTTATAGTCATGGTTTAGGAGATTGCGTGCCCATTTCTTTTCCTTTTCATCACCAAACCCGAAAGACCCTCTTCACTCAAGTCCTTATGCTCAGCATCTTCCAAAATCCACACATAATACTCAGGCGTACAAAAAGGGTGTTGTTCACGAGTGTCAATGGTTATTACCCCTTCCCACCTTTGTAGTATGGCGTCAACTTGTGGGATTTCTGGCCCAAAATTGTATGCGTAAGGGTCCGTATGAGACCGCAAGGGTATCTTTTGGATTTTCCCGAACTGGCAGAAGACTTGGAGCGGTGCATAAGGTTGAACTCCATTCAGGCCGATAAGCTCAATGAAGTAAAACTCATGGCCTCTAACTATGGCATGACGAGACCTCAACCAGTAATACTTCCATTCAATTTGAATACCAGAACGCTCTTTCAAATATCTGAACCAGTCTTCCGCTCCCACAGGAGCACGAAAAAACTTTATCCTATCAGGGTGGCTGAAGATCTTGTTTCCGACCCCATTCAGAATATCTACCATGTCGTCTCTTTTGTAGAAGTGTTCCACGGCCCATAATTGCAATAAAAGATTGCACCCTTTGAACTGTCTCTTACCTTTTACGCATGCGGATAGGGCCCTGATCATCTCTGCTAGTATCATAGGCACGATAGTCTTTCTAGGATTTAGTCTTGCTTGAGCTAACATGCGGACCACATAATTCAATGTAGTGCTGATTCTTCCTTCCTTCATGGGAAAAACTAATGAGCCCAATAGTGCAATGGCGAAAGCGTGTAGACGATACCTTTGCCACTTTCTAGCGGAGCAAGCAAATTCTTGGTCAAAATTCTTGTGACCGTCGTCGTCACAAAAACGCGAATGTAGAAACTCTATTGAAATCCATCCAGAGTTTAAACAAGTTAGCTCTAGATTGGATTTCAACCCCAGACTCCTTAGGAATTTCTTCGGCGACTGCTTGTGAGGAACGATCATTTGACAATCTCGATAGGGAAGATCAAGAAACCCACCAATTTCTTCGATAGTTGGGGTTAATTCAAAATCTCTGAATTTGAAAATCAGTCTTGCGGAATCCCAAAACTGCAGCAAAGCCATGGTCATGTACCGATCAGGAGCAATGAGTAAAAGGCATGTCAGACCCCCCAATAATGCGTTAGCCTCCAATTCACCGTCTTTCTTGATACTCATCCACCAATTCTTCAGAAGTCGACCTACTTTCACAACCATTTGTGTGTTGGGGAAGCTAGGCGTGGTCATGACTCTGCAAACAAAACAACAGACAAGTTCTAAACTCCATTTTGGCATAATTTGGCTTAAATTAATTATTATGATCACATTGACACATAATATGCAATTGGTCTAAAGGGTGTTGGGGCCCTTTAGACGATAGGGTGGCTACTAAAGATGTGAGTTGACACCAAGGATCAACCCACCTAGGTTTATGCATGCATGACTTAATCAAGGACGGATAGCTCTATCTTAAGTTTTTTAAGAGTTGGATAAACATGGACTGAAGGTATTCTATGCGAGAAGGCACATGGTTACACGGTAGTAAAACTATCCGCTTCTGCCATGCATCTGACATCTCTCTAATATAGGGTGTTTTTCTGGAGAAATATTGTGAGAGGTGCAAAGGCACAACATCACGATAAAAAATAAAAAATAAAGGAGTAGAGGATCCCAATTGGGGGAAGTATGAACGGGATGCCAATTTATCAAAGCAGCAACAATTAGCATTTAGTCGGAAAGCGGTAACACATAGGCAGTTTAAGGAAAGCGGTAAATAAATAAATAAATAAAATATGAAACAAATAAACAAATAAAACATATAAGGATAGGAGAATGGCTAAACATGGAAATAAACAAATAAGGAAAAAAGGGAAAGGGATTTAAACATGGAAAATAAATAAACAAAGATAGCAAATAAATAAACCTCCCATAAAAATATAAAACACGTAATGGTAAGAACCTAATATCCCCAGCAGAGTCACCATTCTATCGCGCCCCGTTTTTCGCAAAACGGGTTGATGCACGACCTAACGACTCTTTTGGGTTTGATTAAAAGAAGAGTCGCCACCTAACGAATTCAAGGCGCGTTAGGGCACCTATCTAACATAACTAAATCTAATCTAACCAAGGTCAAACGAACCAGAGATCGGATAAGGGTTCAAATTACCTCGAAGGGAAGGTGTTAAGCACCCTTCAAGGTCCACAAAAGGTGGGTCCCGACCGTATCTCATATTTTCATGTGGGGGTTACAATTAAGAGAATAAAGTCCAATTTCATTAATCTATTAGTTAAACTAAGTGATAAAATAATGGAACACTAAACACTTAAATAAAATAATTAACATAAATGCAATAAAAGAAGATAAGCGAGAAGACAGAAAATGCACAATTAGATATAGGAAAGACATTTTTTAATTAATTACTACCCCAAATAAAACACATAATAAAAGAAAAGAAAAGAAAATAAGAAAGAAACAAAAAGCGAAAACCTAATTAAGATTTGCCCTTTTTGGATCAGCACTCGGCTTATTCGGTATGCCAAGACAAATTCATAATAATTTTTTTTTTGTTTGTTTGTCGGCTTTTTGCTTGAGTCGCCTTCCATCATGTCCAAAGGGCCTAAATACCTGTACCCTCCCTTTTTTAAGGTCCAATTATTATTTAAAGGCCTAAAGCGAGCTAAAAGAAAAAATTAAAACTAAGCGTCCTAAAAGGTGCCTAGCGTCCCACTTAAGGTCCAAGAGGCATTGGACTTAGCTAAGAGGTAGATTTTAGACTAAAAGAATATAGGTTACCTATTAGACTCTCTAAGCGTCAAGCAAAACAAATAGGACTAGCATTTAGCACATGAAATCTCAAATTGGCCTCTATATTTTATTATTAGCATGCTTACAAACACAAATAAGGAGAAAGGATATCACGCGAAGTGTATGCACAAAACATTATACAAATAAGCATTGTAACAAAAGTCTAATTACTAATAGGCGGGGAGAATTATTATATGGCTGAGCTTGATTTTGATTTAATAAAACAGATTTTTTTTAGCATGCAGCAAACGGTTATTGTTTTTATTTTAAGTGACACAAAAATATTCAGAAAGCAGAAATTTTAAAAAAAGTTGAGCAGGCATAGCAGATTAGTAGCCAAAAGCAAATAAGTTGTCGGATTTTTGAAACAGTTATCAACAGGCTGAAAAATGTTTATTGATATATGCAAATTTCTATATACCACATGACATACCAGCGTTTATTGAGTCCTATAGGCATGATTTCTATTCAATTAACATGCTGAAGTTTATTGAATTCTATAGGCAGGATGTCTATGTGATTTACCATTTGTTATTATTAACATATTAGGCTATAAAAATCTTGATTAATTAAACTAATTAACATGCTGAATTTATTAATCCCAAACATGATATCTAGATTTAAACATGCTGACTTTATTATACCACTATTGAATTAAGCATTCACAAACACTAATTGTTAAGGCATGTTAAAGATTGATTATTAATCCTATAGGCATGGTATCTAATCAACGACATAAATATTATAACTGATTTTGAGATATAAACAATTTTTAGAGTTTTAGCAAAGTCAAAATATACAAGATCAGATTCTGACTATTTTTAGCACATGCTAATTTAATTCAACACAAAGTTATAAACAAGTAGAGATTGATTTTAGGCCGATTATTTAAGATATGTTACGACACAAATGAATTTCAAGTGATTAAGTAATACAGGCAGACTCTATAACAGTCACACGTAAAAATAAAAAAAATAATAAAGAAAACAGTTAGCATGTATATCCCCTCCCCTCCCTAGGCGATTCCCCAAGTTATTTCCTTCATATAGAGAGTTGAGAGTTAGAGTTATACAAAATACAAAATCAAAATAAAGTAAAATAATACAAGAAAAATAAAATAGACTAAATCAGTCCAAGCGTCCCCGCCCATGGCAACTCTTCGAAAACTCTCGAAATCTCAAGAACCTGCTAAATATTCAAAGAAGTAGGTAGATACTATGCCACATATATGTATTAAAAATAATTATCACGCAACAAACATAGCATACCATGGGCAGAAGCATACATGTAAAATCCAAATGACACATAAAAATCCGAACAACTAATAGATCACATAAGCAATATCACACACAAAGAAAGAGAGGAGGATTGACCCGGATGCTTCCTTTTATCATTGCAAATTGTGAAATACAAAATAATGCAAGACATAAGTTAATTTAGGCTGAAGCACTAACCCGTTAAGCAGAATATAGATCAGCAATGAAGACAAATTTAACCCAAGTTTCGACCCGAACACAGCAAACAACCAAGCAGGAGCACCTTTTAGTTTGCAAGAAGTTTTTTTTTTTTTTTAGAGAGTATTCTTTTTAAGAAGGTGTTAAAGTGTGAGTAGGTCAAGGTGTGTAGATAATAGCAATGAGGTCACTTTATATAGCAGATGAGAGAGCACACAATAAAGGAAAAGAGACGATTTTGGGATCAATTATAATTGCTTTTCCTTAAACAGATGGGAATCAAATCAGCCAAGTTTACCAGATATAAATCAAGTAAGAATCAAATTTTACGACAACCAATTCTACTAAATATAAACCAAGTAAGAATCATATTTTTTTTAATAAGAAAAAAAAAATCGGTCAACACATGGATATAAAACTAATCAACAATCAAGCCTTTGATTTCAGTATAATATACCGATCAATTTAAGCACATCTTACCATATATGAATAAGTCAGAGTCTGTACAAAATATAATCAATTAACAGGCCATTAACGTAAAACATGCAAAATCAGGCAAGAAGGAGATAATTATATTAAAGGAAAGGAATAATTATGCGGCTTACCATAAAAAGGAATAAGATCTGCCCAAAATTAAACAAGGCAAGAATGAATGTGCTTATTTAGCTCACACAAATCACATACATATCATAGAAAAGACCACCAAATTTACTAAAATTAACATTAAGAAATCAGTAATCTCTCAACAAGGCTGTCAAATACAATTGCAAATTAGAGATCCATGACAGCGGTATACTTGTTACTATACATATTCCTAAAATCAAGCTTTTCAATCAGCAAATCAAGTTATATTACACTTAACCAAGTACAATTATTAGCAAGATCAGGCAAGGTAACAAAACAGGCTAGAATCACGAAATTATATAGCGTACATAATCAAAGTTGGGCAAAACGGAGTACTGATCTTCTTGTAACGAAACTTAACTAGCTTCATAAAAGATCCCAGCAGAAAATTACCAAAACAATAGCATTTCGAGACGGGTGAACTTTCACATAGAGAGGTTATATGATAAAAATATGAATGAATTAAGAAAATTATGAGATGATTAATCAAGAAGAAAACGAACCTGGACGGATCTTAATAGATCCGTACTTAGCAGACCAAGACTTTAAGATTTAGAATGGACCCAGCCCTTGATCGGGATTTCTGTCGGAGCAGTATTGCTTGCTTCGCCGGAGCTTTTGCCTTTGCCGGTGTTGTTGTTGCCCACGTCCGGAGTTCACTGGTCCTCGCCGATTGCTTGACAGCGGTGGCTTTCCTCTCCGAAGATACAAGACGAAAATAGGTGAGGAGGGCGACGCCTCTTCTTGTTCTCACCGAAGATGGCTGCTCGGAGAGGTGCTCTTCTCCGCTGCTGCTGTTGTTTGTTGCCGGTGGCTGCCTGCTGTCTTACGAAGAGGAGACAACGGAGGGGAGAGATAAGGGGGGCGGCGAGTTTGGGGTTTTGCCGGCTAGAGCTACTGATTAGAGCAACGCTCTTGTTGCTGTCTTAGTGGTCGTCTTTGGCTGCTGCCTTCGCCGGTTCTCACGGGTTTGAGGAAAGCGAATAGGAGGGAGAAGAAGAGAGGGGCAGCGAGTGGGGCTGCGCCGACTTCGCTGGTGGTGGAGGTCGCACCACCTCTGGTTTCTCAGGCGAAGGGAAGGCGAGGAGAAGAGAGGGAGCGGCTCAGCTCTCTCTTTAGGTGAAAGGGTGAAGAAAAATTAGGGTTTGAGGTGTATTAAAATAGGAAGGGATATCATATGTCATCTGGACCATTGATTAAAAGAAGATGAACGGCTAGGATTTGAAGTTGGGGAGCTCTAATGAGATGAGTGGCTCAGATTAAAGGATGGGGTTTTGAGATTAGGGACAAATTGGCTATAATTGAAATGGAAATTGAATTGAAAGGGCTAGAATTGAAACAAGAAAGTAGCTACAATCGTAATTAAATTGAAATAAGAGGCTAGAATTGAAATGAATTTGATATAATAGGCTACGATTTGAATGATTCAGGGGAAGATAAAATGAAATGCTATTTTATTAATTATGTACTACACTTAACAAATAATTTTTATATAAAATAAGCATACTTAAATATTTTACACTTTAAATCGATAAGCAAAATAATTATTTCAAAATTTGAAAACCAATAAATATAATTTTAAAATAATAATTTGATAAGAAGAAATATAATTACAATACATCTTGTAAAATATGCATATAAAAATGTCTAATTATTTTCATAGAAACTATTTATAATTTTGAAATTGTAATAAGAGAAAAAGGATTTTGTAATATATTTAATCAAATAGCAATTCGAAAAGGCTTAGAGATTGGTCAAAATTGGGTGTCAACAGCTGGGTATAAGGAATTAATCAAACTTATGAAATAAACTAAGGAACGCTTCCACCTGCATACAGAAAAGTCCCACTCCGACATCGGTTCTGCCAGTTTATAGAGAACGGCGCGAGTAAAGTAAACACATAAGTCATAGTAATATCAAATATCATCAGATATGACACAAACACAAAGATCTATGCAATGCAATAAGATGATGTAATGATGTAGTGGTATGGTGAAATCAAGGCTATCGCACAACCTGTCGTATACACCCTGTTGAGCTAAGGCTTCCAGACAAGGACCCATGGGGGACTCGCAGTCCATATACCAAATCACATCTCATCAACTGGCCACCTAGCTCGTGGTCAAGGATATAAAAAGTGTCTCATTTTCTTTCACAAAAAGAATCTCCACATTTCTCAACTTCCCAAGATCAATGATACGATGAATGAGGATGAATGCATCACAACACATATGGCATGGAGGCAATAATCAACTCAACATGTAATGAAAGGTTCAAAGTTCTCAAAACTCGACCAAATCATGTTAAACACCCTCATATAAAAATAATAGGAAAGAATTCATTTGAAATAAGTGAGCACCATTTAGAAAAGCATTTCATTTCTCAAAGTGTTCTAAAATCCCCAACTCAACCCCTCTCTCGGGCATTATAAGTCAAATAGTGTTACAAGCCTCTCTCACAAGCAACTCATGAATCACATGCTCACGAAGCAAATAGAGTAACAACTAAGGCCCCCACACGGGCTAAATGTACAAATAAGCCCCCACGCGGGCAACATAATATAATCAAGCCCCCACACGGGGATCACAATATACTCAAGCCCCCACACGGGCATCACAATATACTCAAGCCCCCACACGGGCATCACAATATAATCAACAATCCCAAATCATATTACGATCCCATCCCAAAGTCTATGATATAAGTACAATCAATTACCCAATCCCAGTTTCAAATAAGGATAGTCAAACTTACCTCGAAGGTCGAAAATTTCACCCGAACACTCTACCGGAGCTTTAACCTCAAATACCAACTCCGAAATGATCCCTAACTATCAAGAATGGAAAGAACTCATCAAAAGAAGTTCAACGATACCCATATTGCAAGGTTTAAGAACAAGGGTTAAAATCGACCAAAAATCTTCTCGAAAATGAAAAGGGCAAAACGAGAATTTTAATTGGAAATCAGGTTCTACACATCAAGAGGAGTTTGGGGTTAAAAAACCCATTAAAATCGAGTAGAAAACGAATTCAAAATTAAGAAATTACTAGTTTTGAAATTTGGGGGAAAAACCCCAAAATCCACATTGAGATCTTGAATTTTAAAGAGCTTTGGAAGATAAAATTGTTAGGAAATGATTTAGAAATGATAAAGAGACTTACTCCAACGAATTTCCTCAAAAGATTGCTTCAAAATTCGTCTCTCCTAATCTCTAATTGTGTAACAATGTTGGAAATGAGAAAAATAAGGAAGACACGCAAAATATGGGCTATTTTCAATCAAAAAGGTATGTTGACTGCGCGCTGACCGCGTTGACCGGGTCAACTTGCACCAACATCAATCAAAACATGTTTTTAACTTTCGAAACTCATTCTGAACCCTATAAACATGAGCCAATAGTGCAAATTGATCAAAAAACATGTTCGGAGCCAATGGAATCATTGGATTTCCAAAAAAAGATTGTTATGACCAAAATACCCCTACGAACCTCTTTTAGGCCTAAAACTCAACTTTTAGCCTAAATCCAAAATGAATTATAAGGTCTCGGGGTTCTAACCAACCACCCTACTAGACCAAGCTCGACGTTCCGAACGCAACGGAACTGACAGAATCACTATCCGACACTCGGATCTCAGAATGTTGACCAAAGTCAACTATCCCTTTAAAAACTCCACCCAAGGTCTCAAAATCACTAAAATCCCTCTCGATCGCAACGGGGACCATACCAACCCCTCCCAGAACACAAACAAAGTATGAATTTGCTAAGGAGAAAGGACAAAATGGTCATTTCATACAAAAAGGTAATTTTACAAGAATTGGGACATTACATAATGCTTCCTTTAGAATGTCCCAAGGATAAAATAGGGATTTGTGAAATTATATACTCTTATCTTCTTCCCAAGTAGGGAAATAGGCATATGTACCGTTATGTAATTGGATAATATTGAAGTAGAGAGAAAAGTGTGAAGAACTTTTCGAACTTGTAAAGAAAGAAACCTCTGATTTGTGTCAATCCAAGCTTGAAATTCAAGTTTTGCTTATCAAATTAGCTTGGAATGGAGCTTTTCTTTATGAGTATTGTCTCTATTTTATCTTTTATGACTATCTAAACCCTTATCTAAGGGTGTGTGTTCTAGATTGGGGTATAAAAGCCCAATTAGATATTGATAAATCCGCTCTAATATTGATTGTATCATGCATGAATCTATTGTTGTCTTGAAGTTTTAACCTAAAATCAGTGGTTGCAAATATTATATTGGTTGAGCTCTCTAACATTATTTTGACCTGGGAAAGGTTAATGGAGTTGGGTAAGACTCAACTGTGAGGACTTGATGAATTTACTTTATGGATTTGAGCCAAGGATGGGATAATTCGAGTGGTTTCACATTTAATGATATGATCTAGGAATGGTCTATCTAGTCAAGAAATGTTTGGTATTTTATTTGAAAGGGTCTTGGAGTTCGGGAGAATCCAAGGGACATGCTTGATAGTTCGGGAGAATATCAAGTGTAGCCTAGACCAAATGCTATCCATATATCAATCAATGTTGTTTTGTTAATCTTTTCCTATTCTAGTTGAAACGCATATCTCTACGCACACATCCCTAGTCTTTTCCAACTTGTTTAGATCTTATTTGTATTAATTCCCTATTTTGTTGTTTAATCTTGTTGAAATCTTAGTTGTTAGATAAAACCCATATATATATATATATATATATATATATATATAGCACTAAAGCGCGAATATCTCACTCTCTTGAAGGAGATTCAAGCCCACTGCGACATAATCTACACCGATTCAGTAGTATCACTCTTGACTTGTCCCCTCCAGGATACAACAGCCCAACAACATCGTACAACTCAAGCAAATCCGGATTTAGTTGAAGAGTCGAAAGCTCTACATAAGAACACCTTCCTTCAGAATATAAATATTCTCTTTTGTATAGTGAATATAGTTGAAGACTTAGAATATTATCTTTGTCTCAACCCTCTCTTTCAGTACACTTACCTCACTACATACTACAATATTTTTTCACACTTCTAATCATTTTTGACATTCACTTCACAAAAGAAGAAACACCACTATTTATAGGGAAGGAATTCTTCTTTGTATTGATTGATAATGTGGATAATAATAATGTAGGTAAGCGAATGGCCTAAAGGTTACATAAGTTACAATGTATATTGAGGTAGAATAATGGGTGAAATTAGTGGCAATAGTAGTTACAAGAGTTACACCAAAATAATTACCACATTCTTATCAATTTATACCCACTAACGCATGCACTTAATATTTTAGTTTTAATATTAAAATGCATAAACACCAACATTCTACCACTCATTTCAATATTAAAATAAGAGAGTATTTCACAATTTAGTTGAAGGTAGACTATTGTGCATAATGAAGGTGTGCTATGCATTGAACCTTCACTTAGTAAAATTAATTCACTTTTTCACTAGTTGAAGCTTTCTTTTTTTTACTTCAACTTCCATAGTAGAGTTTGTAGATAATATAATTTATTTTTCTCATTTCGAACAAATATCACCAAGTTCTCTCATCTGCATCAACAAAATTTTTTAAATACAACATGATATTTTTTCTCATAAAATAAGCCAACAAATTTCGTACCAAGTAAATATACATGATTCGCTTGTACATGCTATATTATATACACAATATCATATCAAGTGCAATTAGTCACATCTCTAGCTCATATCTTTGATTAGGCTAGCAAACTCTTTTTTTCTTTGTCACACCATTTTTACACAATTGAATCAAAAGGAGTTGCAAGACTCTCACCATCAACAAAATTGTATTTCACATTTTTAAACATAATGTGACTTGAAAGTTAGGAAATTCCACTCACATGTTTTATGGTATTTTTCATTCATGATTGAAAAATTTTCCCCCAAAACATTTCATGTTAAATGGCTACTCGACATGTTTTTCATAGTTTATTTGTAACTCTCATGTTAGAGCCAACAATCATCCTATTATAGCCAAACAACATGTGATTTATTCCAAAATAAATATATGCACTTCTAATACTCTTTTCTTTAGAGTATTTCTCAAAGATGCAAAAATCACAATTTTCACAATGATTTTTTCCTCATTTTATGACCCCTCACTATTTTAAGAATTTAAATAACATTTTTTCCATGAAAAGTAGTATGACTTTATTCATGAAAATATTAGGTAATATGTTTTTTAATTTCCTTTACCTTTTCTCCGCTTGAATTGAGCAAGTAGAGAATTACTTTACCCGTATATCTCTTCTTTTCCATCTCTTTAAGAGAGTGACGCCGAATGGAATGATGATCACCCATCTTCATTTTCACACTTTTTTCAAATTGTAACAAAACATGAATCTCCTTAAAATTTTTGGTGTAATATACCACAAATACAATAAATTACAGTTAAAAATAAAATGACAAAAATGAATTAGTATATTCAGGCTGAGGCGCGAATATCTCACTCTCTTTAAGGAGATTCAAGCCCACTCCGGCATAATCTATACTGATCCAGCAATATCACTCTTGACTTGTCCCCTCCAGGATATCACAGCCCAACAATGTCGTACAACTCAAGCAACTCCGGATTTAGTTGAAGAGTCCAAAGTTCCACATAAGAACACCTTCCTTCAACATATAAATATTCTCTTTTGTATAGTGAATATAGTTGAAGACTTAGAATATTTTCTTTGTCTACACTCTCTCTTTCACTACACTTACCTCACTACATACTGCAATATTTTTTCACTCTTCTCATCTGTTTTGACATCCACTTCACAAAGGAAGAAACACCATTATTTATAGGGGAGGAATTCTTCTTTGTATTGAATAAGAATAATGTGGATAATAATGTAAGTAAATGAATGGCCTAAATGTTACATAAGTTACAACGTATAATGAGGTAGAATAATGAGTGAAATTAGTTGTAGATCATGGCAATAGTGGTTACAAGAGTTACACCAAAATAATTACCACATTTTTGTCAATTTATACCCACTAACATATGCACTAAATATTTTAGTCTTAATATTAAAATGCATAAACACCAACAATATATAATATAAAAATTAGCCATGTAATATAATTATGGGAAGAACTAACCATTCACTAATAAACTATTATGATTCACTCAAACATTTTTCTCATGCGAGCAAATGTCATAGAGGGAGCCTAAAAGAAAAGTAGAAGACAAAGAAACATGAATATATAGGTGGTTGGGACATATGTGAAAAATTATGGGGAGGTGGTACCCTTGTAATTGAATTGAACTTGATAAGAGATGGATTAGATGTGTCTAATAATACTTGTAGAAACCTCTTTTACCTTGACTAATAGGAGTTTATCATGAATACTTTAGGGAAAATTGGTAGGGTTTCCCCATGGAGAGCTTGACACCTTCCTAAGAATTTCACAATGATTGATAAGACTAGACTCAAAGGGAATACCCTCTCCCACTCCTTACAACCAATTAAAATATTAATCTCTAATAATTCATCTAGAGGCAAAAGCTCTCTCCCAAAAATTAAAGGCATAATACGTAAATATGTCCTTTAACTTGATCTCAGTTTATATTTATGTCCTCCAACTTTGGTTGTGCACAAGGAGACACTTAAACTTGTATAAAGTTGAATAAATAGACACACACGCACTACGTGACATCCTACATGACAATTTGTGTTGTACTTGATTTTCTATGTGTATTATGTCACATAGGACTCATGTGTCTCCTTATTTAACTTTATATAAGTTTAAGTGTCTACTTGTGCACACTCAAAAATAAATGGCATAAATATAAAATAAGATCAAGCTAAATGACACATTTATTTATTATGCCAAAATTAAAAGTCATCAATGTAAATGTAACAAGAAAAGTCCTCTGCCAATTGCCCCTACAAAGCATAAAGGCATGCAAGTAGTTATTTGAGGCTTTAGATATTGGAAGTCAATTAAAGGAGAGACACGTCATTATATTAACACCAATAATAATCAAACCTTCTTCTTAAAGTCAATTTCAATTATTTTTATTTTCCCCTCCTTTTATTTCCAATGACAAAAAGGTATATGTTAAGAAGCCCATTTGTTTATCCATTTTTCATGAGTCATTAAGACTATTAAAAAATAACTAACTGAGGGATTAAATGGCAAGAATGATATAGTTTAACCACTAATCATTGTTAACGATACCGTAAGCAGACCTCATATTCTTGTCATAGTCACTTGATGACCCAGAAAATGACATGACATAAGATAATTGATTTTTTTTTTTGTAGTGATTTAACTAATATGATAAAGATATCCATGTGATTATGTTTCCTAACTGTCTTAAGTGTCCTCATTATTATTAGGCATCATTAAGGTTATCACATCTCTAATTAATGGACCCCCAACTGAAATTCCTCCCATTTATATGTTCCCAAAGATTAACGTGCCATGTTTTTTGCATTGAGTTTAACGATGAGTGAAGTGTCAAAAACAAAATTAAATTATTACGTTTTAGTTTTATATCTAAATTATTACTCATTTAGTAAGAGAAACACACATCTCCCTTTTATTACACTCTCTTGATGGTGCGTATACTGTTGGGATATGCTATTAACCATGTGGTTGAGATATAACATTTTATTTAATTCCTTGTAAAGATTTTTTTATTTCATTTTATTTAATATAATAAAGTCTTTATTTAAATAGATCATTGTGTTAATGTGTGTCCCTTACTTATATAGTAGACGATTTTTGTATATGAAGTTATTTAACTGATACACGAAAGATTAAAATTATCGGTTCTTATAAGTTATAATTTAAATGTTCACAATCAAAGATGAGGTGGACAAACATCTTGATGATTTTAGCACAAGATTAAATATAATTCGATCTTAATTATGGGAATGGTTAAATTCCAACTTCTTGTGCTAGTACATTTCGTGTGTATTGAATGGACCAATTAGAGATGTTCGTTTTTGTTCTGAAATATTTATAATCAACTTCTCTAGTCCATTACGTGATCTTATACTCTTGATCATGATATAATTATTATGATCTATGTAGTTTGATTTATTATTTTGATTTATTAAAAGGTGAGACTCTATTATGAGTCAATATATTTCTAATAGATTGGGTAATGACAAATCACATTAGTGAAATAAAAATTAGTTGATAGAACTATGTTTCGGACTTAAGATAGAAGACACCCCTTTTTAGTTACTTATAAGTTTTCACGTGAAAATCCTGTAGGTAGATTTTATATCCGTCATGTGAAATAAGTTAAATATAATAATAAAGAATTAAATTAGTCAATAAATTAAATTTTCAGAAAAGTTGATTTAATTAATTGGTGTCGGTAATTCTAATATGAGGACGTAAATATGATGTAATGGTGGATATCAAAATTAAATTGAGGAGTCCAATTACAGATTTTTAGTGGAATAATTTGTAATTTATTGTGATATGATAATTCATTTATTTGCGGATTAATAGCATAATCTGAAGCCTTTGTTAATAAGTTTGCGGTCCCTACTGTGCCTGATTAATTAATCAATTTTGAAAAATAAAGGTAGTGTTCCGGAAGAGGTATTATTGGTGGTCTTCATAAGGAATACTTTTGTTTTTAATAGTTCAGATACTAGTTTAAAAACAAGATATTTTCTTTTGAAAAGGGACTAAAAACGTTGGATTATTAATTGAATTTTTATTGACTTTTAATTAATTTTCATTTAATTGCCCTTAATTGACCCTAATTGTCCAAAACGTTTTCTGTCCTTTTCCCTTTTCACCTTTCGTTGAACAGTGGGGATAAATAGAGGGGAAAATCTTAGAGAAGATTATCCCTTTCCAGTAAGAAATTATTTTCCACTCAAAGAAACTAGTTGAGAAATCATTCAAAAAATTGTAGAAGGCTGTTGTCCTGGATCATCTCGCGTTGAATGATTTTTGTGAAAGTTTCAAGAGATTAGTATTTTCTAAATTTTGGATTTTTATATTATCTGTTATCATGGAAAATCGTAATCCTATATTATGCTTCTACTTCATATATAAATTGTATACTCTAACATGTACTACACTCTCTGTTAGTTAAAAATCCTTGTCACATAGACAAATATTACACCTTAAAAAATTAAATAAATTAGTATTATTAGTTAAAAGTTAAAGATTTAAGTATCACCAACCCTTTTTAAAATATAAATTTAAAATATTTTTCTTACCCCACTCCACAATCACTCCCTAACCGAACACCTCCCCCACCCTCCCCTCCCCTCCCCTCGCCTAAAAAAAAAAGATTCAATTTTTTAAAATTTCTTTTATATAATGTTTTTCTAAAAAATATTATCACCCCCTTCCCATTCCATAAAAAAAATAGAGATTCATTTTTAAAAATAAAATAAAATTTCTACCCCATCCCCTAAAAGAATTTTACATTTTTTTTTGTTTCGGGTAAGATATATACAAATGCTTTTAAGAAAAAATATTTTTTTACTTGCATATCGAATATAACAAAAGTGAAAATTATTAAACTAAAAAAAGGAAAAAAAGTTTAAATTGTAAGCACGGGATATGATATTAATTATTGAAATTTGAAGTTATCCTTTGCTAAATATTTGTGTAGTACACACACCAACACATATTAGCTGAGATGTCTTTATTAAAATAATCAGTGTTAGTTTAGATATAAAACTAAAAAAAATAGAATAATTTAGATGTGTTTTCAACATTTTACGCTTTAACTATTATGTGAGTAATATTTTTACCCAACTAGAACAATTAAAAAGAATTGTATGCAACTTTAGCAATTTATAAGTATTAGTCATCGATAACTGTAACACCTCGAAACTTGGTATTTGGTAAGTTGAGTTGGAAAGGAATTACTTTAGAAAGTGTTGTTGGTGCAGGTTTGTACGGAGCCACCTACGGACCATACAAGGTCCTACGGTCCGTAGGAGGGCAGTCATGGAAGAGACTTGGAAAAGTTGAAAATGTTGAGTCTTTGGAAATTTCCCACGGACCAATAGGACGATCCGTAGGAAGTGGGGCGTAGGTAGGGGTCCATACTTGGTAAAATATTTATGGACTTGAGCTACATGAGTGGGGCCTACGGGCCAAAGAAGGCTCGACGACCCGTAGAAAGGGGTCCGTGGTTTTTGGCTCAAAAGTTAGTCTTCAGTAGCTCAACCTACGAGTGACCAGTACAGTACGTAGGAGCTTTTACGGACCGTACATGGGGTCCGTAGGTCATTCCGATAGTTTTCAAGTTCAGGTTTATTTGGATCTATTCCTACCCTTTTAACACCTAAACTACATCGTTTATAGACTATTCTAAGGTCCTATAACTGATTTTACTCTTCAAATTCTCACATTCCCTCTCATTCACTCAAAAATCCAAAATCCCTAAAGGTCTACTTCTCCAAATTCTCTCCAAGGATTCTCTCAAGTGGATTTGGGTTCTTCAAGCTTTCATGTCTCCTTCAATACCAAATCCAGGGTTCATCAAGGTATATATGTAGGAAGTTCATTAATGGATTCTCCTGTATCAATTGAGTCCCAAAGATTTATATACTTCTATTCTATGATTCCAACCCAACTTCTAGGGTTTTGTATGTTTTCTCATGAATTCAATTGTTTATGACTAAATTCATTCTATTTGATCTTATTATGCATGAATTGATCTAAATTGCATATTTTCAATGATTTTCATGTGAACCCATACTATATGACTACTTTATGATTATGAACTATGTTTTGAGATTATGCATGCGTCATGATATTGGGGAATTTATGAATCAAGAATGCTTTTCGATAAAGTATGAATATGTTTTATAAAAAGGTAGCTTCAAATTGAAGTATTCTCATTATGAAAGATGATCATGATATTGATGCTTGAGATGAATATCTTTATAAGTATGTTACGAAATCATGATTTGCAAGGAGCTATTCTATGATATGAAGCTTATGATTGGATTGGTATTAGTAGATTCTTACCCTTCTATGTATTATGATTATGATATGATTATGCTTATTTCTGTTGGGACTTTACTTAGCACCAAGAAGACTTTGGGATGTAAGCTCTCCATTTAGTAGAGGTTGGGTCTCTAGTAGCAATCTCCTTGTTCCATAACTAAGTACTCCCCTAGGACTTTGTCCGGATTGGGCATAGCTAGTGGATCCATCTAAGCTTAAGAACATGGTACTTACCTTGGCAAGTGGGACAATCTCTTTTCGGTGTGGGAGTAAGACACTAGATTCCATGTTGTAGCTCACATGGTCTATGTCGGTTAACGATAAACATTCCAAAAAAAATTATGTTTTTCTCAAATGGTTTAAGACTTCCTCAAAGGCTGTGATTTAAGCTTATGTTATGACTTTCAAATATTGCATTGACCTTGTCCTATGATTTATGATTTTATCTTATCAAGATTTGACATATTTTACTTGGTCATGCGATATCATGTTTTCATCTTAGCATGCTTCATGTTTATGTATATGCATTTTCCTTATTTTTAATACATTCTAAGTACTGAAGCATATATCTCTTGTGCCTATATTGTTTCATAACATAGGGTCCAATGTTCCTCCCTTCGGTCATGGCTAGTTTGACTGATCAACATTTTCTAGTAGTTTAGTGAGTTATCATAGTTCGAGGGCATGACCATTTATCAATTTTATGTTCTTTCAGTCATTTTAGTTTTCAGATTATTTCAGGAGCTAGGGTCTGTCATAGCCACGCCTGTGATAGTAGAAGCTTGTTGTCAGACTTAGTATGATTCTGCATTTTTAGTCTTATGTTCAAATTCTCTTATGTTGAGGCATTACTTCGTAGACATTATTCAGCTTTATGATTCATTTTTTTTCTATGTTGTTATCTTAGTGTCATGCTTATGTCAAGTGACTTGTTTAGCATCTCTTGAGGGTCCTATTCTCCATGTCACGTCTAGAGGGTAGTTGAGTCGTGACAAACTTGGTATTTAGAGCATCAAATTTTTAAAAGAGTCCTAGGGGTCTGACAATCTGTGTTTCGTAGAGTTTTATTCATGAGTGTGAAGCGCGCCACTGATGTGTCGTGATTTCACAGCACGTTTGATGCTCAAAACAAAGGATTAAAGCGAGAAATCAAGTGTTTCTATGTAGATATGATGTTTTCTTTGGTGTTAGTACATGTAAAAAGCTTGGATGCATAAAATGGAAGGGATGCTGAGAAGTGAACTGAAGTGAGCCTCAAGAACCCTCAAACGGGTCGTGAACATGACCATGAGTCGTGTGATGACTCATGGAAAGGAACCACGGAAGTCCTAGAATTTCGCCCAAGTGAAGACCACGACCAGTCTGACAATTCGTGAAGCAGTGTACGAACCATATGACATCTCGTGAAGCTGTATCAAGTGAAGATTGAGTTTGTCTGTGTTAAACTACGACACACTCCACGAGCCGTGAAGCACATGACGAGTCTCATACCTCTCGTGGAGATGTGCAATAGGAGAAGTCTAAGTGTGGACTACGAAGCAGTGTACGAGCCGTACAACAGAGGACGAATCGTGAAACCCTTCATGAAGGCAGGCGACAGAGGAATTCTAAGTAGAATAGGACTTGTTTTCACAGACTATTTAAATCATTTAGAGTTTATTTTTTTGGGTATCTTTATTATCGACTGTCTTTTGAATATTTGGAGAGCAGAGAAATACTATCTTGAATACAAAAACATCAGTGAAAAACTTAGTGGCTATTTTTGAATATGGATTTTTGTTGTTCTTGGTTCAACATAAATATTCAAGGAACCTTTGGATTTCTAATATTGTAAGTCATATTATTATGTTTTCAATATTGTTCTACTTTATGTTCCTCGATAAAATGAGCAGCTAAAGCACCACAACTAGGGTTGTGGGAAACATGACGTGAATGTAGCTTCAGATTTAGCAAGAGTGATTTCTACTTGTGAACTGTCTATGTTGTTTTTGCATTCGAAATAATTAAACTCTAATGAGTGCACGCATTAGAGGCAACCTGTATTCTTTACTTGTTCGAGAGAAAAGTAATGATTGGGATAAAGCAAAAACAAACTCCGTATAGGTGGTGTAAATTGTTAGAGTTCGAGAGAAGATAATTGTTACACTAAATCAGCAAATGTTTGAGTTTAGACACTCCAACTCCGAGAAGAAAAGAGTGAAAAAGCATCTAATAATATAGAGAAGTGGTTAGATGTAACTATCTTGCTAGGAACATTAGACTTCAATGAGCAGAAATCAGTCAAGCTAAATCATAAGAGTATAGTAATGTCATGTGGAACGCAACCCTAGTCTCATTTACAATTTGACAAAACCTTGCAAACATCATTTTTCCGGTTCAACTAAAGTGTTAATAATTCAACAACTAGTGTTAAAGCATCAAACTCCCATTATTTACTTTCTTGTATTTTTACTTTTGTTTTTGGAAATATCAACCACAATTGAATAAAAGCGCCAGTAAGACTATTTCTGTAGCAAATTCCCTGTGGGATCGACCTCAACTCCAGTTGAGTTCTATAAGTTGACTTCAACCGTTTATACTTCTTCATTGAGGGGTAAGTTTGGACGTATCAGCCACATTTATGAATAGGAGGCTACGAGACATTTAAGAAACTTCACTTCTTTCATTACTCTAAAGTTGTGCGATAAAGTTGAACTCTATAAGGGTCTTCCTCCTAACTCTTGTTCTATTCATTTTCAAAACATGCCTCCACGAAGAGCTCCATTGAGAAGAAATGTCAACGATAATGTGGAACCCGAAGTTCCCCTAGTTTCGGTTGATCCTTTAGCCAAGCAAGTGTCTCATACGGAGTTTAGGACCGCTTTCTAAGTTTTGTCCCAAGCCATGACCGCTTAAGCAAATAGGGAAGTTTTAACTCTCATGAAGCCCAGTATGGGTATGGCATAAACAAGGGTAAGAAACTTCTTAAGAATGAACCCTCTTGAATTTTATGGTTTGAAAGTGGATGAGGATCCAGAATAGTTCATTGAGGAAATCCATACGATTGTGGATATTATAGGAGTGACTCCGGTGGAAAAGACAGATTTGGTTGCTTATCAATTAAAAGGGGTTGCTTAAGTGTGGTTTGATCAATGGAAGGAAGAAAGGGCATTGGATGCGGGTCCCTTGGATAGGGACAAGTTCAAAGGGGAGTTTCTTGATCAGTTCTTTACCCTTGAGATGAGGGAGGCTAAAGTCCAAGAGTTCATCAATCTAAGGCAAGGGAATATGAGCGTGAAAGAATATTTGTTGAAGTTCACTCAGTTGTCTAAATATGCTCCGATAATGGTTCTCGACTCTATGGCACGAATAAGTAAGTTTGTTTTGGGTGTGTCCAAAATGGTGGTCAAAGAATGTAGAACCGCCATGTTGATAAAAGAGATGGACATCTCAAGGTTGATGACTCATGCTCAACAATATCAAGGAGGAAAAGCTTAAGGAGAAGACTAGGGAGTCTAAGAGGGAAAGAACATATGGTGGTGATTTCACTCACTCAAGGTCCGATTGAAATGGAAGTTCTCAGTTTTGGCAAAAGTTCAACAAGAATAGGGTGCTTATCCCTGAGCCTCAATGAGGTAGTTCTAGTGGATCTTCATTCTCCTCTTGCCAAAAGTATGGCAAGAGTCATCCGGGGAGATGCTTAGGCGGTACCGATAGTTGGTACGATTGTGGTAAGAGTGGTCATACATTGAGGGATTGTCCTTCGCTTGTTGGAAATGGTAGAGATGGTCGTGTGGTTCAACCTAGTGCTTCTTCTAGTCACCCAACTCAACAGAGTGCTTCTTCTGGTTCTGGTAGTGTTTAGCTTTAGAACAGGTTTTATGCTCTTCAGACTTGATAGGATCATGAGGGTTCTCCAGATGTGGTGACTGGTATGTTGCGAATCTTTCAGTTTGATATATATGCATTGCTTGATTCACGTGCTACATTGTCTTTTCTGACTCCTTTTGTGGCTATGAAGTTTGATGTCTTTCACCAAATTTATTTTAGAACCTTTTTTAGTCTCTACACCTATTGGTGACTCCATCATTGCTAGACGGGTCTATAGAAATTATCATGTTTCAGTTTCTCATAGGGTCACTCCAGTTGATCTTGTAGAGCTAGGCATGCAAAATTTTGATGTCATTCTTGGGATGAATTGGCTTCATTCTTGTTATGCTTCCATATATTGTCGAACCTGATTGGTCACATTTTAGGTTCCAAATGAACCTATCTTAGAATGGAAGAGTGGAAATTCAGCACCTATAGGTCATTTTAAATTCTGCCTAAAGTCTAGGAAAATGATCTCTAAAGGTTGTATCTATCATCTTGTTCGGGTTAGGGATATAGATTTTAAAACCCCTACTCTTGAGTAAGTTCCTATTGTTAATGAGTTTTCGGAAGTGTTTTCTTTCAGGTGTTCCTCCCAAAAGGTAGATAGACTTTGGAATTGACCTTCTTTCCGATACGCAGCCTATCTTTATTCTTCCTTAATGCATGGCTCAGGTAGAACTTAAAGAGCTAAAGGATCAACTGAAAGGTTTGTTGAATAAGGGTTTAATTAGATCGAGTATATCACCATGGAGTGCTCCAGTTTTGTTTGTTTGAAAGAAATATGGCACATTTCGTATGTATATTTATTATCGACAATTGAAAAAGGCTACGGTGAAAAATAAGTATCCTATTCCGAGGATAGATGACTTATTTTATCAACTCCAAGGTGCAAGTTTATTCTCAAAGATTGATCTTCGATCGGGGTATCATCAGTTGAGGGTAAGGTAAAATGACATTCTGAAGACGATGTTTTGAACTCGATATGGCTACTATGAGTTCTTGGTGATGTCATTTGGTTTGACAAATGCCCTACCAGCTTTCATAGATCTTATGAATAGATTTTTCAAGTAATATCTTTATATGTTCGTGATCGTATTTATTGATGATATTTTAATTTACTCACGGAGTGAGGATGAACATGTTGATCACCTAAGGACCGTTTTGCAAATCCTCAAGGATCATTTGTTTGCTAAGTTTAGCAAATGTGAATTTTGGTTGAGGTCCTTTGCTTTTCTTGGCCATATTGTTTCTAGTGAAGCTATTAAGGTTGATCCTAAGAAGACTGAGGCAGTTAAGAACTGGCCTAGACATCTTTCCCCTTTAGATATTCATAGTTTCTCGGATTTGACTGGTTATTATACGAGGTTTGTTGAAGCCTTTTACTCTATTGCTTTACCTATGACTAAGTTGACTCAGAAAAGGTGAAATTTCAATAGTCGAAAGCTTGTGAGAAGATTTTCTAAGACTAGAAGAATTGACTTACTTCCGCCCTAGTCTTGATATTAGCTGAAGGATCCGTTGGGTCTATGGTTTTTTATGATGCCTCGCGGATTGGTCTTGGTTGTATTTTTATTCAACATGGTAAGATAGTTGCTTATGCTTCAAGGTAATTGAAGGTGCATGAAAAGAATTATACGACTCATGATTTGTAGTTAGCGGCGGTGGTCTTTGCTTTGAAGATTTGGAGATATTATCTCTATGGTGTTCATGTGGATGTGTTCACCGACCATAAGAATTTTCTTCGGGAAATATGAATACTTTTTGATAGGGATAAGCCTTATTTTGGCGATGAATCGGGTTAGGAAGAACAAGTTGTTCCAGCCCCGGGGAAAAGATTCATCTTCCAATTTTCCCTTCCTTCCAATTCTAATATTTTGGATTTTAGCTTCCCTCATTCCTTTTATTGAAATATTTATTTAAGCAAAAGAATTTAAATCTTCGCCAAAAGAGGTGGCTTGAATTGTTGAAAGATTACGATATGAGTGTTCTTTATCATCCGAGTAAGGCAAATGTGGTTGTCGATGCTCTTTGCCGATTGTCGATGAGTAGTGTTGCTCACACTGAGAATGCTAAGAAGAGGTTAGTTCGTGATGTTCATAGACTAGCTCGATTGGGTGTTCTCTTGCTCGATTCTAATGAGGGGGTATCATTGTTCAGAATGGCTCAGAGTTGTCTCTTGTTTCAGATGTAAAGGCTAAGCAATATCTTGATCCGACTATGGTTGAATTAAAGAAAGCGGTTTTCAAAATAGCCATTGAGGCTTTCTCCAAAGGGGGAGATGGTGTGTCTTGTTACCAAGGTCGGTTATGTGTTTCTGATATTGATAAGTTGAGGCATTAGATTTTATCAGAAGCTCACAGTTTTCGGTATTCTATTCACCCGGGAGCCACTAAGATGTACCATAATTTGCGGGAAGTCTATTGATGGAATGGGATGAAGAACGATATTACAAAATTTGTATTTAAGTATCCTAATGGTCAATAAGTAAAGGTTGAGCATAAAAAATTAGGAGGTTTGGCTCAAGAAATTAGCATTCCTACTTGAAAGTGGGAAGACTTGAATAATTATCCTCCATTGTGATGGGAAAGCTAGTGTCAGGTGTGTGGGAGTGTACCCTCCCGCATAATCTTTTCTTTTCCCTGCTGTTATGCCCCCCCCCCCTCCCTGGGCTTGATTCCCCTAGATGAACCGGTACTTGAATTGTCACCCGTATTTGCAGAGAAGCACCTATCCTGGTCGGGGGCTCCAACTAGGCTGATGCTTTTCATGTGTCGACCCCGTGACGGGTCCACCTGTTGAAACAAAGTTTTACCCATACAATATAGACTTCATCGGAGAGAGAAAGGGCGACGAGCAACGATGTAGTCAGCAGAAGCGTAGATAGTAGATTAAACAACGAGGGTGAGCAATGTAGCAGAATCACTACTAAGTCATCATATACAAACAAAGTGATTTCTCGTAAGGCATACTATAGTAGTAGTAACTATTATTGTTGTAGGCTTTTATCAATCTTCACCTTATGAGCTAACTGTTAGAGTTAAGCTACGCGCAAAATTTTCATTTTAAAAGGTAGAATCAATTTTTACCCTAGAAGAAGAAAATAAAAGTGTTTAGGGGGTTCCTGGCCAGTCTTCCTCAGAAAACATAGTTGTGGACCTTTTATAGTGATAATTATCTTGAATATGATAGACAGATATAGCTATCTTTCACATGATTTTTGCCCAATTTCAATGAGATAGACAAATAAACTGGAGTTATTACGGAAGAAAACCAGATGAACCAAAATTTGGTAGCAATATAATTACTAGGTTGTGTAATAACTAGGTTGGTAATTACTACCCTAGTAATTACACTAGATACAATTATCTGGTGGCTTTCCAAACAGACCCTTAACTTAATCATTAGGATTTTTCCTCTAATTTGTTGTGTATCCCTCTGGCACATCTCTTAAAGTTTTAAAGTATCAGTATCCAGATGGTTTGTTTCTATCAAAGAGACCCTCGTTCTGCTGTTCTTTCTACTAATAGATAATGTTAGGTTCTGATAGAGAATGTAGCATTTGTGTCCACACACTACAGACTGCATCAATTTGGTAGCTTTAATTTCCAGTCACTAAGCAATTACATGGATATCCTCCAACCCCCAAAGATTGAGTTGGAATTTTTTATTCACTCGGGACCTCAAGAAAACTATAGTACCATGTTAAAGTGTGTGACCATCTCATCTAAAAGTCCTTATTGTTAATGAACTTAATTAGGAACTTATGTCATACACGGATTTGGTTATGGGTATGTATCAAGTATGGTATGCCAAATATTTTGAACGATCCGCTTGAGGTACCCACACACCCTCATAACACCCGTTAGACACAGGTATGTGAAAGATCTACATAACATAGTCTAAAACAAACATCTATAACATGTTGACTACAACATAGTTTACTCCCTATGCGGAGTGGAAATGACTTAAAACTGTCAAAAGTTAAAACTATCTCCATCTGCAGGAGACAAGGACAGACAACCATTTAAGGAATTATGTGCTTTTCATCAATTGTACAATTAGGAAAAAGGCCAATTATGATAGAGATGTGTCCTGTACAAAGGTTAAAATCAATGAAAGAGTTTGTGAAAACTAAAAAGGATATAGACTATGTTACAGATGGTCACAATCTTCCAAATGATTCTTTAAGGTTGAATAGGAAATTCCAGAGGTGGTTAAAAATGTGAAAGCCAGAAAATAATACTGGAAAGCATTTCGAATGAACACTTAATCGACAGAATTTCAACCTGTAAACCAAATATATACAAATAGACGAACAAAAATTAAAAGAGAAATAATGTATTATCCATTCTATTCAAAGCATACACAAAAAGAAGACAAGTTTTTAATATTCTATCAAGAATATCACTATTTACAAAGAAGAAAATTTTCGAAAGACGCAATTTACAGATTAAGGATAAAACTCTACAGCACACACCAGTTTGGTATTAGCATCTCTGCTGATGAAAAATAGGCTATGAAAACTGTCCAAAGGCATCTGGAATTCTCGGAGAGTGCTTATTATATAAGTTTGCAGTTTGTAAAGAAGGTTGTTGCTGTTGGTTCTGTAGCCATGTACTCAATGAACCTTGTGTTGTGAATTGTATGCTTGATTTTTCACTGTATAAATCTTGAGTTACTTGATTATTGGTGATTGTATTGCCTGGTAAAAGCTGTGTATGGAGATATTCGGACCATTTGATGTCTTCAGGATCAGTTGCTGAGAAGGCATTGATATCAAAGAAAGAAGAGTTCCTTTGCAATTCAATACTGGTACTGCTTCCGTTGCTGGTAAAAGTCCGCATTGAATCATTACTTGCTACTGCTGCTATTGGAGATGTGAGAATAGAGTTTGAAATGGAAGGGAGAATATTATCATTTGTGATGCTGGAATTGAACTGATGATTAACCATTTCTGAATTCTTGGAGTTGAAAAGGAGATTATTGTTGTTTGGATTCATCGACATACTAATGTTTGAGCCATAATTCAACTGTTGAAAAGAGAGGTAACTTGCAAATTCAATAGGCTTATTGCAACTAGCAGTGGAGCTTTCGTGTGTGGTAACAAACCTTTTAAGGAAGAATTCATGTGTCGTTGGCGCTGCAGAAGTAGTTATATTACTAGGATACCGGTCCATAGTCATTGTCACTAAAGATGACTTTAGTTTATCTGTTTGAATTCCATAGTTGGAATTCTCATGTGATTCGATAAAATTCAGTTCACTTGAGCCTTCAGAGGCTTTCCCAATGTTCATACTGGTTGCTGACACCTTCTCTTCATTCTCAACTTCAGATAGAAGCTTATGAGTGTTTGGATCAATCCCTTTTTGCCTTAGTTTCTTCTTAATGGAAGAGTTCCATAAATTCTTGATTTCATTGTCAGTTCTTCCAGGCAATCTAGAAGCAATCTGAGACCACCTAAGAAACGCGAAAAAAGATTCGTCACATTGAATAGTACTGTAAAAGGGTAAAAGAATGAGGAATATTTATTTACTTGTTCCCAAGAAGTGAATGAAGTTGAATGATTAAATTCTCTTCCTGTTGTGAGAATGTTCCTCTTTTCAAGTCAGGTCTCAAGTAGTTAATCCACCTAAGCCTGCAGCTCTTTCCACACCTCTCAAGACCTGTATATGAAAACCAAACTTAGTGTTATTAAATGTCATGCATTATTGATGAAAACAGAGAAAGTGTACCTGCTAGTTTAGGGACTGAACTCCAACAACCATGACCATATTTAGTAATATGATTTATAAGTTTCTCATCTTCCTCAGGGGACCAAAGGCCTTTCCTCAGCTTCTGCTTGTAACAGCACAAAGGCCTCCCCATGTGCAAGTGTAAAAAAAAGGCCAAAAAGAAGCCAATGTTTTTTCACCAAGGCTTCCCTATGTGTAAATAGATTTTAATTAGAAAGAGATGTTAATGATGATAATTAGAGGAGGAATCAAATAAATAGAAGGGAGGAGCCTCGATATTAGTAGCAGTAATCACAAGGTCATTTTCACAACACGATGATTTGATTTTGAGCTTTAGAAATAAGTATTGAAAACACCCCTAAACTTGGCGCGAATTATTAGTTTCATCCTCAAACTATTGACAGCCTTAAAAACATCTGTTTACTTTAATAACTGAACTTAAATACACCCATCTTGCAATATGAGTGAAATACACCCCTAAATTCTCGCTAAATTTAGGTGTGTTTTCAACAATTCTCTAGGCTTTTTACTAAGAGTCACATGTTCATACAAGAGCTTGAGACTACTTGTTATGTTATGTGGCAGATCGAGGGTGTATCTAAGTTTAATTAGTCAAGTAGAGGGGTGTTTTTAAGGCTGTCAATAGTTTGGGGATTAAACTAATAATTTGCGCCAAGTTGAAGAGTGTTTTCAGTACTGAGCTTTATTCAATTTGGTAATTTTATATTCTATATACCTACAGTGCAAAGAGTTTTTTTCACTATCATGTAAATAGCAAGTTATGGCTTTCTATAACAAGCATAGTTTGGTAACCTGCAAATTGTTATAAGTAACCTTAATTATAGGTAAAATGACCCTGATAATGTATATATCTTTTTACATTGTCAATGTATCCAATTTATATTTTCATATTACATTCTTTTTTTAATCTTCCCTTTTTCTACATTTAATTTGTGATGTGAAATTGGAGCTCCAATAATCTTACTTGCTTTTGTCTTATAGCAGGATTTTGAGAAAATTAATGACTTTGACAGCGCTTGTGGGGCACTTCAAAAGAGATATTTTTTTGGTTGAACAACAAGGGCATTTTGGCCTACAAGACTAACAAGGGCATTTTGGCCTACAAGACTAACTGTTTATAGAGTCTCAGTCAGTTAAGCAAATTAAGAATAAAATTATAAACAATATTCTAATAGTTAATATTCCTAAACTGTCCTTCATGTTTGACATAATATAAAAAAAATTGTATAGTCTTCGTTCATAAATATTTAATTACTCTTTTGTCCATGTGGCATTTAAATAATTAACTTCTATCTATCATTTCTGGGAACTGATCATAATCACTTTGTATAGTGTTATTAACGAATAATTATTGAAAGAAATTATTTTCTAATTATTTGGAAACATGAAGGGTATCTTCCATTTGCTCTTCAAAAATCATTTGTATTCCTAACAACTCCCAATATCAATTATCTTCCTTTCATAGACAGAATCAAACAAGATAAAGAAAATAAAGAAGGCTCCCTATTCATGATTAGTTTAGATATTATTTTAATTGTTTTATAGGATTATTTTTCTCCCTACGTGTCACCACCCGAAAACTCGAGTTATGATGGCACCTACCAACACCCATCGGTAGGTAAGCCAAACTATCGCCCGGAATGACAAGTAACGGGGCTAATGGTAGAAAATCAAATTCAATAGAATGAAATAACAACATAAGGAATTAAACAACGGAAGAGAAGATATGACATAAATAAAATCAATAATACAAGATACAATTGCACGACCTGGTGGACGATGGTACAAAGCTACTAAAACGAGTACAAGATCCAAAATAAGTACAGGCTTGTCTCGAATAAAAAACTAGCCAAAACTATATACATATGGAATGGACATGAGTCAAACTAGGACATCGTCTGCTCACCCTAAATCTTCGAATGTCCCTACTGTAAAGCACAAATCAACACTGTCAGCTGGCACTCGAATCTGCATCAGGAAAACAGATGCAGAGTGTAGCATGAGTACTAAAACAACAGGTATCCAATAGACATCATAAGCCTACCGAGCTTGGAAAGTAAAAACATAATGTAAAGCGAGAAGTAAAATTGTAATCAGCGAGGAGTTAGAAGAAAGGAATAATAGCGATAAGTCAAATCATGCGCCTCAGTAATCTAACACTGAGAGGAAAAAAAAGTAAGACAATTAACTATAGCCTAACTGGACCCCCATAAGCCCAGTAGGTACACTCATGTACAATTGAATGGAAATAGTAACTCAAACGAACCTAGAAGCCCGATGAGTATACATAAGAGATAATGATATCTTTAGGCCTAGAACAGCGGTGAAGGCACCCCAAAGAACCACATAGAACCAAGATGTCAGGACTCAAAACTGACTAATAGAAGTGGGCCCATACTCGAACCATGGCTAGTAGAAATGTGCCTAGACCTTGAATCTTGGTTAGTAGGAATGCGCATGGACCTCAAACCATGGCTAGCAGAAATGCGCCCGGACCTCGAACCGTGACTAGTACACTCCGAAGAACCTCATAACAAAATGATCATCATCATACGGGAAATACTGTGAATCGACACCCACTCTCAAAGTCACAAAGGACTCAATCCAGCTCAAAATCCAAGTCCAAACCCAAAGAATCCAACAAGGCCCAAAGACACTCCTGAATCACGCTAGGGCCATATAAAAGAGAGATTATGGATGTAAATTTAATAAGGGAAGAGTTGTCATCAAGATAAGGATTCACACTATCAAACCCAAGTCAGCTATATCAGTCTATAATAAGCTAGAACCATCCAAACCGATGTCAGAAAATTTTCTTAGGCAAACGACTCCAAATAGTAATTTTATGAAAAACATTAGTCTAAGCCTAGACTAAAGCCAAGAGTAACTCACAAGAATCAATACAGTAGGCATAATGCTCAACATGGGATGTTAGGCATTGCAAAAAAGGTAAAACATGCTTATTTCCCTCGAAAATGAAAGCTAAGGCAAGCATTCTATAACCTAAACGGAATAATAACATCCAATGTAAATTAGGTCTTCCATGTGGGACTAAGTTGTAGTCACCTACATATTTTTGAGAATCTTTACTTGTAGCACATGCAATTTTGAATTGATCGAAAGAAAAAAAAAGCTTGTTGTTCTTTTATTTGATTTAAGGAAAATTCTTAAATATTTGGGCAACCCTTTAACTTCTATATAAGAAACTCTTTGATATCAACAATGTCTCACAAGCTTTTGATATCTCTGAAAAGACAAAATTATTTATCTTTATCAAATCCACCAAATTTGAGTTTACTCCTTGTCATCAGACTGAAATGATCATGTTCATTTTATGGAATAACATAAATATTTTTTTGCATACAATATCATTGATGTTTCTTGTGATCATCACAACTATTGACTCCACATTTTGAAGATGTGAAAAAAGAGATGATGGACATATTTGATCCCGCTAGACATGTCAATTTGTCTGCAACAGATTTTCTCAAATTCAAAAAATAAACCAAAGTCACAAAATAAATTTTTAAAAATGAATTTATTTATTAAGGTTATTAGTACTATTCATTCTTTACTCCTAAATTTTCTTCGTGATTCAAAAGTTGATAATAGCATATTTCTTGTTTCTTGAACGTAGAATGATTTAGACCTCCTATGTTATATTTGATCGCCTAGAACATCGAACGACACTTCTATATCTCAAGTTGATCTCGAGGAAGACCGCCTCTTAATTACCTCGGCTTTGAGAAAGACAATATTTGATATCTTAATCTCTTTGTTAATACCCCAGATGTCATGTAATATTCCACATGTCTCTTCAACAAAATATGTATCCCTTTTATTAGTGTGAGGTAGGATTTAGGGTGGAGCTACCTCCAAAAATCATTAACAAGGACTTGGGAATTGAAAAATATGGATTGGGCTCATCTTGTTAAGGGTCATGTAAAATCTAGTAAAACATGCATTTCTACAAGTACCTTGATGAATAAAGTTGGCACTATTAGCTTATTTAGTGCCAAACTGGAAGAGGAGAGAGCTTGCTCTCAAGATGGATGGACTAGAGAGTAAGGTGTGTGGAAATGGAGGAAGAGAGAAAATAGAGGATAATGGAAGGGATAATGTTTACCAAAATTAGTGCTTAATATCAAGGGATTGCTATGTTTCGTAAATTATTTCTATTTTAGGTAATAATTTGAAAGTAGTATTAAAACGGATAATTAATTGTCTTAAGTCCCTATATCACGTAATTCTCCCCTTGAAAGAGAAAAAAACAAAGGTTAGGTCAAGTTGGACGGGTTCTGCTATCACTCTTCGTTTAACCCATTATGACCCAACCCAAGTTAGCTCAAGTAGACTTTTGGCAAGGTGAGACAATGATCCATTTATTTATTCAACCCATCTTGAATCGGCCCTAGCAACCCATTTGTCATCTCTAAATTATTGAAAAGGAAAGATAATACTCCTACCGTTCTTATTTATATGTTGTCCTTACTAAAAATAGATGGTCTTTAATATTTGTCATTTCACAAAATCAATGCATAAATGATAGTATTCTTCCTACTTTACCCTTGAAAGTTATTAACTTTGAAAGTATGAATTTGACCAACATAGTAAAACTAAATGATTAATACATGTTTATTGGTCAATTTAATGAATCAAAATAAATTAATTTATGTTTATTTATTGAAAACTTGACTTCAAGAGAATACTAATAAGAGTACGATGTTGAACTTATATAGTTTCTCAAGGAACGTGAAATCTAAAATGGTGACATATAAATAGGAACGGATGGAGTATCTTAGGAATATGAATTCTTGAATTCTGGTACTAAAAGTGATAAAAAGATCAAGCATTTTGACATGGGAGATCAGGATTCTAATAAAACTGAAATGTTGAAATGCTGAAGATGCAATTGTTCAAGCTGACTTTTAAAAACCCAAGGAAAACAATGTAGCAAAGAGGAGGGAAAATGACAAGAACGAGCACAACACAAAGGAAATCATAAAACACTTTTAACTTGAAATCCTCCACTATACAGACCTGCAGAATTAGTTTAGGACCTTAAGAGGGTCCTGAAATCATCAGCTTGACTTGGAAGCGACTGCGAGTTCAACAGATATAATGAAAGTTGATCGGCCAGCCTCTCTTAGGTACTGAACTTCCCCATTCATCAGCTTGACCAGTTTTCTACTGATAAGCAAGCTGATCCCTTCTTCAGATGTGTCGGCTTCACTACCAAACATTTGGCTAAGCAATTCTTCTGGCACTCCACCCCCTGTATGTCTTATCCTGAAATAGTGTCATTCTCCTGGTCAGTCATGCAACAAGTAACAGATGGTGCTGATTCTTGTCGTTATTTAAATTCATCTGCCTCCTTAAAATGCAATCACCACATGAACACGTCTTGGCTGAATGAAGAAAGAACAGACTACTGCCAGTTGAATAAATAGAGGACAATAACATTCCACATATGCCAACTGAAAGCTTTCTGAGAGAAGTATGATTTTCATTTGTTTTTCTCAATTTAACACACTTTTTTAAAGGCTGGTCATCAGTCTCTAGACTCTAATTGCTATCTGGGGTTATTTTATGTTTAAGTGCTAGACGGAAAACTCAACACTAAAACCTCAACAGGAATGAAGGTGCCACTCAATTGTGCTGAAGTTTGATTTTTTGTTTGTCCAAAGAATGAAACAGTTGGAGAGCATTTTCCACTACTTTTTGAATTTGAGAACACCTACTCAGATACTCGACTCTCTGATAAAATAGAGAGTGAAGGATGTTTAGGCCGACAGAACAATTTTATTAAAAATTGTGACAAATATAGAATTAGAATTTATTTTGTAATTAAACTAGCAATTTTGCAATTAATGTTTACAAAATAAATGGAGAGAAGACAGAGAAGTAGCAGCTTCAATTATCAAGGAACAAATGCTATGGCAATATAAGGACTTCAAACACATTGAGACATTTGAGTTCAAGTAAAGCTTTTACGTTCCGTTCCTAATTTGATAGAGAATAAATACACAATCAAACAAAAATTACTGAGGACAGAAATAACATATCAATCAGAAGTATTGAGAGTGATACTGGTTAGTTTTTAAGCCTAAAGATGGTTTTTAAAATGCTTAGATGTCAAATGGATTGTGTAGACATCCCTCAACCTTTTATGTTTACGCAGGATATGCTAACATGGACAGTAGAAAACTGGTCAAGTTAAAAAAAAAAACTTTTGATTTTTCTGTCATATGGATTTACCTGAATTCCAAGAGAGCAAGCTGAACAGATTCTCCTATGCGATCTTTAGTTAACTCGCCTGAAATACTAAGCTGGCCACCATTTGGTGTAGAGTTCACAGATACTAACAAAAAGTTAGCTAGGACTTGTTGAAGCCTTGGACTATCTCCGTATAAAGTTTCATCAAGAAGATCTTCAACCATGTCATTCGAGATCATTATATTCTTTCCATTGCTCTTCATCATGACTTGACTTATAGATGCTACCAATACTTCATGCAGCTTAAACTCGAGCATCTCCAGATCCAAATAACTGGTAAAGAGATTAGAGGAAGAGCAAAAATATTACAGCGTAGAAAATCATTTAAAGTTATAAACATAAAACTAAAAACAATAAATATTGGACAAGAAAGCCATAATCCAGCAAAGAAAACTTAATATCGTATCAAATGCACAAAAATATATTCCAAGAACAACACTTCCACTGCAAAAGGTATCCATACTTCCATAGATCAAATCCAAGCATTTACCTGTAGCTACAGAATCATCATACCTTGATCAAGTTTTAACTAAAAAAGGAAGAACGGGAAGCAACTCGGGGTATTGAAACTAAAATACATAAGGTATAATAAAATGAGTGTAGCGTACCCATCTATGATGCTATCAAGATCTGTATCATCAAGAATTTTGTTGAGCTGACGCTGACACTGTGCACTTGTATGCAGTATATTTTTCTGTTCTTCGCCCAAGCTAGTCCCCTCTAGCATCTTCCGAGAGAATATAATCCCAGAAAGAGGATTCCTAATTTGCCTCCTTATGTAAGCTAATACTTTCAACCTTTTTAACGCAGTTTGTTCTGATAATCGTTGAACATGAAGAGCTTGTTGCAACTCATGGCTTGCAAGCTGCAGGAAACAGAAGAGTCCCGTGACTGCACCCTCTTTATCTAACCTTTTGCTCACACAGAGTAAGCACTCCACATATTTCCCGTAACGTGCAAAGAAACCAAAAGGAATCTTCTCAGATTCTTGACCAGTGATAGCATTGTTTAGTATAACTCCAAAATTTACAAAAGCTTCTTGATTCTTGAGACGGCAGCAAGCTGCCTGTGTCCCAAAAACTTCCCCTAACAGCATTTTATCCATAACATCATCACGCCGCCATCCAGTCAACTTGGTCATCGCAGAGTTCCACTCAGAACACCAGCCAAATTGATCAGTGCCAAATATTGGTGGGATCAATGGGTGAGGATTTTGGATAATCGCTCTATAGTCACCTTCGATTCGGGTGAACTTGTCCATGATACTTTTTTGTCCAGTTATATCCTGAGCAATAAAACATACACCCACAACACTATCCCGAACATCTTTGCTTGCACATGCATTCACGATTAAGCTGATTGGACTAGAATCCCTTGACGGCCCATGTGTTTTTATTTCAAACTCAACATTTCTTTCCTCTTTCCCTGGTCAAAGGGATGGTGTATTCAATTAAATCTTCAGTACATAATTCATGTAACAGAATGGATGGACAAAAATCATGTGAACTAATAATATTCAAAATAATTAAATAGTGTGGAAAATTTATCTTTTTCAGTACATAATTCATTTAACTGAATGGATAGACAAAAATCATTAATAATATTCGAAATAATTAATTAGTGTAGAAAATCAGTTTTCACGGAAAGAGTCATAACATCAACATAACACAGAGGGGGGAATGCACAAAGATACGTACCCTGTAATGCTAATTCCAACATCTTATTCACGGTATCAACTGATGAATCCTCCACGAGAGTGAGCAGATGTTTCCCAATTGCTTCATCAACAGGAAGACCAGTTAATTCAGCTACTTTTGTGTTCCATCCATTAACCTGCCCATCAACATCAACTGCGAATATAGGAACTGAAGCTGTTTCAATTAAGCGGACCATTTCAGCTGTCACTGCTTCTAGTTCCTGCATTCCGTCAATCTTTAGATCATTAAGCTTCGTATGGATGGAATTGGTATTTGAATTCACAGCATCAGCATCCTTGAAAGCATTTCTTAGTATGAGCTGTAAAGAGTGGATTGCATCCATCTCATAGTCCTTCCAGGGTATACTCCTTGTCTTGACAACTTCCAGGAATGCTTTGAATGATGACCTAGGATGCATTTTCCTGCCATCATCCTTCTCACCAGGTTCATGCTTTGCACCACCCCATCTAACTTCAGCAGCAGTGTGTGCCCTGAACCAGAACAGCCAGTCCTTATCAGATATTCTCACAGCCGCCATACCACAGACTGCATCACCAAGAGCAAGAGCCCCAGGAAAACCAGCATCATACAAGCTATCCGTACTCAAGCCTGTGGAATCTGTATGATACTCACAAAGCCATGATACTATATCGTGCAGCTGAAAGTCACTTGGGTTCATTCCTAATCGATGTATCTTATTCTTATAGAGCAAAGCAGCACCATCACATTTGACAAGATCCATAATGTTGGGGCTCTGTGACACGATGCCTAGGGGAGCATCTCGCATCAGCATATCACACAAGAGTGTCTGAGTACGCAGAATATTTTTCTCAAGGAATTGATTTTCCAATTCCAGTTCCTTGTTAACGTGTATGGCAAAGACTTGTGCAAGAAACTCACATGCATACCTCAGTGGAAAGGGGACAAACCTTGGGATCATGTTGTGGCAAACAACCAGGCCCCATAGCCTTTTTCTTTTTTGAGATTGTGAAGAATCAGAGCTTTCTCCTTCTTCATCCCCGTCATTGACCACAACTGCCATTACAAGTGATGCAATTGAATTCATGTTCTCCATATACTGTAAATGGCAGTAGTGAGGGGCCCTAAGAGTAGAGCCGCACAATGTTAAGTCAAATGGAAGCTTCTCATCTTGGACTACCCTCACATGTTTTGCTTGGCAATCACAAATCATTCGGACCTTATTCTTCATAAACAAAAACCGTGCAGCCTGTGGAATATCCGTAGCAGGATAATGTAAACCAAGGTAAGGCTCGAGGCCAGGCTTTGTGATCTCAGACACCACCTCTCCATGATCATCATCGTGAAACTTATATCCCATCACCCTGTCATAACCTGTGAGTTCAAAAACCTCCTGAACCATTGTGTCACAAAGTCTTTCCATACTGCCACTGGGCAAGGACTGCAAGCGAGTAATGGCTTTGGCTGCAAGTTTATATGACTGCAGAGCCCCTGCAGCAGTCATGGGAACTTCATAGGGCTTCACAGGCTCAAAATCAATGATTAAGCTACCTGTAACCCTATGAACAATTGCATAAAATGGCTTCCCAGAATTTTTGCAGTGAACAAGGACAGGATTTAACAGAGAAACCTCCCCAAACCCCAAGGCTTTCTGCAATGCTGCGCCACTAGGACCAGTGAAGATCGTTCTGATATCAGTCCCAATACCAAGAACTGGATGCTCACCAACACTTGGAACAGCATGGCTAACCATGGTCAGCATTTCAGGGGCATTCTCACTGAATGCTATGACCTTTAATGTTTTCTCATCCAGGGCTAACAGACAACCAAATGGCTGAATAAACTTGCCCTTTTGGATGTGATGAAGGTAAGCGGTGGTAACTTTGTCTGACTTCGGCCTTTGCTCATCCCCAGCGACACTTGTAACCCTCACTGAGCTTGAATAGTCAAAGGAATCACCTGACTCCTCAAAATCTGCATGCAACTTTGCATCTATAGAGGTCTGTGCAATGATCCTAGCACTGTGCTTTGATCTTGATGAAGTGGTGGAAGATTGGCTAGGTCTTGAAGACGACATTTCAACTCAAATCTAAACAGAACATACAAAATAATTACTACAGATGATTAACAGTATACATTGAAGCTACATCGTTGTAATAGGAACTGTTAGCATCCAGCACTGTCAAATTCATTATAAGAGTTTTTAACTTTTTTATATCAGCAAACATAGTAGAATAAACACCTGGTTGATTCATTGTAAAGGCTCTAACTTTTATCAATATGAAACATCAAATCACTGTTTGTAGCATAACATTTTCCATCCACTGAATAATAGAGCCCATCCCCTCTCCAATCTCACCCCGCTTCAACATACTTTGCAAAACAATACGCAGGAGGGAAGATATGTTTAAAACAAACTAAAAAAAATTTGACCGAGTAAATAAGGTAATTCCGATTCCACAAATTAGCCCTAAATAATTCAACTATATAACTAAGAAATTAGAAGATGCAGACAAATAGGCATAACACAGTAAGCTAATAGTTGTTTTTACTGGACTAACAAACTAACCACAGCCTATTGATAATTCAAATTCTTTATCACCTTATAGTAGTAAAGTAAAAGTACATAAAGATGCAAGTGGACATAACTACAACAATAGCCTTGAAAGTTGTATTTGCAGAGAAAAGTAAATAGTGAAAGTTGAAGATCAAAGAAATCACCTTTCACAAGCTTTCAGAAGCAACAACAAAGTAGTAAGTTTCAGGTGAATTCTTGTTATAGTTGGTCCAAATCTGAAGCAAATAAATGAACAACAAACTAGTGCTCATCAGCTATTCTTCCCAAGGTCTCGTCTGGATTTCCCAAGGGGCGAAAAAATGGACCACAACTTCGACTTCTCCAAAGAAGTTATTCCTTTAAAAGATTTATCGATACAATTAAACAAACACTTCCCAAAACAAGTATACACAAATACCACAGTAAGTTTACAAGTCTCTATAAATAGCAAGTGAGAGTGACTTTACTAGAAACAAGTAAGTTGGCCGATTGTTCCCTTTCCAAACATAGTTATTTGGTGTCAGTTGATGCACCCCAAAATTAGCATAAGCTTCAATCTTCATTTGTCTTCCAGCACTATATTAAAATAAATTAATTTTTTTGAAAAAACAAACCCACGAGCAGCAAAGTAAGGGATAATATATAATAATTCAATAGTGGGTGGAAAAATAATAATAGTACTAGTAGTCACTAGAAGGCTTGTGATGTCAATCGTTTAACAAAGATTTAAAAATATAAAAGATTCCCCACTTGGAGGGGAAATAACAGAGAGGCCATACCTCGAATAACAAGTTAGCAGCAAAGGCAACAAGTTATGGACATCACGTGAAGACATCATTCCTTATCTTTTCAAGAGAGAAAAGGGTGTCAGAATTTGAGAGAACTAAGGACTACGAGACTGAAGAAAATGAGCTGGTACTGGTAAAGGGGTGAAATATCGATCGAGATTCATATAATCAAAATCAGTTTTTGGCGTTTCTGGGGAAAAGTGAGGTGAATCTGACTACCAGATTTACCCAGTCACTGAGCTAACATACTTTGTCACCATTGAAAAAGTTTTATTGCTCTATGTAAAATCAACATTCTAAAATATTGAAGACTTGAGTCAAAAATGATATGGAGATCTTTTATTTGTTCTACCATTTTTATTGAGTTTTGTACCTTTCAATGATGACAAAGGGACCCTCTTTGCCTACTCTTTTGACCTTTACAGCTTTTCCTTTTCTTGCCCAACCATTACCGTTGAAATCATGGGTGTTTGATTATGTTTTGTTATAGATGATTTTTGTTTTAAGAAATAAAAAAATAATAAGTTGAGTTTAGTTATAAATTTAATTGAAGTTGTTTTAAACTTTTTATGAATACGGAAAAGGCTCATAGTTGTTCTTATACTTTGAGAAAAGAGTTATATTTAAAATAAATGTTATAGCTACAGTTTCATTTAATTTCAATTTGTAGTAAACAAGTAGCCATTCGGCTCTCTCCCTTGAATCTCGCTCGCCCCTATCATTCTTTCCCTCACCTCTCTCACTTTATACAAACACAAATGTATAAATTGTGTTTGTGTTTGTATAAATTGAGAGGGATTGTATATACAAATACAAATCCATATCTATCCGTCATATACACTTATAATTATACAAATACAAATCTCCCACTTTTGTCTTTCTCTCTCTCTCGTTTTATACAAACACAAATTATACAAAATACAATGTATAACTTGTGTTTGTATATATGATTTGTGTTTGTATAAAGCGCGGGAGAGATTTGATATACAAATACAAATGTTTTAACTCGATTCAATTGTATACGAATTCAAATTTTATGCAGATATACAAATAAAATCATTGATACATATACATAGTAGTTACATATATACAATTATCTAACCGATATACATATACAATTCACCTCTCTGCTCTCTCTCGCTCGCCTCTCTCCTCTCTCTCTCCCAATCTCGCTCGCCACTCTAGCTCCATAGCAAACATAATTTGGCTATGGAGTGCAAATAACAAAACTGTAACTATAGAGCGCTGATATGATTTTTATCTTTGCTATTCCTAAAATATGCTCTATTTTTTTGATATATTTGTCTCTCCGTCTAACTTTAGGCCCATATTTGTCTTTCCATCTAACTTTAGGTCAATATTTGTCCTTGAACTGTTAAGTCTTATATTTCTACTCTTATCATTTTATGTGGCATACCTATATGGATATTATACATTTATTCTACTTAAAATTTTCTCTTGATTTAATAATTATATCCAACTCAATATTATACCCAACCATTTACCCCATAATAAAAACCCACTCCTAATACTCTTTCATTTTGTCACTTTCCCAGGAGAAAATAACAATTGTTATGTATAGGAAAAATTAAGGGGTCGTTTGGTAGGAAGTATTCGGATAAATAGTCCATGTATTATGTATGGTATTATTTGGTACTGTATTTGGTAGGATTTTGAGCCTATGTATAACATATCCATGGATTAGTTATACCTCCTACGTGGTATTATAGGATGTATTACTAATACCTTCCATTTTGAGGTATTAGTAATACATAGGATATAATGCCATGGGATAAGTCTATGTAAAGACAAAAATATCCCTCAAATCATTTTAATTATTTTGTTTATTTTCTTGATTTTATGTTTTATATTTGTACTAGTAAATTTATTTAAATAAATTAGCTTACAAATTATTTAGAGAGAGTTGTCTGTTACTAAATAAATCCAATACAAATCAATTCAATATTTGAAATGTGAGTTATTTAACATTAACTAATTAAAAAGGCAAATATATCACCACATGACGTTTGTGATCTTAATTGAATGTTATTATTTGTTGACATATATATATATATATATTGTGTGGTTTTCTAATTATATGTATTTTGAACAATTTATAAAATTGCATACATATTAAAATTACAGCTTGCAATTTTTATGTGTAAATGTAATGGTTTATTCAATTTTACTATTGTTTACCGTCTTTTAGATTTTTAAAGTGGATAGTTTATCTTTTTTAAATTGAAAATTGACATTTTGTAAGTGATCAATTTACTAAGATGATAATTATTTATCCTCAAATAATTTAAGTGAAAAGAAAGGCTCTTCTCATAGCTAGTTAGAAGACCATAAAAAAATAATATTGTCCGGCAATTGTTTACCTTAACCCAATTACATAATAATTCAAGGGTATAATTGAAAAGAAGTTTTTTTATACAGTTTTAATCCAATCACAAAATGAGGTGGGAAATAATGAACCAAACACTTGATAAAAATTAACCCTGCACTACTAATCCCTGCACTACTAATCCATGCGTTACTAATCTTTGTACCAAACAACTCCTAAGTATTTTATTGTGGATTGAGCATCGTGCCCACTGTGGTCATCCCCATGTATACATAATTTAGTTTGTGGAATGATTTATATTATGTTTGAATTAAAATAAATTTATGATGAGCAACACAAATTTTAGGACTTAGAGGTTGTTTGGTTTGAAAAAAAGTTATGATGGAATTATTTATGATGAGATAAGCTATGATAAGATTAATTATGATGTGATAAGTTATACTCAGACTATTTTTTATTGAGTGTTTGATTTGTTTTATTCAAAATAATATGCATTGCTTAAATTTTAAGAATAAGTTGTCTGTTTACAAAATTACCCTTTACTTTATTTAATTTTTATATTTTCTTTGCAAGCTTTAATTATTCATTTTTTAAAATAAAACTTTCATTTTATTTAGCTTAGATATTTTTTGTGTGTGTATTCCTACGATGGTACCGTATGTATTTAAATAATAAAACTTTTTCTTTATTTAGCTTAAAAATGGAATTTTCATCTTAAGTTTGTTAAAGTAAAAGAGGATTTATGAGAAATCAAAATATAAATAAACATAAGAATTAGTCAAATAAATTCACAAATAAAAATTATATTTATATAGTGTAATTTTTTAATAGAAAAATATGAAGAATTATCATAAAAATAAGCAGTAATGAATATCATTACACATGATATTAAAAATAATATAGGGAGGGAGGGGGGGGGGTCGGGAGGACATGTGCTAATATTTTTGTTTAGTGAAAAAATAAATTTATAATAATATTTGTACTATAATTTTGTATTACATAATTTTTTTTAGTAATAAGTTTTTTTTTGTAGGAGAACTATTTAAGATTAAGGAGGTTGAAGACTTTCAAAAATAGTTACACAAAAATGTGAAAAGTGCGATATAAATAGAGTTTAAAGGGATATATTTGTCATTTATATATTTTATCCCGAGGTAAGTTATTCCAGGATTACTATACCACCTAAGGGGAGGCATGACTTATCCCAGTACTAATTATTAATCCTGGGATAAGTTATCCCAAGCTTTGCAACAGAACAAACGATTAGAGGCTACTTAAAATTTATCTCGGGATTAACTCTCCTTATCCATCACACCAAACGATCCCTTAGAGAATACTCTCCAAAGGGGAGAATTAGCAGCATTATGGAGGATTTTAATTGTCCTCTTTTACAAGGGTACCATTGACAGACCCTTAGCTCCATTTATAAATATTAATTGATGAACGACATAAGAAACTAAAGAAACATTATTCCCCTATATGCTTCTAGTTGGTCCAACAAAAGTTCTTTCAACTGCAAAATGGAGTAAGAGAATCTCAATCCACTCCTAATAGCTCTATTTTTTTTTTTTTGTCAAAGATGCTATTTTCTCGTGGGAAAGTCGTAATGAAATATTAAAAGTTGGGTTTTATTATGGGATAAATGGATGGGTATAATATTGAGTTGGGTATAATAATTAAATTAGAAAGAAATTTTAAATAGGGTAAATATATATTATCCATGTAGGTGTACCACGTAGACGCCCCATAAGATGATAAAAGTGAGAATATGAGACTTAATTGTCCAAGGGAAAATATGTGACAAAAGTTTGATGGCAGGGACAAATATATCAAAAAAGTATTACGTATGACAAATATAACTCTTTTCTAAGAGTACAAGGGCAAATATGACCATTTTCCGTTATGAATAATTGAAATTGTGTTTGACCATGTTTCATTTATGACTTTTTGGACATTGCTTTCCTGCCTCTATTAGCAACCTGTTTTGATGCCATTATCATGATGACATGCACTTTTAATACTTAAGCAGTTTATCCAATGACAAAGAAGTATATAATAAGCTAAGCATCAAAGTTGTGATCTTCTCTGAATTTCTCAAGATTAGAGTGGTGCAACAATTTACTAACAGTGAATTGATCAATGTACGATAGTATCTTTAACTAAGGAGGAATTCTGCTAAGGCTGTCTTCTATCAATTATACTTCTGATGTTTTTTGCGAAAGGACTTGCAAATAGTGAATTGCTTCACAATCGAGTTACTTTGTAGATTAAAATTTCTCAAAATGCGGTCGTTTAAATGTATTGTGGAGTGATTTACGCACCGTGAATAACTTCACGATCGTAAGTGACTTCATAAACAATAAGAACTCTAACATTGTCCATTTCATTTGGGTTTAAGGCTTCCGTATTGCTTAAGTGTTAATATAAGCTCACACAAGGTTCAACTTCAAACAAAGAGTTACTTGATGCACTATCTATTAAATGAAAGGACTTTGAGTGTACTTTCCAATGCATAAAACTGATCGTTATTTGTACTTAACAAGGATATATGATCGTTTTACTAAAAATGGTCAAAGTGTAATGGACTCTATCGATATGCAACCATGTATCGAACATATTTTGACCACATTTCAGCCCAATACTTGACATACATTTTACCTCAATATGCGTAGGATATACTGCAATACATCATGATATGCCTTTGATAAACTCTCAACTATATCCTAATTTTCAAGGCAAAGATGGTCGTATGCAAAATAATACCCAACTTATGAGGTCGGGGTCGAATCCACAAGGATCGACGATGAGGATTACACTTAAACAACTTTATAGCTTCAATACAAACCAGCACAAAAATATTCTAAACGCAATATATACATATTTATATATATATATATATAATGCAAAAGGGTTTCACCAAGATTGGAGACTACTGGGGTGTGTGCGATGCGGTGGGGTTTCAACGGAGTAAGCAAAATTTTACTAATTCCAAATCGGTCATCACATGGATAAAATTTGGTCTAGGCTACATTCGATATTCTCTCGAACTATCAAACGTATGTCCCTTGGATTCTCACGAACTCCAAGACCCTTTCCAATAAAACAACAAGCATTGCTCGAGTGGATAGACTATCCCTAGCTCATATCATTATATGAGAAATTAGTCGTATTAGACTATCTCTAGCTCTAATCCAACGACTAGTTTCATCAAGTCCTCACTAATGAGTCTTACCCAACTCCATTTTGCTTTCTCAATAAAAAGTTGTGTTAGAGAGATCAAGCAATGTTTGCAACCACTGATTAGATTAAAACTTCAACATAACATGTAACACCTTGATAGTGCCTAACTCAGATAAACAAAGAAAAATGTATAAAATTGTTGAAGTCTGCAGAAATGAGTTTTTACGGACGACATTTACGGTCCATACAAGAAACTACAAACCGTAAAAGCCAATCGTGGTCCCAACTTCAGTAGTCGAGAATCAGGTCTGGGTTTCACGAGAGGGTGTATGGTCCGTGTAACAATCCACGGACCGTAGACCTGGTTGTACATAGAAAGTTCAGAAAGTTGAAATTTTGAGACTTGAATAAAGACGAATCAGTTTATAGGTCGTGCAAAGGTTCATTGTAATAACTTGAAAATTGGAAAGTAAAGTTGGAAATGAAAAATTACATTTTTTGCACTGATGTAGGTTCTACGAGCCTACCTACGGACTGTAGGAATTTCTACGGGTTGTAGGAAGGTAGTCGTAGGACTTGAGTTGAATTTTGGAAATCAAGTCGCTGATAAATGTCTACGGACCACAAGGACGGTCCGTAAGAAGTTGTACGGGCCGTAGGAATGGTCCACATAAGTGATCCAGACTTAGTGAAATTTTAGACCTGACTTTGGGTCCTACGAGAGGGCCCTACGGGCTGTAGGAAGGGTCTCATGGAAGTTGACCCCAATATTGATCCCCATCACTTTTTCTACGATCGACACGGACGGCCCGTAGAAGTTCCTATGAACCGAAGGTCGAAGCCATAGGGTCTTCCTGACCGTTTTTAATTAAGGGTGTTTTGGTCTTTTTCTACCCATTTAACCCCTAAACTATATCGTTTTTACCCTATAACTGCCCCTATAACTGTTTTTACTCTTCAAAAATCCGACATTCCCTCTCATTCCTCCTAAGTTTTCCTCTCAAACTTCTCTCCAAGGATCTTCAAGCGAATTCTAGGGTTATTCAACCTTCAAGGTCTCTTCCTCTATTGCTAGGGATTTGATTACCCAAGGTATGTGGGAACTTCACCAATGGATTTCTTACATCCATTGGGTTCGAAAAGATAATTAATTCTCCAATTTGATCTTCACCCAATTTCTACGATTTTATGCAAATCTCTATGGATTCAATCGCTTAAATTTAATCTTATCATGCATGATTTGAGTTAATTACATGATTTCCAATTGGTATCATATAAACCCATTCCTATGACTATTTTATGAATATGAACTTATGAATTATGATAAAGGATTTATGCGTGCTTAATGAAATTGATGATTTATGACTCAATGATGCTTTTAAGATAAAATGTCAATGATTTGTGAAAAGTTTTCTCACATTTGAAAGGAATCGTGATTTAGATTCTTAGAAAGGAAGTGTCTTGATGAACAATTATGAAATCATGGTTTTGAAAGGAGCTATTTTATTATGAACTTTTGATTGGATTGGTAGTGTTTTAGTTATTGCCTTTCTAAGTATTTTTATATGATTATGATTATGTCCTTTTATGTTGAGATTTACTTAGCACCAAGAGGACTTTGGAATGGAGGCCTTACTGTTAGTAGAGGTTTGGTCTTTAGTAGTGATTCCCTTGTCCCAAACTACGTGTCCCCATATGATTGTCTTAAATGACCTAAGCTAGTGGATCCACTTTAGCAGCAATGATGATACAAAGTTCTTACCTTAGCAAGTAGAACTCTCTTTTTTCAATGTGAGGGTTACATCAGATTTCATGTTATAGCTCACATGGTCTATTGTCAGTTAACGGTAGATATCCCACAAATGAACTATGTTTCTTCAAAGGTTTTATGTAAGCTTTTCTTATAGTTTTCAAATGTGCATTGACCATGTCTATTATTTATGATTTCACTTAAAAGGGTTTTTCTATATTTCACTTGGTCATGCATATCATGTTTTAAGTTCACTATATTATCATGTTTACGTTTTTATACATTCTCCCATACTCAGTACATTCAAACTATTGATGCATATTGTTCCTATATTGTTTCAAAATATAGGGTCCGATACTCCTCCTCCTGAATGTGGCTAGATCGGGATTGCTTAACGATTATATTGGATTGGTGAGTCCTCATGTTTCAAGGGCAAGGCCATTGTCACTTTATTTCTTTTGATGTCCTTTCAGTTTTCAGATTATGTTCGTCACTTAGGGGTTTGTCCTAGTCACATCTATGAATAGAAGGCTTATATCAAACTTAGTTCATGTTCCACATATTCTCATATGTACTATGTTGGTGTCTTTTATGTCATCTAAAGTTTTAAGACCTATATTCCTTATATCTCTCTTGTATTATTTCTTTTACATCATGCTTTTGTCAAGTGGCTTGTTTAGGATCCCTCGGGATCCTATTCGCCATGTCACATCTAATGTAATTCCTACCACGAATTATGAACAAAAATGCGGAAATTAAAGACAAGAAAGTAAAGATAGATAGATAGAAACAAAAAGAGGAAATAGAAAGCAACCAAAAGGTATGTTAAACCTTGAAACCTTAATCCATTAATCCTATAAGAAGCACCTAAATCTTACGATGACCTCGAGGGAAGTTGATTCACCCCGTAACCAACGTTTCTAAGCAAGTTTTCAACCAAAATCTTGTACCAAGCTCACTCTGTCAAGAGGTTCACAATAACAATATTCAATATCCAAATAATCTGCCCAAAATAAGAACCTAAGCTAGCTATTTATAGTTTTTGGCTATTTATTACAAAAAGGCCCAAAAGTGGCCCACAAAATGCAAATTTGGCGAGCTTAGGACCCATCACCGAATTGGTTCGGTGATTCACTGAGTGGACTAGTTTCTTGGCCTAGATCTTGTTCCTCACTGTTAAATTCGGCGAGCTGGGTGACTTTGGCACATCGCCAAACGTGGCGGCATCTCCCATCGCCTTCTCTTCACCTCTCCAAGCGATCTTTAAGGCATGGAACCCTTTGTTTATAATCAACATAAGCTCCGAAACCTCTAGCTTCATGAATAGCCCTTGCATTCTTTGAAGGTCTCAAGCTTCACTTCGAGTGAACGGCCTCGATGCAATCCGAATTGCATCATTCTCTCTTTCTTGAAAAGCATTTGACCTCAAATTCGATGAATCATCATCATCAAGAGTGGTAAATGGAGAGAGGTCACAAACATTGAAGGTGTTGTGAACTTGATACTCTGAAGGGAGGTCAATCTTGTATGCATTGTCATTGAGCCTTTCAAGCACTTGAAATGGGCCATCACCTCTAGGCATTAACTTAGTCCTTCTATGAGTGGGAAATCGCTCCTTGCGAAAATGCACCCACACCCATTCACCCAATTCAAGCATAATTCTCTTGCGACCCTTGTTCGCCTTCTTAGCCACTTTTTGGTTTTTTTTTCAAGGTGAAGCCTCACCTTTTCATGAAGTTTCTTCGTAGCTTCTGCTCTTTTGTTTACATCTAAGCTTAAAAAACCATCTTGAGCAAGAGGGGTGAGATCTAAAGGGGTTAGGGGGTTAAAACCATACACCACTTCAAATGGAGTCATGCCAATAGTTCTATGAACAACTCGATTATAAGCAAATTCAACTAATGGGAAATGTTCCTCCCAAAAGGTCAACTTTCCATGTACCATGGCACGAAGCATAGAACCCAAGGTCTTATTCACAACTTCACTTTGGCCATCAGTTTGTGGGTGTCAACAAGTTGAGAACAACAACCTGGTACCAAGTCTACCCCACAATTCTTTCCAAAATTGACTAAGGAACTTTGGGTCCCTATCACTTATGATGGTTTTAGGAATTCCATGCAATTTAACAACATTTTCAATAAATAAAGATGCAACATTGGAAGCATCATCACATTTATAACATGGAATGAAATGAGCCATCTTTAAAAGTCGATCGACAACTACAAAGATGCTATCTCGACCTCTTTTTGTCCTTGGCAAACCCAAAACGAAATTCATTGAATATCAAGCCAAGGTTTTTGAGGGGTTGGGAGATGAGTGTACAAACCATGGGGAAGGAGACGTGACTTAGCGCTTCGACATTCAATACATTGGCCACAAATTTGAACAACATCTTTGCGCATCTTAGGCCAATAGAATTGCCCCTCTAGAATTCCCCTAGTTTTATCAACACCAAAATGACGCATCAATCCTCCATCATGTGCCTCCCTCACAAATAGTTCTCTCCAAGAGCTCATAGGCACACATAGTCTCTTGCCTTTGAACAAGAAACATCAAATTTAGAATAGGGAGTAGAAGATCTGTCCCTAAGCCATCTTTCCCTTTCCCATTCCTCACAATCTTGGAAGATTTGAGAAAAGATGGGGTCCTTGGGGTACATTGTCTTCAAACATTCAAAACCAAGCAATTTAGAAGGCAAAGTAGTTATCAACACATGCTTTCTAGATTGGCCACCACATTTTCCTTCCCCTTTTTGTATTGGATTACATAAGGAAAAGTTTCAAGGAATTCAATCCATTTGGCGTGCCTTTTGTTTAACTTTCCTTGGGCCCGAATATGTTTTAAAGACTCATGATCGGTTCGAATGACAAATTCTTTGGACCACAAGTAATGTTGCCAATTACCCAATGCTCTAATCAAAGCATACAATTCAAGATCATAAGTAGAATAATTCAAAGTTGCAACTTTAAGTTTTTCACTAAAATAAGCAATGGGCTTTTGGTCTTGCATTAAGACGGCTCCAATGCCTACTTTACTAGCATCACATTCAACTTCAAATATTTTCTCAAAATTGGGTAATTGCAACAAAGGATTGGAGCTAAGCATTGATTTCAAAGTCTCAAAAGCTTTTGCTTGCTCCTCACCCCACTTAAAAGGTTTATCCTTTCGGATTACCTCGGTCAAGGGAGCGGCTATGGTACTAAATCCTTCGACAAACCGCCTATAAAAACTAGCCAACCCATGAAAACTTCTAACATCGCTTATGGATTTTGGAATTGGCCAATTCTTAATAGCGTCTATCTTAGACTCATCAACCTGAACGCCCCTTGAGCTCACAAAAAATCCCAAGAAAACAACTTAATCAACAAAGAATGAATATTTTTCAAGATTAGCATAAAGTTGTTCCTTCCTAAGCACATCAAACACACACCTCAAGTGCTCTACATGCTCATTCATGGTTTAGCTATAAATCAAGATATCATCAAAATAGACAACCACAAACTTCCCTATGAAAGGTTTCATCACATGATTCATGAGGCACATAAAAGTATTAGGAGCATTGGTGAGACCGAAGGGCATCACCAACCATTCATAAAGACCAAACTTGGTCTTGAATGCGATTTTCCATTCATCACCGGGGTTCATACGGATTTGATGATAACCACTCCTAAGATCAATCTTTGAAAACACACAAGAGCCATTGAGCTCATCAAGCATATCATCTAATCTAGGGATAGGATGACGATACTTCATCGTGATTTTGTTGATGGCTCGACAATCAACACACATTTGTCATGTTCCATTTTTTTGGAACCAAAATAATCGGGAGGACGCACAGACTCATACTTTCTCTCACATAGCCTTTGTTGAGGAGTGCCTCAACTTGATTTTGAAGCTCTTTAGTATCCTCCGGATTACTTCGGTAACCCGGTTTGTTTGGCAATTGAGATCCCAGCACAAAATCAATTTGGTGTTCAATTCCCCGAAGAGGGGGTAATCCACTTGGGAGCTCCTTGGGAAAGACATCATCATAATCCTTCAAAAGACAAGAAATAGAATGGGGAAGAGAAGTAATAGATGGGTTAGCTTGCAAAACATGATCCCTATGTGTGATAAGGATAAAAGGGCATTGAGCGTCTACCTCCTCCCTAATCTCTTTGTATGTTGCCAACAACACTTTCCCCTTTTCTTTCAAATCCCTCCTCTCTTCTCCTTCATCAACCTCCTTTTCAACTTGTTCTCCCTCTTCACCCTTCCCTTTTTCTTTCAACTCTCTCATTTTTTTGATAGACTTCATTAACTTCGGAAGTTGACATGGGATGAAGAACATGCTACCATCCAACACAAGTGAATACTTGTTGGTTCTCCCATCATGCTTTGTCGAACGATCATATTGCCACGGCCTCCCAAGTAATACATGACAAGCTTGCATTAGAACCACATCACATAGGACCTCATCTTGGTAGTTCCCAATTTTGAATTTGATCAACACTTGTCTTTAGACCCTCAATTCTCCACATTCACTTAACCATTGGAGCTTGTATGGTGTGGCATGTTTGGAAGTGGGAAACTTCAAGAATTCCATCATAGTGGAACTAGTAACATTAGCACAACTCCCACTATCTATGACCAACGAACAAATATTCCCTTTGATGAGGCATTTGGAATGGAAAAGATTTTCCCTTTGGCTTGGATCATCCATGAATTTTCTAATCATTACCCGCCTCACCACATAATTCAGAATTTTAAGCTCTCTTTCTTGAAGCAAGACCTCTTCAATTGGAGCCCTCCTCATTAGCCCATTGGGACCGGTGACATCTTCTTAATATGACCCCCTTTCACCCTATTCATCACTTTCGGAACCACCTTCTTCTTGAGAATTTTCTTCACTCTCCCCTTCATCCTCATAGTAAGGCTTGCCTTCTGGAAGAACGATGTTTCTCCGATTTGGGCATTAACTCATTTTGTGACCCCATCCTTGACACCTAAAACATTGAAGACCTTTGGAAACATTAAATGGATACTTGTTTCCTCCCTCTTTTGGTGCTTTCGTTATAGTACCCTTGTCAAGAAATTTCTTTTCAAAAGGTTTCTTGGTGTCCTTGTCTTTGTTCCATGTTGAAGTTCCTTGAGCTCCCTCTTTGTTCTTTCCCCAAGAATTAGAAGATGAATAGCCTCTAGATTTAAACGACTTCTCCTCTTTGATGTTCCTTCAATCTCGATAGCCGCATCTACGATATCCTCCATTCGCTCAAACTTGTGAAGAAGCATCTTAGAAGAAATGTTTTGTTTCAACCCGCTTCTAAAACGAGCCTTGGTGTAATTAGGTTGCTCTTTATACTCAAGTTTCATGGACATATTTTGGAACTCATCATAATACTCCTCTATGCTCTTGCTTCCTTGCTTTAAGTTGTAAAGCTTGGTGAGTTGTTCTTGTTTATACCTCTCCAAAACATACTTGAAATTCATAAGCACTTTAAATTCTTCCCATTGTGGAATGTCGGCATAACAAGAATTTCTTCAACTTCTCCTTGTAGACTCCCACCATGTTGAAGAAAACCCTTCGAATTGTCCAATAGCATAGATTGACGTTTTTATTTCGGTTAACTCATTGGTTTGAAAGATCCTTTCACATTGTAGCTCCCAATTGAGGTATGCCTTGGGATCACTCTTTCCTTTGAAAGTAGTAAGAGTGACCTTGATGGAGTTGAGACTCGTGTCTCGTCCCCCATTTCTACCTTGGTCCCCAAATTGATCTCCTTGAACCCAAGCTCGGCCTTGGTTTCCAAAGTTTCTTCCTCCTTGAGGAATTGGACCATTCCTTCCTCCCCTTCCTCTATGTTGACCTAAGAATTGACCCCGTGCTCTATTCGCTTGACCATCATAGCCATTATCTTCTCCATACCCCTCAAACTCCTCTCGTTGATCATGCCTTTCAACTTCTTCCCTTAGGATTGGTGGATGTTGGATCTGTGGATCTTAGTTAAATTGAACTTGTCGAAGAGCAACTCGCGGGGCTTGGTTAACATTGACTGTCACGACCCAGGGTAGCCCCTAGATGTAACACGGCGTACAAGACCACGAGAGGCCTCATACAAGCCATTAGCATAAATAACATACAAGATAATAGAGAAATAAGAGTTCAAAAGAGCATTTTATATCAAAACAACGGAAGTCTACAACTTATGTCTCAAGCCATCTAACACAATAGAATAGAAATGAAGGTTTGGGACGCAGCCCAGTACAATATCCAAAATAATGGAAAAGCATGAATATGTAACAAGGTTAGGCCTTCGGACATAAGAGGCCTCACCAAGTCTTCACGATCACTAGGACTGACTAGCCACGGGTGGGATGAGAGGAACGGCCAAGCCTTACATCAATAGAATCAATGTAGGCAAGAGTATGCGTTAGTACAATCAAGTACCAAGTATGATAGCAATGCACATAGGGCATATAAAACATGCTAGAATGACATATAATCATGACATGCAATGGCCAAGCTAAAACATGATAGAACATAAGAAACATGAAGCATAAACCATGGCCCAGACAAGCTATTCATCTTCCCTTTACCTTACATCATCATAAGAACACTTAAGCTCACTAATTGTGGGGAAATAGCCTTAACCGACATATGAGACCATGTGAGCTATCAACATGGGATCCGGTGTCTGCCCCACACCGAAAAGGGGTGTCCTACTTGCCAAGGTAAGACCATGAACCTCTTAGCTTATGTGGATCCACTAGCTAGTGTCTATCATAGACCATCACCCAATGGTGGCACATAGGTTATGGGACATGGGTAATCGCCACTTGTCCACTCGGTACTAAGCATACTTCCCACAGATTAATCATAGTTCATTATTAGTAGACATGGGTAATCGCCTCTTGTCTATCCTTAGTCACAAGTTCATTATTGGTAGACTTGGGTAATCGCCGCTTTGGCTACATTAGGGTACATGGGTAATCGCCTCTTATCCCTTCATTCATGATTTCATTAATAGTAGACATGGGTAATCGCCTCTTGACTACATTAGGGAACATGGGTAATCGCCTCTTATCCCTTCATAGAATAGCTCCTAAATCGTGGATTCAAGCTTAGTTGAGCAAACCTTTCAACAAGTTATGAATCATTACATGTATGAAAATCTTTCACATTCATAGGTTGAGCATTACATGAGAAACCCTTTCACAACTCAACATTTCCATCAACATATCATAAACTTCATAAAACATACATGAGTTCATAAGCTTCATATTTACATAGCTCATCATGCTCTTAACTCATAAATCATGGGTTCATAGACTTCACCTCAAAACATGCAATTCAATGCAAGCTAGTACTTAGAAAGCCATAAATCAAGGCAATTTAGTCATAATTGAGGGAACCCACATAATAGAGGAAAATCATAGATTTTGATTGAACATGCATCTTTTCATAAAATATCCTGTTTTCATCATTCATAGTCTTACGTGAAATTTATAGCTTGATAATCATAATCCTTAACCCAATTCATAAAGAGTTCATGGCATTTCATCTTTTCTCAATTCAACCCACAACATAAGCATAATCTTAAATTGGGGGAAACTAGCATGGATTCATGGGATTCTTCAAGTTGTATGTAAATCACTCTAAATCATGCACTAGCTTACTTTACCACGCTAGATCGTGCACTATCAACCATATCATCAACAATGGAAAGCATAATGAAGAACCCATGAGAATTTGTCAAAACCCTAGCCCTCTTAGGTAAGACTAAACCTTGAAAACCTTAAGGAAAGAGGACCCATTGGAGGAAAGACTCCAAATGGTGAATACTATCATACCTTAATGCCAATGCCTTGAAATAAAAGGAGGATTGATGACCTTGATGAGAAACCCTAGCTCTATTCTTTTTCTTCTAGTTCTTCAAGAGGGAGAAATATTTTTGGGGCAATGAGAGTTGGAAATGAAGGGATTAGGGCTTAGAATGTATAAATAGGGCCAGGGTTAAGGGGCAAAATCGTCTAGGATATGGAATTAACATTTATGGAAAAGTCCAAAAAGCCCTTAAATAATACTGTCGGGGCCAATCGACAGACAGGACCTACGGTCCATACATCCTTTGACGGACCGTCCTGCACTTCTGTCAATCGATTCAGAAAGTTCATTTTGGACTGAAAATTTTGCTAAGTCTTGAAGGCATCTACGGAACCCATCTACGGCCCGTCTACCGAACTACGAACCGTCCTGCTATTCCGTAGGTCAAGGTTCAGAAACTCAAAATTCATAAAGTTAACAGGGCCATCGCCAGTTCCCATCTACGGCCTGTCACTCCACCTACGGTCCGTAGATGGCCTCCGTCGTAACTGGGATCAGAAAAATTTTAAAACTGCATTTTTTCTTTCTTTTCAAAAACTGGGATGTTACATTGACATTTGTTTGTTGCATAGGATCATGATCTTGCAATGTCGGGTTGAACATTTGGTGGAGTGTGTTAGGTGAAATGGTAGATGGAGTGTTTTGCGCATGCCCGCTCGATGTTGCATGGTAATTTGGTTGGGGAGTAGAAGTTGAAGAACTAACACGTCCCTCCACATTCACTATTCTACTTTCCATAGTATCCATCAGTTGAGAGAAACCCTTAATGTCCTCTAATAGAGCCTCATTAGTAACCCCTCCCGTAGGGCTTTGTGATTCATCCATCCATTGAGGGAGACCCTTAATGGCCTCCAATAGAGCCTCATTAGGAACCCCTCCCGTAGGGCTTTGTGATTCATCTCCCGATGTCATTGTACTTGCTTAAAAAAAAGAAAACACTCAACAACAATAGGCAGCGGTTCCACCTTGAAGATCAGCTTGCCAAATTTTATAGAAAGTTCGGGCAATTCGGCGCGTCACCGAATAGACTTTGGCGTGCAAAGTCGGGCTCGCAGAATGGACCAGTGTGTGCACCTGAAGACCTCCAAATTTTGTGCTTTTGTGGTCCCCCTTGTACTTCTTTCTTTATTTCTTACCCTCTTTTGGTAAATTCCCTTGTGCACTAACACTTATCCACCTTCTCTTTCCTTTCCTTTTGGATTAAACACCTTCTTTTGTAGATTCCTTCTTGTTGAAGATTTGAATACCACTCAAGAACACTATGAACAAGATGAATATTCAAAATAAAACTCTTATAGATTTTGGCTTGGAATTTCACGAAATTTGAGATGGAGATTCCCTTTGATGTAGGAAACAATCCTCATTACTTTTTATCTTTCAATTCCTTGCCAAATCCTTCAGATTTCAAAATCCATTTGCATCTTCTTCAAGCTTTTTCAACTAACAATTGTGGAACCTTCAATCTTAATCCAAACTCTACCAAATCTCAGATGTAGACTCAAATAATGCTAGGGAACGCAAATCTTGCTTTAGAAACTTCACACAAGACTCAAATAAACAAAAAAAAATATTTTTTGGAAATTTCTCAAAACGTTTTTGACCTTTTTTTTTTGGTAGTAACAAACCCCAAGACTAGACTCGTAGGGATGAGTCTAAACCTTGCTTTGATACCAAATGATGTAATTCCTACTATGAATTATGAATAAAAAATGCAGAAATTAAAGACAAGAAAGTAAAGATAGATAGATAGACACAAAAAGAGGAAATAGAAAGCAACCAAAAGGTATGTTAAACCTTGAGATCTCATTCCATTAATCCTACAAGAAGCACCTAACTCTTACGATGGCCTCGAGGGAAGTTGATTCACTCCACAACCAATGTTTCTAAGCAAGTTTTCAACCAAAAGCTTGTACCAAGCTCACTCTCTCAAGAAGTTCACAATAACAATATTCAATATTCAATTAATCTGCCCAAAATAAGAACCTAAGCTGGCTATTTATAGTTTTTGTCTATATTCACCGAGTGGACTAGTTTCCTCGCCTAGCTCTTGTTCCTCACTGTTAAATTTGGTGAGCTGAGGTGACTTCGGTGCTTCACCGATTGTGGCGGCATCTCCCATCGCCTTCTCTTCACCTCTCCATGCGATCTTTGAGACATGGAACCTTTTGTTTGTCATCAACACAAGCTCCAAAACCTCTAGCTTCATGAATAGCCCTTGCATTCTTTGAAGGTCCCGAACTTGACTTCGATTGAACGGTCTTGATGCAATCTGGATTGCATCAGCATCTAGGGTGTACTTTGTATCGTGACATTCACAGATCATGAAAATCCCTCATAGACCCAAGTACTGTAACCTCAGAATTCAAGTCATCCCTGACTTTTACGGAAGACCAGTATGGGTCATATAAGTGATTACAGGTCGTGGATGGGTTTGTGGTTCGAAAGTTTTGAATAGCATGGAATTTCTCTGGTTTTCTATGGATCCCTTTAACGGACCGTATACTACGGTCTGTAAAAGGTGTTCTTAGAGTCCCTCTGACAAATTATTATCAAGATTTATTGGGTCTTTTCCCACTTTTTTAATTCATATACTACATCGTTTTAATCTATTCTAAGTAGGTATAACTAATTCCTAATGACCATTACATCTCCATTCACTCTCATTCTCCCAAATTAAAGTTTCTTCTCTCAAGTCTCCTCCCTCAAGCAAGCTAGGGTTCCAAGATTCAAGCCTACATTAAAAGATTCAGGCTAGGTTTTCATTCAAGGTATGTTGAATCTTCATCAATAGGCCTCTCTTCACCCATTGAGTCCAAAAGAAGCCCTAATTTTTTCTAGCGATGAATTCTCAAATTTAGGGTTTCATGATTTCTTCCTGGGTTCTTATTGAATTTTGGTCTCTTCTTCATGATTGATCTTATTTTGCGTGAATTAACCTTAATATCATATTTTAATGATATTTTCATGAACCCATAGTGTACAAATATTTTCATGATCATGATTATGCTATATTCAGATCCATGTCTCATATTATCAGGTTTTCATGAATTGTGATGCTTTTGAATAAAGTATCTCTAAGTATATATGATTATCATGATTTAGATACTTTTGATTAAGTATCTTTAAGATTATGTTCAGTTATCATGATTTATGAGTTAGTCAGTATTCTATAATATTATCATTATGCTTCAGTATTATCAAATTATTGTTGATTTTAGATTTATGAATGTTTCGTTGGGAGAATACTTAGCACCGAGTTGGACTAGGGTTGATTTAGATACCCAAGTCCAGAACTACTTGCCCCATAGGATTTTTCTCGATTAGACATTAGCTACTGGATCCACCCTAGCTCAGTTATCATAGGCCTAGCCTTGGCAAGTTAGACACTCTTTTTTGGGTGTGGGAGCAGATTACTAAACTCCATATAGTAGCTCACATGGTTTATGTCGGTTATTAGTATACCTCCCACAAATCAGTATGCTCTCAGATATTGCATGACCTTGTACTATGTATTTCATATAAGATTATCAATTTTCATATTATGTTTACTTGGTCATTGAAGCAACATGTTTTACAGTATTAACATTTTAAGTTATCATGTCTATTATACACTTCCTCATAGTCAGAACATTCCAAGTACTAACCGCATGCTTTCTTTCAATATTGTTTAATAATATAGGTTCTGAAGGTCATCATCAGGCCCACGGTTAGTACATATTCAGTTAGCTTTGCATTACTATTGGTGAGTCCTCATGATCCGAGGACGTCCCCTTTTGATTTCCTCTAGTACTTCATTTTAGTTTTCAGACGTGTTAGAGTTAGCTAGGGGTTTTGTCCTAGCAACTAGTTATGAGTAGAGACTTTTAGACATAAAATTTAGATTTTTGCATATATGCACTCAGATATGTTGTCTCTTGAGTTGATCAATCATTTCAGACTTTATTCCGCATTCAGTATTTTCAGTATTATTCTGCTATCTTAGTGTCATGCCATGCCATGAAGTTAGCTTGGGGTCACTTGTGGCTATAAGCACCACGTCGCATCTAAGGGTTAGTATCGAGGTGTGACACAACATTAGATCCGTTCTTAATAACCAATTTTAGAACTATTTAATCAACACTCATTGTTTTTTATACCCACATCAAGGACACCCACTCCTAGTGACAAATTTAGATACTCATAAATAAGCAAATAGAAGGTATACCCAAATAGGAATACTCAAATTTTGTAATGACCCTTCAGGTCGTTTGTGTGTTTGTACCAATAGCGACCCCAAGTTATTTCTTACTTTTTGGCACTGTAGGTTTGGTTGCCTGGTCGTTCGTTTGGGTGTTGTGCCTGTTTTCTTATTTTGGAGCTCTTGGACCTTGAAAAGTTAATTTCGGTCATAACCTCAGGTAAACGGCCTCAGAAGGGATTCTGAAGGTTCCAAGCTCCAGAGCAGACAAGTTAGGCTAGAAGCATGATTGGCCCGAGTCCCGAAGCTTCCGATTTGACTTTAGGGCCAATTGGCGCTTTAACCTTTGAAATTTGGCATAAGATTGACTTTAGTCAACATTCTTGTTAAAATCACTCGGATGAAAATTCCGTCAGCGCGGTTAGTTTCAGAATGCTGAGTTTGGTCTAGATGACCTTTCGTGCGCTCCTCGAGGCTTCTGATCAAATTTCGAGGCCTTCGGTAAAAGTTTGCTAAATTGGCGCTTTGGGTGTGGGACCCACTTTTTGTCAAAACAACATCGTATAGAAATTTCAACTGCGCCACTGAATTTGGAACGTCAAGTTTGATGGGGTAGCATATCTCATTTGCGTATACAGGGTTCCGAACAAATCCCGAGCATCCCGTCGGAGTTTTAGGAATGCCCAAAACTCAGTTGGTGCACAACTAAAAATCACAGACACATTCCTTCTCCGCGTTCGCAGAGGTATGAGTGGGTCTACTCCGCGTTCTCGGGCAAGGGGCCGTGTTCGCGGAGGTATGTGGCTGTGCTCTCTGCGTTTGTGTGAGTGACTCCGCGTTCGCGGAGGCTTGGGTGCTTTCTCTCAGCGTTCGCGGAGGCTTGGGTGCTTTCTCTCCGCGTTCGCGTGAGATGCTCCGCGTTTGTGGAGCTCTTGGAGCTCCTTCTCCGCGTTCGCAGGATTGTTAGTGCGTTCGCGGAGGCCAATTTTGCCTGGCAGTATATAAGTTGAGGTCGTGGTTCATTTGTTGGAAAGTTAGAAAATTCATATCTCCCTCATCTTAAGTCGGTTTCTGGTGATTCGAAGTCCCAGGTGCTCAGAATCTTGTGTGCCGTGTGGGTCTTGGCTCGGAGAGTGTTGGGTGTTCCTTGATTTTCCATGAATTTGAGGCGTAAGTTTCTACCTTGGGCTAATTGTGTAAAGTTTTGCATTTCTTGTTTGTGTTGCTTGGAGCTGATCCGAGCCCCCATGGGTGTCTTGTTTTGGAACACAGGATCAGGGGAGGATTTGGGACCTCTTCATAGAGTCAATTCTGGAAAATTCAAAGCGGGTCCCACAGTTCTCGATTTTGACTTCGAAATTGGTATGTCTCCGACTTTGATGATTTTAGTGTCTAGACGATCGTATTGATGCTGTGATTCTATTTTTAATAGCGTGGCAGTGTTCTGAGCCCTTAAGAAGGATATAGCTCTGGCGGAGTGATTTGAAGCGCGCGCGGTCGGCCTTTTGGTAGGTTACAACTACCCTTATTTTAGATTAAGCTGGAATGTGTGAATACTTGCTGATTTGTGTGAATCTGGGGTGGGGTTCTATTATTTCTTGTCTTTTTCTCAGAAACCATGCTTAGGGTTGATTTTGGGGTTAATTTTGGGGATTAGTACCATGTTAGTGGTGGGGTTGCTTATCGGTGTTTATGATTATCTGTTGGACTGTTTATATGTTGCTGCATGTGGATTGTCTGGTTGGCTGCTTAGTGTAGTAGAACTTATCTTTGGCCTTGGTTTAGGATAGAGTAGTATTAACTTAGGCCCATGTACCTGTTTGACTGTGGTATGTATCCGATGTCGATTCGGATGACTAGATCCTTATAGACTGCATAGTAGACTCGGGTCTGATAGTCTAAGTCCGATTGGGCTTTGTGTGGTGTGCTTTTCTAGCTTCTCTACCCAATTGTGTGGTGCTGATGTATCATTAAAGGCGTGTTATTTTTTGTAGCTTTGGGATGTTTCGAGATCGATTCGGCTGTACTGTGGTTGGTAGTGGACATCGATCCACCTTGGCTTGATGTTTGAAGTTATTTGGATGGCCCCACGTACTCTACTGGCTTAGGTAGGGCCCCCGGGAGTATTAGCGATATAGGCGATTGGATATGAGATACTTGGGTTGTCCAGCGTACTCTACTGGCTTGGATAGGGCCCCCGGGAGTGTTGTGTGATTGGGCATCGGAGTGTTAAGGCTTGGGATTGGCTGGTTGTTCCATTTCAGGGTTATTGGATATGAGATACTTGGGTTGTCCAGCGTACTCTAATAACTTGGGTAGGGCCCCCGAGAGTACCGAGGCACTCTACTGGCTTGGGTAGGGTTCCCGGGAGTGTTGGCTGATTGGGCTGTGGAGTATTAATGCTTGTAGTTGGCTAGTTGGTTCGATTGAGTTGGTTGGTGGATTCGGGTCGTGGCTTGGGTTCCTTCGTTTTGGTAGAATAGCTCTTCTGCGTACCTGTTGGGCTTATGGGGTTCGTTCGGGTTTTATTTAAAATTTTGCACAAGTGTACCTTCTGGGCTTATGGGGTCCAGTTAGGTTTAGATTAGCTGTACTTAGTTTTACTTCCGATGCGCTTGTGTGCTTTGTTTTGCTTTCGCTTGACATCTGTTATTGTAGATTCTATCTTTTCAGTCTGTTTTTACCTTTCTTGCTAAGTCGGCCTATGATTCCTACTGGATATCTGTTGTATTTGGTACTCATGCTACACTCTACATCTGTTTTCGTGATGCAGGTTCGAGCACTAGCTATCAGCGTTGAGTTCGAGCCTGCAACGGTCTATTCCGGAGACGAGGGTGAGCACATGGCTTTCTGGATTACGTGTCTCCTTCTGTTATATATTTTATCTTTTCTTTAACTTTCAAGATAACTTGTTTCTGTGGTCCACTTTTGGGACTTGTACTCCTTTAGTAGTTCTATACATGTGACTTCCAGGTTCTTGGAGGTATTGTTATTGTATATAGATGTTTCTCTTCCGCCTTTTCTTTAAATGTTTCCTAACTTATGCTTCCGTATAGTTGAGGTTAGTTCCCACCCCCAATCCCATTACTACTAAGTTTTGGGATATCATTTTGGCTTTCCTACTAGAGGGTTAGTAGGCACAATCATGACTCGAGAAATCAGGTCGTGACAAGTTGGTATCAGAGCCCCAGGTTCATTGGTTTGACTTGTACAGAGGTAGAATCTAGTAGAGTCCTGCGGATCTGCGCGGAGACGTCCGTGACTTATCTTTGGGGGGCTACATGATGTCTTTAGGAGGTTTTCTTGTTTTGTTTCATGTTCATACGTCGTTGTTCGATTGGTTTCATGAAATTTCACTTGTTTCACTCTGTCGCAGGTTGGCTCACATGCGCAGTAGAGGTCAACCCCGAGGTCGAGGTGGTGCTTTGCCACCAGGCCGCGATAGAGTGAGGAGTCCAGAGCCGGAGCCTCGTAGAGAGCAGATTCCTCTTCAACCGGTGGGGCTGAGACCAGCCCAGCCACCACCCGCACCAGATGCCGCCCCTAATCTTTAGGCGATGCTTACGTAGATTTTGGAGGCTATAGGGGGTATGCAGCAGCAGCAGGCCCCAACACTTCTTCCAAGGCCAGCTCAAGCATAACAAGGTCAGCCTGCCCCAGCGGTTCCAAAGATTCATCAGCAGGGTCAGCCTGCAGCAGCGGCCCCAAAGGGCCAGCAATCGCCAGCACTGGCCACCTTTCAGCCAGATGCCTTAGATAGAGTTATGCCACTTTGGGAGCAGAAGATGTTCTGGGTGTTCCTTAGACTGACACTGCCGAGGTTTTCTGGGGCTGTTGGGGAGGACGCCCATGAGTTCATTACTTCCTACCGAGAGAGATTACAGGCTTTGGGGTTAGTGGAGTCGAGAGGAGCCGACTTCACTGCTTATCAACTAGACGGACCGGCCAGACAGTGGTGACGTTCATTCATTGAGACCATGCCAGCTGGGTCCCCGCCAGTATCGTGGGCAGATTTTTCAGAGGCCTTTCTGGCTAGATTCATCCCACGGAGCATCAGGGGTCACCTCTGTGATGAGTTCTCGAGGTTGGAGCAGGGCTCCATGACGGTGTCCGAGTATGAGGCTAGATTTCATGAGTTGTCCCATCATGCTACTATGATCCTGTCCACGGAGGAGGAGAGAGTTAGATGCTTTGTCTGGGGTTTGAGATTGCCACTGTGTATTGATTTGTAGTCTATGTTATCAGCATGCCATTCTTTTTTGGATTTCCTGGACCATGCCCACACGATTGAGCAGCTCCGACGTGAGGCCCAAAGGGGCAGCGAAAAGAGGGCTAGGTAGGATGACGACTCTAGTAGATACCATCCCAGGCCCAGGTATACTCAGGGCCGGGTCCAACAGAGGTTCCAGTCAAGTCAGTCTAGTCTCCCATTTCAGGCAGCACTGTAGAGTTCAGAGGGTGACCAACACCGTCATGGTGGTTACAGTGCCGGTCCGAGCCAGGGCCGAGGTTGTTTCCAGACAGGTTCCTCAAGTTGGGATGGCCGGCCTCCAATTTTGAGTAGGTCTTCTCAGGGTTGCTTTACTTATGGAGAGCTTGGTCATTGGGCTAGGGAGTGCCCTATCTCTAGATCAGCTTTACCAGCTCCTCAGGCGGCGAGACCAGTTTTAGAAGTAGCACCTCCAGCTAGAGGAGGAGGTCAGCAACAAGGTGTGCGGGGAGGTCCCTGAGGAGGCAGGACATGTGGCATGGTGGATGCTCATGGTAGAGGCACCGAGGACAATTTCTATGTAGCTCCAGCCAGAGCAGAGGCCGAGGCGTCTGATGATGTGATCATAGGTATGGTTCTCCTATGCCATCAGTCCGCTTCAGCCTTATTTGATCCTGGTTCTATATATTTAGATGTATTTGCTTATTGTGTTCCTCGGTTGAGGGTGAGTCAGAGCCTTTAGCGGTACTCTTGCGTGTTTTGACCCTGGTAGGGGATTCTTTAGTAGTGGATCAGGTGTGTAGATCCTGTATGGTGACTATCTGGGGGAAGGACACTCGGGCTTATCTTATTGTGTTGAGTATGCTGGATTTTGATCTGGTTTTAGGCATGGATTGGCTATCCCCTCTCCGAGCGGTCTTGGATTGCTGTGCCAAGACCATTACTTTAGCCAGGTCTGGTATTCCGCCGGTGGTGGGGCAGGGCTCTTGCAGTCGCACACCAGTTGGGGTGATTTCTTGTATTCAGACCCAGAGGCTTGTGGATAGCGGATGTTTGGCTTATGTGTTTACTGTCGACCTTCCTGGCCTACCCCTAGAGTGAGATATTAATTTTTCCATTGATTTGGAGCCGGGTGCTCATCCTATTTCCATCCCACCTTATCGTATGGCCCCTACAGAGCTCAAGGAGCTCAGTGTTTAGCTTCAAGACGTCTTAGGTAAGGGGTTCATTCGGCCTAGTGTATCACCTTGGGGTGCCCCAGTTCTATTTGTGAAGAAGAAGGATGGTACCATGAGGATGTGTATTGATTACAGCTAGCTGAATAAGGTGACGGTGAGGAACCATTACCCCATGCCTCGTATTGATGATCTGTTCGACCAACTTCAGGGTGCCACAGTGTTTTATAAGATTGACTTGACATCTGACTATCATCAGTTGAGGGTTAGAGCAGCGGACATTCCTAAGACAACATATAGGAATCGTTACGACCATTATGAGTTCCTAGTGATGTTTTTTGGGTTGACTAATGCCCCTGCCGCTTTTATGGACTTGATGACTTATGTATTCAGGCCGTATCAGCACTCATTCATCATAGTTTTCATTGATGTCGATATCTTGGTATACTCGTGGAGCCATAGTGAGCATGAGTAGCATTTGAGGATAGTGCTCCAGACTTTGAGAGATCATCAGATTTATGCAAAGTTCTCAAAGTGTAAGTTTTGGCTTGAGTCTATAGCATTCTTGGGGCATGTGGTGTCCAAGGATGTCATTATGATGGATCCGGCAAAGATTGATGTTATCCGTGATTGGGCTAGGCTCACTTCTGTGACTGAGGTTCGGAGCTTCGTCAGATTGGCAGGGTACTACTAATGTTTTGTTAAGGGTTTCTCTACTATAGCAGCGCCTCTAACTCGGTTAACTCGCCAGGATGTTCCCTATGTGTGGTCGAAGGAGTGTGAGAGGAGCTTTTTGAGGCTTAAGGAGTTGCTTACCACCGCTCCTATATTGACTCTTCTAGTTGAGGGCGACAGCTTCACGATTTATTGTGACGCATCCGGCTTTGGTTTGGGTTGTGTTTTGATGTAGCAGGGCCAGGTTATTGCTTATGCGTCGAGGCAGCTTAAGCTACATGAGCGCAACTACCACACTCTTGATCTGGAGTTGGCAACGGTAATTTTTGCGCTTAAGATCTAGAGGCATTACCTATATGGAGTTCATTGTGAGATCTACACCGATCACAGGAGCCTTCAGTACATTATGACCTAGAGGAATCTTAATTCGAGGCAGTGCCATTGGATTGAGCTCCTGAAGGACTACAATCTCTCTATTCTCTACCATCCGGGCAAGGTGAATGTAGTAGTGAATGCTTTGAGCCGGAAGGCAGTGAGTATGGTTAGCCTAGCCTTCCTTTCAGTTTCGGAGCGACCTTTGTGTTTGTACATCCAGTCCTTAGCCAATCAGATGATCAGACAAGATATTTCAGATTCCAGTCGGGTGTCAGCTTATGTGGGAGCTTAGTCTTCTTTGTTGAGGCAGATCCATAGTCGTCAGTTTGAGGATGAGTCTTTGGTGGCACTCAGAGATAGAGTTTTGGCGGGTGATTTTGGGCAGGCTACCTTAGATTCAGATGGGGTTTTGAGTTTTGCCGACCGAATTTGTGTTTCGAGAGTTGGGGACTTGATACAGCTGATCCTTAGCGAGGCCCATGATTGCAGATATTCCATCCATCCGGGCACCGCTAAGATGTATCGTGATCTGAGGCAGTACTATTGGTGGAGTGGCCGAGCATTTGAGACCTAGTGGCGAGTTACAGAGATTACCCATTCCTGAGTGTTGGCCTATTGGGCAGTGGAGTATTAAGGCTTGGAGTTGGCTGGTTGGTTCGGTTGAGTTTGTTGGTGATTTCAGTTTGTGGCTTGGGTCTTCCTTCATTTCCGTAGAATAGCTCTTCTGTGTACCTGTCGAGCTTATGGGGGTCTATTCGGGTTTTATTTAAGCTTGTGCACGAGTGTACCTTCTGGGCTTATGGGGGTCCAGTTAGGTTTAGATTAGCTGTACTTAGTTTTACTTCCGGTGCGCTCGTGTGCTCTATTTCGCTTTCGCTTGACCTTTGTTATTGTAGATTCAATCTTTTCAGTCTGTTTTTACCTTTCTTGGTCAGTCGGCCTATGATGCCTACTGGGTACTGGTTGTATTGGTACTCATGCTACACTCTGCATCTGTTTTCGTGATGCAGGTCCGAGCACCAGCTATCAGCGTTGAGTTCGAGCCTGCAACGGTCTGTTCCGAAGATGAGGGTGAGCACTTGGCGTTCTGGATTACCTGTCTCTTTCTGTTATTTATTTTGTATTGTCTTTTGCTTTCGAGATAGCTTGTTTCTGTGGTCCACTTTTGGGACTTGTACTCGTTTAGTAGTTCTTTACATGCGACTTCTAGGTTCTTGGAGGTATTGTTATTGTATATAGATGTTTCGCTTCCGCCTTTTCTTTATATGTTCCTTTACTTATGCTTCCACGTAGTTGAGGTTAGTTCCCGCCCTCAATTCCATTACTGCTAAGTTCCGGGATAGGGTTTTGGCTTGCCTACTGGCGGGTTGGTAGGCGCCATCATGACTCGAGAAATCAGGTCGCGACAATTTTATGTAGAAATCGATAGAAAAATATGAGATCCAAACTTAGCAAGGTACACAAATTTGTGTTTCTTCCTTAGCAAGCAAGAAAGTTTTTAGCTATTTTCTACACTACTTCCTATCACTAGAATTTCTAAAAAAAGGGCTCTCTACACTATTCCATATTGAAAAGAAGATAATAGTACATAATTGCATAAATTCCTACTCTATCCTTGGAATATTTCAAAAAGGAAGCATTTTATCTTTCAAATATGCTTTGGCCCTTGAGCTTCCATCGGCAGACTTGCGCTTGACTAGCAGAATGCCGATTCAAGAATGTTCATTGCCAATCGTGGCACCGCTTCCACCTTCAGTCTCTTCAATTACACTTGTGCTAGGATAGATAGAATGTCGACCAGGAATTGTACCACTCCAATAAATCACCAATGCTTAGATAGTGTTCTTCCGATCCACCAGATATTTAGCCGCTGAGAAGCCTATAGGCTTCTGTGGGACGACGGTACCTTCACCACAAGCTTCAGTGATTTTGAGCTTCAAATTATTCAAACTTCATTTCCCAAGGAATACTTGTACACTGGAGAACTAGGGCCTAAAAACCCCTCAATTTACATTAAAACATAACAATAATTCATGAATATGAGTTCAATAAGTTGGTGAAATACCAACTCATCAAATCCCCAAACTTGAATTATTGCTTGTCAACCAAAGTACTCACTAAGCATAGAATTTACACTTATCCGCACACAAGATAGGATTTGCACAATTACACACTATGACTCAAAACCTAAAAAAAAGAAAAGACTCAAAACAAGAAGACTTTATATACAAACACAACTCACAATTGATTCCACCACCAATACAAGACAACAATTTTCTTTTTTTCAAAATCCTTCTCATTTAAAACAACTTTTTCAAGAACAAATCAGGGATAATAGATCATTAAGCACAATTTTAAAGCTTCTCCAATCAATGACATCAACTTTCAAGGTTTGTCCAACAATTCAGAGGATTTAGCGCATTCATGCAGTCCAATTGAAATAAAGACCTCACCCTTCACTTGAAAAGTGTAATGCCACTAACACAAGAGAAAGTCTCACTCACAATCATGAATATCAATTCAAGGGATTATAGATTAAATAAATTCACTCACTCTCATAAAAGAATTCAAGTATAGACACATTGAACCATAGGCTTGTTCGGTATGTGAATCGCCACTAATGTAGGTTGTCAAGACTTAAAATCACTAAGGACTTGCTGGTTAAAATTAGGCTTGAGCAAAATATGGGGTATTATATGGTTAAAGTGACTAAGACACCTCTCAATTGAGCTAACCGGTCACATCATTGACTTATTTCCACCTTATTCCTCCTTTTTAAGACATCATTTATTCATTCAACACCCAACTTTTCTTTTCACATAAGGGATGCGCACAACACATGCTAGTACTAATTTTTTTTTTCTTTTCATTCTTTCATCCATGATTTTCACTTAAGCTCTTTTTGCTTGAAGTTTATAGTGCTCTAAACATTTTTTAGCTCAATACTCTTTTCTTTTCTTGATGCACAAACCCCTAAACTTAGGCTTTTGCCTACATAAAAAATTATTATTTTCTTCTCCCCCAGACATAGGCTTTTTGTCTACACATTTATAATTCACAATTAGGGAGATGAGGGTGCCAAAAGAGAGGATTAAAAAAGGTCAAGGCGTGCAACATGGTGACCAAAAAATAGTTTTAGGCTCAAAGGGACTGACTAAGATCCATGTCGGGGAAGGAAATTATTAGGTAGAGTAACTCATCAAAGAGGGAGCAGGTTCATCTTTCAAGCCAAGTCAAACGTAGAATTTCATCTTGAAACACATTTTGGGGCAAGTGCTAGACAATATGCATACATAAGAATTAATTGAAAACCTTTCCACACAAGGCATCACAACCCAAAAAGGATCTCAAATTAGTCTCAAAATCAATTGAATCAAATGACTTTTGACAAACCACAATGGAATTCATACGTACTTGTTAATCACGAAGCCAAACTAAGATCATGTAAGAGTCATGAAAAGAGATTGCTTTCAATCACTTATTCCCTTTCATTTTTCAACCATCCCTTGCCAAATAAAATTTTTTGTTGTCCCTCTGGCAAGAGGTGTGACACAAGACTCAAACTAAAACTAAAAACTTGGCATTTTCCCTTGAAAAAATTGTCTCTCAATCTATCATCAGGAAATTTCAACTCGGTTCAACACTAAAACACTCAAAGAATAGAAAATAAAAAGAAAAAGTTTCTTCTTTGGAAAGAATCGTGGCATAAAGAAAACCATTAGAGTTTATTAAAACTACCTATTATTTACAAGCACGATTTTGAATCATGTGCTCATACAACCATTGAGAGAACAAAGTTTATTGGAGGCACTAAGCACGATTAGAAAGAATAGGTAATAAGATAATAGAGAATGTAAGACAAACCCATCTAAGAACAACACACAATATAACCAACAAATAAAAGAGAAGAAGTTGTATGAATCTCTTATGCCTTGCCAGGTGCACTAGAACCTGTTCTATCACAACGTTGGTGAGCTTTAAATTATGACTCATACATGGCCTGTTGCATGCCCTCCTCATTCTCTTTGGAATATGCCACTGCCTCTCCTTGGAAATTCAACTTTACGCATCATGGTTGGCAAAACTTTAGCCAAATTTATGACCTGATTCTCATTCGAGTACACTATTCCAGCCAGGTTTGCATATAGGCTTTGCTCAAGAAAAGCATTAGTTGGTTGAGGACTTGGTTGAGAATCTGCCTCACGTGGGGCTTACTCTGATTAACCATGAACAAGGGTTTTATGAGTAGACCTCTCGCCAAATGAACCAAATGCTTCCATTCTTCTCTTCTTGATTTGGGGAGCCTCAACATTTATCTTTCAATCAAGCTCAATCGTATCCATGGCTGGGGATGTAACATTTGATGGAAATAATGGAACACCAGCCGCTGCACATAACTTATATATTAGAACCAGAAAGGGCATCGAGAGATTACTATGACGAACCTTCCTCATTTGGATAACCATAATTTCATCACAATTGATGTGGACTTCCAACATTAGGCATGCGAACCACTACCAATGTTAGAGATCCAAAGTAAACATGAGTTCGCAACCTCAAATTATAGATTAAAAATACAGTTGAACAAAAATTAATTCAACATTTAAATAATATTTAAACAACACCCAATTGTAGATTCATCATTCATACATTGCATACCCCCAAGAATAGGGAGATTAGGTACTCCTAACAAAAGGAAAAATAATTATACCAAAATTATCGCTCATAACAACTACTTGAATTGAAATCCTAAGGGTAGAATTCGAAAGACCTTCAATCTCAAGAAGGTTCTCTCAAATATTCATGTACAAGCTTCTTCCACAAGAGAAAGGATTTTACAAGGAGTACTAGAAAATTCAGAATGAAGATGTCTTTTTCTCTCTTCAAAGAGCTATTTATATGTTCACAAAATTCCCTTTCGAGTTCACTTGGCGAGCTTAGTCTGGATCGCCGAACAGGTCGGCAATGTGTCGAACATTTAATTCCATCACCAATTTGGATTCTCAAATTTGATTTTTGTTTTAGTTGACTATAACATTCGGTGATACCAATGTCCTTCGCCGAGTCACTTCGGTGTAGGGCTGCATATCGGTCGGTTCGGTTCGGTTTTGAAGTATATCGGTTTGGCTTATTGGTTATCGGTTTGTAGAAATGTTAAACCGTTATAGAACCATTAAGATATTGACTTATCGGTTATTGGTTTATCGGTTATTGATGGCTATCAGTTCGGTTATCGATTTAACCGTTAAGATTTTACACAATTTTTTTAAAATGAAAATCACTTAAAAACAAGGTGACATCCAAATGAACCATGCACATGAGTTCACAAATTGCATCTCGCTCAAAAGCAAAACACTTTTACATTGTAAAATAACCAAGATTTTGAGATAACCAGAAATAAAAGTAGGAAACTAAACTATAAGTCAAGGACTTTATAAGCAAAATGGTATAAATATAATTATTTAATTTTCTATCGGGTTATCGGTTAACCCATTAAGAAAAAACCTCAAACCGTTAAGAACCGATAACCCGATAACAAAAAAAATTAAAACTGTTATCAAAACCGTTAAACCAATAACCCATTACTGATAAACCAATAACTTTTTTTCGGTTCGAGTTATCGGTTTCGAACAGCCCTACTTCGGTGATGCGTCGACTTCTCCCTTTCATCGCTAAATTGACATGGACTTTGGGAGTTGAGATTTGTAATCTTCGATGATGATTGTTCCACTCGGCGATGGTTTGAGTTAACTTGGGCGATCCTAGCTTCGAGAACTGTATCTATTACTTTTAATTTTTTTATATATGAAAGGATTCCATCTTTTTGCAAAGCAATAACCATTGGGATGAAGTTCTTCATTTTCTCACTAAGCTCTTTCTTTCTCTATTCTCCTCTTCTCTTGCCACACCCCCAACTTAGGATTTTTGTTCTCATTTAAAATTCAATACTTTAAGAGGGTTTAAAGGTAAAAAACCAGAGATAAGATCAATTCAAAAAGGTTCAGAATGAGGTTTGCTTCTTTTCAACAAAATGGCTCAGGCACAAGTTGAGAAAAATGAGTCACACAACTCAGAAGGTGGTCACAACAAAGACTCACAATAACCAAACACAAGTCTGCAATCCTAGCTTGCATGCAACGATCATTGAAAAATATCATGGATCAATATGCACCTAGTGATCCACCCAAATTACACCTTCCTAAGGAAGTATAAACAGTCGTTGTCAAATAAAGAACCTAACAAAGGTTAGGGTCAATCCCATGAGGAATATGGTTCAGACTTAGTCTAATTTATTGTTATTTGTAAGTTTAGCCAAGTTATCTCCGTAAAAAGGGGGGTTTTAAAACAAAAATTATTATTGATTGATTGTGTAGTAACAATTAAACAAGTAACATAATTCGCAATTTGTAATATCAATATGAGAATGAAACAAGGGCACATGTGTTCTCCAGAAGTTCTTAACTTAGTAAACCTAATAATAATAACTCTTTTCTAGTGTTTAACATGCATGATCGGTAAGTTAGGTATTGCCTAAGTGATTGGTCCTCCAAATAGGGAATTTCACCATGCAACTTGGTCCGTTTACGGGTGTATGCTTTACTAACACTTACCTTTGACCTAGATTAGACCTCTACGTATGTGGTTTAGACTATTAGATAGCAGAATATCTCGCTAAATCTCCATTGTTTAATCTCTTTTCCCATTCATTACTTCCTTGGTCCAGCAAGTAGGAATAAGGTGAGTTCTAACGTTGCGCACTGTTAAAAAGCATTCAAAATGAAGAGTTAACAAATACATGTATAAACACTATATCAAGAATTACTTAATTATTAGTTTCACTTTGTTAATTACTCATGGTTTCCACAACCTTAGTTGTGGATTTAGCTACTCATTCTTGAAGCACAATTCATATTAGGGTTTGAATAATAAATCATAGACTTACAATTAAAGTAGATGAAATCCAAAATCTCAAATTGTAGAACAAAAGCCAATTGCATAAACCAACTTCAAGAATTAAATACCAAAAGTGTTTGAGTAAATAATTCTCAAAGCTAAAATAATGTATCACAAATTGTCTATCACCAAAAAACTTATAAATAACAAAATTTACAACTTATATTTATAGAAACTAAAACCTAAACTAAGTAGGAAAAGGAAGTTTTAGGAAAGGCTTGGGCAGTGTGTTCTACGGTTGGTGACCTACGGCTCGTAGTCAGACCTACGGCTCATAGGTACCTTCCGTCATTCAGTAGTTAGTCAATAATTTGAAGGTCACTTTCTATGGGCATGATCTACGACTCGTAAACCTTAGTACGACCCATCCTGTTCTTCAGTCAATCAAGTACTGAAGTTGACCTCCTCTGAAGTTTTCTACGGCTTGTCATCTTCAACCGTCGATCCATACTTAGCTAAAATTTCCAGCTCTTGAACCTACGACTTCAACCTACGGCTCGTAAAAGGACTGACAGCTCGTAAAAGGACTGATAGCTCGTAAGTTGACTCGTGCATCACCAAACTTCTGCTGCTGCAACACTTTAATCACCAACTGCTCTTAAAACCTATTTCCCAAAAAATTAAACAGAATTCCCATCACTTCTACTATGAAAATGCTTAAGAAGTATGAAAAACTCTAAGTTTAATGCATCAAAATTACCGTAAGTTCACGGTTTATCAACACCCTCAATTTAAAATCATTGCTTGTCCTCAAGGGACACAACAAACTCTAAACGACACTTGTGCATAAGCAACCCACAATTCGAGCAATCACACAACATTTTATCAATCATTATCCTCCTTATTTATTCTCAACATAGTGCAAATTTCTCCATAAACTCAACAAGCTAACTCATGCGGATCAAAACATGACGTAGACATATCAATAAACACATTAACATACACATACAACAATAACCAAGATACTGATTCTTCAATAAAGCAACACTTGCCCTTACCACAAAGAAATCCCCTTTTTACCCAGAATTTGACAATTGAGTTAGGGACTCAGTATTCACTCACACTCAGAATGAATTCAGTACAGTTTGTGCTCAATACCATAGGCTTGCCCTTCTTTTCTCCTCTTTGGCTTCCCAGACTGGTCATTTCGGATCACTATAGGACTTTCTCAGCTTGTAACGTAGGGTCAGGGTCAAGTGTGGTATTTTTTGATATTAAGTGACTTTTCTGCCCTCCTTGACATTACATTGGCTAGTTAACCTCTTTTATTTTCAAGCAATCTTTCATATGTTTATGCTTTATGCTTCTCCTTATGATTTATTTAAGCTCGAGTGTGACTTTGATTTAATCATCTTGCTTGATTTATCTTTTCTTCATCTTCTTGTTTTAAGCATTTGATTCTTTTTGCTTCTTTTTGTTTAGTCACACTATTTTCATCATTTTTACTCAATTTGCTTTCTTTGCTCTACACACGACTCTTTTCATACCCTTTCTTTCCTGTTTTTCCTTTATAATAGCCTCCCTCAACTTAGACATTTAGTATGAGTTGAGGTACACAATATCCTAGGAAGGACCAGGGCCAAAATTTAGGTAACTTTGCAATAGCCACCCTCAACTTAGGCTTTTAGCCTAAGTCGAGGTGCACAATGTCCAAGGAGGGGCCAGGGCCAAAACAAAGTTTCACAATAGTATCAGGGAAGATGAATTGGGTGTCAGAAAGAACAATACTCTTTTAGGCTCAAACATTTGATCAAAGGGAGCAATTTATCTTTTTTGGTTGGTTGTTTTTAGGCTTAAGTGGACTTAGTATCAACAATGGCCTATGATCATCTCCTAGTTTCAAGTTCAACTAACCTTAGCAAGACCAACGGGGCAAGTTGTAGATTGGCACATACCATATGAATATACAAACAACCTTACACGCACATGGCACCTTGTTGCAATTATTAAATCATCAATGAATCTGGTTAGTGTTATAGCTTAAGTCATAGTGTCATATCGATACTTATCATGTCATACAAAGATACTACACATCCAACTTATTGAATTCACAGACATGCACACATCAAAATTTGGAGGGATATCAATTTCATGCTCTATTGCCATCATGCTTTTATTTCTAGGCTACTTCTACACATTTACTATCCTAAACATGCTGGTTCAACATAAATTAAAAACAGTTCCTTGGGAAAAAGAACACAGGCAAGAAAACCCCAAGGAAGGATTATGAGTTGAGAGTTACTCAGACTTCACCTCAACACTCACAATCCATTCACCCCACCCCCACTAAAAAGGTAGTGCAATGCCCTCAATGCACAAGTCAAACATGAAAACATCGGGCGAGACAAACCTGTGGCGCTTGTGCGCCAAAGACCAATCAATAAGCAGGTGAGTCCAATTGCCCAGAACTAGCTGGATCATCATGCAAGGCACCCTCAGTAGTGCGCCCCAATCCGAAAGCTCCCACAGCCAACTCTCGCATTCGCGCCTATCTCAGTTGTTCATCTATAATGGACTGCCACTGGGCAGCCTCTTGAGCCCGTCGCTCCCTCTTACGGGCCCACCGCGCCTCCTTAGGGTCTGTGACAGTGTCATCCTCAATTCGGATGCATTTCCCCGCTACCTGGAAGGACTCAGTAGCCTGCTGCTCAGTACCAAATAGTGCGTTAAGCACTATATTATCAGTATCAATTTCTGGGGTAGTGCCGGAGCAACAGTGTCGATGCTGGTCAAAGCAATAAGATCAGAACGGAGACTAGCTAACTCCATTTGGAAGGCAGAAATATCTATCGTAGGCCTAGGCTGGGACCTCTCCATCATCCATCTCTCAAAAGTATCAATGCGCCGGCTAACTGTCTGTATCTTCAACTCCACCATTTGCTCCATCCATGCCTCAGACTCCTCCACTGATTTTTTCATCCAAGGTAGAATATGCTGGAACAGAGCCGCCATTTGAGCCTCTAACTTGCTGACTCTGCAATCGAAAGCAAGGATGACCCTATAGGAGTGGGAGCAAGTGGTGTTCTCGCGGCCGAACCTGAAGCTATGAAAGGGGGAATATACCCCTGTGGCTCCATAGTAGATGCTGGAAAAGGGTCCTCATCAGCCTGCTCGTGGGCTGATGCTTAGCCCATAGGTGGTAAGTCGATCTGTATACCTCTGTGTGGTGCTGCGGGGTTAGCTTCATCTCTGATAAGACCGATATCCACGGTCTTAGTCACCTCAATATAGGAATCTACAAAATATACTTGTACAGTCACCTCGCGACATAGTCTAAAAATGAGACAAGGGAAGGGTAAGGTAGTCGTCTTTCAGAAAGCCCTCTCATGGATCTCCGAGATAATAACTCTGGCGAAATCAATCTCTTGCCCCACTATCAAGCACGCTACCATCACCGCACGGCCCCATGTCAGTTGATTGTTTTTCATCGTTATAGACAATCGGGTATGAACAATAGACCACTAAAACTTGGCCACAAAGTTCAACGTGGTCTTCTTGATTGAAAGGGTCATATCTCTAACCCACTGGTCAGTAATGTAACCGGCCACCCATTTAAGAAGTGACTCCCTCTGCTCCATATTCCACATAGTCACTCTGTTGTGGCCCATCTGCATCCTATAGTCAAACTCAGCCGTGTTAATCGGGTGAGTTTGAGAGGGACCATAAATAAAATGGTGGAGGGTGGTCTCAGATATGTGTACGGGAATATCCCGTACGCGAGCAGAGAGGAGCGGTGGCTACTTCAATGCCTTTGCCCTCCGAGGTAGGTTTTGCTGAACCGTGACTGCATACGAAGCATATAATTCTCGCACCATGATCGGGCTATACCAATCCAGCTTCTCAGTCATCCACTTGCATCTGTGTCATTTGAATAGCTCATGTATGGAGGGAGCGATGTGGAGGCTGCCCGTAAGAACTCTTCGCTCTTCTTAAATATGCTGAGTGTGCTTGTTGTGGGTGTTCTGGTGAATGTCCTCATTATACAGTTGGAACATGCCCAGAACACACCACCAGTTGGGCTTGTCTACAACTCGTATGGGCTATTCCACTCCGGGCTCTGTGTCACCCGAAGCAGAAGTAGAAGCAGACTCAGACCCTGATATCGAGTCAGAGTCGAACTGAGCTACATGCTGGGGACTAGGGGAAACTCTAGGCTGAGGCTCTCCCCCACCATTGCCCAAACTCTGTACTTTCTCCTCAGACTGGGAAGCACCATCACTGTCGTTGGAAGTTTATCTCTCCCTCACCGGAACAATGGCCAACTGTTTGGCCTGTTGACGAGTTGCACAGGGTGATTTGGGAAAGCCATCCCTCAAAGGAGGTTCATACTCCGACCTGCTATACTCCTCCTAGGAAGACTCATCAATAAGCCTTTGTCGGGCTGAAGGTGCGGTAGCTTTGTTGCTTCGCTTGTATTTCTGGGTGACTTTAGGTGGAATGGTACCTATAAAGCCATGTTAGTACCTAAATATGGAAAGAAAAACAAGAAAAGAAAAGAAAAGAAAAGAAAGAGGAAATAAAAAAGTTCTAGACTGCTACTATAGTTTGTTCCTATGGTTAGTACTTACGGACCATAGAAGAATCTATGGGCCGTAGGTCCTAACCGTAGATGAGGAAGTCAAATTGTTATGTTTTTGAAGTCTAAATGACGGTCTGCCAGGGCGGTCCATCAAAGGACCTACGGTCTGTACATCAAACCATCAAAAATAACTTAAGCTACAGTTGTGCACTTCAGACTGACGGGAGGTGACCTACAGTCCGTAGGTTTCCCTACGAGCCGTAGGTCGTGGTCGTCGACCAAAACAGTGTCAGTTTCAAATTAAAACTCTAACCAACACACAAGTATAACTTCTAATGTATTAAATCACATCTAGCATATGCATTTCAACATATATTCATGTTATTCCTTCGTTCCTAAGGTTTCAATTATGCGATTAGGTGTGTGATCAACAAATTATATCGAAACCCTAAGTCCGGAACACAATCTAGAAGCAGTACACACATGATTCACATCAAATTTACAAACACCCACAACGCCACCATCCCGAAGGTAATTTTCAACTTAGTAGACTCAATATGCACATTCATTTCCACCTGAGGTCAAGTAGCATAAATACGATTACAACTTCAAATTCAATTTTGAGACAGAAATCAATACCTTCAGTAGTAAGATGAAGTTGGAAGTTTTGTATGCCGTAGTCAACTACTAAACAAACTCCGAACCCGTGACTTATTAACTTAGAGGGACTTACACATTTTCGGGGAGTGAACTCAGAAAAGGGGAAAATGGCAGAGGGAGGTTGAGGGAGAAGAAGAATATATAGGGGGTGGGGGGTGATTGAAAGGGGTAGTTGGATTTTAAAGGGGATGTATGTGAAGTGAAGGGGTGTGTTGGAGGGGCTGATCGTTGGAAAAAAAGGAAATGGGGGGAGGATTTAAAAACTGAACGGTTATATTAAAAGAAATTGATGGTCGGGTCATTTGATTATACCCAGTTCGAACCTATGAAACCCCGTCTACGGTTCATACATGATTGCACGGGCCGTATATGGGTTCGTCATTACCTCTCAACACTTGGTGAAATTTTGAAACATACCTGGGGTCTAGGGTGGCAGACTATGGACCGTCAATTGATGTACGTTTTGTACTGTGCAATCGTAGACTTAAAGCTGCAGCTGCTTTTGGACATCAAGTTCTACGGATTCCATTTACGGTCTGTCGAGTGAACGACGACTCGTAAATGGGACGCGTAGACCCCTTTGCATTTAAATTTTTTTCAGGTTTTTTATCATTTCCCTACACATGTAGCAAGCATTAAGATTTTCTTTTAGCTTTTATTGACTCTTTTGGACACGGATCCTATTCCACCATAATCTAGCCAATACTATGACTTAATTAAACATAAAATTAAGAGGAAAAGTTAAAAAATTTCATAAAAAATAAAAAAATTCCTAAAATTGGCTATATTTTACATTATGGGTTGCCTCCGAAGTAGCGCTTGATTTAACGTCACGGCACGGCACAGATCTCTTGATTACTCAGACTTCATCAAGGATCCATTGATCAATCAACTCGTTGACCTCTTCCATTTGGCCCATATAGAGTTTGATCCTCTGGCCATTGACTTTGAATTTTGTTCCTTCCTTGTTCTCCAGTTCAACAACTCCATGTGAAAATACTTGAACAACTCTAAATGGTCCCGTCCACTTGGACTTGAGCTTGCTAGGAAATAACCGCATTCTTCAGTTGAATAGAAGTACCATGTCACCGGGAGCAAAATTTAGCTTTTCGATCTTTTGATCATGGTACTTCTTCATCTTCTCTTTATACAAGGTTAAATTTTCATATGCTTTTAAGCGGAACTCATCTAGCTCATTCAATTCGTTCAACCTTTGACTTGATGCAACATCCCAATCTGGATTCAACTTCTTGAGTGCCCACATCGCCTTATGCTCTAGCTCTATAGGTAAGTGACATGACTTCCCAAAAACAAGTTGGTAAGGAGACATACCTATGGGAGTCTTGAAGGCAGTGTGATAAGCCCATAGAGCATCATCAAGCTTTCTCGACCAATTAGTTCTGTTCGCATTCAGTCTTTGCAAGGATTTGCTTGATTTCTCTATTGGACACTTCAACTTGCCCACTAGACTGTGGATGATAAGGAGTTGCTACGCTGTGAAGAACACCATAATTCTCAAGTAATGCCTTGAATAGTTTGTTACAAAAGTGGGAACCTCCATCGCTAATAATTGCCCTTGGTGTAACAAACCTAGAGAAGATATTCTTTTTCAGAAACGCGGTGACACTTTTACCTTTATTGTTAGAAAGCGCAACAACTTCCACCCATTTGGGCTCATAGTCAACCGCTACAAGTATGTCCTTCATCCCATTCGAACTCACAAACGAACCCATAAAATCAAGGCCCCAAACATCAAAGAGTTCAATCACTAATATCGGGTTCATTGGGAGTTCTTGCTTTCTTGAAATACCTCCTTCTCTTTGGCATTGATCATAGGACTTGGCGAAATCATGAGCATCTTGGTGAATGGTATGCTAGTAGTACCCATATTGCAAGAATTTATGAGCAATCTAGATACCACTATGATGACCACAAACCGGAGACGCATGGAAAGCTTCCAATATACTCATCATCTCTACGTCAGGCACACAACGACGAATAATCTCATCATCACAGACCGAAACAAGTAAGGCTCTTTCCCGAAAAACTTCTTCACATCCGACATGAATTTCCTTCTTTGATGGAATGATAGATCCGAAGGAACCACATTGCTTGCCAAGTAATTGGCCAAATCTGCAAACCTGGGAGTTCTTGCTTTCTTGAAATACCTTCTTCTCTTTGGCATCGATCACAGGACTTGGTGAAATTATGAGCATCTTGGTGAATGGTAGGCCAGTAGTACCCATATTGCAAGATTTTATGAGCAGTCCGGATACCACTATGATGACCACCAATTGGAGACGCATGGCAAGCTTCCAATATACTCATCATCTCCACCTCAGGCACACAACGATGAATAATCCCATCAGCACAGACACGAAACAAGTAAGGCTCTTCCCATAAAAACTTCTTCACATCCGACATGAATTTCCTTCTTTGATGGAATGATAGATTCGAAGGTACCACATCGCTTTCCAAGTAATTGGCAAAATTTGCAAACCAAAGAATAAGATCACAAGAAGCAGCCAATACCTGTTCGTCTGGGAATGTATCATCAATCTCGACTCCATCCCCTAGCTTCAACATAGCTTCTTCTTCTAATCTTGACAAGTGATCAACCACTTGATTTTCTGTCCCCTTTCTATCTTTTACCTCAAAGTTGAATTCTTGCCGTAGTAGTACCATCAAATCAACCTTGGTTTTGCATCCTTCTTTTCCATGAGATACCTCAATGCAGAATGATCAGTGTGCAAAATTACTTTAGTGCCTAACAAGTAAGATCTGAACTTCTCAAACGTGACGACTACGACAAGCAATTTTGGTTCGGTAACAATGTAATTCTTTTGAGAAACATTTAAAGCTTTACTCGCATAATATTAGGGATGAAGAATCTTTTCTCACCTTTGTCCCAATACGACGCCGAATGCCACCCCGCTCGCATCACACATGACTTCGAACGATTGTCCCCAATCCGGTGAAATAATGATAGGTGTAGAAATCAACTTCTTTTTCAGCTCCTCAAATGCTTTCAGACAAACATCATCAAATACAAACTTTATCTCCTTTTTAAGTAATTTGCACAAAGGGTGTGCAATTTTCGAGAAATCTTTGATAAATCTCCTATAGAAACTTGCATGCCCTAGAAAACTTCTAACACCTTTAACGGATATAGGGGGTGGTAATTTTTCAATTACCTCAACTTTCACTTTATCAACCTCAATACCTTTTTGTGAGATTTTATGGCCCAGAACTATACCTTCTTTTACCATGAAGTGACATTTCTCCCAGTTTAGCATAAGATTGCACTCTTCACAGCGTTTCAGCACATCACCTAAGTGTACCAAGCAATCATCAAACGAGTCACCAACTACATAAAAATCATCCATAAATACCTCAATAGTGTCTTCCACCATATCAGAAAATATAGACATCATGCAATGTTGAAAAGTAACCGGTGCATTACACAAATCAAATGACATTCTTTTAAAAGCGAATGTCCCATAAGGACAGGTGAAAGTGGTCTTCTCTTGATTTTCTGGGGCTATAGAGATCTGGTTAATGCCCGAATATCCATCTAGAAAGCAGTAACATCCTTTGCCAGCATGACGATCTAACATTTGGTCCATGAACGGTATCGAAAAGTGATCTTTCTCAGTCCTTGCATTCAACTTGCTATAGTCCATACAGACTCTCCATCCAGTGACGAGCTTCATTGGAACGAGCTCATTCTTTGCATTGGGAACCACAATGATTCCACCCTTCTTTGGCACACATTGAACTGGGCACACCCAGTTACTATGAGCAATTGCATACACCACTCCAGCATCTAACCACTTGATGATTTCCTTCTTCACCACCTCTTGCATTGGTGGATTCAATCTTCTCTGGTGTTCAATACTTGGCTTGCAGTCTAGCATGAGTTGAATTTTGTGCGAGCATATTCCCGGTGGAATACTAATAATATCAGCAATTGTCCATCCAATCGCCTTTTTGTACTGCTTTAGCACTGATATCAAAGCCTCTACTTGCCCTTCATTCAAATCAGCAGCTATAATGACAGACAAAGTATTATTTTGGCCCAAGAACACATACCACAAGTGAGATGGAAGAGCTTTTAGCTCCAACTTTGGAAGCTCATCGATAGATGGTTTGGTTGACGACGATGAAAACCGCCATCATTTAATGCAGCAACTAATTTGTCGTATTCATCAATACCATCACCATCAAAGTTCATGATTACCGCAGCTAGTGCTTCAACACCTAGTGTTTGTTCAATGGGTACATCCGTCTTCTCCTCATCGGCATGGTTCACCACTAAGACTGATTTAAGTTCACTTTTATGCTTCATGGATCTGTAGGTGTTAAATGTTACCTCTTCATTGTTCAAACAAAACTTTATCTGCCCTTTCTCCATATCCACTAAAGCTCGCCCCGTAGCTAGGAACGGTCTGCCTAGGATGATAGTCATTTCAAAATCTACCTCACAGTCTAGTATCACAAAATCCACCAGAAATATGAATGCTTCAACTTTCACCAAAACATCTTGAAGTATCCCTATTGGTCTCTTCACAGTGCGATCAGCCATAAGTAGCCGTATTGCAGTTGGTTTGGAGGCTCCCAAGCCTAATTTCTTGAACATAGAAAGCGGCATCAGATTTATGCTAGCACCTAAGTCACATAATGCCTTCGAAAAGTGCATCATGCCAATTGTGCATGGAATAGTAAATGCAACACGATCTTCCTTCTTTTGCACTAACGATCGAGTTGCAATGGAACTACAATGTTGTAGCTGATCATCATCTTCAAAACTATCAGCTCTCTTCTTGGTCACAAGATCCTTCATGAACTTTGCGTATCTGTTCTAATGCTTCAATCAAAGGAACATTTATAGACAACTGTTTTAGCATAGAGATAAACTTCATATACTTCCCTTCCCTCAAACTTCAACAACCTCAATAGGATCATGTCAACCCACTTTATTCTTTCCTTTAGGTAACAACAAGGCATATACGTCTTAAAATTCCCTAACCCAAGTGGGAACACACAGGTTTCAGGGTTTTGTGAATTTGTCAAAATTATGAAACCGAATGGTTCACTAGATCTCAGGATATCTTTCCACTAAACCATATGTGGATAATCTCTTCTCCTCCAAAATAGCATGTTGCCCCATAGCCTTCGGGCGATTAAGTAGTCGAGGAGCAACTACAGAAGCTGAAGGCGGTACAGTAACTGTTATGGATCATAAGCTGCTTTGGAACGAGCATAACTCCTCGTTTTTTTTGCCTGGAGTGGGCTATGTACTAGAGTCCATGATCAATCATTAACAACTTCTTGATCCAACTCTTACCACGTGTATTGCAAAGAGTCATATTTATCACTATCATCACTTCTTCGAGATTCAGAGACTTTATTTTTTCACTTTGGGCTCACACGTTTAGACGTGTGTTGAGTGGGTTTTGAAAATGGACAATCGACTGTGAAAACCCCCCAGTTCTTCTTTTTTGGGGCAAAGGAGGAGTGTGATAGTGGTATTTTTCTTGAATACTTGTTTTTGATGAGGCATATCTGCACATAACACCACAAAAAGAAAGACATCAGGGTAATAGGTTAGTAAAAGAAAATCTAAAGCTGATCCTCACTAAACCAATCGGTGTATCACCTAGTGGAATAGGTGAGCTCAGGGGTTATCACCAATAGTGACAGTGGCTCACCCTCAAATAGTACCACAACTCGGTGATAGGGAGGTCTTATCGACAATGCACTGAATCCAATTAGCGAGCCCAATGAAGCTTGCCAAATGTGCTCAACACAAGGCCTCCTCAACTGTGAGATTCAGTGCTCTTGGGTTCCATTTAGGGCATCGTAAAACATTCGGGGTACCACAAAAAAAGCCTCAGACCCATTGTAACGCACCACAACATAAAAGAATGGTTCGAACCATCCTCCGTATGCGTATAGGTGCGAACCCCTTGATTTCTAAATTATGTTGAGGTCCATCACTAAGTTTGGTAAGTGTATTAAATGTGTTTTAGGGTCGTAAAGTGCCTCAAACACCAAGCCAAGTTCAAAACCTTTCTACCGGCTAAGTTTTTCTCAAGAGTTTATGCAAGGGTCAACATCAAATAACCATATATCTCAAAATATATTTCATTAGGTAGCCCATGACCTATCAAATTAGAGTTCTATGAGCCTTCTTTCCACACCTCCAATTTTGCATCAATCAGAGTTTTGAGTAGAAAGGTATGGTCATTTCACTGAAACATGCCTAGATTGACAAATTCGGTGAAGACACCTGTCCATTCGGTGACTCACTGAATGGTTTGGCGAATCACCGAATTACTTCTCAAAAATTTCCAAAAACCTTCAATCCCTGAATGTTTTAGTGATCTAAAGCCCCATTTGGTGATCCGCTGAATATTTTAGTGAAGAGACATCTAGATCATCGATTTGGCTGACGGGATTCATTAAAAAGTTGTTTTCTTACATTCCTAGAAGGGTATTCTTTACCTTTTACCCTCAATCAACTTCTCTAAGTCCATCTTACAACCTAAGAACATAATTATACGTATAACAACTCTCAAGATTCAACATTCACCTTCTTCCTAAGATCAAGAACTCTAAAAATGAGAATTCTTCAATTTCACAATATCTAAAGGCTCAAAGCTCAATATTCCCTTCAAGAATCCTAAGGTTTTCCATCCAAGTATCTTCTCTACTCTTCATCTCCAAGAAAACCATATATATAAGGATTTCTAAGTTCAAGTCATAAGACTCTAAGGCACAAAGTTGAGTTCTTCCTTCTAAATCTCATCTTCTCAGGTATGTAAGTCTTCAATGAGAGTATTCCTTTTGATCTCACACCTTAAATATTTTGATTCTCAAGAATTTTACAAAATTGTTAGAAATAAATCTAGGGCTTTTATAAAATTATGATCTTTCTTCAAGAAACTATGTTTTCATTGTTTCACTTTGGTTTGAAACCTTATGGTACTGATTTAGTATGATTTTTATGGTTATTCAAACCCTTATTGCTTTTAAGCATGAAAACAAGCATGATATGAATTACAACCTAAATATATGTTATTTTAAGATATGACTTTTGAGCTTATCCTCATATATGATTCAAGATGATAAGTGTTTTCATACCTATTAGCATGATATGAATTACAACCTAAGTATTTGTTATTTTAAGATATTACTTTTGACTGAGCCTCATATATGATTCAAGATGATAAGTGGTTTTAATACCTATGAGCATTATGTGAATATATATTGCTTTGTGAGTACTATTTAGTACCGAGAGGACGTGGGTTTAGAAAACCCAGATAGCTATGCGCCAATGTAGGACTATGTTTCACCACTTTATCAGTTGAACTTCTGGCCCTGAGAGGCTCAGATTAGTGGATCCACATAGATATGGTCCTATACTCTGGCAAGGTATAGTAGGACAACCCTTCAAACTGGGTTAGCTATTGAACATGATGAGCTCAAATGATGTATGTCTGTTAATAATAAACTCCCTAGTTATGCATTTTTATGATATGTTTTAAGTATATATGGTTCATTCTAAGTATGCTATTTTATGTATATGATTATGCAAGACTACTGAAAGGACTCAACTATATGTAAATGTGCTTTTTCAAAAGAGATTTTGTTGATACTTATTCATGGACTCCAACTGTTTTCCCTTCAGCTCTTTTACTATACATATAATTTAGGAAATTTTATTTCATTGTCCTTATTTATGCCATTTTAAATGATTATGTTGGTGTCCTTTACTTATTCAGTACATTCTACGTACTGACACGTACTATTCTCTATGCTACATCCTATCATGTAGATTTTGATGTTCATTCTCAAACTTATGGCTAGTGATGTTACAATATTTCTAGCTAGCATTTAGTGAGCCCTCCTTATTTGTGGACTCCATGGATTTAGAATTATAGACTTCCTTTATGTAAAACATTGGTTTGGAGGTAGCTGGGGGCCGTTTCCCACAAACTATATTTTCATTCCAAGTATTAGAGTTTGTATTTCAAACATTAGTGATGTAGTTTGATGGTTTTATTGATTCTACATTTTCATTTAGTCTTACATAAAGATTATGTTTCTGCTACCACAATTGGTCCTTTTGTTATGCTTTATATGTATGCCGTGGGTTAGCTTGGGGTCATTTGTGGTTCTAGGTACCATGTCCCAGCTGGGGTGTAGACTCGGGTCGTGACAAACTTGGTATCATAGCAATAGGTTTAAGTGTCCTAGGATGTCTAAAAAGTCACATCTAGTAGAGTCCTTTTTATGGGTGTGAAGTGCGCCACACTTATAAAGAGGAGGCCATTGGATGTTTAGGAAATACTTTTCCTTCTTTCATACTCTTGATCGTGCAATAGAGCTATCCCCTAATAAACATATGCAAATTCATGCATTGTTCTAATTCCACTAATTATTCCTTATTTTCGAGGTGATATAAGTAGTAAAGCTCAGTTTCTATCTATAAAGTGTCCTCAGATTGAACTATTAGCATTTCAGAAACCATAAAAGGGGCTTGAGAGGAGCCCATTAATGTGCTTTAGGCCTTTAATTTGAAATATTATGTCCACATTTATGTGAATCGTGTTGTGGAGCAAAAATATGATATGCATTCAGATTCTTCTATAATCCTTTGTTATATATAACTTTCATGAAAGTAGAAAGTATGTGTCCATATTCTTGGGTAGTATTGTCACCCATAAGATAGTGTGATTTGAGATGTTATGATTTATTAGTAGAAGGAACCAAAATGAGGAGTGTAAATCTTGAAGTGTAGTAGCCATAAGAGTGGATAATGAATTATCAAAGTGTAGAATATGTATATATACATAGAAGTTAGGTATCCATTAAGTAAGAGCTGAGGTTATATGTCTCTTAGGTGTTAACTAAGGCATAGTAAGTTGATGTAGATCTCATGGTAGAAGGTAGAGAGAAGTCATTGGTTAGGATGACTTAGGTTATAGTTGAACTTGGAAAGGAGTTTATGATATAGGTCGTTGTTGAAAGTATAAAGTGGTTAAACATTGATAGATCTAGGATGCACAATGTGACAATGAAAAGGAATCACTTGATGCTGATAAGAGTTATGAATGTAGTTTATACATTTGGATGGATAAGTAGTAGTGATGTGGGAAAAGAAGGACATGGTAATGTATTGTAATTGGATAGAATGTGAGATTAAGATCGACTACCGTTAGTATGAGATTCTAGTGGACAAGTGTTTCTCAAGTTAGAATAGTATGTAAAGTTGAGTTGTTAATCATGTATTGTTTTAGGCACTTAGTTGAAATGTGAATGATCACCAATGTGGAAGTAAATAATAGTTTGCGGAATAGTGATGCTAGTTTTATGGAATTGATCTAGTAGGCTTGAATTATCATATGTGAGAATTAAGTTTATGAATGTTCAGTAAGGGTGATGGTTCAAGTATAATATAGATGTGATCCATAGGTGAGATGATGAATGATGACTAAGTCAATAGATAAAGGAGATCCTTAAGTGCTAGGAAGAGAGAAGTGAATTCAAGGTAATATATCGTTGCTTGATATTCTAAGATTATTTCGAATTATGTATTTCTAGTTGGTACTTATTTTAGTATCTAAGTGTGGAGAAGGCTAAGTATAGTATGTCTTATATGGTGTTTTTAAGAGTTGAATCGAGTATTTAGAGATAAACGGTGTGGTGTCTCTTAGTGAAGCTCTATTCTCTAATGATTTAGAAGGATTTGAACTTAGAGGTGTGATGTCAGTATAATAACAAGAAAGATTAGATTATGAGGTTCTAGGGGAATTGGTTATGTTTTCTAGTAAGAATTAAGTTATATGATGATGAGTATAGAATCTAGAAGAAGTTAAGAGTGGTATCTCTGAAAGGAATATCATATAATGATGCTAGTATCCTCTAAATACAATTTTTCCCAATAAGTTAAGAGTTCATGTGTATATTATCTTTGAGTTTAGGGGATATGGGATAGGTCCTTATACTTGGAATGTCGGCATTGATCTAAGGGGGAGGTGATAAGGAGGAGAACCAAATCAAGTCTTGTGAATCAGATTGTGATGCATTTCGGAAGGAGTTATGATGACATGGCAATTAATTTATACTCTAGATTATTCTTCAAATTTCAACCACTACGACACTCTACTCATATTATACATGTTAGCATTGTGCCCATGACCCATACTCATGCACATCATTCATATTCCTGCCCATGCTCATATTCTAGAATAGAAAAAATAGCTTTAGAACAACGACCCACTTATTACTCCATGAATCTATGATGTCTAGCTCTACGATATACAAATCATGATGTATGCACCCATGATTTCTCAGTATTCTCAATCCTATGTACTTATGATACATTCTTGGTGACGATTGAAATCATAATATGTTATGTCTTTATTTCCATATTTCTTGAACAACTCGTGGCTTTGATTTCATTGTTCTAAGCCCTACTTACGTTCACCCATGATGATGATAGATTGTTATGACATGTTCTAAGCTCAGAATGCCTCTATATGTATGCTTTATGCCTCAAGTACAAGACATACTCGTGCCTATTACACTCATCTCTTTACATTCCTCATTTATGAATGTCAAAATCACGATAAGTATAATCTATGATTTATCGATATATTTCTTATTCGAGACCCTCATGTTCTAGTCCTTCAGTGACCCTACCTATGTTGAAATAATGTTATTAATAGAATCTAAAGGATGGTTTTAGATGGGAAGATTGTTTTTCCTCACCGACAAGATTTTGGTATGCTCATTCTACCTATGATTATAAAAGTGGAGGGATATCAATGATCTAAAATATGGAATAGTCAGATGAAAATTCTTGGTGTGTCTCTTTGTAGTAGTCCTAGAGAAGTTTAGCGTGTAAAGACGTTAGGAAAGCTAAAGACTATTGGATGGGTTGGTTATTTGTAAGTCCATGAAATGGTTATAGTGATAGGCTTGAATATTATGTTGTTAACATATGGATGAATGCATTTTGCACTAGAAGTTTCTTGATTTGAACTCGAGGTTAGTTAAATGGGGTGGTAAGAAGAAGTAGTACTCTTGAGATGGAATTCCCTACAGAAATATAGGATTAGAACATTCATCTTACGTGCAGCACCTTATGACTCTAGGTTAGGCTTGAACATGGTGAAGCATGCAGTCAGAATTAGACTTGAGTAGAAGGAGTCACATATATCCTTGTGGGTGTTATAAGTTGCCTCTATTGAAGGGTAGCATTCCAAAGGAGACACATAGTAGGAAGTGTTGCTAGGTTTAAAGGTCATTAGTCATATCTTTCTAGGTATAGTAGAACTATTCTTACTTCATGCCTATGGTACCCACATCTCATGTCTAGTAGCTTCAGATGGTGTGTGGCCCATGTTCAATCTATATCATTCATATTTTCTAAACCTATGTTCATGTCTTACACAAATTATGCCTATGATTCCCTCCACTAAACATTATAAAAGTTCTCTTTTCAAGTCTTACAGAGGCCAACGGAGGTCAAGTTCATGTCTTTGTTTATGTTCTTCATGCCTATGCTAGTTTTTGCTCTAAGCTCATGCTTTTACATTTGTATCATTGATTTCTAGACCCCTATTATCGGTACGATTCAGTTCATGCTATTATATGCATTACAAATAGCCCAAAGAAATCTTAACTTACTCTATCACATGTCTATTCTAGATTTGATCTTCATTCAAGGACGAGTGAACCCATGAGGGAGATATTGTAACGCCCCACAACATCTAAGCAAAGGTTCAAACCCTCCTCCACATGCATATAGGCCTGAACCTGATGATTTCTAACTTGTACATATATGTTAAGGTCTATTACTAAATGTGGTAAGTGTATCAGATGTATTTTAGGGTCGTAAGGTACCTCAAACACCAAGCCAAGTTCAAAACCTTTCTAGTGGAGAAATTTTCATAAAAGTTCATGCAACGGTCAACTTAAAACAATCATATCTCTCATCATATAATGAATTAGGTGGCCAATGACCTATCACATTAAAGTTCTATGAGCTATTTTTCCAACGCCACCAAGTTTGCATCAACCAGAGTTCGGAGTAGAAAGTTATGGTTGTTTTACTGCAACATATCCAGACTGAGAAATTCACGAGGATATCTATCCATTTGGTGACTCGCTGAATGGTTTGGCGAATCACCAAGTTACCTTGCCGAAATGTCCTGAAAACCTTCAATCTCTAAATATTTTGGCGATCTAAAGCCCCATTTGGCGATCCACCGAATATTTCAGCAAGGGGGCATCTATATCGACGATTTGGCCGATGGAATTGATTAAAAGGTCATTTTCTTTGATTTTTATGATCTTCTTACATTCCTAGAAGGGTATTCTTTACCTTTTACCCTCAATCAACTTCTCTAAGTCAATCTTACAACCTAATAACATCATTATGCGTATGCCAACTCTCCAAATCCCCAATTCTCCTTCTTCAAAATATCAAGAATTCCAAGAAAGAGATTTCTTTAATTTCACAAGATGTAAAGGCTCCAAGTTTAAGATTCTCTTCAAGAATCCTAAGATTTTCAATATAAGATTCTTGTCCACTCTTCATCTCGAAGAAAAACATGTATAGAATGATTTCTCAAGTTCAAGCTATAAGAATCTAAGTCACGAAAGCGAGTCCTTCCTTCTAAGACTCATCTTCTTAGGTATGTAAAGCCTCAATGTTTCTCTCTCATGCCTAAATTGTTTTGATTCTCAAGAATTTCATAAGATTGTTAGACGTAAATCTAGGGCTTTTATGAAATTATGATCTTTCTTCAACAAGCTATGTTTTCATTGTTTCACTTTGGTTTGGAACCTTATGATACTGGTTTAGCAGTATTTTTATGGTCATTCAAACCCTTATGGATTTTAAGCTTGAAAACAAGCATGATATGAATCACAACCTAAATACATATTATAAGATATGACTTTTGAGCTTAGCCTCATATATGATTCAAAATGATAAGTGGTTTTCATACCTATGAGAATTATATGAATATATGTTGTTTTGGGAGAACTATCTAGTATTGTGAGGACGCGGCTTTGGAAAACCCAAGTCCTATAACTAGGCGCCAACATAGGATTATATTTCACCACTATATCGTTTGACTTTTTGACCCTGAGAGGCTCAGATTAGTGGATCCATATAGATATGATATTGTCATATACTCTAGCAATCTATAGGGCTTCCCTCCCAACTGGGTTAGCTGTTGGACGTCAGGAGCTTACATGATGTATGTCAGTTATAAGAAACTCCCCAATTTTGCATTTTTATGATATGTTTTATGTTTATATGGTTCATTCTAAGTATTCTATTTTATGTATATGATAATGCAAGACTACTGAAAAAACTCAACTATATGTAAAAGTGCTTTTTGGAAAGAAATTTTATTGATACTTATTCATGGACTCCAACCGTTTTCCCTTCAGCTCTTTTACTATGCATATGAATTTGGAAATCTTATTTCACTGTCCTTATTTATGCCATTTTAGATGATTATGTTGGTGTCCCTTATTTAGTACATTCCATGTACTGACACATACTTTTCTCTGCTGCATCCTTTTATGATGTAAATTTCGGCATTCGTGCTTAGACTCATGGCAAGTGAGGTTACAACATTTTCAGTTAGCATTTGGTGAGCACTCCTCATTTGAGGACTTCACGGATTTAGAATGCTGGACATTCTTTATGTCAAACTTTGGTTTTGAGGTAGCTGGGGGCCATGTCCCGGCAGACTATGTTTTCATTCCAGGTATTAGAGGTTGTATTTCAGACAGTAGTGATGTAGTTTCATGGTTTTATTGATTCTTCATTTTCTTTCAGTCTTATGTTAAGAATATGTTTCAGCTTCCACAATAGTTCTTGTGTTATACTTTGATATGTATGCCAAGGATTAACTTGGGGCCACTCGTGGATCCAAGTATCGTGTTTCGATTCGGGTGTATACTCGGGGTGGTGAAACCCATTTTCCATATGCAACCTAATCACAATTTCAACCCTAGTTAACATCACGATGCATGCAAGATCAAGAATTAACCTACCCACGCTGATTCTAAGGCACGGGGTACTCATACTTCCTCCAATTCAATCAAAAACTCATCAACATGATGATTTTTTTCATGACCTAAGCTACCCCCTAGATGTGACATGTCGAATAGGATCCCAAAAGACCCTCCACAAGCCACTTGACATAAGCATGACACTATGATGATAATAATAAAATATGAAAAGAATCATAAATCTAGAAGAAGTTTCAAGATAAAGACTTAACATAGGAAAATCTCCATACAAAGCTTGTAATGAGGAAAAAACATACTAGTCTGACATAAGCCTCTACTACAAAAATGTGGTTAGGACAAACCCCTAAACCATGAATAAGTATGAAACTTAAATGACATAAAAGTTATACAATGATTAAGTGTGATCTCGCCCTCAAACCATGAGGACTCACAACTAGCAACCAAACCTGAGCAATCCAATCTAGCCATGACCAAATGGAGGAACATCGAATCCTATCTTATAAAACAATATAGGCACAGGAGATATATGCATCAATACTTTAAATGTATTGAGTATGATGAAAGTTCATAAACATAAACGTGAAATGTGTTAAGTATAGAAACCATGTTGATGCATGACCAAGTAAAAATGTATCGAAACTTGATAAGCTAAAATCATGAATCATGGGACAACATAACAATAAAACCTTAAAACAAAGCCATATTTCTTTTGTGAGATGTTTACCATTAACCAACATAGACCATGTGAGCTATAACATGGAATTCGATGTCTTTTCCAAACAGAAAAGAGATTGTCCTACTTTCCAAGGTAAGGAACATATTCTTTATGCTTAGGTGGATCCACTAGCTATGTCTAATCGGGATAAAATCCTACAGGGCACATAGTTATGGGACAAGGGGATTGCTTCTAGAGTTCCAACTTCTACTAACGGGAAAACCTCCATCTCAATGTCTTCTCGGTGCTAAGTAAAATCCTAACGGAAATAAGCATAATCATAGTCATCTCATAATACTTGAAAGGGTAAGAATCTAGTAATACAAATCCAAATCATAAACTTCATATCATAGAATAGCTCCTTTCAACATCATGATTTCATAACATATTCATAAAGACACTTATCTTAAGCATCAAAAACATGATCATCTTTATAGTGAGATTACTTCAATTGGAAGCAACCTTCCATAAAACATTTTGATACTTCATCTAAAAACATCCTTTATTCATAAATTCCTCAATTTCATGATGCATGCATAATTTCATAACATAGTTCATAATAATAACATTAGCATATAGCATGGGTTCATGTGAAATCCATTGAAAACATCTAAATTGAATCACATCATGCATAATAAGATCAAATATAGGCAATTGAATTATAATTACTCGAACCCATGAAGAATCATATAAAACCCTCGAAATTGGGTGAAATCTTGAAGAGGAATTTGAGAAATCTTGGGACTCAATGGATGGAAAGGGATCCATTGATGAATTTCCCACATACCTTGATGACTCCAAGATTTGGAATTGGAGAAGGAGACTTGAAGGCTTGAAGAACACTAGTCTAATTGAGATAATCCTTGGAGAGAATTTGGAGATAAAATCTTGAGAGCTTTTGAGTGAATGAGAGGGAATGGTGATTTTTAAAGAGTAAAATCTATTATAGGTCTTAGATATAGGGTCAAAACGATATAGTTTAGGTGTTAAAAAGTAGGAAAAGACCCAAATAACTCTGAATAAAAACTACCAAACAGACCCTATGGATCGACCTATGGTCTTTAAGAACTTCAACAAACCAGACTAGTCATCTGTAGAACCTGTTATTGGGACAAATATTTTGTTCAAGCTCCATGAGACCCTTCCTACGGGTCTTCAAAGCTTCTACGGCCCATAGGCTTTCATCGTAGAACCCAAGTCCATCAAAATTTCACCAAGTCTGGGACCTTTTTTATGAATCACATTATACGGCTCACTAGGGTTCCTATGGACTGTCCTATGTGTCTGCAGACCCTCATCTGAGACTTGAGAAATTCCAAGTATTTCAACCATTTCAACGACTACGTTTCTACGGACCGTACGACCTTGTACGGTCCGTAGATAGGCTCGTAGGAATTGCACCAATAACCATTTTCTGCATCTTTTCTTTCTAATCCACTGACCAATTTCTGAGGTGTTATAATATCTCCTCCTTGGGAACATTCATCCTTGAATGAGATTCAACAAGCATGAATAGAGTAAAAAAAGAGATCTAAAAATCCAACATGAATGCAAATCATATCATAGAGCACATAAACAAGAAGTAATCCACCCTAAGCTAAAACATAAACTTAAAACAAGTTTTCATGAACATGCATGCATATGGAAACATGAGAATAGCTAAAACGCATGAATCTGAAAGAGTGAACATGAGAAGCTTAATACCTCAAGTCAGAGCAGAAATGGAGGGAAAGAGATGTGGACTTGGACATCATATGGCTTGGCATCCTAAGTAGCACCCTCAACTAATTGATTCCACCACAGAACTTTCACGGAAGTAACTTCTTTGTTTCTCAACTTTCGAACTTGATGATCCAAGATTTCAACCAGAACCTCTTCATAAGAAAGACTTTTCTTAACACAAAAACTCTCCAACGGCACGACATAAGTAGGATCACCAACATACTTTTCCAACAAGGAAGAATGGAACACCAGATGCACTGATGCCAAATCAGAAGGCAAATATAATTCATAGGCTACCTTGCCAAAAGGCCTCAAAATCTTATATGGGCCGACATAACGGGGACTAAGCTTACCTTTCTTTCCAAATATCATCACACCCTTCATAGATGATATTTTCAAGTAAACCCAATCATCAACATCGAATTCAAACTCTCTTCTTCTAACATTGGCATAAGACTTTTGTCGAATTTGAGCTGCTTTCAACATCTCTCTAATAAGTCAAACCATTCCATAGCCTCATGAACCTACTCAGACCCTATCAAAGAGACCTCAACAACTTCAAACCAACTAATAGGAGACCTACACCTCCTACCATAGAGAGCCTCAAAAGAAGTCATTTGGATACTTGAGTTATAACTATTATTATAAGCGAACTCAATCAAAGACAAGTGATCATACCAATTACCCTTGAAATCTATCACGCAAGCTCTCAACATGTCTTCAAAACTCTGAATAGTATGCTAGGCTTGACCATCGGTCTGAGGATGAAAAGTCATACTAAGCTTCACTTGAGTACTAAGACCTTTCTGAAAATACCTCCAAACACTATAACAAATTCGATTATCACGGACAAATAATTTCGTCACTAAAAATCTTGTGAGACGAAAAATAATTCGTCATTTAGTTGTCACTAAATGTGTGTCGCTAAAAGTATACAAAGACGATTTAGTGCTTCGTCGCTTTAAGTATTATATTAACTACAGAAAGAAAAACCGTTCCCAAATGCATAAACAATTGTGATAAATTTATTTGTTGTAAAAAATATATTTTTTTATAGTTAATAGTATGCTTTGTCACTAAAAAGGTTATTACTACTGACAAAATTATATCATCGTTAATTATTTTACTTCAATCAGTGACGAAATCAATTGTCTCTAAAGTTATATTTATTTCGTAGTTGAACAAAATCTAATTTCGTCACCAATGACTATATTTTATATACAAAAAATTATTTTGTCCTTAAATGTATTAATTAGGAAAAAATTTATTATTATAAAAAAGGTTAATAATTTTATTGTTAAATCTATCATTTTGTCGTTGTTGAAAGTTACCTTTGATGAAGAAATATTTTGTCACTAATTACTAACAATTGATGACATTTAATTATTTTATATTGATATTACTTATTAATCATATTAATTGATATATAATCATAAATCTTGAAAATGATTTAATCCCATTATTCAATTGCAATTATAATACTTTCCACTTTCAAATACACAAATAATTTCTTTTCCATATTATCCCAACCCAATTTTGTTTAACCCCTCCCCAGGAGCTCCCACATTATGCTTCCTTGGGGACTCGAACTCACAACCTTAAGGTTGGAAGTGAGGAGTGCTTACCATCTGATCAACTCTCTCTTATCTCACATTTTTATTTAATTTTTAACTTCATTCACCTTTTTCAAATTTAACTTCTATAGAAATGATATATTATATGATTATTTATACACATACACAAATGCATAAAATTTACCACCCACAATTCATTCAAATGTAGATTATATTTTATGTCTGCCAATATTTGGCAAGAGTTTGCACAATAATTGTTTTCAATATAAACCCCATATTGTATTTATCCATATCCAAATGGCTGAAAGTCATTCTCTCTTCTCATTTTACATTCACTAAATCAAAGATGTACAAATGTGTTTGGTATGAGGAAAAATATTTATATATTTTTTCATTTTGATTGGTTTATATGTTTGGGTATGTGTATGTTTAAGTTTAACTTCTATCTTATTTTTTATTTTCTATATTGATAAATGAGTTTTAATTGTCATTAATAAAATATTATTATTTAAAATTTACTTATCCTTTAAATAGATAATTTTTTAAATTTATAATAAAGTCCACGACTATTTTTATTAATTGAATTTGGTATTACGTGGTTGAAACATATAGTACAAATAATGGACCAAATAAATTACTAAGAAAACTTTGAACTTACGTCCAAAATCTTTATAAAAATAATAGAATTAGTGGGGACCACCAAGTTGCCACAAATATATATATATATATATATATATATATATATATATATATATTTGTATATTTGTGTTGTTTAATTATGTATAATAGTATAAAAGTGTATATACAAGTCTATACATTTGTGCATAGTAAGTGTATAAGATCTCCTGTCAAAAAAGATAATACAAGTGTAGTTTAAAAATATGGGCTATGTACATGTAGTTATTTAATTAGACTGTATATTTTTTTAAATATCTTTAAATATATTCAATACGATTTTGTCATTTTATTTATTTAGTTCATAAATTTAAAAAATTATTCAATACAATTATAAATTTATATGAAATTAAACTTTCGACTTTATTAAAAAAATCTAATAATCGGTTCAATTCGATCAGTAAATCAATTGTTTTTAAAAAAACATCGATACCCATAACTATAGTACTTCATCATAATATATTTGAAGTCCTAGTTTGTTAATTTCTTTCATTTGTGCTTTCATTTTTTAGTTTATTTCAATTTTCACACTAATAGAAAAAGTTAATAGAAATTCATGAAATATTCCGAACCTTTGCAAAGTCTAAGTTTGTAAGTCGATGTTATCTCTGTATAGTTGCTCTACGTATGTATGTGGAATCACTATTAAATATGTATCATATTTTTAGACAGAAGCAAATAGATCGACTTAGTCTATGCAGTTTACCAATCACAAAATCAATAGACACACATAAAAATTAGCACCAAGACTTGATAAATTAATTTTTCTGTCGTCTTTATTGATGAAAGTGTATCAAATAAAAAACAAAAGTATTAAGCCAACAAATATTAGTGATCTAGTGGTAGAATAGTACCCACACACGGTACTTATAACCTGGATTGTATTTTTCAAACGATGCATTTTATAATAGCACAATTTAAGAAAATTGATGAATTGAATTAGGTCGATTTAATTTTTTCATTTTTACAAAATCGACCTAATTCGTTGTTTTTAATTTTTTCCCTCGCCAATTAACGAATGGACTCTGTTTATTTCTTATGAATCACTTGTATTATTCTTTTTGTAAGTTGTCACTTGTAATTATGGAGAACTGTAGCAAAAAAAAATTGTATTTAGGTATGAATTTTTTTCGTAGCAAATAGTTGAATTATTCACTACAAATTTTAAGTCGTCGCTATTTAACACCTTACGTATTTTGTAACAATTTTTTGTCGTCACTAAATCACAAATTGATTAGAGACAATAAAATATTTGTCACCATTTATTTATATTATCAGTGACGAAAATAAATATCATAATTAAATCTAAATTTTTATAGGTAAAACTTATAATATTTAACTACGAACTCCAATTTGTTGATATTGTAACAACATACTTTTTTAGACGAAGTTTTTTGTGTCCAATAATTAATAAATTTTAAGAAAAAAAATAATTTATCATAAATTAAATACATTATTAGTGACGAAATAATTATCACCGATAACATAAAATATGTGACTAACACTACTTAACAAAAGGCGCAAATTAACTTTTTGGTGAGAAACTTTAGTGGACAATACTTTGCTACGGATTTTTATGTTTCATCACTAAAAGTATGTGTCTTATATATTTAAGCACGAAAAGTAAATTTTGTCACTAAAAGTGAAAAATTAGTGACGAATTTGATGTCGTAGCTAATAATTTCGTAGCTATATATCATATTTGTTGTAGTGAAAACTGAGTACCCCTATCAGAGACAAAGGACAAAGGAACTCCATGCATGTTCACCATTTCCTGAATATAAAGCCTAGCATATTCTTCGGCTGAAATAAAGTCTTCACGAGAAGAAAATGAACTGACTTCGTCATTCGATCTACAACAACCCAAAAAGAATCAAACTACCCATGAGTAGGAGGTAAACCTGTAATGAAGTCCATATTCAAATCTTTCCACTTTCAAGTAGGAATGCTAATGTCTTTGAGCCAAACCTCCCAATAAATGATGCTCAACTTTCAGTTTTTGAAAATTTGGACACTTAACCACAAATTCCACAATATCTTTCTTCATCCCATTCCACCAATAGACCTCCTGTAAATCACGGTTCATCTTGGTGGGTCCCAGGTGAATAGAATATCAAGGATTGTGAGCTTTCACCAAAATATGATGCCTCAACTCATCAACATTTGGAACACATAGCCAACCTTGGTAACGAAGAACACCATCTCCCCCTTGGGAGAAAGCCTCAATAGCTTTTTCGAAAACCACCTTCTTCAACTCAACCATAGTCGGATCAAGATCTTGCTTATCTTTCACATCCGAAACAAGAAACGATTTTGAGCTATTCTAAACAATGACACCACCATCCTCGAATTCAATCAAGTGAATTCCCAATCAAGCTAATCTATGAACGCTACGAGCTAATTCCTTCTTACCATCCTCAATGTGAACAATACTACCCATCGACAATCGACTAAGAGCATCGGCCACAACATTTTCCTTACTCGGATAATAAAGAACACTCATGTCATAATCTGTCAAGAACTCAAGCAACCTTCTTTGACGAAGATTTAAATACTTTTGCCTAAACACATATTAAAAACTTTTATGATCGGTGAACACATACGGGACGTATACTAGTTCGTAGGAACTTGCATCTTGTAAGTTTCCTGCAACTATTCTACCCAAACTTAAACTTCCAATTTCTGAGGTGTTACAACTACCTAAAGGAGGTTGAGGATGTGACCAATTATGTTCCTCTTGTGTTGCTAGTTCTTCTTCTATTTGACTGGGGTTGTCTAATGAGGGTGCTTTATCGAATGTCTAGAAGGCTTGCATTTTTCTCTTTTTCACTAGGGGGCCTCCGCATCTGACTTTTGGCTCATTTCAATCATTCCAACCACCTTTGTTATCACATCAGAAGGAAAATAGAGAACATTAGTAGTTGCATACAATCTGCTTACTAAAATAGGGAAAGATATCGAGAGGTTATTTTGACAAGATTTCCATCTCATTTGCTTGGCCACCACCTGCCATAATTGATATGAATGCCAAACATTAAGCATGCTATTAGGATGGCTGCCTCATAGGTAACCCGCTGGTCATTCTTTGAGGACATGACTCTCATGCAGACAAACTCCAACAAAAGCTTTGCTTCAAAGTTCAGATCTTGGCAGCTAATATCTCCACCCATTTATGCCCAGGTAAGATAGCCCATGGCTATGATTCCACCCTCCCAATACATTTGGGTCTGTTTATTGGCTAACCTTCTTGTAAACTTTGCTCAATCATCAAGTTGGTCACTTCAAAACAGAGAATTTATAGCTATTGGGGTTACATCAATCTCCATTCCCCTAATCATGACGGATGGCAAGTTGGGATATTTTTCCACGGGACCTTTATGGTTCAATGCATCTTGTCTCGATTGATGGGAGGCACAAAATTTGGCGACTAATTCTTCGAAGTAACCGCTAGGAACATTTGCAAGGGGCAGCCAATCCCTTATAGTAAACTGGTAGATTATGTTTGAGAACTCATTTCCCAAACCCCTCAAATTAAATCCCTTTTCCTTTGTAATTGAACAGGTATCTTTGAATAATATGTAGTATCATTTCATCCCTTGGACACAAAATTTCAATTGCTTTTCATTGGCTGAAGTTGTTAGGGCTTTGATGATGTCTGCTTGTTGCTAGCACTATCAGGAAGATTTCTCCAAGAAGACATTTGTTTTCTACAACATTGCATGTTAGGCACTAAATACAATTTCATATTTTTGGCTTTTCAATTTATGAGATGAGAGATAAACTAAAATATGTTACAAAAGAAAAAGAATAAGAGTGTAAAAATAAATTTAACAATTAACCTCAACGTGTGAATGTCTTTTGACCGACGGTTGTAGATGCATAATTGTAACATTCCAGTTCAAGTGTCGCCTTCAGTCGGAAAACTGATAACTATTTAGATAAACCAGCATTACATCTTCATTTAGCCAATGGAGACATGTGTTTCACAAGTGAAACGCCAGTCTAAGGTTTATGGAATAGTGAAGTTCCTCACCTGACTGGGACTGCACTTGCAAAACGCAGGGCATACATTATGAAACGAAGTTGCTTCACAGTCACCTCAAAATTGGTCAAAATTCAAAACAACACTTCCTAAATCAAATCCAATGGGTACTCAGACTTTCCCAATGGGTTCACAAGGCATTCATATCAAACTTTTTGGCAATTTCTCTTAAGAAGGATGCTAACCGGTCTATCATTGAGAATTGATAAGAACACAAACATGTAATTTAAGCAATTTAAGAACTCTCATTCACTATTTTATCCTCACCACAAGAATAGAAAGCACTCAAATTAGATAACAAATACAAGGTAATGCTGCTCAATCACAAATTTCAGCCCAAAAATAAAAGATTCACATAATGACAAATTTGCAATTAGGAATGATGTCACCCACTCCATCATAGAACAATTTCATGCACTACGTAAACATAATGGGTTACTCAGAATTTACCTTAAAATGCAGATTTCAAGCAAATTAAGGTAGATTTCTCATGCTAAACATCATATTCCAACAAATTTGCTTAAGATCTAACAATTTTAAACATTAAGCCTTTTTAAAATATAAATTTCAAGTTAAAGCCTAGTGGGTTTTGAATAAAAACTTAACAAAAACATGAATTTATTACCACAAAATCACATTATCAAGCTTAAAATCACACAAATAGAGTAAAATACTAGGTTTGCAGATAAGAGGAAGAAAAAGTAAGAGGTTCAATGGTGGTTTTCAAATTTTGGACTCAAGAACTTACTTCAAAGGAAAATTTTGGATTTCTTTAGAGGATTTACTAATTTGGGGAAAGAAGGTAAAGGGTTTATATAGGGAAAGGTAAGTGTAAGGGGTGGTTTTGTAGCTGAGAAAATGAAGGGTTTGAGAAATGGATGGATGTGGGTATGGAGTTAAGGAAAATGTATAAGGAAGAAGGTGAAGGGTTTTAGGAATTTTGGATTTAGGAAAAAGGTTTGTTAAAATTCTGTCCTTTGAATTTCTCAAGAGCCAAAATTAAAATCTCTTTACTTGACTTGTGTGTGATAGGTGACATGCCAATCAGAATCGGCTCTACGCCGCTCGCAGCGTAGACCCTGTGAATTAGTTCCACTGTACTGGGTCAGACCGACGCTTCGACTAGCATTGTACAATATCCACCCAATGGTTTACCGGTTAAGCATAGATTCAAAAGAGTTTTCTCTATTTGATGGAAATCTACGTTTAACTGGAGATGTACAATACGCGACCAAATTTTTTCTAGTCTAGCGCACATGGCATATATGTCTAATTTTACTTTCTTTACTTAGCTTCCTTTTTGCACCCCTAAAATACACTAAAATCAACAACATAAAGTGAAGTAAAAAGAAATAAAGAAAAATGCTTGGGTTTCCTCCTAAGAAGGGCTTGACTAAACTCCGCACCACGATGCAAGTAACTCACAATCAACTGATGTCGAGTGGTAATTCCCTTTCTCATGGATCTTTCACCAGGTAATACACATAGTCTTTCATCGATATTACCCCGCACTCGTCAGGTGGCTTTGCAGGCATATCCACCTTAAACTTCATCAATTCATCACCAACTCTAAATTGGAGCTCTCAAAGATCCACATCAATAATAGATCTTCCCGTAGAAAAAATTGGTCGGCCCAAAATGATAGGCACATCTAGATACACATCGCAATACAATACCACAAAATCTACTGCAAGATGAACTTATCTACTTTGACTAACTGTCACAATCCAAAGTACAACCCAGATGTGACATGACAAATTGGATCCCGAGAGACCCTAAACAAGCCACTTGACATAAGCATGACATAATAAAATAAAAGAGAATATAAGCAATATAAGTCTCAAAGCTTTATATGACATAGGAGATACCAACAGAATACATAAGAGAATGCGCGGAACATTAACTAAGTCTGACATATGCCTTCTATCCATAGATGTGAGTAGGACAAACCCCTAAGTCACGAACATAGTCTGAAACTGAAAGACTAAGAAAGGAATAAAAGTTACAATGGAGTAGCCCTCATACCATGAGGACTAACTAATCGAAGTGATCAATAGCTGAGCAATTCCGCTCTAGCCATATCAAGGAGGAGGAGCGTTGGACTCTATATTATGAAATAATATAGGCACAATATGCATCAGTACTTTGAATGTATTGAGTATGGGGAAAATGCATAAAAAAGTAAATATGATAATATAGTGAATTTAAAACATGATATGCATGACAAAGTAAAATGTAGTAAATCCTTTAAAGTGAAATCATAAATCATGAAGGTCAATGCATATTTAAAAACCATAAGGGAAGCTTACATAAAACCTTTGAAGAAGCCGTATTTTATCTGTGGGATATTTACCGTTAACAAATAATAGACCATGTGAGCTATAACATGGAATCCAGTGTAACCCTCACATCGAAAAGAGAGGGTACTACTTTCCAAAGTAGGGACACCGTACATTCATTCTTGCTAAAGTGGATCTATAAGCTTAGTTCATTTAAGACAATCCTGCAGGGGCATGTAGTTTGGGACAAGGGAATTGGTACTAAAGACCAAACATCTACTAACAGTAAGGCCTCCATTCCAAAGTAATCTCGGTGTTGAGTAAATCCCAACGAAATAGACATAATAATAATCATACCAAAATACTTTGAAGGGCAATAATCAAGGACTACCAATCCAATCATAAATTCATATTAGAATAGCTCCTTTCAAAACCATGATTTCATATTTGTTCATCAAGACACTTACCTATCTAAGCATCTAAATCATGATTCCTTTCAAATGTGAGAAAACCTTTCACAAATCATCGACACTTCATCTTAAAAGCATCCTTTAGTCATAAATTATCAATTTCATAAAACATGCATAAGTCCATAATCATAATTCATAAGTTAATAATCATAATTCATATTCATGAAATAGGCATAGGCATGGGTTTGTATGAAATTAATTGAAAAACATGTAATTGAATCAAATCATGCACAATAAGATTGAATCATAATAAATTGAACCCATGAAGAATACATAAAATCCTAATAGAATTGGGTTGAAATCTTAATCGAGATTGAGATTCTTTTGGAATCCAATGGTTGAAAGGAATCCATTGGTGAAGTTTCCACATACATTGGGTAATCGAGGCCCCTAAATGCAAGAGAATGAGACCTTGAAACTTGAAACCCTAGCTTTTCACCTTAGGAGCTTGAGACAATTGGAGAAGCAAACGCTTGAGAGAATTTGTGAGCTTAAGTGAATGGGAGGGAATGCATAGATTTTGAAGAATAAAATCAGTTATAGGGTCAGTTATAGGGTCAAAGCGATATAGTTTAGGTGTTAAAAGGATAGGAAAAGACCCAATTAACCCTGACTTAACACTACCGTATGACTCCTACGGGCTCGACCTATAGATTATAGGAGTTCCTATGGTCCGTCCTGGCTAGTCATAGAGTCAAGTAGTGGAACCCAAAATCCTGAGCAATTTCCAATGGTAGTTTCTATTATCCTCAACCTTCCTACGGTCCGTAGACCTTTTTCGTAGAACCTAAATTACCAAAAATCCTTTAAGTCCAAAACACTTTCCACGGAACCTTTTTACGACCCATCTACATTCCTATGACTTATAGATCTCCTTAGTAGGACCTTCGATATCAAAAAACACTAACATTGGTTCACTCCTATGGGCACTTCCTACGACCCATAGTGAGTTTTACGACTCGTCTTATTAACCGTAGACCATAACCTCAGACTTGACATTTTCCAAAAACCCAACTCAAGTTGCACGAGTGACTTCTATGACCCATAGAGCTTTTTACGAACCATAAATGGGCTCGTAGGAACTGCAGCAACACATATTTGTGCAACTTTTCCATTTCCAACTCAACTTCAAATTTCTAAGGTGTTAAAAAATATCCTCCCCTTGGGAACATTCGTCCTCGAATGGGACTCAAGCTACCATGAATAGAGTAGGGAGAGAAACTAACAACCCAACATGAATGCAACTCACATCAAAATGCACATAAACAAGGAGTAATCGACCCAGACCTAAAACATACTTAAAACACGTTTTCATGAACATGCATGCATATGGAAACATGAGAATACTTAAAACGCATGAATCCGAAAGAATGAATTAATGCCTCAAGCTAAAATAGGAACGAAGGGAAAGAGATGAGGATACTTGGACATCATATCGTCCACGGCTTCCCAAGTAGCACACTCAAATATTTGATACCTCCAAAGAACTTTTACGGAAACAACTTCTTTATTTCTCTACTTCCAAACTTGGCAATCCAAGATTTCAATCACAATCACTTTATAAGAAAGACTTTTCTTAACTCCCAAACATTCCAATGATACTATGGATGTAAGATCACCAACACATATTTTCAACAAAGAGACATGGAAGATGGGATGCACCGAAGCTAAATCAGAAGGTAACTCTAATTCATAGGCCACTTTGCCAACACGCCTCAAAATTGGATATTGTCCCTCATATCAGGGACTAAGCTTCCCTTTCTTTCAGAACCTCATCACACCCTTCATAGGTGAGATTTTCAAGTAAAACCAATCATCAACATCAAGTTCAAGCTCTCTTCTCCTAACATCAAAATAAGACTTTTGTCGACTTTGAGTCATTTTCAACATTTCTCTAATAAGTCGAACCTTCTCCATTTCCTCATGCACCAACTCGGGCCCATTCAAAGCGACCTCACCAACTTCAAACTAACTAATAGGAGACCTACACCTTCTACCATAGAGAGCCTCAAATGGAGCCATTTTGATATTTGAGTGATAACTATTATTATAAGTAAACTCGATCAATGGTAGTGATCATCTCAATTACCCTTCAGTCAATCACACAAGCTCTCAACATCTCTTCCAAAGTTTGAATAGTATGCTCGGCTTGTCCATTGGTTTGAGGATGAAAATATGTGCTAAATTTCACTTGAGTACCAAGACCCTTCTAAAATGACCTCCAAAACTAAGATGTAAACTGAGTACCATGAACAAAGATAATGGATAAAGGCACCCCATATAACCTCACAATTTTCTGAATATAAAGCCTAGCATAGTCCTCGACTAAAAATGAAGTCTTCACCGGAAGAAAATGAGCTGACTTAGTCATTTGGTCCACAATGACCCAAATTGAATCAAATTGACGACGAGTACGAGGCAAACCCATAATGAAGTCTATATTCAACTCTTCCGACTTCCATATGGGAATGCTAATGTCTTGAGCCAAACCACCAGGTTTCTTTTTCTCAGTATTCACTTGTTGACAATTTGGACACTTTGCCACAAATTTCGCAATATCCTTCTTCATCTCATTTCACCAATAGATCTCCCGCAAATCATGTTACATCTTGGTGGCTCCCGGGTGAATGAAATACCGAGAATTGTGAGCTTCCACCAAAAACTAATTCCTCAACCCATCAATACTCAAAACTTATAATCGACCTTGGTAATGAACCATCTGCCCCTTATAAGAAATCCTCAATGGCCTCTGTTAGAAACCGACTTCTTCAAGTCATCCATAACCGGATCAAGAACTTTCTTAGCTTTCACATCCAAAATGAAAGAGGATTCTGAACCATTCTGAACAATAACACCACCATCCTAGAAATCAACCAAGCGAACACCCAATCTAGCAAGTCTATGAACATCACGTACTAACTCTATCTTACCATCCTCAATATGAGCAATACTACCCATTGATAGTCGACTAAGAGCATCGGCTACCATATTCACCTTACCTGGATGATAAAGGATACTCATATCATAATCTTTCAACAACTCAAGTCATCTCCTTTGGCATAGATTCAAATCCATTTGTGTGAACACATATTTCAAACTCTTATGATCGGTGAACACATCCATATAAACACCATAAAGGTAATGTCTCCAAATCTTTAAAGAAAACACTACCCCCGCTAACTCCAAAATCACAAGTTAGATAATTCTTTTCATCCACCTTCAATTTCCTCAAAGCATAAGCAATAACCTTCCCATGTTGCATCAAAACACAACCAAGACCAATCCGCGAGGCATCATAATAAACCAAAAAACCGTCTGATCCTTCTGTTGATGTCAAAATAGGGGCTGAAGTAAGTCTATCTTTCAACCCTTGGAAAATTTTCTCACAAGCTTCCGACCATTTAAATTTTACCTTCTTTTGAATAAAACATCGTCAAAGGTGATGTAATAGAAGAAAATTCTTCCACAGACCTTCTATAGTAATCGACCAAGCCTAAGAGACTCTGTATATCTGAAGCGGATAGAGGTCTAGGCCAATTATTCTTAGGATCAACTTGAATACCATCTCCGGAGATAATGTGGCAAAGGAAAACAATGGACCTCAACCAAAACTCGCACTTGCTAAACTTAGCAAACAATTTACCGTCCTTGAGGATTTGCAAAACTATCCTTAAATGATCAATATGCTCGTCCTCACTCTGAGAGTAAATCAATATATCATTAATAAACACAATCATGAACATGTCAAGATAATATTTGAACACTCTATTCATTAGGTCTATGAAAGCCGCCAGGGCATTTCTCAACCCAAATGACATCACCAAGAACTAATAGTGACCATACCGAGTCTGAAAAACTGTCTTCAGAATGTCACATTCTCTTACACTTAACTGATGCTACCCCAATTGGAGATTAATCATTGAGAATAAATTCGCAGCTTGGAGTTGATCAAACAAATTATCGATCCTTGGAATAAGATACTTACTCTTTATCTTGACCTTGTTCAATTGCCGATAGTCAAGACACATACGAAGTGAACAGTCCTTCTTTCAAACAAACAACATTGAATCACTCCAAGGTGAGATACTCGGTTTAATGAAACCCTTATCCAACAAATCTTTCAACGGATCCTTTAACTCCTTAAGTTCTACTGGAGCCATATGTTAAGGAGGAATAAAGATAGGTTACATATTTTGGAGTAGGTCAAAATCAAAGTCTATTTCCCTTTCGGGAGGAACACCACGAAGATCATCAGGAAACACCTCCAACAACTTATTTATAATCAGAATTAACTCAAGAGTAGGGGTTTTGGAATCAGCATTCCTAACCTGAACAAGTTGATAGATACAACCCTTAGAAGTCATTTTCCTAGCCTTTAACCAAGATATGAACTAACCCTTAGGCGCTAAATTTCCCCCTTTCTATTCTAAGATAGGTTCATTTGGAACCTGGAATGTGACCAATCGGGTCCTACAATCTATCGAAGCATAACAAGAGTCAAGCTAATCCATCCCAAGAATTACATCAAAATCTAACATATCAATCTCTACCAATCAATATGAGTGACTCTATGAGAAATAGAAACATGGCAATTTCTATAGACTCATTTAGCAACATAGAGTCACCAACATGTGTAGAGATTGAAAAAGGTTCTAAACAAATTTCGGTACTAATATGAAATCTCATAGCCACATAAGAAGTCACAAAAGACAATGTAGCACCCAAATCAAGCAAAGCATATACATCAAGATGAAAGACTTTCAACATATCGCTCACAACATCCGAAGAACCCTCATGATCATGTTAAGTCTGAAGAGCATAAAACCTATTCTGACAAGGAGCACCACCCAAGCCAGAACTACTAGGCTGAGCTTGCCTACCATCATTTCCTTTATCCATTCACAACGGACAATCCTTCAATCTGTGACCACTCTTCCTACAATTATAGCAAATATCTGTCCCAGCTAAGCATTTTCCTAAGTAACATTTGCCACACTTTTGGCAAGTGAGAACCGAAGATAAACTAGAACCACTTCATTGAGACTTAGGGTTAGGAACCCTGTCTTTATTGAACTTTGGAGCCAAAACATCAGAAGAATTTTGACCGGAGAAATATTGCCAAAATTGAGAACATCCATGTCCACTGGACCTAGAATAAGAGAAGTCACCTTCACCCGTTCTTGCCCTTTTTGAGTCTCTAGCCTTCTCCTTTATCTTATCCTCCTTTATTTGTTGGGCATGTGTCATTAAATGACAGATATCCATCTCTTTGATTAGCATGGAGGTTCGACATTCTTTGATCTACATCTCCGACACCCCCAATACAAACTAACTTATCCTTGCCCTAGAGTGGCAACCATAGTAAGAGCATACATTGACAATTGAGTGAACTTCAATGCATATTCTTTCACACTCATGTTACCTTGTAGAAGATTGATGAACTCAAGCACGTTTGCTTCCTTCATCTTAAGAGGAAAGTATCTATCAAGTAAAGGCCCTTCAAATTTCTTCCAATCTAGAGGACCCAAATCCAAAGCCCTATCCCCCATCCATTGCTTGAACTACACTTGAGCAACACCCTTAAGTTGTTAAGTGTCCAAGTCCACCTTTTCCAGTGGTCTAACTCTCATAATCTCCACAATCTTGTGGATTTCCTCAACGAACTCTTGGGGATCTTCCTCAACTTTTGACCAAAAAATCTCTGAGGGATTCATCCATGTGAAGTCTCTAACCCAACGTACCCACAATTGGGTTCACAGGAGCAATGGCCTCTCTATTAGCTTGGGCCGTCACAGCTTGAGCCAACATTTGGAAAGGGGGTCAACACTTGGCATGTGACACTTGCTTGGCCAAAGGATCGACCGAAACTTAATGAACCTCGGGCTCCACATTGTCACCTGCATTCCTTCTTGTGTTAGATCTTCAAGAAGGCATTTCCTAGAAAGCATCGAGAAAGAGTTAGGAGGAAGACCTTTATAGAGATAAACTCTATGGCACGAATTTAGAGTAGTGAAAGAAGTGAAGTTTCCTAAATGCCTTGTAGCCTCTTATTCATAAATATGACACATTCACACTTATGAATAAGACTCTACTCGATATGGCTTGCTAGACATCCTAGTACCTTTCTAAAATTTGATGCTCTGAATACCAAGTTTGTCTTGACCCAAAGTACATCCTAGATGTGACATAGAAAATAGGATCCTGAGAGACCCTAAACAAGCCACTTGACATAAAAATGACGTAAAGAAATTCAATAAACGAGAATATAAGAAATATAAGTCTCAAAGCATTATATGAAATATGAGATACCAAAAAAATACAAAAGAGAGCACACGGAACATTAACTAAGTCTGACATAAGCCTTCTATCCTTAGATGTCACTAGGACGAACCCCGAAGTCACGAACATAGTCTAAAACTGAAAGAATAAGAAAGCAATTAAAGTGACAATGGCCTAGCCCTCGAATCATGAAGACTCACCAATCCAAGTGATCAATAGCTGAGCAATCCCGATCTAGCCACGTTTGGGAGGAGGAGCGTCAGACCCTATACTATGAAACAATATAGGCACAATATGCATCAGTACTTTGAATGTATTGAATATGGGGAAATACATAAAAATATAAACATGATAATATAGTTAACTTAAAACATGATATGCATGACCAAGCAAAAACGTATTAAAGCTTTTAAACTAAAATCAGAAATCATGAACAAGGTTATGCATATTTAAAAGCCATAAGGGATGCTTACATAAAACTTTGAAGAAATCATAGTTCATTTGTGGGATATTTATCGTTAACCGACAATATACCATGTGAGCTATATTATGGAATCCAGTTTAACCCTCACACCAAAAAGAGAGGGTCCTACTTGTCAAGGTAAGAACACCGTACATTCATTCATTCTAAAGTGGATCCACTAGCTTAGGTCATTTAAGACCATCCTACAGGGACAAGTAGTTTGGGACAAAGGAGTTAGTACTAAAGACCACACCTCTACTAACAGTAAGTACTAAAGACACGTAGTTTGGGACAAAGGAGTTAGTACTAAAGGCCACACCTATACTAACAGTAAGGCCTCCATTCTATAGTCCTCTCGGCGCTAAGTAAATCAAAACAGAATAGACATAATCACAATCATATCAAAATACTTGGATTGGAAATAATCAAGAACTACCAATCCAATCATAAATTTATATTAGAATAGTTTCTTTCAAAACCATGATTTTATATTTGTTCATTAAGACACTTACCTATTTAAGAATCTAAATCATGATCCCTTTCAAATGTGAGAAAACATTTCACAAATTATTGACACTTTATCTTAAAAGCATCCTTTAGTCTCAAATCATAAATTTCATAAAACATGCATAAGTCTATAATCTTAATTCATAAGGTCATAATCATAATTCATATTCATAAAATAGGCATAGGCATGGGTTTATATAAAATGAATTGGAAAACATATAATTGAATCAAATCATGCACAATAAGACTGAATTTAAGCAATTGAATCATAATAAATTGAACTCATGAAAAATACATAAACTCTAAGAGAATTGGGTTTAAATCATAATTGAGATTGAGATTCTTTTTGAACCCAATGGAAGAAAGGAATCCATTGGTAAAGATCCCACATACCTTGGTTATTCAAGGCCCTTAGATGCAAGAGAATGTGACCTTGAAACATGAAACCCTAACTTTTCACCGTAGGTGCTTGAGAGAGAATTGGAGAAGAAAACCCTTGAGAGAATTTGTGAGTTTGAGTGAATGAGATGGAATGGGTAGATTTTGAAGGGTAAAATCAGTTATAGGGGTAGTTATAGGGTAAAAATGACATAATTTAGGTGTTAAAAGGATAGGAAAAGACCCAATTAACCCTAACTTAAAACTGTTGGATGACTCCTATGGATTGGACCTACGGATCATGGTAATTTCTACGGTCCATCCTTGCCAGTCGTAGTGTGAAGTACTGGAAGCCAAAATCCTGAACAATTTCCACGGGTAGTTTCTACGAGTCGTCAACCTTCCCAAGTTCCATAGACATCTCTTTTAGAACCCAAATTACAAAAAATCCTTTAAGTCCAAAATAGCTTCCATGAAAACTTTCTATGACCCGTCCACATTCCCATGACTCGTAGGTCTCCTTCGTAGAACCTTAGGTCTCAAAAATCACTAACAATGGTTCACTCCTATAGGATCTTCCGATGGCCCGTAGTGAGTTCTTTGACTCATCCTATTGAATTGTAAAACATCACCTAGGACTTCATATTTTCTAAAAACCCAACTCAAGTTCCATGAGTGTCTTCTATGACCCGTAGAGCTTTCTATGAATCATAGATGGGCTCATTGATACTGCGCCAACACACATTTCTGCAACTTTTTCCTTTCCAACTTAACTTTCAACTTCTGAGGTGTTACACTAACACATCAAATAGTATACCAACCGGTCTGTTGATAGAGCGATCTGCCATTAATGGCCTCATAGGAGTGGGCTTCGTATTCTTGAGACCCAATTTTTTGAAAATTATAAGAGGCATCAAGATGATAATTTCTCCCAAATCACATAAGGCTTTATAAAATTTATGCACCACAATGGTGTACAAAATAGTGAAAACTCCCAAATCTTCCTTTTTTATGGCAAATAAATTTTCCATCACAACGTTGCAATGGTGGGACATTTCAATTGTACTCACCTTAACCACCCTTTTCTTTTGTAGTAGCTCCTTCATAAATTTTGAGTACCCTGGAACTTACAACAGGGCATCAATCAATAGAATATTCATGGATAAATTGTTGAGCTGATCTACAAACTTCTTGAAATGCTCATCTTCTTTATTCTTAATTGTCCTTTGAGGGTAAGGAGGGGAACAATGCACATCGCCTTTAATGGATTTATCCCCTTTTTTTTCCTCAACATCAATTATAACTCGAGGAGAATCAACCCCCTTTTCTTCACCAAGATTTACTTTGTCCTCCTCGGATAACTCTTCATCAATCTCATTGCGAATAGGTACATTAGACTATACCTCGTCATCAACATCTTTTCTAGTACTTTTATTTTTCATTACCTTGGTTCCTTCAATTACTTTAACACTCTTTGTGACTATTGCCATACAATGGCCATCATTCTTTGAAGTTTGGAGAGTATCACTTGGGAGTGTGTCGTTTGCTCTTAGATTTATTTGAGCCAATAGATGGTTAATTTGAGTCTCTAAATGCTTTATTGAAGCGTAGTGAGAGCTAATGGTGAGTCAAATTCAAAACATCATTTTTGAGTTCCTTGACCCCATTGTCCATAGACTTAACTCTTTTTAGAACTCAATTCAACATTCTCTTTAATTTTGGAACCAATTGGGTCACTCACAATTGTATGATTTTGGGGAGCATCAGATTTTTGGGGAGGCGCATATGGATTTGATTTCCGATGGTTGTACCTACCATATCCTGTTGCTCTATATCTCTCACACCATTGTCTTTATCAGTCTCCTATGGACTGTCTCGGTCTCTCCAACCTTCATTCTCTTCACGAGAATGACAAGGACCTTGGTTAGCCACTTGTCAGTCGAGAATCCGACCCTTGGCTCACCAATTATCTAATATCCTTATCAAATAATGAGTAATAAATCTCTTCTTCATGCAAAGCTCCACTTTGTGTGTAACACCTCGAAAGTGTAAAAAATCAATTGGAAGTTGGAATGAGAAACGACAGTTGAAATCTATGAAAAATAGACTTGTAAGGAAGGGCTCACGCATGGTAGAAAGGTACACGGTCAGTGAACCCAACCTTGTGAAAAATTATTCCAAGGCAATAGTCTATGAATGGGTTCACCAATGGTGAAAGGGTCCATGGTCAGTGAACCCATCCTTGGACTTGAAACTTGGGAAAATATTCTAAGGAATTGGTCTACGGATGGTGAAAGGATCCATGGTCAGTGAAACCATAATTGTACTTGAACCTTGTGAAAAATAATCTAAGGAAGTGGTCTACAGACGGGATCACAAACGGTGAAAGAGTCCATGGTCAGCGAACCCATCCTCGGACTTGAACCTTGTGAAAAATATTCTAAGGCAGTGGTCTACGGATGGGTTCACAGATGGTGAAGGGGTCCACGGTCAATGAAGCCATCCTTGGATTTAAAACCTATGGAAAATAATCTAAGACAAGGGTCTACAGGCAGGTTGACAGACGGTGAAACGATAAAAAACCCATGAAAGGCTTCCGTAAAGGGTGTTTCGACAGTTTTTAAGTCAAAGCTATTTGGTTCTTTTCCCACCCTTTTAATCCTTAAAATATGTCAATTTTACCTATTGTAAATGAGCATAAATGATTTCTAAAGACCCCAATCCACCCATTCCCTCTCATTCACTCAAAACCCCAAAATTTCTTCAATCTTCTTCTCCAAGTTTTCTCCCAAGGTTTCAAGAATTTCAAAGGATCTTCAAGCTCCAAGTCTCATCTTTCAATTCTAAAGCTAGGATTGTTCAAGGTATATGGGAATTCACCAATGGATTCTATTCATCCATTGGGTCCCAAAAGATCTCAATTCTCTAATTTAATTTCACTCATTTCAATTAGGGTTTATATCAATCTTCATGGGTCCTATTTGATTATGATTCAATAGTTTCATTTCAATCTTATTATGCATAATTTGATTCAATTATATGTTTTCGAATTGATTTCATATGGACCCATGAATTATTCATAAATTTATAAATATATGAATTTATAAAGATATGAATTGTGATTTACAAAATCTATGCATGTTTTATGGAAAGAATGTTTTATGAATTAAGGATGCTTTTAAGATAAGCTTCAATAAATTGTGAAAGGTTTTCTCACATACCTCTAAATGATGATTGTGAAAGGTTTTCTCACATATGTATGAAGCATGATTTAAAGGAGCTATTCTATGATTTTTTTGATTGGTAGTTAATTATTGCCTTTCCTAATGTTATTCTTTGATAATTTACTTTATCTATTATGTTGGGATTTAACTTAGCACCGAGAGAACATTGAGGTGAAGGCTCAAATAGGGTAGTCTCTAGTAGCATTCTCTAGTTCGAAACTACGTGTCCCCATAGGAAATTCTTAAACATCCTAGCAAGTGGATCGACAAATAGCATATGAATGAATGCTACGGAGCTCTACCTTGGCAAGTAGAATCTCCCTTCTCGGTGTGGGAGTTACATCGGATTCCATGTTATAGCTTATATGGTTTAATATCGGTTAAAGATAATATCCCACAAAATAAAATGAACAATGTTTTCTGTCAAAGGTTTTATTAAACTTCCATTAATGATTTTAAGACGCATTGACCATGTTCATGATTCATGATTCTTCTTTAAAGGTTTTTACTATGCTTTGGCTAGGTCATGCATACCACGTTTTATTTCCCCATATGATCATATTTCATGTTACATTGCTTTTTCTCAAACTTACTACATTCCATGTACTTATGCATGCTTGTACCTAGATTGTCTCATAATATAGGGTTTGGTGTTTCTCAACCTCTCGCTCTTGGCTAGATTCGGATTGCTATCTCTTGCTTACGGATTGGTGATTCCTCATGCTCCAAGGACATGTCCCGTAATGATTTACCTAATCTTTTAGTTATATGTCTTTTGTTTCAAACTTTATATGTGGTGTATTTTTTATGTTCCAACCACTCTTATGATGTATTAGAAAGGCTTATCAAAGACATAGTTATATTTTTCACTTTATGATTCAAACACTTTTATTATATGAGTCATCTTTACCTAAACTCTTGTTTTATATCTTATATTATATTGTATAGATGTGAAGTGACTTGTGTAGGACCTCTCGAGTTTTTTTATGAAATGTAACATGTAGGGTGTATTTTGGGTCGTGACAAACTTAGTATTCAGAGCACAACGTTTAAGAAAAAGGCCTAGGATATCTGACAAGCCGTGTTAAGTAGAGTCTTGTTCAAGAGTGTGAAGCACACAACATTTATGAATTGGAAGCTACAAAGTGTTTAGAAAACTTCACTTCTTTCACTACTCTAAAGTCGTGCCATAGAGTTTATCTCTTTAAAAGGTCCTTCTCCTAATTCTTAATTAACGCTTTTTAGGATATGGCCCTTCGAAGAGCTTTCATGAGAAGGAACGTGGCTAATGATGTGGAGTCTGAGGTTCCTTAAACCCCGGTTGACCCTTTGGTTGAGCAAGTGACTCATGCTGAATTCTGAGCCACTTTCCAAGTGTTGGCTCAAGTGATGACGGCCCAAGCAAATAGAGAAGATGTTGCTCCCGTGAACCCAAATGTGGGTACGATGGCAATAAGGATAAGGGACTTCACTAGGATGAATCCTTCGAAGTTCCATTGTTCCAAGATTGATGAGGATCCTCAAGAATTCATTGATGAGGTCTATGAGATAGTGAGAATTATGGGATTGTCAAAGGTGGAAAAGGAGAAATTGGCAGCTTACCAACTCAAAGGTGTTGATCAACTTTGGTTCAACCAATGGAAGGAAGAAAGGGTGATGGATGCGGGTCCTCCTGATTGTGAAAAATTTAAAGTCACTTTTCTTGATCAATTCTTTCCTCTTGAGATGAGAGAAGTAAAGGTGGTTGAAATCAATAATCTTCATCAAGGAAATATAAGTGTGAAGGAGTATGCATTGAAGTTTACTTAATTGGCTAAGTATGCTCCAACAATGGTTGTTGACTCTAGGGCGAGAATGAGTAAGTTTGTGTCGGGTGTTTCTTATTTGGTTGTCAAAGCATGCCGAACTACCGTGTTGATTAAGGAGATGGATATCTGTGATGATACATTCCCAAGATATTGAAGAGGAAAATCTCAAGGAAAGCGCAAGAGAATTCAAGAGAGCAAGGACTGGGGTGGTGACTTTTCTCATTCTAAGTCCGGTGGACATAGGCGTCCTCAATTCTGGCAAAAGTTTTTTTGTCAAGGTTCTTCCAATGATCCGACCTCTAAGTTCAACAAATATAGGGTGTCTAAACCTAAGCATCAAGGTGGTGGTGATAATGGATCTTCTATTCTCGTTTTCCAAAGGTGTGGTAAGAGTCACTTGGGAAAATATTAAGCCGGTATGGATGGTTGCTTTAGTTGTGGAAAGAGTGGTCACAATGTGAAGGATTATCCATTACAAGCTAGCAAGGGTAAGGATGGTAGGCAAGCACAGCCTAGTAATTCTGGTTCAAGTGCTCCTCGTCAAAATAGATTCTATGCTCTTTAGACCCGACATGATCATGAGGTTCTTAGGATGTGGTGACTAGTATGTTGAAAGTCTTTCATTTTAATGTGTATGCTTTGATTGATCCGGGTGCTACATTATAATTTGTTACTCCTTATGTGGCCATGATATTTGATGTTGGTCACGAAATCCTTTCTAATCCCTTTCATGTCTCTACTCTCGTTGGTGATTCTACTGTTGCTAAACTAGTTCATAGAAATTGCCCTTTTTCTATTTCTCATAGAGTCACTCATGTTGATCTTGTAGAGCTTGATATGTTAGATTTTGATATAATTCTTGGGATGGACTGGCTTCATGCTTGTTATACTTCCATAGATTGTAGGACCCGATAGGTCACATTCAAGGTTCCGAACGAACCTATCAAGTCATGAGAAGGGGGAAATTATACTCTTAAGTGTCAGTTTATATGTTGCCTAAAGGCTAGGAAGATAATTTCTAAGGGTTGCATTTATCATCTTGTTCAGGTTAGGCATACATATTCTGAAACCCCTACTTTTGAGTAACATATGATTGTAAATGATTTTCCATAAGTGTTTCCTAATGATCTTCCCGGTATTCCTCTCAAAAGGGAAATAAATTTCTTTTCCATAAGTGTTTCCTAATGATCTTCCCGGTATTCCTCTCAAAAGGGAAATAAATTTTAGTATTGACCTCTCCCAGATGTGTAGCCTATCTCTAATCTTCCTTTCCATATGGACCCGATAGAACTTAACGAGTTAAAGGACCAATTGAAGGATTTGTTGGATAAGGGTTTTATTTGGCCGAGTATATCTCCATGGGGTGCCCCGATATTGTTTGTTTAAAAGAAGGATGGTTCTCTCCGAATGTGCATTGACTATCGTCAATAGAATAAGGTCACAATAAAGATAAGTATCCTATTCCAAGGATAGATGACTTGTGTAATCAATTCCAATGAGTGAGTTACTTCTCTAAGATTGACCTCTGGTCGGGTTGTCAACACTTTAGGGTGAAGGAGAATGACATTCCAAAGATGGCTTTTTGAACTCAGTAGGGACATTATGTGTTTTTTGTAATGTCTTTTGCTTTTACTAATGCCACGCAAGAATTCATGGATTTGATTAATAGGGTCTTCAAGCAATATCATGACATGTTTGTGATTGTGATTATCGATGATATCTTGATTTACTCATGGAGTGAGGTTGAGCATGTTGAGCATTTTAGGATTGTGTTGAAAGTTCTCTAGGATCGAGAATTATATGCTAAGTCTAGCAAGTGTGAATTTTTGTTGAGGTCTTTTGCTTTCCTTGGCCATATTGTCTCCGGTGAAGGTATTAAAGTCGATCTTAATAAAACCAAGATGCTTAAGAATTTTCCTAGACCTTTATCCATTTTAGATATACAGAGTTTCTTGGGCTTGGCCGATTAGTATAGGAGGTTTGTGGAAGGATTTTTCTCTATTGAATTGCATTTGAGAATGGACTTTATAGAAGGTGAAATTCCTATGGTCAGAAGCTTGTGAGAAGAGTTTTCAAGAGTTGAAGGATAGATTAACTTCATCCCCTACTTTGACGTTACCGGAAGGATCATAGACGGTGAGAGAGTCCATGGTCAGCGAACCCATCCCTGGACTTGAACCTTATGAAAAATATTCTAAGGGAGAAGTCTACAGATGGGTTCACAGATGGTGAAGGGGTCCACGGTCAATGAACCCATCCTTGGATTTCAACCCTATGGAAAATAATATAAGGCAAGGGTCTACAGGCAAGTTGACAGATGGTGAAGCGATTAAAGACCCATGAAAGGCTTCCGTAAAGGGTATTTCGACAGTTTTTAAGTCACAGCTATCAGGGTCTTTTCCCGCCCTTTTAACCCTTACAATATGTCAATTTTACCAATTGAAAATGAGTATAAATGATTTCTAAAGACCCTAATCCACCCATTCCCTCTCATTCACTCAAAACCCAAAAATTTCTTAAATCTTCTTCTCCAAGTTTTCTCCCAAGGATTCAGGATTTCAAGGGATCTTCAAGCTCCAAGTCTCGTCTTTCAATTCTAAAGCTAGGATATTTCAAAGTATGTGGGAATTCACCAATGGATTCTATTCATCCATTGGGTCCCAAAAGATCTCAATTCTCTAATTTAATTTCACTCATTTCAATTAGGGTTTATATCAATCTTCATGGGTCCTATTTGATTATGATTCAATAGTTTCATTTCAATCTTATTATGCATAATTTGATTCAATTATATGTTTTCGAATTGATTTCATATGGACCCATGAATTATTCATAAATTTATAAATATATGAATTTATAAAGATATGAATTGTGATTTACAAAATCTATGCATGTTTTATGGAAAGAATGTTTTATGAATTAAGGATGCTTTTAAGATAAGCTTCAATAAATTGTGAAAGGTTTTCTCACATACCTCTAAATGATGATTGTGAAAGGTTTTCTAACATATATATGAATCATGATTTAAAGGAGCTATTCTATGATTTTTTTGATTGGTAGTTAATTATTGCCTTTCCTAATGTTATTCTTTGATAATTTACTTCATCTATTATGTTGGGATTTAACTTAGCACCGAGAGAACATTGAGGTGAAGGCTCAAATAGGGTAGTCTCTAGTAGCATTCTCTAGTTCTAAACTATGTGCCCCCATAGGAAATTCTTAAATACCCTAGCTAGTAGATCGACAAATAGCATATGAATGAATGCTACGGAGCTCTACCTTGGCAAGTAGACTCTCCCTTCTCAGTGTGGCAGTTACATCGGATTCCATGTTATAGCTTACATGGTCTAATATCGGTTAAAGATAATATCCCACAAACTAAAATGAACAATGTTTTCTGTCAAAGGTTTTATAAAGCTTCCATTAATGATTTTAAGACTCATTCACCATGTTCATGATTCATGATTCTTCTTTAAAGGTTTTTTCTATGCTTTGGCTAGGTCATGCATACCTCGTTTTATGTCCCCATATGATCATGTTTCATGTTACATTGCTTTTTTCCAAACTTAGTACATTCCATGTACTTATGCATGCTTGTACCAACATTGTCTCATAATATAGGGTTTGGTGTTTCTCAACCTCTCGCTCATGGCAAGATTCGGATTGCTATCTCTTTCTTACGGATTGGAGAGTCCTCATGCTCCAAGGACATGTCCCATAATGATTTACCATATCTTTTAGTTTATGTCTTTTGTTTCAAACTTTGTATGTGGTGTATTGGTTATGTTCCGACTACTCTTATGATTATTAGAAAGGCTTATCAAGACAGTTATATTTTTCACTTTATGATTCAAACACTTTTATTATATGAGTCTTCTTTACCTAAACTCTTGTTTTATATCTTATATTATATTTTATGGATGTGAAGTGACTAGTGGAGGACCTCTCGGGTTCTTTTATGATATGTAAGATCTAGGGTGTATTTTTGGTCGTGACAAACTTAGTATTAAGAGCACAAGGTTTAAGAAAAAGATCCTAGGATGTCTGACAAGCCGTGTTAAGTAGAGTCTTGTTCATGAGTGTAAAGCATGCCACATTTATGAATTGGAGGCTACAAAGCATTTAGAAAACTTCACTTCTTTCACTACTCTAAAGTCATGACATAGAGTTTATATCTATAAAAGGTCCTTATCCTAATTCTTTTCTAATGCGTTTTTGGATATTGCCTCTCGAAGAGCTTACGTGAGAAGGAACGTGGCTAATGATGTGGAGCCTGAGGTTCCTTAAGCCTCGGTTTACCATTTGGCTGAGCAAGTGACTCATGCCGAATTCCAAGCCGCTTTCCAAGTGTTGGCTCAAATGATGACGGCCCAAGAAAATAGAAAAAATGTTGCTCCCGTGAACCCAAATGTGGGTACATCGGCAATAAGGATAAGGGACTTCACTAGGATGGATCCTTCGAAGTTCCATTGTTCCAAGGTTGATGAGGATCCTCAAGAATTCATTGATGAGGTCTATAAGATAGTGAGAATTATGGGAGTGTCGAAGGTGAAATTGGCAGCTTACCAACTCAAAGGTCTTGCTCAACTTTGGTTCAACCAATGGAAAGAAGAAAGGGCGGTGGATGCGGGTCCTCCTGATTGTGAAAAATTTGAAAGGGCTTTTCTTGATCAATTCTTTCCTCTCTAGATGAGAGAAGTAAATGTGGTTTAATTCAATAATCTTCATCAAGGAAATATGAGTGTGATGGAGTATGCATTGAAGTTCACTCAATTGGCTAAGTATTCTCCTACAATGGTTGTTGACTTTAGGGTGAGAATGAGAAAGTTTGTGTCGGGTGTTTCCTATTTGGTTGTCAAAGCATGCCGAACTACCATGTTGATTAAGCAGATGGATATCTCTCATTTGATGATACATTCCCAAGAAATTGAAGATGAAATGCTCAAGGAAAGCGCACGAGAGTTCAAGAGGGCAAGGACTGGTGATGGTGACTTTTCTCATTCTAAGTCCGGTGGATATGGACGTCCTCAATTCCGGCAAATGTGTTTTTGTCAAGGTTCTTCCAATGATCCGACCTCTAAGTTAAACAAATATAGGGTGTCTAACCCTAAGCATCAAGGTGGTGGTGATAATGGATCTTCTATTCCCGTTTTCCAAAGGTGTGGTAAGAGTCATTCGGGAAAAGAATTAGTCAGTATGGATGGTTGCTTTAGTTTTGGAATGAGTGGTCACAAAGTGAAGGATTATCCGTTACAAGCTAGCAAGGGTAAGGATGGTAGGCATGCACAACCTAGTTATTCTGGTTCAGGTGCTCCTGATGTGGTGACTAGTATGTTGAAAGTCTTTCATTTTAATGTGTATGCTTTGATTGATCCGGGTACTACATTATAATTTGTTACTCCTTATGCGGCCATGAGATTTGATGTTTTTCCAGAAATCATTTCTAATCCCTTTCATGTCTCTACTCTCGTTGGTGATTCTACTGTTGCTAAACTAGTTTATAGAAATTTCTCTTTTTCTATTTCTCATAGAGTCACTCATGTTGATCTTATATCGCTTGATATGTTAGATTTTGATATAATTCTTGAGATGGACTGGCTTCATTCTTGTTATACTTCCATAGATTGTAGGACCCAATAGGTCACATTCAAGGTTCCGAACGAACCTATCATGTCATAAGAAGGGGAAAATTATTCTCTTAGGTGTCAGTTTATATCTTGCCTAAAGGCTAGGAAGATGATTTCTAAGGGTTGCATTTATCATCTTGTTCAGGTTAGGGATACATATTCTGAAACCCCTACTTTTGAGTAGCATATTATTGTAAATGATTTTCCATAAGTGTTTCCTAATGATCTTCCTGGTATTCCTCTCAAAAGGGAAATAAACTTCAGTATTGACCTCTCCCAGATGTGTAGTCTATCTCTAATCTTCCTTTCCATATGGCCCTGATAGAACTTAATGAGTTAAAGGACCAATTAAAGGATTTGTTGGATAAGGGTTTTATTAGGCCGAGTATATCTCCATGGGGTGCTCCGGTATTGTTTGTTGAAAAGAAGGATGGTTCTCTCTGAATGTGCATTGACTATCGTCAATTGAATAAGGTCACAATAAAGATAAGTATCCTATTCCCAGGATAGATGACTTGTTTAATCAATTCCAATGAGTGAGTTACTTCGCTAAGATTGACCTTTGGTCGGGTTTTCACCTATTGAGGGTGAAGGAGAATGACATTCCAAAGATGGCTTTTTGAACTCAGTTGGGACATTATGTATTTTTGGTAATATCTTTTGGTTTGACTAATGCCATGGAGGAATTCATGGATTTGATTAATAGGGTCTTCAAGCAATATCATGACATATTTGTGATTGTGATTATTGATGATATCTTGATTTACTCATGGAGTGAGGATGAGCATGTTGAGCATTTTAGGATTGTGTTGAAAGTTCTCAAGGATCGAGAATTATATGCTAGGCCTAGCAAGTGTGAATTTTTGTTGACGTCTTTTGCTTTCCTTGGCCATACTGTCTCCGGTGAAGGTATTAAAGTCAATCTTAAGAAGACTAAGATGCTTAAGCATTTTCCTAGACTTTTGCTCATTTTAGATATACAGAGTTTCTTGGGCTTGGCCGGTTAGTATAGAAGGTTTGTGGAAGGATTTTTCTCTATTGAATCTCATTTGAGGGTATGGACTTTATTGAAGGTTAAATTCCTATGGTCAGAAGCTTGTGAGAAGAGTTTTCAAGAGTTTAAGGATAGACTAACTTCAGCCCCTACTTTGACGTTACCGGAAGGATAAGATGGTTTCGTGGTTTAGTGTAATGATTCTCGATTGGTCTTGGTTGTGTTTTGATATAACATGGAAAGTCATCACTTATGCTTCAAGGCAATTAAAGGTTCATGAAAAGAATTATTGGACTCATAATTTGGAGACATCACTTATATGGTGTTCATGTAGATGTGTTATTGACCACAAGAGCTTGAAATATGTGTTCACTCAAAAGGGTTTGAATCTTCGACGAAGGAGATGCCTTGAGTTATTGAAGGATAACGACATGAGTGTACTTTATCATCTCGATAAAGCAGTTGTGGTAGCAGATGGTCTTAGTCAACTGTCGGTGGGAAGTGTTGCTCATGTTGAAGATGGTAAAAAGGAGTTAGTTTTTGATAATCATAGATTGGCCTGATTGGGTGTTTACTTGGTCGTTTCTAGTGAAGGTTGTGTGACAGTTCAAAATGGTTCATAATCATCCTTTGTATCGGATATGAAGGCTAAGCAAGATCTTGATATGGTATTAGTTGATTTAAAGAAGTCAAATTTCGAAAAAGCCATTAAGGCTTTCTCTCAAGGGGGAGATGGTTTCCTTCAATACCAAGGTCGATTGTGTGTTCAAAATGTTGATGAGTTGAGAGATCAGATTTTGATAGAAGCTCACAGTTCTTGGTATTATATTCACCCGAGAGCCACCAAGATGTATCATTATTGGTGGGAGGTCTATTGGTGGAATGGGATGAATAAGGATATTACGAAATTTGTGGCTAAATGTCTGAATTGTCTACAAGTGAAAGTTAAGCATAAAAAATCAGGTTGTTTGGCTAAAAACATTTGTATTCCTATATGGAAGTGGGAAGACTTGAATATGGAATTCATTACGGGTTTACCTCGTACTCATCGTCAATTTGAATCAATTTGGGTTATTATGGATCGAATGACAAAATTGGCTCACTTTCTTCCCATAAAGTGTAACACCCCAGAAGTTGGAAAGTCAAAAGAAAAGGCAAAAGATAGATTTTTTGCATTGGAGAAAGTTCTACGAGTCCAACCTACGGACCGTAGGAAGTTCTACGAGCCGTATGAAGGGAGTCCTAGACTTGGAGATGAGCTTTTGGAATTTTAAGTTCCAAAAGTTTGACCTACGAATGAACAGGATAGGCCGTAGGATGGTTGAAAAGTTGTAGATGGGTTCCGTAGGAAAGTTCCAGACATGGTGAAATATTGGACATAAACTTGGACTTTACGGATGGGGTCTAGAAACCATAGGATATATAACGACTGTAGAGAGGTCTCGTGGGAAGTTAGGTGAAATTAGGGTTTCTAAAGTTGGTTTTACGATTGAATAGTACGGATCATAGAAAGTTCTATAGAACGTAGGTCACAATCATAGAAACCATTTGACAGTTATTTTTAAGGATATTTGGGTCTTTTCCTATACACCTAATACCTATACAACTTCATTTTACCCCTAATTTTAATTCATATAACTTCCCTTTGAAAGTTCCCCAACTTAATCAGTCCCTCAAATTTCCAAAGCCCATCAAAATTCATCCCCTCCAAGAAGAAAATCTAGGGTTCAAGCATCAAGTCTCCCATTCCTCCATTGATTTTTGGCTTCGATTAGGAAGGTATGTAGGGCTTCATCAATGGGTTCCATTCACCCATTGAGCCCAGTGTTTCTCAATTATAAAAGTTCAATTTCGCCAAAATTGAGTAGGTTTTTATTCAATTATTCATGGATTCTATTTGTATTGATTCAATTGTTTGATTTTGATATTATTATGATTTTTAAACTCAATTACATTCTTTCCAATTGAAATCACATGAACCTATGCATTGATAATGAATTTTGACTATGAACCCTAAAAGACATGAATTTATGCAGAGACTAGGAATCTATGATTGATGTTTTCATGAAGTTATGCATGGTTTATGAAAATGAATGTTTTATGAATTAGGATGCTTTAATATGAGTATCAATAAAATTGTCAAAGGATTTCCTCACATATTAAGGAGTCATGGTTTGGTGAAAGGTTTTCTCACATATGCTTGATTCAAGATTTAATGAGCTACTCTATGATCTTTTAAGCTTGGACTAGTATTTGAATTGTACTTTTCCATGTATGATGATATGTTCATGAAAATGACTATTCCTTTAGGATTTAACTTAGCATCGAATTAAATTTGAGGTGGAGGCTCAAATAGGATAGTCTCTAGAAGCAACCTCTAGTTCCAAACTACGTGCCCCCGTAGGATAGTCTTAAATGACTTAGCTAGTGGATTCACAAATAACATATGAACCATGAAACAGAATTCTACCTTGACAAGTAGACTCTCCCTTCTCGATGTGGGAGTTACATTAAACTCCATGTATAGCTTGCATGGTCTATTGTTTGCTAAAGCTAATATCCCACAAAATGACCTATGTTTTCTATTAAAGGTTAAATGAAGTTTTCTTGACGATTTTAAAGATACATTGACCTTGTATATGATTTATGATTTCTTTATAAAGGCTTTTATCACGTTTGGCTTGGTTATGCATATCATGTTTTTTGACTATATTCTCTTATGATCATATTTCATGTTTTTAAGCATATCCTTCATACTTAGTACATTCCATGTACTAATACATACTTGTGCCTACAGTGTCTCACTAATGTAGGGTCCAAAAATCTTCCTCCTCTTGTTCATTGCTAGTGGATTGCTTAGAAGATTTGAAGACTTGGTGAGTCCACATATTCCGAGAAACATATCGCCTTTATTACTTTCATATGTTTTTAGTTTTTAGATATTGTACGTGGTGTACGGGTTATGTCCCGACCACCTCTTTAATGTATAGAATGGCTTGTCAAGACTATGTTAGACTTCCGTTAATATGTCAAACGTTTTCCTTGATATGAATTCTTTTATTTCTATTATGTTGTGTATATGTATATCAAGTGGCTTGTGTAGGGCCTCTCGGGGTCTTATACGCCATGTCACGTCTAGGGTATACTTTGAGTCGTGACAAATTTGGTATAAAAGCAAGGTTTTAGAAAAGGTCATAGGATGTCTGACAAGCTGCGTTGAGTAGAGTCTTGTTCATAAGTGTGAAGTACGCCATTTATGAATAGGAGGCTACAAAGCGTTTAGGAAACTTTACTTCTTTCATTACTCTAAAGTTGTGCCATAGCGTGTATCTCTATAAAGATCCTTCTCCTCAATCTAGTCCACTGCTTTTCAGGATATGGCCCCTCGAAGAGCTTATGTGAGAAGGAATGATGATTGAATGTGGAGCCTGAGGTTCATCATGTTCCGGTTTATCCTTTGGCCGAGCAAGTTACTCATGTCAAATTCTGAGCCACTTTCTAAGTATTGGATCAAGCTATGATGGCCCAAGCTAATAGAGAAGCCATTGCTCCTGTGAACTCAAATGTGGGTACAACGGCGACAAGGATAAGAGACTTCACTAGGATGAATCCTCTGGAGTTTCATGGTTCCAAGATTGATGAGGATCCTCAAGAGTTCATTGATGAGGTGTACAAGAAAGTGGGAATTATGGGATTGTCTACGGTGGAAAAAGTGGAGTTGGCCACTTATCAACTCAAGGGTGTTGCTCAAGTTTGGTTTGAACAATGGAAAAGTGAGAGGGTGGTTGATGCGGGTCCTCTTGATTGGGAGATATTCAAATGAGCCTTTCTTGATCGCTTATTTCCTCATGAGATGAGGGAGGCAAAAGTGCTTGAGTTGATAAACCTTCGACAGGTGAATATGAGTGTGAATGAGTACGCTTAGAAGTTTACTCAATTGGCCAAGTATGCTCCAACTATGGTTGCCGACTCTACGGCAAGGATGAGTAAGTTTTTGTCTGGTGATTCCAACTTGGTTGTCAAAGAGTGTTGTACCGCCATGTTGATTAAGGATATGTATATCTATTGATTGATGATACATGCCCAAAAAATTAAGGAGGAAAAGCTCAAGGAAAGGGCAAGAGAGTCTAAGAGGGCAAGGAACGGTGATGGTGACTTTTCTTATTCTAGGTCTGCTGGACATGGTCATTCTAAATTCTTGCAAAAGTTTTTAGGTCAAGGTTCTTCCAATGCTCCGACCTCAAATTTCAACAAGCATAGGGTATCTAACCTAAAACCTCAAGGAGGTCATAGTAATGGATCGTCTTTCCCCGTTTGCTCAAGGTGTGACAAGAAATATGACAGCATATGTTTCGCCACCACAGATGGTTGTTTTGTTTGTGGAAAGAGTTGTCACAAAGTTAAGGATTGTTCATTAAAAGGTAATAAGGTTAAGGATGGTAGGCAAGCTCAGACTAGTGGTTTTGGTTCGGGTGCTCCTCACCAGAATATGTTCTATGCTCTACAGACTTGACAAGATCACCAGGGTTCTCCGGAGATGGTGACCGGTATGTTGAAAGTCTTTCACATTGATGTTTATGCTTTACTTGATCTGGAGGCTATGTAATCCTTTGTTACTCCTTATGTGGCCATGAGATTCAATGTTGGTCTAGAAATCCTTTCTAATTCTTTTTATGTCTCTACCCCCGTTGGTGATTCTATTTTGGCAAAGAGAGTTTATAGAAATTGCCCTATTTCTTTTTCTCATAGAGTCACTCCTGTTGATCTTATAGAGCTTGATATGTCAAATTTTGATGTTATTCTTGGAATGAATTGGCTTCATGCATGTTATGTACATAAATTGTAGGACCCAATTGGTCACATTCAATGTTCCGAACGAACCTGTCATGTCAGGGGATGGGGAAACTATGTTCTTAAGGGCCAATTATTTCTTTCCTAATGGCTAGGAAAATGATTTCTGAGGGTTGTATTTATCATATAGTTTGGGTTAGGGATACAGATTATAAGACCCCTACTTTTGAGTCAGTTCTGATTGTAAATGAGTTTCCAAAAGTGTTTCCTGTTGATCTTCCTAGAATTCCTCTTGAAAGGGAAATATACTTCAGTATTGACCTTCTCCCAAACATGTAGCCTATTTTTATTCCTCCCTACCGTATGACCCTGACAGAACTTAATAAGGTTACCATTAAGAATATATATCTTATTCCAAGGATAGATGATTTTTTTATCAACTCCAAGGAGAGAGTTACTCCTCCAAGATTGATCTTCGGTCGGGTTATTACCAATTGAGGATGAAAGAGAGTGTCATTTCGAAGATAGCTTTTCAAACTTGATATGGTCATTATGAATTTTGGTTTGACTAATGCACCGGCGGCGTTCATAGATTTGATGAATAGGGTATTCAAACAATATCTTGATATGTTTGTGATTGTGTTTATTGCCAATATTTTGATCTACTCATGAAGTGAGGATGAACATATTGAGCATTTGAGGATTGTGTTGCAAATTATCAAGGATCATGCATTGTATGCTAAGTTTACCAAATATGAGTTTTGATTGAGCTCCGTTGCTTTTCTTAGTCATATTGTCTCCGGTAAAGGTATTCAAGTTGATCCTAAGAAAACTGAGGCAGTTAAAAATTGACCTAGACCCTTGACCGCTTTGGATATATAGAGTTTCTTGGGTTTGACCGTTACTATAGAAGGTTCGTGGATGGATTTTCCTCTATTGCTTCACCTTTGACAAAATTGACTCAAAATAAGGTGAAATTTCTATAGTTAGAAGCTTGTGAGAAGAGTTTCCAAGAGTGTAAAGGTAGACTCACTTCAGCCCTTATTTTAACATTATCGGAAGTATTAGATGGTTTTATGGTGTATTGTAATGCATCACGCATTGGTCTTTGTTGTGTTTTGATACAACATGGGAAAGTCCTTTCTTATGCTTCAAGGCAATTAAAGGTGCATGAAAAGAATTATCTGACTCTCAAGATTTGGAGTTAGTGGCGGTAGTGTTTGCCCGAAATATTTGGAGACATTACTTGTATGGTGTTCATATAGATGTGCTTACCGACCACAAGAGTTGGAAATATATGTTCACTCAGAAGGATTTAAATCTTCGCCAAAGAAGATGGCTTAAGTTGTTGAAGAATTATGACATGAGTGTCCTATATCATCCCAGTAAGGCGAATGTGGTTGCGGATGCTCTTAGTTGAATATCGATGGGAAGTGTTGCTCATGTTGAGGATGATAACAAGGAGTTAGTTGGTGATATTCATAGATTGGCCCGATTGGGTGTTTGCTTAGTTGATTCTAATAAGGGTGGTGTTACTGTTCATAATGTATCAGAATCATCGTTTGTATTGAGAGTGCAGGCTAAGCAAGATCTTGATCCGGTACTTGTTGATTTCAAGAAGTCGGTTTCTGAAAAAAGTCATTGAGGCTTTCTCCCAAGGGGGAGATGGTGTCCTTTTATATTAAGATCGATTATGTGTTCCAAATATTGATGAGTTGAGGAATCATATTCTGAAAGAAGCTCACAGTTTTAAGTATTATATTCACCCAGAAGCCACCAAGATGTACCATGATTTGCGTGAAATCTATTGGTGGAATAAGATGAAGAAGGATGTTGCAAACTTTGTGGCTAAATGTTTGAATTGTCAACAAGATAAAGTTGAGCATCAGAAACCTGGTGGTTTGGCTCACGACATTAGTAATCCTACATGGAAGTAGGAACATTTGAATATGGACTTCACTATGGGTTTACCCCGCACTCGTTGTCAGTTTGATTTGATTTGGGTTATTGTAAATCGAATGATGAAATCAGCTCACTTACTTCCCGTTAAGACTTCATTCTCATTGGATGATTATGCCAGGCTTTATATTCGGGAAATGGTAAGGTTGCATGATGTGCCCTTGTCCATCATCTCCGATCATTGTACTCAGTTTACATCTCAGTTTTTAAAGTTCTTTCAAAAAGGTCTTGGTACACAAGTGACACCACTTTTAATCCTCAGATCAATAGACAAGCTGAGCGTACTATTCAGACCATGGAAGACATGCTAAGAACTTGTCTGATTGATTTCAAGGGTAATTGGGATAATCATTTGCCTTTGATTGAGTTTGCTTATAATAATAGCAATCACTCTGGCATTGGGATGGCACAATTTGAAGTTCTTTATGGTAGGAGGTATAGGTCTCCGATTGGTTAGTTTGAAGTTGGTGAGGTTGCATTAATAGGGCCCGAGTTGGTGCATAAGGCAATGGAAAAGGTTCAACTTATTCATGAAAGGTTGAAAATGGCTCAAAGTCAACAAAAGTGTTATGACGATGTTAGAAGAAGAGAGCTTGAATTTGAAGTTAATGATTGGATCTACTAAAAAATTTCACCCATGAAGGGTGCAATGAGGTTTGGAAAGAAAGGGAAGCTTAGTCCCTATTACGTGGACCCATATCAAATTTTAAGGCATGTTGGCAAAAATGCTTATGATATAGAGTTGCCTAATGATTTATCATCGATACATTCAGTAATCCATGTCTCTTTATTGAAGAAGTGTATTGGAGATCTGACGTAGATTGTGCCTTTAGAAGGTTTGGGAGTTAAAGAGAATCTTTCCTATGAAGAGGTTCCGATTGAGATTTTAGACCGACAAGTCCAGAAGTAGAGAAATTAGGAAATAGATCGCATGAATGTTCTCTGGAGGAAACAATAAGTTAAGGGTGCTACTTGGGAGGCCGAAGCAAATATGATGTTCGATATTCTCATTTTTTCCTTTGTTCCTATTCTAGCTTGACGTATTAGTTCCTCATGGTTCATTCTTTCGGCTCATGCGTTTTAGTCATTCTCAAGTTTCCATATGCATGCATGATTATGAAAAAAAATTGATTTTTGATGTTGTGATTTAGCTTGGAATAATTCTCCATGTTTATATGCATTTTGATGAAATTTACACTCATGTTGGGTTGTTAATTTCTCTCCGACTCTATTCATGCTAGTTTGAGTTCCATTCAAGGACAAATATTTCCAAGGGGGATATATTGTAACATCTCAGAAGTTGGAAAGTCAAAAGAAAAGGGAAAATACAAATTTTTTGCACTAGAGCAAGTTCTAAAAGTCCAACCTAAGGACCGTAGAAAGTTCTACGGGCCGTAGGAAGAGGTTCGTAGACTTAGAGATGAATTTTTGGAATTTCAAGTTTCTGAACTTTGACCTACGAATGAACAATACGGGTCATAAGATGGTCGACGAGTTGGGTTCCGTAGGAAGTTCCATACTTGGTGAAATGTTGGACTTAAACTTGGGCTCTATAGATAGGTTCTATGGACCATTGGAATTTAGACGGACTATAGAAAGGTCTCGTGGGAAGTAAGGTGAAATTTGGGTTTCTGAAGTTGGTTCTACGGTTGATCAGTTAAACCGTATAAAGTTCATCGGACCGTAGGTCGCAATCGTAGGAACCATCCGACATTGATTTTTAAGGATATTTGGGTCTTTTACTATACACCAAATACCTATACTTTACACATAAATTTAAGTTATATAACCACCCTTTACCCTTTGAAAATTCCTCAACTCCCTCATTCCCTGAAATTCCCAAAATCCATCAAAATTCATCCCCTCCAAAATCCATCAAAATTCATCCCCTCCAAAATCCTCTCAAGCTCCAAGAATAAAATCTCGGGTTCGAGCATCAATTCTCCAATTCCTCCATTTATTTTGGGCTTCTATTAGCAAGGTATGTAGGGCTTTATTAATGGATTCCATCCACCCATTGAGCCCCAGGGTTTATCAATTCTCAAAGTTTAATTTCTCCCAAATTGAATAGGTTTTTATTCAACTTTTCATGGGTTCTATTTGTGTTGATTCAATTATTTTATTTTGATCTTATTATGACTGTTAAAACTCAATTGCATGCTTTCCAATTGAAAATACATGAACCCATGCATTGATCATGAATTTTGACTATGAACCCTAAACGACATGAATTTATGAAAAGACTGGAATGTATGATTGATTTTTTCATGAAGTTATGCATGTTTTATGAAAAGGAATGTTTTATGAATTAGGATGCTTTAATATGAGCATCAATGAAATTGTGAAAGGATTTTCTCACGTATTAAGGAATCATGGTTTAGTGAAAGATTTTCTCACATGCTTGATCAAGACTTTATGAGCTACTCTATGATGTTGTAAGCTTGAACTAGTATTTGAATTGTACTTTCCATGGATGATGATATGTTCATGAAAATGACTTTTGCATTGGGAGTTAACTTAGCACCTAGACAACTCTGAGGTGGAGGCTCAAATAGGATCGTCTCTAGAAGCAACTGTTGGGACGGATTTTTGTGGATAATGAAAAATCCCTTTATCGAGCTATGACTTAAGCCTCTTTCTTCTTATTATATGGCATTTAAATAGCGTGACTCTTTAGTTTAATTAAGTTCTAATTTTGAAAATGAAAAGGTGACTCAATTGAAATTTTTTTCCTTTTTTGAGCTAAAAGACCTCTAGTTCTAAACTACGTGCCCCCGTAGGATTGTCTTAAGTGACTTAACTAGTGGATCCACAAATAGCATATGAACCATGATACGGAGTTCTACCTTGGCAAGTAGACTCTCCCTTCTCGATGTGGGAGTTACATTGGATTCCATGTATAGCTCGCATGGTCTATTGTCGGTTAAAGCTAATATCCCACAAAATGGCCTATGTTTTCTATTAGAGGTTTTATGAAATTTTATTGTTGATTTTAAAGATGTATTCACTTTGTATATGATTTATTTTTTCTTTATAAAGGCTTTTATCACGTTTGGCTTGGCCATGCATATCATATTTCCTATTATGTCCTCTTTTGATGATATTTCATGTTTTCATGCATATCCTTCATACTTAGTACATTCCATGTATTAATGCATACTTATACCTTCATTGTCTCAATAATATAGGGTCAGACGATCTTCCTCTTCCCGTTCGTAGCTAGTGGATTACTTAGAAGATTTGAAGACTTTGGTGAGTCCTCATGTTCTGAGGACCATGTCGCCTTTATTACTTTCATATGTTTTTAGTTTTCAGACATTGTACGTGGTGTACGGGTTACGTCCCGACCACCTCTTTGATGTAAGCTTAACCATCTTCCAAGGGAGAAAGAATCTCTCCAAGAAAGCTTCAGTCAATTCCTCCCGAGAAGTAATAGAATCATTTGGCAACTCCGCCAACCATCTTGTAGCTTCTCTTGTCAAAGAAAATGGGAATAAGCTCAACCTTACATACTCTTGTGAGATATTTTTTAACACAAACGACCCATATACTTCCATAAAATTCTAAAGGTGTTCATGTGGATCCTCATGAGTTAATCCCCCGAATAGTCCTCTCAATTGGAGCAATTGTAGCATTGTTTAGGTTACATGAAAAACTGCCCTCCCTGTTGTGGGAGGTACCCGGATGGTTCCCGTGGCTTGAATGATGTTCACATGCATATCATTCAAATCACCAATGTTGTCATTCTACCCTTAGTGACTATCGTTGTCACTACCGTGATCACTCATATTTTAAACATGTAAATCAGCAAACAACAACACCAAGCAACAATTTACTACAACTAAAAAAATCTACAAACTAATTTCTCAAATGGAATTTCTAGTCATCATTCCCGGCAACGACACCATTTTTGATAACACTCAAACTACTCTTCAGAACCAATTAAAAGAGTAGGCGATCATCATCAATATAAATATCCAAATAAGCGTCAGGGTCGAATCCCACAGAGAATGATACAAGAAAAGGAATTATATCAAGGAATTTAGATTGTAAATCAATTCATTTGCAACAATAGGGAGAATGGATGGATGATTCCACCAAAATTATATGAAAAGATTTTGATGTCAAAAGTCATAATTAAACTAAAATTTCAGAGATTCAATCAATTAACAATTAATCTAGGGGTGCGGGGATTGGAAATCAATGTCACATAGGGGTAATTGTATTGCTCAGTAGTGATGAACATTCATGAATAGGCTGGGTCATCTTCAATGACACTAACCTTCTTTAAATCTCATACCATCAACTCAAAGAATCTCTTTTCGGTCTCATCTATAAGCATTACTAAAAAACCCAATACCTTACATTATTCTCTCTTTTGATGCAGAAATAGGGAAAATAGATCTGACCCATGACCTTTATTTTCGAGCAAGTTACAGACATCAAACAAAAATTACAAGTATCAGACTAATTACCACTCCAATTAATCTCTTTCGAGCATCAATTAGAGATCGAAACTAGTAATTAAGTTTGAAACCTTAATCCATTGGTTAATCACATGCTAATTAGCCCAAATCCATGTTTGAAAAGTAGAAAAAAAGACATAACACAATACCCACTACATTAAATCAACAGACAAAATCTAAATAAGTTATACCTTTCATGAAAGCAATCATGGGTAACATGAAATTAAGAAATTACAAGCAATACCCGCTTAGATTCAAACTTCAAATTGTCAATTTCAAGAGCAAATTTGATAAACCACAAAAAATAAAAGTGTTCTTCACAAAGTAAAGTGTTTCTCTCTCTAAAAAGTTTATAATTCTCTCTCTTTTTCTTGCCTCAAAACTCTCCCTTTTTCTCTCTCATTTGGGCTATTTATAGTTTCTCAATATTTAGCCCAAAAATCAATGTGTGACCCATTGGGCGACGTTAGTCAGGCTCACCGATCACATTAGGTGAATCATCAACTGCTCTCCAGCTCATCTTTCTCTTGCTGTAGGCATCAGGTTTTTGAACCTCAGTCAGAGAGTTTGTTTGAGTCTGCCTTTTGCATTCGGCGTATCATTGAGTACCACCTTTATTTGCCTGTCAAGCATTTAATTTTTCATGTACTATCGCCTTCGGCGATAGTCAGCATGTTCGCCTTTCTCATTCTGCGAGTCACCATTTCCCTTTGAGTTTCCCGACCTGCCTCAAATAATTCTAGTATTGTGCACTATTGATTTTAGTTAGGTCATACCCATTGGGTGATCTGCCCTTCTTGTTAGGCGATCAACAATGTGGAATTTACACTGCTTTTCATATTTTTGGCCATTCTTTCAAACATCATCCTTGCCTCGTCCTTTAGCCTTCATAGCTGCAACTAATCAAAATATCATTAGAATAAGACATAATTAGGTATTGAGGACACTAATTATTGAGCGAAATATGTCTCAAATGAGTGTAAATCTACTACTCATCAGTGCATAATACTACTCCCAAAATATGAATATGTATGGTCATATAAAATACTCACTAGGTTGGTCTAATACTCAAAAGACCCTCTTCAAGGGATAACTGAACTTTATTTTATCTGGCTGAAATGCTTATGAAAACTCTTTATGCTTTTATGGAAATAGTGCTTTCTTTTAAGATGTAAAAATGATACATTTGGGATCATTAATGTTCCCTTAGAACTCTACTTAATGATGCTTTATAATTTCTCTTAGACTCTCTTTAAATTCAAAAATCAATGCAAGAAAAATAATTGTAAAAAGGCTTTCAATAAAATCTTATCAACTAAGGTTCATATGAGAATATAAGCATGAACAAAAACTCACGGATCTCAATGCATAAAATATTATAATATAATAATTAAGAAATCAAAATTTGGAATAAGAACACAATTCGAATTCAAAATTTCATGAAACTTTGGGTAGAACACTAGATTTAACTCTTACTGACTAAATTTGGATGCAGGGTGTGAGGACGAATTTAGTCCAACATTATGAATAGCCTTATATACTTGGAAGAACAATGTTCATTTGGAGAAACTTTGAAGAACTTAAAGAAGACGCTTGAAAACCCTAGCATTCTCTAGTAGGATCTTTGCTCTAAGTCTTGGGAGCGTTAATGAGAGTGTTAGGGGTAAACAATACTGAAAAGGGCCTTAATGTAATAACCTACATGTCATTTCTATGTTTATTCCTCCTCTTCATCGTTTAGAGCGTTCCTATAGTGACCCCAAGTCATTTATGACTTGTTGAACTAACAGTTCAGTCACCTAGTCGTTCGTTTAGTTTTATGCGAGTTTTAGTGTCTTGGAGCTTTTTAACCTAGAGTGGTAAGTTTTGACCAAAAGTTCAAGAATATGACCTCAGAATCCAATTTTGACGATTCCATAATCTTCGAAAGGGTCATTTTAGGCTAGTAGCATTGTCAACATGACTCTCAAGGCTTTCAATGTGTGTCTATGAGATTAGGCACTTTAACTTTCAAGTTAAGGCCTATGTTTAACTTTAGTCAACATTCTGAGTTAACAATCTCGGATGAGAATTTGGTCAGTGCGGTTAGCTCTGAAATGTTGAATTCTGAGCCCCCTTGTGGATTTTGGCTTAAATTGGAGTTTGGATGTGGGATCTACTTTTTGCCGAGATGACCTCATATGGAAATTTTGACTACTCTATTGATTTCGGAATATCAAATTTGATAGGGTTGCATATCTTTTATGCATGCACGGGGTTCCAAACGAATTTGAAACACCCCGTCGGAGATTTCAAACTTGCCAAAACTAACTGATATGTATCAACTGGTGCAGGCCTGAAATGGCCTTCACATTTGCAGAGGTCAAACGACTTAAGGGCCATGATCGCTGGGCTCTGGCATCGTTCAAGGGTCCCTATCATGAATGTGGGACCCCAATTCTCATTTGGCCCTGATCATGGGTCTCTCGCCACATTTGTGAGGCCCGAATTTGTGGAGGACCCTCTGTATTAGAGAAAAGAGAGCGGTCTTGTCTTATTTAACGACTAACTGTGATGGCTGTATTAATTTCAAAGTTATATTGGTGATTTCTCCCTTGTTTTAGGTTGGATTTGGGTGATTTGAAGTCCCACGCGTCTAGAATTATTGAGCCTACATTGGAGTGTAATCAGAAAGTGTTGGTTAACCTCCGTTCATTGTGATTTCCATTTCAAGTTGCTGTCTAAGCCTTTTCTTTTGTTTAATTATTGAATTTTTGCATGTTGTTGTTATTTGATTATCCGAGCCCCGAATTGTATTTAATTTTAGGAGACAAGTTTGGTGTATGGTTTTGGGCCTTTTAATGGAGTCAATTTGAGAAATTCTTGCATGGGTCCCATAGTTCCCGTTTGGCTCCAAAATTGTTCCATTTCTATTTCAACTGTTTTTGTGTCTAAACGACCGTTCTGATATTGCGATCCTATTCTTGAAGCGTGGCTGCGTTTAGAGGCTGTTAGGAAAGGTAAAGCTTTGGGCTACTGATTTGGAGCATGCGTGATGGGCCTACATGTAGGATACGTTTTCCCTTCTTTATAGATTTAGCTGGATTGCTTAAATACATGTTGATTAGATAGAATTGGGGGGAGTACCTAGTTATTTCGACTTCTCTTCTTAGATACCATGTTTTATGGTTGATCGGTATTGTTTCGTGTTTAGTACCATGCTAGATGGGGGCTTACATGTGTTGTTGCACGCTGTTTTGTACTACTTGCATTGTTACTTGTTTTATTTAGCATGTTCAGCCTTAGTCTAGGATAGACTAGTAATGCCTTAGACTCATGAGCTTTCTGGCCTTGTTTTCATTTCCAACATCATTTCGAACGGGCTAGATCCTTGTAGACTGGAATTACAGACTTGATTCTGATAGTATGATCCTAAGTTTAGGCATTTTCGCAGTGTTGAAGAATTTCTGTCTTCTCTCCCTATCTCTGCGGCTCTAATGTGTCACCGAAAGTCATGTGTTTTCGCAGTGACTTGGGATTGGATTGTCCTAAGCTTGGAGCCATCTGTTGATGCTTATGGGTGGATGTTGTTCCACGGTGATTTGGTTTTGATATTGAGATCCTCTTCAGAGTGGACATGCCCCTAACACTATTGCTAGCTGGGTTAGGATTTTACTAGATACTATGACTATTCCCGGTTCGAGGCCGATGCTTATGGTTTAAGGCTGATATTTTTTATTCGAGGCCGATGCATTATGGTTCGAGGCCATTACCTCTCATTTGAAGCCATCACTTAGGGTTCAAGGCCCGAAGTATACTTATTAGCCATGGATTTGGGGCATTTCACTCTTCCGCTTCTGTCTTATTTATGTTGTTTATTGTTATTTCTTTTTAGTTCTACCCTCATACTCAATACTTATCATTCTGGGTATGGGTTGGCTTACCTACTGGTGGGTTATAGAAGGTTCTATCTTGACCTGTGGAAACGGGTCGTAATAAGTTGTTAACAAAGCCCCAGGTTCACCGGTCTCACTTGTATAGAGCTAATACCTAGTAGAGTCCTACAGATCAGTATGGAGAGGTTCGTATCCTATCTTTGGGAGGCTACATGGTGTATTTAGTAACTTATCTCTTCTGTATTCTATTCGTGTAGTGTGTGTGTTATTGGTTTCTTGAAATCTCACTTATTTTACTCTTTTTGCAAGATGGCTCGTATGCGTCGCATGGTATCTGGGGGTAACGGTCAACCTCCCCTGCCAGATAAGGGTATAGAACCATCCCCAGTTAGAGAGTGGTGTTTGGAGCCAGCAGTGGACCCTCCAGCAGCTCGTGTCCTAGATTAGCCAATGGGGCCAGCTCGTGAGTGTGCTTTGAGGCATGAAGCAGGCCCCACCACCAGCACCAACACTAGGTCAGCAGATTCAGCCTGCACCAGTGGTACCTTGGTCCAGGTACCGCCTAGGGTTGCCTTATTCAAGATTGCGGCATGAGCTATGCCGCTAGAGGAGTAGAAGATTCTCGAAGTGTTTCTTAGGCTGTCACCTCCGAGGTTTTCTAGGTTTGTAGGTGAGGATGCTCATGAGTTTCTAAGTACTTGCCGTGAGTGGCTGTATACTTTGGGGTTGGTAGAGTCAAGAGGAGGACACTTTACTGCTTATTAGTTAGATGGGCCAGCTAGGCAGTGGTGGTGTACCTTCATTGAGACCATTATAGCTGAGTATCCTTTGGTCACTTGGACCGAGTTTTCTAAGGCCTTCTTGGTTGGGTTCATCCCCTAGAGTGTTAGAGATCACCTCAGGGATCAGTTCTCCAGGTTGGAGAAGGGCTTCATGACCTTGTAAGAGTACGAGGTGAGGTTCCATGATCTTTACCTCTATGCCACTATGATTTTACCTACTACGGAAGAGAGAGCCTGATGCTTTGTTCGTTGGTTGAGATATCAGCTGTGGATTGAGACTGAGTCTATGATCTCTATGGGTCATTCCTTTTTGAACATTTTTGATTATACCTATACTATTGAGCAGCTCCGTTATGAGACCCAAGGGGCAGCGATAAGAGAGTTAGATATGAGAATAGTTAAAACGGGTCTCGTTCTAGGTCCAGAGATACTTATGATAGGACTCGACAATGCTTTCAGTAGGGTCAGCTCAGTCGGTCTATTTAGGCCTCGTTGAAGACTTCAGAGGATGATCGATATAGCCTGAGTGTGGTTGGTTCTAGTCAGGGTCATGGGTCCCAGTCTTGTGTTTGAGGCCGTGGTGGCCATTCTTCTAGGAGCAGACAATCTCTGGGTTGCTTTGATTTTGGAGAGTAGGATCACTGGGCCAGAGATTTCCCTTTGAATAGATGAATTTCTTCTACTCCATAAGCAGCTCCCCCAGCCCTAGCAGCTTCAACAGCAACACCTCCAGCTATGGGTCGAGGTCAAGGCCAGTATCATTGTGTTGGATAGCAGGGTATTTAAGGTGGTCCCTAGGGAGACAGGTCAAGTGGTAGGACTGATGGCCAGAGTAGGGGCGGACAGGGCCATTTCTATATAGCTACAGCGAGGGCGGAGGCTAAGGCATCGAAGAATCTGATCACAAGTATGATTCTTTTATGCCATCAACTCGTCTTGGATTTATTTGATTTGGGCTCTACCAATTCTTATGTGTCTATTTATTATGCTTCTCATATCGGTATGAGTTCTGAACCAATGAAAGGGTCGTTACATGTATCGACCCTCGTGGTGAATCTTTAGTGGTGGATCAGGTTAATCAATCTAAATTAGTTACTATCTAGGGGCGTGACACCCGGCCTGACTTTATATTGCATGATATGATTGATTTCCACATGATTATAGGCATGGAATAGTTACCCCCTACCGTGTTGTCTTTGATTATTTCTCTAAAACCTTTAATTTAACAATGTCTGGAGTTCTCCCAGTGGTGTGGCAGGGCTCTTATAGTTGCACACCATTTGGAGTAATCTCTTTTTCTTGGGCTCGGAGGCTAGTGGCTAACAAATGTTTATCTTTTTTGGCCTATGTGTGTGATGTGAGTAGGGAGGTCCCTCCAGTTGAGTCAGTTCCAGTTGTCCATGACTTGTGGATGTCTTTCCTACCAACCTACCTAGCCTACCCCCAGATCATGATATTTATTTCCCTATTGAGCTTGAGTTGGGTACTCAGCCTATTTCTATTTCGCTATATCAGATTAATCCTGCAGAGCTCAAAGAGCTCAGTGTTCAGCTTTAAGATCTCTTAGGTAAGGGGTTCATCAGGCCTAGTGTATCACCTTGGGGTGCTCCCATTCTTTTTGTGAAGAAGAAGAATGGTACGATGCATATGTGTATTTACTGTAGGCAGCTGAATAAAGTCATGGTGAAGAACCATTACCCCATGCCTAGGATTGATGATCTGTTCGACCAGCCTTAAGGTGTCGTAATGTTTTTGAAGATTAATCTAAGGTCTCATTACCATCAGATGAGAATTAGTGCAATGGATATCCCTAAGACCGCATTTAGGACTCGATATGGTAACTACGAGTTCCTGGTGATGTCTTCTTGGTTGACTAATGCCCCTGCCGCCTTCACTGACTAGATGATGTGAGTGTTCAAGCTAAATTCTTGATTTTTTTGTTATTGTGTTCATAGATGACATTCTGGTATACTCACGGAGCAGGACTTAACATGAACAACAACTGAGGATTCTGCTCCAGACTTTGAGAGAGACTTTATGCCAAGATCTCAAAGTGCAAGTTTATGTTTGAGTCTATAGCATTATTGGGAAACTTGTGTCCAAGGATGGCATCATGCTAGATCTAGTGAAGATTGAGGTTTACTGTGATTGGGCTAGGCCCACTTTTGTTACTGAGGTTTGAAGCTTCATTGGATTAGTGAGCTACTACAAACGGTTTGTGGAGGCCTTCTCCAATATTGCTGCACCTTTGACTCGGTTGACTCACCTTGATGGAGTTGTCTGAGGAGTCTGAGTTGAGCTTTCAGAATCTTAAGGAGTTACTAACTACTCCTCCTATATTGACTCTTCCAGTTGAGGGTGAGGGCTTCACGATGTATTTTGATGCATTCGACATTAGTTTGGGTTGTGTACTGATGCAGCGTGGTTGAGTTATTGCCTATGCATCGAGGCATCTTAAGTTGTATGAGCGTAACTACCCCAATCATGACTTGGAGTTGGATGTTGTAGTTTTGGTGCATAAGATCTAGAAGCACTACCTGTATGGAGTTTGTTGTTAGATATACACTGATCACATGAGTCTTCAACATCATGAGCCAGAGGGACCGTAATTCGAGGCAATGTCGTTTGATAGAGCTCCTGAAAGACTATGACCTCTCTATTCTCTATCATCTGGGCATGGAAAATGTAGTAGTGGATGCCTTGAGCCGGAAGGTAGTGAGTATGGGTAGTTTAGCATTCCTGTCTACTATGGAGCAACCTTTAGCTTTGGACATTCTGTCCTTAGCTAATTAGATGATCGGTTGGGTGTTTTAGATCCCAGGCGGGTCATAACCTATGTGGGAGTTCAATCTTCCTTTCTTGATTAGATATGTGGTCGTCAGTTTGAAAATGAGGTCTTGGCGGCACATTGAGATCAAGTGTTAGCGGGTGATGCCGGTCAGGCTACCTTAGATTCATATGGAGTTTTGAGGTTTGCAGACCGTATTTTTGTTTTGAGAGTTAGGGGTTTGATCTAGCTGATACTTTGTGAGGCCTATGATTCTTGATACACTATCTATTCATTCACTACAAAGATGTATAGTGATTTGAGGCAACATTATTAGTGAAGAGGCATAAAGGGAGATATTGCAAACTATGTGTCTCGTTGCCTGAGTTGCCTATAGGTGAAGGACGAGCACTTGAGACCTGGTGGTAAGTTTTAGAGAATGCCCATTTCGGAGTGAAAGTGGGATCTCATCACTATTGACTTTGTGGTAGGTTTGCCTCGGACTTATAGAGGTATGGATAGCATTTGGGTCATCCTTGATTGATTGACCAAGTTAGCACACTTGCTCCCTCTTCAGTCTTCACTCAACACTGAGAGGTTGGCCCATATTTACATTCAAGAGGTGGTCCTTCTTAATGGGGTTCCAATTTCTATTATATCATATTGGGGTGGTAAGTTCACTTCTAAATTTTAGAGGACCTATCAAGAGGAGTTACGCACTCGCATTGACCTAAGCACAGCCTTCCACCACAGAATGATGGTGAGTCGGAGCATACTATTAAGGTTTTTGAGGATATGTTATGGGCTTGTGTTTTTGAGTTTGGAGGTAAGTTGGACTAGTTCTTACCTTTGGTGGAGATTGCGTACAACAACAACTACCATTTCAAGATTCAGATGGCCCCATTCAAGGTCTTTTATGGTAGGTGTTGTCGCTCTCCGTTTGGTTGGTTTAAGTCTACAGAGCCTAGACCACGTGGTACCGATTGGATTTAGAAGGCTTTGGACTAGGTAAGGTTGATTCAAGATAGGCTTTAGATAGCTCAGAGTTGGCACATGTAATGGCTAAGCTAAAAACATGATAATCATGAGAAACATGAAACATAAAGCATATATCAAGGCCAAAGCAAGCTAAATCATCTTTCTTTCTTTTCTTTACTTCATCATGAGAATACTTGTTCAATCACTTGTGGGGAAAGCCTTAACTGACAAGTAAGACCATGTGAGCTATCAACACGGAATTCGGTGTCTACCCCACACCAAAAAGAGTTTCCTACTTGCCAAGGTAAGACCATGAACTTCTTAGCGTATGTGGATCCACTAACTAGTGTCGATCATAGACCATCACCCTATGGTGGCACATAGGTTATGGGACATAGGTAATCCCCACTTGTTCACTCGGTACTAAGCATACTTCCCACGGATTAATCATAGTTCATTTTATCTTAGGTAGACATGGGTAATCGCCTCTTGTCTACATTAGTCATGAGCTCATTATTAGTAGACTTGGGTAATCACCGCTTTGTCTACATTAGGGTACATGGGTAATCACCTATTGTACCTTAATTCATTAGATTAGCTCCTTAAGAACATGGGTAATCGCCTCTTGTTCATTTATTAGTCATGTTGGGAAAATTACGTTAGAAAACCTTTCACCACTCAAGCATAACATCATCTAATCATAACTTTGGTACCAAAGCACCACTTAACTCATTATCAACTTCATATGAGACATGCATAGGTTCATTAGCTTTATCTTTACTTAGTTCGTCATGCTCATAGTTCATAGATCATAGAGTTCATATTGGTTCATGTAGGTTCAACTCATATCATGCAAATTAATGCAAGTTCATGCTTAGAAAGCCATAATTAGGACAATTTACCCATACTTGAAAGAACTCACATAATAGAGGAAAATCATGCTTTTGACTTGATCATGCTAAATTCATAAGATTATCCTCAATTCATTCATAATTCATGCTTGATTTCATAGAGAATTCATAAACTTCATCAAATCATAGCTCAACCCAACAATCAAAGCATAGATTATCAAATTAGGGAGAATTAGCTTGGGATCTTGGGGGTTCATGCAATCTTTACATCAAATCATGTAATTCACGTTAATTCATGCACTAAGTTACTTTATCACGCTAGATCGTGCACTTGGAATCATAAAATCAACAATTGAAATCATAATTGAAAAACCCACAATGATTGATCAGAACCCTAATTCAATTGGGTTAGAGTAAACCTTTGAAAATCATGAAAAAGAGGAAGGGCCCATTGGAGGAAAGGACTCCTAATGGTGAACACTATCATACCTCAAAGAAATCCTCAAAAAATTGGAGAGGATTGAAGGTCTTCAATGGAGGATTCAAGCTTTCTTCTTCTTCCTTGAAGCTAGAGAGAGTTTCTTTTAGAGAGAGAAATATTTGATAGGAGAGCTTATGAATGAGTTAGAATGAAAGAAACTAGGCTTAGAAAGTATTTATAGGTCTTAGATTAAGGGTATAACCGACTTAGCTTAATAGGTAACCAGTTAGGGAAAATACCAAAAAGTCCTTAATTAAAAACTGTCAGGGCCAATCGACGGACAGGATCTACAGTTCGTACATCCATTGACGGACTGTCTTGCTCTTTCGTCAATTGATTCAGAAAGTTCATTTTGGGCTGAAAATTTTGCTAAGTCTGGAAGGCATCTAAGAAACCCATCTACGGCCCGTCAACTAAACAACGAACTGTCCTGCTCTTCCGTAGGTCAAGGTTCAGAAACTTTGAAATTCTGAAAGTTCACTGTGCCATTGACAGTCCCCACCTATGGCCCATCAATCCATCTACGGCCCATAGGTGGTCTCCGTAGGTCACTGTCTTCAGGTGAGTTCTGTATTTAAATTTTTTTGAAAGCTTGGGGTGTTACAATATCTTTCCCTCAGGAACATTCGTCCTCGAATGAGAATCAAGACATCATGAGAAGGGTAATAGAAACGGACTAACAACCCAACCTAGTATGCAATCACATAAGTGCTCATATCCGAGGAGGAAACACCAACTCCAAGCTAAAACATGATCAACACATCATATCATGAAGACTTTATGCAACTCATACTAAAATGCACATAATCATATAAGAATCTTTCATGAACATGCATAATCAAGGAATTAGGGAAATCAACTATGCCACATGAGACTAAAATAATGAACCATGGGGATCAAGACACCTCAAGCTAGAGTAGGATCGGAAGGAAAGAGATGAGGATATCGGGACATCATATCGGCTTCGACCTCCCAAGAAGCACCCTCAACCAATTGATTACTCCATAGAACTTTCACGAAAGCAACTTCTTTATTTCTTAACTTCCGGACTTGCCGGTCTAAAATCTCAACCGGTACTTCCTCATAATGAAGTCTATCCTTTATGTCAAGATTCTCTAAGGGCACTATAGAGGTCGGATCACCAACACACTTCTTCAACAATGAGACATGGAAAACCGGATGCACTGATGCCAAATCATTAGGCAAGTCAAACTCATAAGCAACCTTACCAACACGTCTCAAAATCTGATATAGGCCTACATAACAGGGACTAAGCTTTCCTTTTTTCCCAAATCTCATTACACCCTTCATGGGTGAGATTTTCAAGTAAACCCAATCGTCAACATCGAATTCTAATTCTCTTCTTCTAACATCGGCATAGGACTTTTGTCAACTTTTGGCAGTTTTCAACCTTTCCCTCATAAGTCAAACTTTCTCCATAGCCTCAAGCACCAACCCTGGGCCTGTCAAAGCCACTTCACCAAATTCAAACCAACCTATAGGAGATCTACACCTCCTACCATAGAGAGCCTCAAATGGAGCCATACCAATACTAGAATGGTAACTATTATTATAAGCAAACTCTATCAAAGGCAAATGATCATCCCAAGTACCCTCGAAATCAATTACACATGCTCTCAACATATCCTCCAAGGTTTGAATAGTACGTTCCGCTTGCCCATCGGTTTGGGGATGAAAGGCCGTACTAAGCTTAACACGAGTACCAAGACTTTTTTGGAACGACTTCAAAAATTGAGAAGTAAATTGTGCACCACGATCGGAGATGATGGATAAAGGCACTCCATGCAGCCTAACCATCTCCCTCAAATACAACTTAGCATAATCCTCCACCGAATAAGAAGTCTTGACGGGAATGAAGTGGGCTGACTTCGTCATTCTATCAACAACAACCCAAATTGAATCGTATTATCACCTCGTGCGAGGTAAACCCACAATAAAATCCATATTCACATGTTCCCACTTCCAAGTAGGAATACTAATATCTAGGGTCAAACCTCCTGGCCTTTGATGCTCAACTTTCACTTGTTGACTATTTGGGCACTTAGCCACAAACTTTGCAATATCTTTCTTCATTCCGTTCCACCAATAAATTTCCGCAAATCACGGTACATTTTGGTAGCTCCTGGGTATATGGAATATCGAGAACTATGGGCTTCTGATAAAATTTTCTATCTTAAGCCCTCTACATTGGGAACACACAAGCGACCTTGATATCGAAGCACACCATCTCCCCCTTGGGAGAAAACCTCAATGGACTTCTTGAGTACCGCTTCCTTTAGTTCAACAAAGTTAGGGTCAAGACCTTGCTTAGCTTTCACATCATGGACAAAAGAGGATTTGGAACCCTTATGAACCGTGGCACCACCTTTAGTAGAATCAACCAATCTAACACCCAATCGAGCAAATCTATGGACATCGCGAACAAACTCTTTCTTACCATCCTCAACATGAGCAACACTACCCATAGATAATCGACTAAGTGCATACGCCACCACGTTAGCCTTACCGAGGTGATAGAGAACACTCATATCATAGTCTTTTAACAACTCAAGCCACCTACTTTGGTGGAGATTCAAATCCTTCTGTTTAAACACATATTGTAAACTCTTATGGTCGGCGAAGATATCTACATGTACCCCATATAAATAATATCGCCATATTTTCAAAGCAAACACAACTGCCGCTAATTCCAAGTCATGAGTAGGATAGTTCTTTTCATGCACCTTAAGTTGCCTTGAAGCATAAGCAATGACTTTTCTATTTTGCATAAGAATACATCCTAGCCCAATTCTCGAGGCATCACAACAAACCACAAAACCATCAGATCCTTCCGGTAGAGTCAATATCGGAGCCGAAGTAAGTCGATCCTTCAACTCTTGGAAACTCTTCTCACATGTCTCGGACCATACAAATTTAACCTTCGTTTGTGTCTTAGCCATCAATGGAGAAGCAATCTTAGAAAATCCTTCAACAAACCTCCTATAATAACCAGCTGTGCCCAAGAACCTATGGATATCCGAAGGTGATAAAGGTCTAGGCTAATTCTTAACCGCTTCCGTCTTCTTCGGATCAACCTCAATGCCCCTACCGAAAATAATGTGACCAAGAAAAACCACAGACCTTAACCAAAACTCACATTTACTAAACTTCGCAAAGAGTGGTTGGTCCTTGAGGACTTGCAACACAATCCTCAAATGATTAACATGTTTACCCTCATTCTTTGGGTAGATCAAAATGTTGTCAATAAACACAATCAAAAACATGTCAAGATATTGCTTAAACACTCTATTCATCAAGTCCATAAATGTGGCCGGAGCATTTGTCAACGCAAACGACATCACCAAGAACTCATAGTAACCAAACCTTTTCAAGAAAGCCATTTTTGGAATATCATCTTCTTTCACCCTTAATTGGTGATAGCCCTAACAAAGGTCCATCTTAGAGAAGTAACTAGCACCTTGAAGTTGATCAAACAAGTCATCTATCCTTGGTAGAGGATACTTATTCTTAATGGTAACCTTGTTCAATTGGCGATAGTCGATGCACATACAGAGTGAACCACTTTCTTCTTTACAAACAAGACCGGAGCACCCCATGGAGAAATACTTGGCTTGATGAAACTCTTATTCAACAAGTCTTTCAACTGCTCTTTTAGTTCCTTAAGTTCCACTGGAGCCATTCTATAAGGAGGAATAGAAATAGGTTGCGTATCTGGGAGAAGGTCAATACCGAAGTCTATTTCCCTTTCGGGAGGAATGTCAGGCACGTCATCGGGAAACACTTTTGGAAACTCATTAACAATGGGGACCGACTCAAGAGTAGGGGTCTCAGAATCTATATCCCTCACCCTAACAAGATGGTAAATACACCCCTTAGAGATCATCTTTCTAGCTTTTAGATAAGAAACAAATTGACCTCGAAACGTAGAATTTCCCCCTTTCCACTCTAGAATAGGCTCATTTAGGAATTTAAATTTGACCATTCGGGTCCTACAATCAATCGAGGCATAACAAGCATGCAACCAATCCATCCCAAGAATAATATCAAAAGCTAGCATATCAAGCCCTAATAGACAAACATGAGTGTCACTATGGGATAAGGAGATGGGACAATCTCTATAAACTCTCTTAGCCATGATAGATTCTCCAATCGGAGTAGAGACATGAAAAGGATCTAGCAACATATCTGGAACAACATCAAACCTCATAGCCACATATGGCGTCACAAAAGATAAGGTAGCACCGGGATCAAGCAAAGCATAAACATCAAAATGGAAAACTCTTAACATACCGGTAACCACATTGGGAGAGCTCTCTTGCTCATGACGAGCCTAAAGTGCATAAAATCAGTTTTACTTCTGATTCCCACTAAAACTTAATGGATTTTCGAATTCAACGCGTCGACGGTTATCCTATTCATTCTTAGTCGCTAAGAGGCAATCCCTTATCTTGTGATCCGTCTTACCACAACCAAAGCATGCATTAGAACCGGCTAGACATTTTCCCTCATGCTTCCTCCCACATTAGGACAAGTAGACAATGAAGAACCACCACCATTTCCTCCTTGAGACTTGGGGTTAAACACCCTATCATTGTTGGACTTAGGAGGAACATTGGATGAGCCTTGGTTAGAGAACCTTTGTCGAAATATAGGACGACCATATCCGTCTGACCTTGAGTGAGAGAATTTACCATCACCGGTCCTAGCCCTCTTAGTCTCTCTAGACCTTTCCTTAAGCTTTTCTTCCTCAATTTGTTGAGCATACACCATGAGACGAGAAATGTCCATATCATTAAAAAGCATAGCGGTGCGGCATTCATTAACCAACATTTTTGACACCCCCGAAACAAACTTACTCATTCTTGCCCTTGGATCGGCAATGATGGAAGGAGCATATCGGGACAATTGTGTGAACTTCAAAGCATACTCTTTCACACTCATATTTCCTTGTCAAAGGTTGATGAACTCAAGCACCTTTGCCTCCCTCATTTCAAGGGGAATGAACCTATCAAGGAAAGCAACCTTGAATTTCTCCCAATCAAGAGGACCCTCATTAACTGCCCTCTCACTCCTCCATTGATTGAACCAAATTTGGGCAACACCCTTGAGTTGATAAGCGGCCAACTCCACCTTTTTTCCGGCGTCACGCCCATGATCATCAACACCTTGTACACTTCATAGATGAACTCTTGAGGATCTTCCTCAACCTTAGAGACATGAAATTTCAGAGGATTCATTCTAGTTAGGTCCCTCACTTTTGACGTAGTCGTACCCACATTTGGGTTCACAGGAGCCACCTCCTCTCAATTGGCTTGGGCCGTTACGACTTGAGCAAACACTTGGAAAGCAGCCCTAAACTACGCATTAGTCACTTTTTCCGCCAAAGGGTCGGCCGAAACTTGAGGAGCTTGAGGAGGAGCTTCTTGTTCCACATTCACTCCCATGTTTCTTCTAGCGTAAGCTCTTCGGGTCGCCATATCCTGAAATGCGTAGGATAGGGATTAGGAGAGAGATATATAGAGTTAAACTCTATGGCACGACTTAAGAGTAATGAAAGAAGTGGAATTTCTTAAACATGTTATAGCCTCTCATTCATAAATGTGGCGCGCTTCACACTCATGAACAATATTCTACTTGACGCAGCTTATGAGACATCGTAGGATCTTTCTAAAACCTTGCGCTTTGAATACCAAGTTTGTCACGACCCAAGGTACCCACTAAACGTGACATGGCATACAAGTCCCCGAGAGGCCTCATACAACACTTAGCATACGTTACATACAAGATAATAGAAAATAAAAGTTCGAAAGAGAATTTCATATCGAAGCTTTTAAAAGAAACTGCGGAAGTGTACTTCCCATGTCTCAAAACCAATCGATCATAGAAAGTAAAGTTTGGACATAACCCTATACAATCCAAAACTTAAAGGAAATACATGAAAAAGAAATAAGAGCTAGGCTATGTCCTTGGATGGATGAGGACTCACCAAGTCTTCGATCAACTCTCTAATCAAGCTCTAGCCACGAGTTGAAGGTGAATCGTCACGTCCTACACCAAAGAAGTTAATGTAGGCAAAAGTATGCGTTAGCACAATTAAGTACTAAGTATGATAGCAATGCACATAAACACAGAAATCATGCTAGAGAGAGAAATAATCATGACATGTAATGGCTAAGCTAAAAAAATGATAATCATTAGAAACATGAAACATAAAGCATATATCAAAGCCAAAGCAAGCTAAATCATCTTTCTTTCTTTTCTTTACTTCATCATGAGAACACTTGTTCAATAACTTGTGGGGAAAAGCCTTAATCGACATCTAAGACCATGTGAGCTATCAACACGGAATCCGGTGTCTACCCCACACCAAGAAGAGTTTCCTACTTGCCAAGGTAAGACCATGAACTTCTTAGCTTATGTGGATCCACTAGCTAGTGTCTATCATAGACCATCACCCTATGGTGGCACATAGGTTATGGGACATAGGTAATCACCACTTGTTCACTCGGTACTAAGCATAATTCCCACTGATTAATCATAGTTCATTTTATCTTAGGTAGACATGGGTAATCTCCTCTTGTCTACATTAGTCATGAGCTCATTATTGGTAGACTTGGGTAATCACCGCTTTGTCTACATTTGGGTACATGGGTAATCGTCTATTGTCCCTTAATTCATTAGATTAGCTCCTTAAGAACATGGGTAATCGCCTCTTGTTCATTTATTAGTCATGTTGGGAAAATTACGTGAGAAAACCTTTCACCACTCAAACATAACATCATCAAATCATAACTTTGGTACCTTACTCTCAAAGCACCGCTTAACTCATTATCAACTTCATATGAGACATGCATTGGTTCATTAGCTATATCTTTACTTAGTTCATCATGCTCATAGTTCATAGATCATAGAGTTCGTATTGGTTCATGTAGGTTCAACTCATATCATGCAAATTAATGCAAGTTCATGCTTAGAAAGCCATAATTAGGACAATTTACCCATACTTGAAAGAACTCACATAATAGAGGAAAATCATGCTTTTGACTTGATCATGCTAAATTCATAAGATTATCCTCAATTCATTCATAATTCATGCTTGATTTCATAGAGAATTCATAAACTTCATCAAATCATAGTTCAACCCAACAATCAAAGTATAGATTATCAAATTAGGGAGAATTAGCTTGGGATCTTGGGGGTTCATGCAATCTTTACATCAAATCATGTAATTCACGTTAATTCATGCACTAAGTTACTTTATCACGCTAGATCGTGCACTTGGAATCATAAAATCAACAATTGAAATCATAATTGAAAAACCCACAATGATTGATCAGAACCCTAATTCAATTGGGTTAGAGTAAACCTTTGAAAATCATGAAAAAGAGGAAGTGCCCATTGGAAGAAAGGACTCCTAATGGTGAACACTTTCATACCTCAAAGAAATTCTCAAAAAATTGGAGAAGATTGAAGGTCTTCAATGGAGGATTCAAGCTTTCTTCTTCTTCCTTGAAGCTAGAGAGAGTTTCTTTTAGAGAGAGAAATATTTGATAGGAGAGTTTAGGAATGAGTTAGAATGAAAGAAACTAGGCTTAGAAAGTATTTATAGGTCTTAGATTAAGGGTATAACCGACTTAGCTTAATAGGTAAACAATTAGGGAAAATAATAAAAAGCCCTTAATTAAAAACTGTCAGGGCCAATCGACGGACAGGATCTACGGTTCGTACATCCATTGACGGACCGTCTTGCTCTTCCGTCAATTGATTCAGAAAGTTCATTTTGGGCTGAAAATTTGGCTAAGTCTGGAAGGCATCTAAGAAACCCATCTACGGCCCGTCAACTAAACTACGAACTGTCTTGCTCTTCCGTAGGTCAAGGTTCAGAAACTTTGAAATTCTGAAAGTTCACTGTGCCATTGACGGTACCCACCTACGGCCCATCAATCCATCTACGGCCCATAGGTGGTCTCCGTAGGTCACTGTCTTCAGGTGAGTTCTGTATTTAAATTTTTTTGAAAGCTTGGGGTGTTACAATATCTTTCCCTTAGGAACATTCGTCCTCGAATGACAATCAAGACATCATGAGAAGGGTAATAGAAACGGACTAACAACCCAACCTAGTATGCAATCACATAAGTGCTCATATTTTAGGAGGAAACACCAACTCCAAGCTAAAACATGATCAACACATCATATCATGAAGACTTTATGCAACTCATACTAAAATGCACATAATCATATAAGAATCTTTCATGAACATGCATAATCAAGGAATTAGGGAAATCAACTATGCCACATGAGACCAAAAGAATGAACCATGAGGATCAAGATACCTCAAGCTAGAGTAGGATCGGAAGGAAAGAGATGAGGATATCGGGACATCATATCGGCTTCGACCTCCCAAGAAGCACCCTCAACCAATTGATTACTCCATAGAACTTTCACGGAAGCAACTTTTTTATTTCTTAACTTCCGGACTTGCCGGTCTAAAATCTCAACCGGAACTTCCTCATAATTAAGACTATCCTTTATGTCAAGATTCTCTAAGGGCACTATAGAGGTCGGATCACCAACACACTTCTTCAACAATGAGACATGGAAAACCGGATGCACTGATGCCAAATCATTAGGCAAGTCAATCTCATAAGCAACCTTACCAACACGTCTCAAAATCTGATATAGGCCTACATAACAGGGACTAAGCTTTCCTTTCTTCCCAAATCTCATTACACCCTTCATGGGTGAGATTTTCAAGTAAACCCAATCATCAACATCGAATTCTAATTCTCTTCTTCTAACATCGGCATAGGACTTTTGTCAACTTTGGGCAGTTTTCAACCTTTCCCTCATAAGTCAAACTTTCTCCATAGCATCAAGCACCAACCCTGGGCTAGTCAAAGCCACTTCACCAAATTCAAACCAACCTATAGGAGATCTACTCCTCCTATCATAGAGAGCCTCAAATGGAGCCATACCAATACTAGAATGGTAACTATTATTATAAGCAAACTCTATCAAAGGCAAATGATCATCCCAAGTACCCTCGAAATCAATTACACATGCTCTCAACATATCCTCCAAGGTTTGAATAGTACGTTTCGCTTGCCCATCGGTTTGGGGATGAAAGGCCGTACTAAGCTTAACACAAGTACCAAGACTTTTTTGGAACGACTTCAAAAATTGAGAAGTAAATTGTGCACCATGATTGGAGATGATGGATAAAGGCACTCCATGCAGCCTAACCATCTCCCTCAAATACAACTTAGCATAATCCTCCACCGAATAAGAAGTCTTGACGGGAATGAAGTGGGCTGACTTCGTCATTCTATCAACAACAACCCAAATTGAATCGTATTGTCACCTCGTGCGAGGTAAACCCACAATAAAATCCATATTCACATGTTCCCACTTCCAAGTAGGAATACTAATATCTTGGGTCAAACCTCTTGGCCTTTGATGCTCAACTTTCACTTGTTGACAATTAGGGCACTTAGCCACAAACTCTGCAATATCTTTCTTCATTCCGTTCCACCAATAAATTTCCCTCAAATCATGGTACATTTTGGTAGCTCCTGGGTATATGGAATATCGAGAACTATGGGCTTCTGATAAAATTTTCTCTCTTAAGCCCTCTACGTTGGGAACACACAAGCGACCTTGATATCGAAGCACACCATCTCCCCCTTGGGAGAAAACCTCAATGGACTTCTTGAGTACCGCTTCCTTTAGTTCAACCAAGTTAGGGTCAAGACCTTGCTTAGCTTTCACATCATGAACAAAAGAGGATTCGGAACCCTTATGAACCATAACACCACCTTTAGTAGAATCAACCAATCTAACACCCAATCGAGCAAATCTATGGACATCACGAACAAACTCTTTCATACCATCCTCAACATGAGCAACACTACCCATAGATAATCGACTAAGTGCATACGCCACCACGTTAGCCTTACCGAGGTGATAGAGAACACTCATATCATAGTCTTTTAACAACTCGAGCCACCTACTTTGGTGGAGATTCAAATCCTTCTGTTTAAACACATATTGCGAACTCTTATGGTCGGCGAAGATATCTACATGTACCCCATATAAATAATATCGCCATATTTTCAAAGTAAACACAACTGCCGCTAATTCAAAGTCATGAGTAGGATAGTTCTTTTCATGCACCTTAAGTTGCCTTGAAGCATAAGCAATGACTTTTCTATTTTGCATAAGAATACATCCTAGCCCAATACTCGAGGCATCACAACAAACCACAAAACCATCAGATCCTTCCGGTAGAGTCAATATCGGAGCCGAAGTAAGTCGATCCTTCAACTCTTGGAAACTCTTCTCACATGTCTAGGACCATACAAATTTAACCTTCGTTTGAGTCACAGCCATCAATGTAGAAGCAATCTTAGAACATCCTTCAACAAACCTCCTATAATAACAAGCTGTGCCCAAGAACCTATGGATATCCGAAGGTGATAAAGGTCTAGGCCAATTCTTAACCGCTTCCGTCTTCTTCGGATCTACCTCAATGCCCTTACCGGAAATAATGTGACCAAGAAAAGCCACAGACCTTAACCAAAACTCACATTTACTAAACTTCGCAAAGAGTGGTTGGTCCTTGAAGACTTGCAACACAATCCTCAAATGATTAACATGTTCACCCTCATTCTTTGAGTAGATCCAAATGTTGTCAATAAACACAATCACAAACATGTCAAGGTATTGCTTAAACACTCTATTCATCAAGTCCATAAATGTGGCCGGAGCATTTGTCAACCCAAACGACATCACCAAGAACTTGTAGTGACCATACCTTGTCCAGAAAGCCATTTTTGGAATATCATCTTCTTTCACCCTTAATTGGTGATAGCCCTAACGAAGGTCGATCTTAGAGAAATAACCAGCCCCTTGAAGTTGATCAAACAAGTCATCTATCCTTGGTAGAGGATACTTATTCTTAATGGTAACCTTGTTCAATTGGCGATAGTCGGTGCACATACGGAGTGAACCATCTTTCTTCTTTACCAACTAGACCAGAGCACCCCATGGAGAAATACTTGGCTGGATGAAACCCTTATTCAACAAGTCTATCAACTGCTCTTTTAGTTCCTTAAGTTCCACTGGAGCCATTCTATAAGGAGGAATAGAAATAGGTTGCGTATCTGGGAGAAGGTCAATACCGAAGTCTATTTCCCTTTCGGGAGGAATGTCAGGCACGTCATCGGGAAACACTTTTGGAAACTCATTAACAATGGGGACCGACTCAAGAGTAGGGGTCTCAGAATCTATATCCCTCACCCTAACAAGATGGTAAATACACCCCTTAGAGATCATCTTTCTAGCTTTTAGATAAGAAACAAATTGACCTCGAAACGTAGAATTTCCCCCCTTCCATTCTAGAATAGGCTCATTTAGGAATTTAAATTTGACCATTCGGGTCCTACAATCAATCGAGGCATAACAAGCATGCAAGCAATCCATCCCAAGAATAACATCAAAAGTTAGCATATCAAGCCCTAATAGACCAACATGAGTGTCACTATGGGATAAGGAGATGGGATAATCTCTATAAACTCTCTTAGCCATGATAGATTCTCCAATCGGAGTAGAGACATGAAAAGGATCTAGCAACATATCTGGAACAACATCAAACCTCATAGCCACATATGGCGTCACAAAAGACAAGGTAGCACCGGGATCAAGCAAAGCATAAACATCAAAATGGAAAACTCTTAACATACCGGTAACCACATTGGGAGAGCTCTCTTGCTCATGACGAGCCTAAAGTGCATAAAATCAGTTTTACTTTTGATTCCCACTAAAACTTAACGGATTTTCGAATTGAACGCGTCGACGGTTATCCTATTCATTCTTAGTCGCTAAGAGGCAATCCCTTATCTTGTGATCCGTCTTACCACAACCAAAGCATGCATTAGAACCGGCTAGACATTTTCCCTCATGCTTCCTCCCACATTAGGACAAGTAGACAATGAAGAACCACCACCATTTCCTCCTTGAGACTTGGGGTTAAACACCCTATCATTGTTGGACTTAGGAGGAACATTGGATGAGCCTTGGTTAGAGAACCTTTGTCGAAATCTAGGACGACCATGTCCGTCTGACCTTGAGTGCGAGAATTTACCATCACCGGTCCTAGCCCTCTTAGTCTCTCTAGACCTTTCCTTAAGCTTTTCTTCCTCAATTTGTTGAGCATACACCATGAGACGAGAAATGTCCATATCATTGACAAGCATAGCGGTGCGACATTCATTAACCAACATTTTGGAGACCCCCGAAACAAACTTACTCATTCTTGCCCTTGGATCGGCAATGATGGAAGGAGCATATCGGGACAATTGTGTCAACTTCAAAGCATAATCTTTCACACTCATATTTCCTTGTCAAAGGTTGATGAACTCAAGAACCTTTGCCTCCCTCATTTCAAGGGGAAAGAACCTATCAAGGAAAGCAACCTTGAATTTCTCCCAATCAAGAGGACCCTCATTAACTGCCCTCTCACTCCTCCATTGATTGAACCAAATTTGGGCAACACCCTTGAGTTGATAAGCGGCCAACCCCACCTTTTTTTCCGGCGTCACACCCATGATCATCAACACCTTGTACACTTCATAGATGAACTCTTGAGGATCTTCCTCAACCTTAGAGCCATGAAATTCTGGAGGATTCATTCTAGTAAAGTCCCTCACTTTTGACGTAGTCGTACCCACATTTGGGTTCACGGGAGCCACCACCTCTCTATTGGCTTGGGCCGTTACGACTTGAGCCAACACTTGGAAAGTAGCCCTAAACTACGCATTAGTCCCTTTTTCCGCCAAAGGGTCGGCTGGAACTTGAGGAGCTTGAGGAGGAGCTTCTTGTTCCACATTCACTCCCATGTTTCTTCTAGCGTATGCTCTTCGGGTCGCCATATCCTAAAATGCGTAGGATAGGGATTAGGAGAGATATATATAGAGTTAAACTCTATGGCACGACTTAAGAGTAATGAAAGAAGTGGAATTTCTTAAACATGTTATAGCCTCTCATTCATAAATGTGGCGCACTTCACACTCATGAACAATACTCTACTTGACGCAGCTTATGAGACATCGTAAGATCTTTCTAAAACCTTGCGCTTTGAATACCAAGTTTGTCACGACCCAAGGTACCCACTAAACGTGACATGGCATACAAGTACCCGAGAGGCCTCATACAAGCCCTTAGCATACATTACATACAAGATAAGAGAAAATAAAAGTTCGAAAGAGAATTTCATATCAAAGCTTTTAAAAGAAACAACGGAAGTCTACTTGTCATGTCTCAAAGCCAATCTATCATAGAAAGTAAAGTTGGGACGTAACCCAATACAATCCAAAACTTAAAGGAAATACATGAAATAGAAATAAGAGCTGGGCTATGTCCTCGGATGGATGAGGACTCACCAAGTCTTCTATCAACTCTCTAATCAAGCTCTAGCCATGAGTGGAAGGTGAATCGCCATGTCCTACACCAAAAAATTTAAAGTAGGCAAAAGTATGTGTTAGCACAATTAAGTACTAAGTATGATAGCAATGCATATAAACACATAAATCATGCTAGAGAGAGACATAATAATGACATGCAATGGCCAAGCTAAAAACATGATAATCATGAGAAACATGAAACATAAAGCATATATCAAGGCCAAAACAAGCTAAATCATCTTTCTTTCTTTTCTTTACTTCGTCATGAGAACACTTGTTCATTAACTTGTGGGGAAAAGCCTTAACCGATATGTAAGACCATGTGAGCTATCAACACGGAATTCGGTGTCTACCCCACATCGAAAAGAGGTGTCCTACTTGCCATGGTAAGACCATGAACTTCTTAGCTTATGTGGATCCACTATCTAGTGTCTATCATAGACCATCACCCTATTGTGGCACATAGGTTATGGGACATGGGTAATCGCCACTTGTCCACTCGGTACTAAGCATACTTCCCACGGATTAATCATAGTTCATTTTATCTTAGTTAGACATGGGTGATCGCCTCTTTTCTACATTAGTCATAAGCTCATTATTGGTAGACTTGGGTAATCACCGCTTTGTCTACATTAGGGTACATGGATAATCGCCTCTTGTCCCTTCATTCATTAGAATACCTCCTTAAGAACATGGGTAATCGCCTCTTGTTCATCTATTAGTCATGTTGGGAGAATTACATGAGAAAACCTTTCACCACTCAACCATAACATGATCGAATCATAACTTGGGTACCTTACTCTCAAAGCACCTCTTAACTCATTATCAACTTCACATGACACATGCATAGGTTCATTAGCTTTATATTTACTTAGTTCATCATGCTCATAGTTCATAGATCATAGAGTTCATATGGGTTCATGCAAGTTCAACTCATATCATGCAAATTAATGCAAGTTCATGCTTAGAAAGCCATAATTAGGATAATTTACCCATACTTGAAAGAACTCACATAATAGAGGAAAATCATGCTTTTGACTTGATCATGCTAAATTCATAAGATTATCCTCAATTCATTCATAATTCATGCTTGATTTCATGGAAAATTCATAAACTTCATCAAATCATAGCTCAACCCAACAATCAAAGCATAGATTATAAAATTGGGGAGAATTAGCTTGGGATCATGGGGGTTCATGCAATATTTACATCAAATCATGTAATTCACGCTAATTCATGTACTAAGTTACCATAACACGCTAGATCGTGCACTAGGAATCATAAAATCAACAATTGAAATCATAATTGAAGAACCCACTTTAATACCCCAGCTTTCCAAGGAATGAAAATGCAGAATTTACCTGTAGGCAATGACCTACGGAGGCCACTTACGGGCCATAGTCAGGTTGACGGGCCGTAGGTGAGGAGCCGTCAATGGCTCTGTCAATTTCAGTAATTCTCAGTCTCTGAAGTGTGATCTATGGAGTAGTAGGACGAATCGTAAGTCAGTTGACGGTCCATAGAAAGTAACCGTAGATATCCCCCAAACTTGGTTAAATTCTTGAACATCAGGCTATGATCCACGGTTGAGGTGTACGGTCCGTGGACTGACCTACCAACCGTAGATTGAAGTCGTCGTTGTAGGGTCCCCAGATACAAACTCTCTGAATCTTTTAACGGTTCAACAGGATAGTCCGTCAGTGGACGTACGGACCGTAGGTCCTGACCGTAGATGGGCCCCGACAATTTTTAAGTAAGGGCTTTTTGGTCTTTTCCCTGGTTAATTCCCTAATTAACTAAGTCGCTTTTACCCTTAATTAAGGTCCTATATAGTTTTCTATACCTAAATCACTTCATTCTAACTCATTCCCTAAATTCACTTCTAAAATATTTTTCTCTCTAAAAGAAATCCTCTCTAGCTCAAGGAAGAAGAAGAAGCTAAGTCCTCCATTGAAGGTCACCCAATCTCCTCCAATTTCTAGTGGCTTTGCTAAGGTATGATGGTATTGACCAATGCAGTTGCTTCCTCCATTGGGCCCTCCCTTTTCTTCATGAATTTCAAGGTTCACTTCCCTTCAAGTAAGCTAGGGTTTGATCAATTGTTATGGGTTCTTTTAGTATGAGTCCAGTTACTGATTTTATGCTTTGTAGTGCACGATCTAGCGTGGATAAATTAATTTAGTGCACGATCTAGTGTGAATTACTTGTCTAGTTGTAATTACTGCATGAACCCCCATGATCCCAAGTAAATTCTCCCCAATTTAATAATTTGTGCCTTGATTGTTGGGTTGAGATAAGAATTGATGAAATTGAGGGATCATCTATGAAATTGAGCATGCATTGGGGTTAAGTGCATGAATTAAGCATGTTCAAGTAAAAAGCATGATTTTTCTCTTTTATGTGGGTTACTTCAAGTATGACTAAATTGCCTTGATTATGACTTTTAAGAGCTAGCTTGCATTGAATTGCATTGTTTAAAATAAAGGCAATATGAACCCATTAGCTATGAAGAAAAAGCATGATAGAATCATGAAGAAAGAGGTTTATAGAATCAAGCATGCTTTATGTGAAATCTATGATATGTTGATGTTGAGTCTTGAAAAGGTTTTTCTCATATAATGCTCAACCTAAGCTTGTGAAAGGTTTTCTCACATGTAAAGGATTCATAACTTGTTAAAAGGTTTGCTTAACTAAAATTGAATCAAGATCTTAAAGAAGCTATTCTAGGGGTGTAAGCTTGGACAAGTCCATGAAAGAAGAAACGCTCAATGAAGTAAGCTTGGACAAGTCCATGGTATGTGAAGTCATGTTTAGCTTGGATTGGCAACCCAGTTGTGCCTTTCCACGGATATCAATATTTATGATTGTATAGTGGGAATTATGCATAAAACCGAGTGGACGGGTGACAAGTCCCCATATGTCCTATGCCTATGTGCCCCCATAGGTGGTCTTTAATAGGCCCGTATTATATCAGCTTAGCTAGTGGATCCACGTAGGCTATGGTTTAGGATTCTACCTTGGCAAGTAGAATGGTCATTTTTCAGTGTAGGGCAGACATCAGATTCCATGTTGAGTTATACCATGGTCTACAGATCGGTTTGAGGCTTTTCCCACACTTCATCTTGCACAATGGTGCATGGGTTACTAAAAGTAAAGTAAAGATAAGAAGAGTAAAAGAAAGATGATTTAACTTGCTTTGGCCATGGTTTATTCCTTATGCTATTTGCTTATATGCGGTTTAGCTTGGCCAATTGCATGTAATGTTTATATCTCAGTTTCTAGCATGTTTTATGAGTTTATATGCAAGGCTATCATACTTAGTACTTTATTGTGCTAAAGCATAATTTTGCCTGCATCAACTTCTTTTGTGTAGGACGTGGCAGTTCTCCTACTCGTGGCTAGAGCATTGACTTATAGTTTAGAAGAAGACTTGGTGAGTCATGATCCATCCGAGGACATAGCCTTGTTGGATTTACTTTGATGTCTTTCCTTATGTTGGATATCGTATTGGGCTACGTCCCTATCACTTTTATTCGTATTCTATGATATTAGAAGGCTTTGAGACATGAGTTGTAGACTTCTGCTATTTTGAGTAAATCTTTGATATAAAATGCTCTTTTGAACTCTTATTTCTCTATTATTCAGAGCGCAAGATTTTAGAAAGATTCTAGAATTTCTCATAAGCCGCATCGAGTAGAGTCTTGTTCATGGGTGTGAAGCACGCCACACTTATGAATGAGAGGCTACAAGATATTTAGGAGACTTCACTTCTTTTGTTACTCTTGAGTCGTGCCATAGAGTTTAACTCTACGTCTCTCTCCTAATCACCTATCCTACACATTTCAGGACTTGGCATCTCGAAGGTCCTACACTACTAGGAATGCAAGAGTGAATAAAGGTCAAGGAGCTCCTCCTCAAGCTCCACAAGCTCCAGCCGACCCTTTGGATAAGCAAGTGATCCCTGTAGAATTTAGCTCTGCTTTTCATGCTTTGGCCCAAGCCGTGATGGCCCAAGCCACTAGAGAAGTGGTGATTCCCGTGAACCCAAATGTGGGTACGGCGGCGGTGAGGGTGAGAGACTTTATAAGGATGAATCCTCAAAAATTTTATGGCTCTAAGGTGGAAGAGGATCCTCAAGAATTTATTGATGAAATTTATAAAGTGTTGATGATAATGGGTGTGACACCGGAAGAGAAGGCGGAGTTGGCCCCTTATCAACTTAAAGGTGCTGCCCAAAGTTGGTACAATCAATGGAAGAATGAAAGGGCTATTGATGAAGGTCCCATAGGATGGGAGAGGTTTAAGAGTGCTTTCCTTGATCGATTCTTCCCTCTTGAGAAGAGAGAGGCCAAGGTGCTTGAGTTTATTAATCTTCGTCAAGGGAGTATGAGTGTGAAAGAATATGCATTGAAGTTCACACAATTGGCTAGATATGTTCCATCCATAGTTGCCGACCCAAGGGCAAGAATGAGCAAATTTGTGTCAGGAGTGTCTGATATGTTTGTGAAAGAGTGCCACACCGCCATGGTTGTGCATGACATGGATATTTCTCGCCTCATGGTTTATACCGAACAAATTGAAGAAGAAAAGCTTAAAGGGAGATCTAGAGAGACTAAGCGGGCTAGAACCGGAGATGACAACTTTTCTCATGCAAAATTTGATTGACGTGGTCATTCAAGATTTCGCCAAAGGTTCTCTAATCAAGGTTCTTCCAAGGCTCCTCCAAGATCCAACAATGATAAGGTGCAAAACCCCAAGCCTCAAGTGGGGAACGGTGGTTGATCTTTTTTGCCTAGTTGTACTAAATGTGGGAGGAGGCATAAAGGCAAATGTCTAGCTGGTTCGGATGGTCTCTATACTTGTGGTAAGGCTGGTCACAAGATGAGAGATTGCCCATCTCTCTTGGCTAAAGGAAGAGAGGGTAAGCAAGCTGCCCCAAATAGTTCGGGTTCAGGTGCTCCTAAGCAAAACATATTTTATGCACTTTAGGCTCGTCATGAGCAAGAGAGCTCACTCGATGTGGTCAACGGTACGTTGAAAGTTTTCCATTTTGATGTCTATGCCTTGTTATATCCCGGTGCTACATTGTCCTTTGTGACGCCCTATAAGGCCATGCGGTTTGATATTGTACTGGATATGTTGCTAGATTCTATCCTTGTTTCTACTCCGATAGGAGAGTCCATTCTAGCTAAGAGGGTTTATAGAGGTTTCTCCATTTCCTTACCCTATAAACTTACTCTTGTCGATCTCATAGAGCTAGATATGCTAGATTTCGATGTCATTCTTGGGATGAATTGGCTACATGCTTGTTATGCCTCTATTGATTGTAGGACCAGAGTGGTCAAGTTTCAGTTCCCTAATGAGCCTATCCTGGAGTGGGAGGGGGGAAATTCTATGTTTCGAGCTCAATTCGTTTCTTATCTAAAGGCTAGAAAGATGATCTCTAAAGGTTGCTTTTACCATCTAGTTAGGGTGAGGGATGTAGATTCCGAAACACCTACTCTTGAGTCGGTCCCCATTGCTGATGAGTTTCCGGAAGTGTTTCCCGATGACTTGCCCGGTATTCCTCCCGAAAGGGAAATAGACTTCGGTATTGACCTTCTCCCAGATACGCAACCTATCTCTATTCCTCCTTATAGAATGGCTTTGGCGGAACTTAAAGAGTTGAAAGAGCAACTAAAAGACTTGTAGGATAAGGGTTTCATTCGACCAAGCATTTCCCTATGGGGTGCTCCGGTATTGTTTGTAAAGAAGGAAGATGGTTCACTCCGAATATGCATCGACTATCATCAATTGAATAAGGTTACAATCAAAAATAAGTATCCCTTGACAAGGATAGATGATTTGTTTGACCAAATTCAAGGGGCTAGTTACTTTTCTAAGATCGACCTTCGTTCGGGTTATCACCAATTGAGGGTGAAAGAAGATGATATTCTGAAAATGGCTTTCCGAACAAGGTATGGCCACTATGAGTTCTTTGTTATGTCGTTTAGATTGACAAATGCTCCGGCCACATTCATGGACTTGATGAATAGGGTATTTAAGCAATACCTTGACATGTTCGTGATTGTGTTTATTGATGATATCTTGATCTACTCAAGGAATGAGGATGAGCATGCTAGTCATTTGAGGGTTGTGTTGCAAGTCCTCAAGGATCAAGAACTCTTTGCAAAGTTTTGCAAGTGTGAATTTTGGTTGAGATCTGTGGCTTTTCTTGGTCACATTGTTTTCGGTAAGGGTATTGAGGTAGATCCTAAGAAGACTGAAGAGGTCAAGAATTGGCCTAGACCTTTAACACCTTCGGACATTCGTAGTTTCTTGGGTTTAGCCGGTTATTATAGGAGGTTTGTTGAGGGGTTTTCTTCAATTGCTTCTCCATTGACGGCTTTGACTCTAAAGAAAGCTAAGTTTATGTGGTTCGAGGCTTGTGAAAAGAGTTTTCGAGAATTGAAAGACAAACTTACTTCGGACACGATATTGACTCTACCGGAAGGAACCGATGGTTTTGTAGTGTATTGTGATGCCTCAAGGATTGGGCTAGGGTGTCTTCTAATGAAAAACGGGAAAGTGATTGCCTATGCTTCAAGGCAACTAAAGGTGCATGAGAAGAACTATCCCACTCATGAACTATAGTTGGCAGCGGTGGTGTTTGCTTTGAAAATATGGCGACATTACTTGTATGGAGTACATGTAGATATCTTCACCAATCATAAGAGTCTCCAGTATGTGTTTAAGAAGAAAGATTTGAATCTCCGCCAAAGAAGATGGCTTGAATTGCTAAAAGATTATGATATGAGTGTTCTCTATCACCCCGGTAAGGCTAATGTGGTGGCGGATGCTCTTAGTGGATTGTATATGGGCAGTGTTGTGCATATTGAGGATGGCAAGAAAGAATTGGTTCATGATATTTATAGTTTAGCCCAATTGGGTGTTCAGTTGATTGATTCCGCTTAGGGTGGAGTTACCGTTCACAATGGTTCCGAGTCCTCTTTTGTGCATGATGTAAAAGCTAAGCAAGACCTTGATCCTAATTTGGTAGAATTGAAAGAAACTGTTCTCAAGAAGTCCATAAAGGTTGAAGCGGTTCTCAAGAAGTCCATAGAGGTTTTCTCCCAAGGGGGAGATGGTGTACTTCTTTACCAAGGTCGCTTATGTGTTCCCGACGTTGATGATTTGAGAGGGGAAATTTTGTCGGAAGGTCATAGTTCTAGATATTCTATCCACCCGAGAGCTACCAAGATGTACCGTGATTTATGGGAAATCTATTGGTGGAATGGCATGAAGAAAGACATTGTGGAATTTGTGGCTAAGTGTCCTAATTGCCAACAAGTGAAGGTTGAGCATCAGAGACCGGGAGGTTTGACCCAAGACATAGAGATTCCTACTTGGAAGTGGGAAGATGTGAATATGGATTTTGTAGTAGGTTTGCCTTGCACAAGATGACACTATGATTTGATTTGGGTTATGGTTGATAGAATGACTAAGTCAGCCCATTTCATTCCCGTCAGAACTTCTTATTCGGTGGAGGATTATGATAAGTTGTACATAAGGGAGATGGTTAGGCTGCATGGAGTGCCTTTATCCATTATCTCTGATCGAGGTGCCCAGTTTACTTCTCAATTTTTGAAGTCATTCCAAAAAGGTCATGGTACTCGTGTTAAGATTAGCACGGCCTTTAATCCCCAAACCAATGGGCAAGTGGAGCGTACTATTAAGACTTTAGAAGATATATTGAGAGCTTGTGTTATTGAGTTCAAGGGTACTTGGGATGACCATTTGCCTTTGATTGAGTTTGCTTATAATAATAACTACCATTCTAGTATTGGTATGACTCCATTTTAGGCTCTCTATGGTAGGAGGTGTAGATCTCCCATAGGTTGGTTTGAAATTGGGGAAGTTGCTTTGATAGGCCCCGAGTTTATGCATGAGGCTATGGAGAAAGTTTGGCTTATTAGAGAAAGGCTGAAAATGGCTCAAAGTCGACAAAAGTCTTATGCCGATGTTAGAAGAAGAGAATTAGAATTTGATGTTGATGATTGGGTTTACTTGAAAATTTCACCTCTAAAGGGTGTAATGAGATTTGGGAAGAAAGGGAATCTTAGTCCCCGCTTTGTAGGCCCATATCAGATTTTGAGACGTGTTGGTAAGGTTGCCTATGAGCTTGATTTGCCTAATGAGTTGGCATCGGTACATTCGATTTTCCACGTCTCATTGTTGAAAAGTGTGTTGGTGATCCGACCTCTATAGTGCCAATAGAGACTCTTGGCATAAAGGATAGTCTTTCCTATGTAGAGGTTCTGGTTGAGATTTTAGACCAACAAATCCGGAAGTTGAGAAATAAAGAAATTGCTTCAATGAAAGTTATGTGGAGGAATCAATTAGTCGAGGGTGCTACTTGGGAGACCGAGGCCGATATAAAGTCCCGCTACCCTCATCTCTTTCCTTCTGACCCTCCTCTAGCTTGAGGTACCTAGTTCCTCATGGTTCATTCTTTTGGTCTTATGTGTCATAGTTGATTTCCATGGTTCCTTGACTTTTATGCATGTTCCTGAAGAGTCCAATATGATATATGTGCATTGAGTATGAGTTGCATAAAGCCTTCATGAATTTAGTGTTGAGCATGCTTTAGCTATGAGTTGATGTTTCCTCCTCGGATATGTGCATTTATATGCTTGCCTGTTAGGTTGGGTTGTTAGTCCGAGTCTATGACCATTCTCATGATGTCCAGGTTCACATTCGAGGACGAATGTCCCCAAGGGGGAGATATTGTAATACCCCAGCTTTCCAAGGAATGAAAATCTAGAATTTACTTGTAGGCAGTGACCTACGGAGGCCACTTACGGGCCGTAGGGGAGGAGCCGTCAATGGATCTGTCAAATTTAGTAATTCTCAGTCTCTGAAGTGTGATCTACGGAGTGGCAGGATGGATCATAAGTCAGTTGACGGTCCATAGAAAGTAACCGTAGATATCCCCCAGTCTTGGTTAAATTCTTGAACCTCAGGCTGTGATCCACGATTGAGGTGTACGGTCCGTGGATGGACCCACCAACCGTAGATTGAAGCCGTTGTTGCAGGGTCCCCAGATACCAACTCTCTGAATTTTTTGACGGTTCAACAGGACGGTCCGCCAGTGGATGTACGGACCGTAGGTCCTGATCGTAGATGGGCCCTGACCGTTCTTAATTAAGGGCTTTTTTGGTCTTTTCCCTGGTTAATTCCTTAATTAACTAAGTCGGTTTTACCCTTAATGAAGGTCCTATATATAGTTTTCTATACCCAAATGACTTCATTCTAACTCATTCCCTAAATTCACCTCTCAAGTATTTCTCTCTCTAAAAGAAATCCTCTCTAGCTCAAGGAAGAAGAAGAAGCTAAGTCCTCCATTGAAGGTCACCCAATCTCCTCCAATTACTAGTGGACTTTGCTAAGGTATGATTGTATTGACCAATGGAGTTGCTTCCTCCATTGAGCCATCCCTTTTCTTCATGAATTTCAAGGTTCAATTCCCTTCAAATAAGCTAGGGTTTGATCAAGTGTTATGGATTCTTTTAGTATGAGTCCACTTACTGATTTTATGCTTTGTAGTGCACGATCTAGCGTGGATAAAGTAATTTAGTACACGATCTACCATGAATTACATGTCTAGTTGTAATTATTCATGAACCCCCATGATCCCAAGTAAATTCTCCCCAATTTGATAATCTATGCCTTGATTGTTGGGTTGAGATAAGAATTGATGAAATTGAGGGGTCATCTATGAAATTGAGCATGAATTGGGGTTAAGTGCATGAATTTGGCATGTTCAAGTAAAAAGCATGATTTTCCTCTTTTTTGTGGGTTACTTCAAGTATGACTAAATTGCCTTGATCATGACTTTTAAGAGCTAGCTTGCATTATATTGCATGGTGTAAAATAAAGGCAATATGAACTCATTAGCTATGAAGAAAAAGCATGATAGAATCATGAAGAAAGAGGTTTATAGAATCAAGCATGTTTTATGTGAAATCTATGATATGTTGATGTTGAGTCTTGAAAAGGTTTTTCTCATATAATGCTCAACCTAAGCTTATGAAAGGTTTTCTCACATGTAAAGGATTCATAACTTGTTAAAATGTTTGCTTAACTAAAATTGAATCAAGAGCTTAAAGAAGTTATTGTAGGGGTGTAAGTTTGGAAAAGTCCATGAAAGAAGAAACACTCAATGAAGTAAGCTTGGACTAGTCCATGGTATGTGAAGTCATGTTTAGCTTTGATTGGCAACCCAGTAGTGCCTTTCCATGGATATAAATATTTATGATTGTATAGTGGGAATTATGCATAGAACCGAGTGGACGAGTGACAAATCCCCATATGTCCTATGCCTTTGTGCCCCCATAGGTGGTCTTTAATAGGCCCATATTATATCAGCTTAGCTAGTGGATCCACGTAGGCTATGGTTCATGATTCTACCTTGGCAAGTAGAAGGACCCTTTTTCGGTGTAGGGCAAACACCGGATTCCATGTTGAGTTATTCCATGGTCTATAGATCGGCTTGAGGCTTTTCCCACACTTCAGCTTGCACAATGGTACATGGGTTAATAAAAGTAAAGTAAAGATTAGAAGAGTAAAAGAAAGATAATTTAGCTTGCTTTGGCCATGGTTTATGCTTTATGCTATTTGCTTATATGCCTTATCATGTTTAGCTTGGCCAATTGCATGTCATGTTTATATCTCAGTTTCTAGCATGTTTTATGAGTTTATATGCAAGGCTATCATACTTAGTACTTTATTGTGCTAACGCATACTTTTTCCTACATCAACTTCTTTGGTGTAGGACGTGGCAGTTCTCCTACTCGTGTCTAGAGCATTGACTTAGAGTTGAGAAGAAGACTTGGTGAGTCCTCATCCATCCAAGGACATAGCCTTGTTGGATTTACTTTGATGTCTTTCCTTATGTTGGATATCGTATTGGGCAGCGTCCCTATCACTTTTATTCGTATTCTATGATATTAGAAGGCTTTGAGACATAAGTTGTAGACTTCCGCTGTTTTGAGTAAAGCTTTGATATAAAATGCTCTTTTTAACTCTTATTTCTCTATTATCTTGTATGTTATGTATGTTATGTATGCTAAGGGCTTGCATGAGGCCTCTCGGGGTCTTGTACGCCGTGTTACATCTAAGGGCTACCCTTGGTCGTGACACCCATAATGATTGATCAAAACCCTAATTCATTTGGGTTAGAGTAAACCTTTGAAAATTATGAAGAAGAGGAAGGACCCATTGGAGGAAAGGACTCCTAATGGTGAACACTATCATACCTCAAAGAAATCTTTAAGAAATTGGAGAAGATTAAAGGTCTTCAATGGAGGATTCAAGCTTTCCTCTTCTTCCTTGAAGCTTGAGAGAGTTTCTTTTAGAGAGAGAAATATTTGAGAGGAGAGTTTAGGAATGAGTTAGAATGAAAGAAATTAGGATTGAAATGTATTTATAGGTCTTAGATTAAGGGTATAACCGACTTAGCTTAATAGGTAAACAATTAGGGAAAATACCAAAAAGCTCTTAATTAAAAACTGTCGGGGCCAATCGACAGACAGGATCTACGGTCCGTACATCCATTGACAGACCGTCCTTCTCTTCCGTCAATTGATTCAGAAAGTTCATTTTGGGTTGAAAATTTTGCTAAGTTTGGAAGGCATCTACGAAACCCATCTACGGCCCGTCAACTAAACTACGAATCGTCCTGCTATTCCGTAGGTCAAGGTTCAGAAACTTTAAAATCCTAAAAGTTCACAGTACCATTGACGGTCCCCACCTACAGCCCTTCAATCCATCTACGACCTATAGGTGGCCTCCATAGGTCACTGTCTTTATGCGAGTTTTGTATTTAAAATTCTTTGAAAGCTTGGGGTGATACAATATCTCCCCCTTGGGAACATTCATTTTTGAATGAGAATCAAGACATCATGAGAACGGTAATAGACACGGACTAACAACCCAACCTAGCATGCAATCACATAAGTGCACATATCCGAGGAGGAAACATCAACTCCAAGCAAAAACATGATCAACACGTCATATCATGAAGACTTTATGCAACTCATACTCAAATGCACATAATCAAATAAGATTCTTTCATGAACATGCATAATCAAGAAATCATGGAAATCATCTATGACACATGAGACCAAAAGAATGAACCATGAGGATCAAGATAACTCAAGCTAGAGTAGGATCGGAAGGAAAGAGATGAGGATATCGGGACATCATATCGGCTTCTGCCTCCCAAGTAGCACCCTCACCCAATTGATTCCTCCATAGAACTTTCACGGAGCAACTTCTTTATTTCTTAACTTCCAGACTTGCCGGTCTAAAATCTCAACCGAAACTTCCTCATAAGTAAGACTATCCTTTATGTCAAGATTCTCTAAGGGCATTATAGAGGTCGGATCACCAACACACTTCTTCAACAATGAGACATGGAAAATCGAATGCACTGATGCCAAATCATTAGGCAAGTCAGGCTCATAAGCAACCTTACCAACACATCTCAAAATCTGATATGGGCCTACATAACGGGGACTAAGCTTCCCTTTCTTCCCAATTCTCATTACACCCTTCATGGGTGAGATTTTCAAGTAAACCCAATCGTCAACATCGAATTCTAATTCTCTTCTTCTAACATAGGCATAAGACTTTTGTCAACTTTTGGCAGTTTTCCACCTTTCCCTAATAAGTCAAACATTCTCCATAGCCTCATGCACCAACTCCGGGCCTATCAAAGAAACTTCACCAACTTCAAACCAACATATAGGAGATCTATACCTCCTACTGTAGAGAGCCTCAAATGGAGCCATACCAATACTAGAATGGTAGCTATTATTATAAGCAAACTCTATCAAAGGCAAATGATCATCCCGAGTACCCTCGAAATCAATTATACATGCTCTCAGTATATACTCCAAGGTCTGAATAGTACGTTCTGCTTGCCCATCGGTGTGGGGATGAAAGGCCGTACTAAACTTAACACGAGTACCAAGACCTTTTTGGAATGACTTCCAAAATTGAGAAGTAAATTGTGCACCACGATCAGAGATGATGGATAAAGGCACTCCATGCAGCCTAATCATCTCCCTCAAATACAACTTAGCATAATCCTCCGCCGAATAAAAAGTCTTGACGGGAATGAAATCGGCTGACTTCGTCATTCTATCAACAACAACCCAAATTAAATCGTATTGTCACCTCGTGTGAGGCAAACCCACAATCAAATCCATATTCACATCTTCCCACTTCCAAGCAGGAATACTAATATCTTGGGTCAAACCTCTCGGCCTTTGATGCTCAACTTTCACTTGTTGACAATTAGGGCACTTAGCCACAAACTCTGCAATATCTTTCTTCATTCCGTTCCACCAACGGTCCCTACCTACGGCCTGTCAATTCATCTACGGCCCGTAGGTCACCTCCGTAGGTCACTGTCTTCAGGTGAGTTTTGTATTTAAAATTCTTTAAAAGCTTGGGGTATTACACAGATGTTGATAGAGTCTTCCTACATGTGTCGCCCATGAAGGGCGTGATGAGATTTTTGAGGCAAGGCATGCTTAGCCTAGGTATATTGGGGCTTTTGACATCCTCAAGACAGTTGGTGAAGTTACATACGAGTTGGCTCTACCTCCAGTATTCTCTGCTATCCTCTTAGTCTTCTATGTTTTGTTGCTATGTCGGTATGTTCCTAATGAGTCTCATCGGCTTCAGTATGATACAGTAGAGTTGGATGACCGTCTAACCTCCATGGAGGAGCCAGTTGCCATTCTAGCCAGAAATGTGTGGCAGTTGCATTCGAGAGCCATTCCTGAGGTTAGGGTTTGTAGGAGGCATCGTCTAGTTAAGGAGGCTACCTGGGAGGCGGAGCATGATATGCAGGAGCAGTTTTATGGCTTGTTTGATCTTTCAAGTACTTCTTCACTGTTGCTTTCACGGATGAAAGTTCTTTTTAGTAGTATATATTGTAATGGCCTCTAGGTCATTTCTGTGTTTATGCCTTCTGTGCATCGTTTAGAGCATTCTTATAGTGACCCCAAGATATTTATGACTTGCTGGGATTGACAGTTCAGTCACCTGGTCGTTTGTTTTGATTTTGTGTGAGTTTTAGTGTTTTGAAGCTTTGAAACATTAAATGGTCAGTTTTGACCAAAAGTTCAAGAAGGTGAACTCAAAATCAAATTCTGATGATTCCATCAGCTTCGGGAAGGTCATTTTAGGCGAGTTGCATGGTCAGTGAAACTCTCGAGGCTTTCATTACAAGTTTGTGTAATTAGGCGCTTTAACTTTCAAATTTAGGCATAAGTTTGACTTTAGTCAACATTATGAGTAAATGAACTCGGTTGAGAATTCAGCCAGTGTGATGATGAGTGGTAGATTTCCATTCATTTGAGGCCTTTTTAGTTCAACAATTAGTATCCCCAATGCATAATTATGTCCTATTCTGATGATATTTTGATGTTTTGCAGTTACGACGGCTAAAGGACAAGGCAAGAATGAATATATAAAAAAAGAGGCCAAAACCATTGAAAGGAGTACAAACTCCCAAGTGGTAGTCGCTTAACCAAAAATTCGGATCACCCAAGTGGAATGACCTTGCCCAAGTTGACAATATTCACAATTGAAATTATTCAAGAAATGTCGGAGGACTAAGAGATGAAAGAGCGATTCACTGAAGATGAATGGATGAACTAGAAGTCCATTGCCGAAGGTGATAGATCTCTGAGTTAAAGTAAAGGCCTAGAGGGAGAACAAGGTGGTAATCGACGATCTGCCGAATGTGAAAGGCTGTCTCGATTGAGTTCCTCAACTAAGGTTCAAGCACCTAAAGCCTGACGCAGAAGAAGGGCAAGCTAAATGGAAATCGGAGATCCCTCGAATAAGAAAAGTGAGCCAGACAAATGTCGCCAAACAAGTGGAAATAGAATTTTGGGATAATATTTTGGAAACAATAAATAGTCCAAAGGAGATATAAAATTGAGGAACTATCAGTTGTCACTTTTTTGTATCAGTATGACAAAGAGATTTATTGAATTAGTCTTTTACCCTTTGAGAAACACTCTTAGTTTTTGGGTTTGTGAACAACCTTGTAATGACAATTGAAGGTTCAAACCTAAGTGGGTGTTGAAGATTATTGCTTAATTTCAATTCCCCATTAGCTGAAATCATTATGGGTATACTCTCTTTTCCTTTTATGATGATTGGCTAAAACCCCAACTCTACGGGTGTGATTATGGGGTTGGATGTTGATTTAATTTAGTGGGTCTTGTGTCTTGCTCTGTTTAACTGCTGCATTTTCATGTATTTGAGCTAATTAGTATGTGCTTAATTTATGGGTTAAGGTTACAAATTTAATCTTAGCCTAGATCTTCGATTGACGCTCGAAAGAGAGGTAATTAGTTTAATGCCTGTAATTTAGATTTGTTTACTATAGTTTGATTGAAAGAGAAATGTGGTTCAATTCTAGGTGCCAAATCTGCTCGAAAGATAGATTCTAGTAAGGTATTAGGTTGTTTTGTGATTCATATAGATGATACCAAAAGGAGATTCTATGATATGATGATATTTGATCGAAAGAAGATTAGTGTCGTTGAATATTACCCAGCCTATCCATGATATTCTAGCATTCTTGAGCAAGAACATGTACCCCTATTTGACATCTAAACCAATCCCCACACCCCTAGATCATCTTTTAGTTGTTTGTTTCCCTAATTTTAGCTTAATTATGATACTTGATACCAAAACTCTTTTCGTAAATTTGGTGGAATCATCCACCCATCTCTTTTATTCACTACGATGCATTGGGTTACACTCTTAATTTTCTATTTGAATTTCTTGCATTATATCACTCTCTGTGGGATTCGACCCCGACTCTTGTTGAGTATTTTTATTTCTAATTACTGCTTCCTCTTCTAATTGTTTTTAGAGTAATTTGAGTGTTATCAAAAATGACACCATTGTCGAGGAGTGATGGCTAAGAATTCAGTTTGTGAAGTTAGTTTGTAAACTTGTTTAATTGTAGTAGATTGTTGTTTGGTGTTGTTATTGTGTCTTAATCGCATGTGGAATTTTGAGCGGAGATGGAAGTGAGGAGGTTAGTCACTTTAGAAAGAATGATAACATGGGTGACATGAACGATATGCATGTGAACATTGTTCAAAGCACAAGAGCAATCTGGTTGCCTCCTACCACTGGGAGAGCAATGTTCCATGTTACCGGAACCATACTCCAATTACTTCAAATGAGAGAAATGTTTGGGTGCCTTGCTCATGAAGATCCCCATGAACATCTCAAAAATTTTGTGGATGTTTGTGGGCCATTCCTCTTTAAGAACATCTCACAAAAATCTATCCGGTTGAGGCTATTTCCATTCTCCTTAACAAGGGAAGCTACTAGATGGTTAGCTGAACTACCAAATAATTCTATCACTTCGTAACAGGAACTAACTGAAACATTCCGTGATTGATTTTTCCCTCCTTCAAAGATGATAAAGCTGACGGATAACATAAAGAATTTCAAAAGAGTGGTAGGTGAACCTCTTCGTGAGACCTAGCTGCGATTTCGAAAGTTGTTACTACAATGTCAAACACATTGTGTCTTGGACAATTTTCTGCTACCATACTTCTATTGTAGCCTTGATTCAGTCAACAAAGGACTAGATGATCAACTTGTTCAAGATGGGCTGATGAGACAACTAAATGCGGTAGCAACGATATTGCTTGATGATATGACTAAAATCAACCGGGCATTGCATACTAGAGAGGATAAAGTATCTTCTCTACACTTGAGTATGAGCAAGGAACAAATGGAAAAGGATCATTAGCATGATGAAAACATTGCTAAGATGATGACTCAACTTGACTTGCTATCTAAATATGTCATGGGAAGTGGGCTTAAATCGGTAAATGCGGTTGGTACAAGCAGTGGGCAGTGCCCGGATGATGTCAAGTTTGAGGCATTATATAATGAAGAAGTGCAATTTTGGGAAATCAAATGGGGTTCTCATCCGAACTATCCTAGACTGGTTGGGAACCAAGGTTGGAATAAGGATCAAGAAAATGGTTGGAGTGATTGGAGAGATAGAGGTGGCAATTGGAGGGATCGTGAAGCTGAAAAATATCGATACATTCTACCACATGATCATCCTAAACCAAAAGAGCAAGCTGGACTGGAGGTAAACCGTACTGATGAAATGCTAACAAAGATCTTCAACAAGGTTGAATAGTCTGATAAGGTGTTGAATGATTTACAAAATGACTTCTCTACCTTAACTCAAATGGTTACTTCTCATTTCGTGTCAATCAAGCAGCTCGAGAATCAGATGTGTCAACTCTCTACCCATCTAAATTCAAGACAAAAAGGAATGTTTCCTAGGGACACCATCCCAAATCCCAAAAATGATTGTTGATGAATAAGAATTGTGTCGTGCCACAACATTAAATAAGGTGCTTCTCAAACGGCAACCCAAGTTTATTTTATTTCTTTTAACAACGTGTGTTGTGAGTGCAGGTTGAAATGAAGTCAAAAAGTTAAAAAAGATGCATTAGGCGATGCAAGTACCCAGTCGGCGATGCACCGAAATGATTTGGTAAACAGCTTCAAGTTCACCTTTTGAGCCAAGATTTTTGAAAAATGGTACTGTCAACTTTGACGAATAGTGACCTATTCGGTGATCTGCCGAATGACACAAGGTGAACTACATCAGGTCCATCGACTTGGGTAAATACAAGTCGTTAGTACAACACTGGGTTTGAGGGGCGGAGTATACATATTTACCCAATGAAGAATAGGGTAATGTCATTTTTAAGGGCAAATCATCGATTTGGGCCATACTTTGTGATATTTGGGGAAGGTGTGAGTACCCATGGGTAGAATAGCATATGGGTAGTTTGAAAAATTGATTGGGTAATGGGTATTGTTGCATGTTAGTATTAAATTTATGAAAATAGGCATTAGGCTGAAATTACCATTTGGTGGTCTTGTCTTACCTCACAAAGGTCATTACGTGAATCAACGAGTAAACCCCAATCGCCTTCTGAGTTTGAATATGTGTCTTGCGTATTGTTCCATTCGATGAGCTTGTCTTAGCTCGTTGAAACCAACTCAGCGAATCGTTAAGTTTGAGAGGACATCGCCCTTCTGCCTATTCCAAAAATGTTTTGCATTGCCACTTTTAGCGGACTTGTCTTAGCCAACCGGAAAAAAACTCGGTGGATCACCAAGTTGGAGCCGACTCCGCCTTTCATGCTGGAGTGAAACTTAATTATATTCTGTCGACTTTGGAGAGCTCGCCTGAGCTCGCTTAGCCCATTAGGCGATTCTCCCTTATAGTCGGTGAGCCTTAGAACATGTTTTAAATTATGTTTATTTTTTAGCTTAGTTTCAACTAACCTTCACCCCATTTGTGTTTTGAAATGTTGTGCCTTTCAGGAAATTGGAAAAGGAAGAGGAAAGAGACTAGTGACGTCTAACTCCGAGCATGAATCTCCTCCTCCACCTCCTAAAAGGAATAAGAGGATCACTATCAATGAGCCCTCCAAGGCTCCTCCACAAAAAGTCACTCTGCACTCCTCTATGCATGTGAGTGAGGCCCTAAAAAGGTAGTGGCCAAGAAAAGGACGGACATCCAATCCAAAATGCCACAAAACCCTCAATCTTATGCCTCCTGAGTTCTCCCCATTATAGCTCCAAGAGCCCTCAATAGGCTCAAAGTAGCAAGAGAACGAACAATTTTGGAGGAGAGATGACTATCTACCGATGGGGTGATGAGTGAATACTCCGCCATATGGGACACAATTAAATTCCATGGGTTTGAGTGGTTCACCAGAGCTCGACCTCCATATATCCTAGCTTGGGTGAGGGAATTCTATACGGCTTATGGAAAGGCCTTTCCAAAGAAAATAAATTGAGTTGTTTGTAAACCCTTGGAGGAAGTTGAGGTCCGAGGTAAAATGGTGCAGTGCCACAGCGATACCATCAATGATATTTTAGGCACCAAGGGCAACAGGGCCGACTTATATAAGATCCATATGAACTAGGGCTTGGATGCATTTAAGGGGTGGCTGGCACCTATCAATTCTGATATTAATCCTCCGTAGATGGCTAACGGAGTGAAAATTGAGAAGCAAGATATGAACATCCCCTCCTGGTATTGGTTCAGATTTATTAAAAGCAACCTAATATTGTCCCATAATGAGTCCATCTTCTGGCATCCGAAGACCATTTTGGTTGGCAGCATCATTACTCAGATAGAGATCCATATTGGTGCGGTTATTGAGGAGGAGATGTTGATGAGAGCTCATTCAGAACAAACCTCTCTCCTATTCCCGGTCTTGATCTCGCAGCAGTGTGAATTATTAGTCACCAAACATATCAAAAATAGAATTTTATGCTAATATCGGTGAAACTATATATAGTCCAAAGGAGAGAAAACATGGATGAATTATTAGTTATCACTTTTCAGTATCATTTTGAGAAGGTGTTTTTTGAGAATTAGTCTTTTACCCTTTGAGAAATACTCTTAGTTTTGGGGTTTGTGAACAACCTTGTAATTGACAATTGAAGGTTCAGATCTAAATGGTTGTTGAAGATTATTGCTTAATTTCAATTTCCCAATGGCTTAAATCATAATAGGTATACTCTGTTTTCCTTTTATAATGCTTGGCTAAAACCCCAAATCCAGGGGTGTGATTATGGGGTTGGGTGTTGATTTAATTTAGTGGATTTTGTATTTTGCTCTGTTTTACAACTATATTTTTGTGGATTTGAGCTAATTATAATGCGGTTAATTTATGGGTTAAGGTTGCAAATGTAATCCTAGCCTAGATCTTCATTTGATGCTCGGAAGAGATTAATTGAAGTGGGTAGTTAGTTTAATGCCTGCAATTTAGATTTGTTTACTATAGTTTGTTTGAAAGAGAAATTGTGGTTCAATTCTAGATGTCAAATATGCTCGAAAGATAGGCTCTAGTAAGGTATTGGGTTGATTTGTGATTCACATAGATGAGACTGAAAGGAGAATCTATGATATAATGCTATGAGATCGAACCCCGAATCGTGTTCAATTATGGGACACAAGTTTGGGGCATGGTTTAGGGCCTTTTAACGGAGTTAATTATGAAATTTATGGTGCGGGTCGCACAATTCCTGTTTGACTCCGAAATTGGTCTGTTTCTATTCTAAGTGTTTTTTTGTGTCTAAACGACCGTACATATATTGTGATCATTTTTTTGATAGCGTGGTAGCATTTTGAGGCCGTTCGGAAAGAAAAAGTTTCGTCCTTATAATGTGGAGTGCACGCGGTTAGCCTACAGGTAGGTTACGGCTTCCCTTCCTTATATATTGAGTTTCATTGAGAAACTACATGTTGATTAGAGTGAATTGGTGATGGGTACACAATTATTCCTACTTCTCTTCTTAGACACCATGTTTTATGGTTGATCGGTATTGTTTCATGTTTAGTACCATGCTAGCTGGGGTTTAAATGTGTTTTTGCATGTTGTTATGTACTACTTACATTGTTAATTATTTTATTGAGCATGTTAAGCCTTAGTCTAGGATAGACTAGTGTTGCCTTAGACTCGTGAGCCTTGTAGCCTTATTTTTGTCTCCGACGTCATTTTGGACACTCTATATCCTTGTAGACTTTTTGTCTTCTCTCCCTATTTTCATGGCTCCGATACATTACCAAAGGTCTTGCGCTTTCACGGCAACTTGGGATTGGATTTTTCTTGGCTTGGAGCGTTCTGTTGATGCTTGGGGGTGCATGTCATTCCATTGTGACTTGGTTCTGAGATTGAGATCCTCTTTAGAGTCGAAACACCCTTGACACTCCTGCTAGCTAGGTTGGGAGTTGATTAGATACCATGACCATTCCTGATTTGAGGCTGATGTTTATGGTTCAAGGCTGTTATTTTCGATTCAAGGCCGATGCTTTACGGTTCGAGGTCATTACCTCTGATTTGAGGCCATCACTTAGGGTTTGAGAGCTGGAGTATACATATTTGACCTGGATTTGGGACATTTCACTCTTGTAGTCTTAGCTATTTTGTACCTGTCGAGCTTATGGGGTATGTTCGAGTTTTATTTAAACTTGCAAACGAGTGTGTCTTCTGGGCTTATGGGGTCCACTTATGTTTATTTTAGTTGTACTTAGATTTACTTTTAGTATTCTCTTGTGTTTTCTTTCATATCCGCTTTGACCTCTATTTGTGTCTAGATTCTATCTTTTCATATTGCTTTTTACCTTTCTTGCTCAGTCAATCTTTGATGCGTACTGAGTACTTTTGTTTTGGTACTCATGCTACGTACACTCTGCATCTTTTTCGTAATGCAGGTCCTAGTACCAACTACCGGCGGTGCTTGTTCATGCCCTCTTTTGCAGCTTTTGGGGATTGGAGATGATGGTTAGAACTTGGCATCCTGGATCAGCATGTCTCCTTCTGTATTTATGTTTAGCTAGTCTTTTGCCTTTGAGGCGTCTTGTTGTGGTCCACTTTTGGGACTTGTATTTTCATATTTGACAACTTTGTACTCATGAGTTCTATGTTCTGGGAGGGATTCTATTATATATAGATTTTTGGGTTTCTTCCGCTTCTATCTTATTTCTGTTGTTTAGTGTTATTTCTATTTAGTTTTACCATCATACTCATTACTTGTTGTTCTTGGTACATGTTGGCTTACCTACTTGTGGGTTATACTAGGTGCCATCACGACCTGTGCAATCGAGTCGCGACACTTTATTAGGTGTAAAAACATTGAGATTTAGACTTAGAAGAGGTGGGAAAAGACTGAATTACCACTACTTAAAAATCTCAAACCACTTCTACGGGCACCATGTACAGTCCATATAAGCTTCTATAGGTCATACTATTCAACCATTGAAGGTCTACTGGAACTTAAACTTTTTGGTCAAATCCTACGAGCCAATATCTATGGTTCATCGAACATTGTATGACCCGTAGGCCTTTGTATGGTCCATAAGTCCAAAACCCTTCCAAATTTCCCTTTAAATCCATAACCCTTCCATGATCTCTAGGCTACGGACTATAGGACTTTGTGCGGTCTGTAGACCCAATCCATAGACCTGAGATATATCAAAATTTCACCAAGTCTAGGACTTCCCTACGAGACCTTTACTATGGACCGTACCTCTTTCTATGGTCCATCCTGTTGGTCCGTAGAAGGCCATCTAAGACTTGACTTTTTCCAACTTTAAGGACTCAATCCACGGCTTGTTCCTACAACATGTAGGACTCTCTACGGTCTGTACATGGGCCCGTGGAACCAGTACTTTAGCAACGTTCTAAAATTTTCCTAAGTCCAACTGAACCATGAATTTTCTTGGGTGTTACACCCCTACTCTTGAATCAGTTTCCTATTGTGAATAAGTTTCCAGAATTGTTTCTTGATGATCTTGCAGGAATTCCTTCCGAAAGGGAAATCGACTTTGGAATTGGCCTTCTTCTAGATACCCAACTTATCTCTATTTATTCTTATAGAATTGCTCTTGCAGAACTCTGGGAGAGATATTGTAACACCTTGGAGGTATAAAAGTCTTTTGCAAGTTGAAAGGTGGTAAAATCTGGTGCAAAGGTTGTTGTACAATGTTTTACGAGTTGAATGTATGAGCCGTACATGGTTCCACAAATCATAGAGAGAGAGAGTCATGGTTACCATTTAGAAACTTGTGTTTCCAGTAAAGTGGTATACAACTGGCCAATACGTGCAGTAAAAGGGAACATGGTCTGTACTTGACACTCGTGGTTTGAGGCTTGACGATCTAGACCTAAGTTCAAGATTTAGTCTATGAGGGGTGTTATACGGGTTGTGTAAGGTTTGACGAGTGGTGGATCATCATTCATGGTTCTTCAGCACAAATTGAACTTTCAGGAAAATGATTCAAGATGAGGCAGTACGGTCCATAGTTCATTGTACGGACCATAGATGGGATCTATGGAGTTGGTCCGACAGTTATTTCTTATGATTATTTGGGTCATTTCCTACTCTTTTAATTCCTATAATACATCGTTTTAGGCATATTATGAAGGACTACAATTGATTCTAAGACCCTAACTCCTCCTCATTCACTCTCATTCTCTCAAACTTCAAAATCTCCTCTAAAGTCTTCTTCTCCAAGCAAGCTAGGGTTCCACAGATCTTCTAACCTACCTTGAAGGATTCACCTAGTGTTTCTATATGTGGGAAATTAAAAAATGGATTTTTCTTCACCGATTGAGTCCCAAAGAAACTTCATTTATCCATTTATGATTCTTACCCAATTCTAGAGTTTCATGATTTTCTTATGGGTTCAATTGATTTTAAGTTTATTCATTATGATTGATCTTAATGTGCATGATTTGATCATATTTAAATATTTTCAATGACATCTCCATGAACCCATGTAATGCAATTATTTTATGATATGATTCAAGCTATGTTGATATGCATGCATTATGATATGAAAGATTTTATGAATCAAGAATGATTTTAGATAAAGTATCAATCAAGTTTTACGAAAAGATGATGGTATAGTTGATGTATCTCTCATTATAAATGATTATCATGATTTAGATGCTTTAAGATAAGTGTCTCAAGAGTATGTTATGAAATCATTATTTTTGAAGGAGCAATTCTTATGACTATGAGATTATGTATGAATGATTCGGCATTACTATATTCTTACCATTTCAAAGATTATGAATATGATTATGATATGCATGTTTTCTATTGGGAGTTTACTTAGCACCGAGTGGACCTTGGGATGAAGGCTCACTCATTAGTAGAGGCTTGAGACCTTTAGAAGCAAGCCCCTTGTCCCTAAACTACGTGCCCCCATAGGACTTGGTCTTAATTGACTCTAGCTAGTGGACCCACCTAAGCTCATGATTATGGTATTTACCTAGGAAAGTAGGACAGTCTCTTTTCTGTGTGGGAGGAGTACTCCAAAATCCATGTTATAACTCACATGGTTTATGTTGGTTAATGGTATCTCCCATAAAGGTTTATGTATTTCACAAAAGACTTATGTTATGACTATGATTATGATTTAAAGAAGAATGCATGACCTTGTACTATGTTTTATAAAATCAATTGATCAGATTTATGTTATGCTTACTTGATTATTGCATTATCATATTTTCAGACTTATCATGCGATCATGTTATGTTCATGCATCTTTGTCCATATTAAGTACATTACGAGTACTGACCGCATACATTCTTGTGCCTATATTATTTTGTAATATAGGTTTTGACGCAATCCTTCAGGCTACATTTAGTATTGGATCCTATCAGATTTGCTCAGATTTGGTGAGTCGTCATGGTTCATGGACATTGCCACACTTATGATTCTTTTATGTCATTTAAACTTATTTAAACTTTTAGATTGTTCAAGTGGGCTAGGGCTTGTCCTAGTCGCTCATTATTTAGTAGAGGCTTGTTGTCATAAATTAGTATTTCCGCAATTATGTCTTTATACTCTAATTTCATAATATGTTGAGATTTCCATTTGAGACTTATTCTGCTTATCTATTTATTTCAATTATGTATGTTTTCTTAGTGTCATGCGACCCAATGTTGTTCACTTACAGTCTCTCGGGATTCTAAGTACCATGCTAGATCTAGGGGGTAGTCTTGGGTCGTGACAGTCTACTATCTCATTTCAAGGTAATGTTCCCACTATTGTTTTGTTGACCACATTTTTGTTAGTCTATTTTCCAATTGTTTTGTTGTCGTTGTGTTCCATTTGATGCTACCTCTACGAGATAAATATATTCAAGCTAATAAGACAATAGTCAAATCAACAAATAATTGGTCTAGCCCCAGGGTGGGTGCCATACTATTTACAAGTAAAATAGTACAATTAAATTTATATTAGGTAAAGAACACGTGTCTTGGTTAAAATCTTATTAGATTCAATTATTGTCAGTTTGAATATTGTTGAATTGGTGAGAAAAAATAAATAAAACAAGTGAAAGCGGAAATAATGTAAAATTGTAATTGAAAAAAAATGTCATATTTGTTTAATAATTAATTCATCAACCCAATTGTCCATGTTAGTAATGGTAAATAGCTGCAGGGATTGTAATTACATGTTATGTACACAAAAATTACTAGAATCTAATTGATAACCACGTTACTATAAACAAATATTCAAAATTGATATGTAAAGAATTGATCAAATATGGTAAAAACATTATTTTCATATTAAAAAGAGGTAATTATGTCAATTAATCCTCATAATTGCACACCCATTTGTTAGATATTTTTTCTTTACAATTTATCTATATATACATCTCTCTATTTATCTTTCAAAACATATTTCTTCTCTGTATTCTTTTGAGTAAATTTTCTCTCTTCCATCTTGCTTGTAGAGGAAAAACGGTATTCTTCTACTGAAATTAACCATTTTCATGAAATAATACCTTACGTTTCCCTAGTCAATATTGTTTGAATAGCGGTATGTTGTTTATAGTAATAATTTTTTTAATATTTTGTATAAAGATTATGATAAATTAAGAAAAAAGTATCATTCGAATAACGGTTTGTATAATTTATTTTGGAAAAATGTTGTTTTAAAACATTTATTTTATAAAATTAGAAAAATTTTCTTACAAAAATAAAATGGTTTTCATGGTTGTTCGTTTTAAGAAATGTTGAATAATTAAACGCTAATTCGCACTTTGAAAAAAAATATAAGAGTATGTATGGTAACAATGTATTATTATAAAATTTGATAAATTAATTTCTACTATAAATTATAAAAGAAGTCAAAATTCTAGAGAACATGATATAAATAAATAATAATTTTTTCTACATCCAAAATTTGATAATTACTTTGTACTTCTCCTAATTTCTTATAGGTTCAAGAAAATTAAAGAGTTAATATTAGTGAGTCGGAGCTACCACCCTCTAGTGTATCAAATCATCCAAGGGAGAATGTCTCGGTAACATTAGTAAGAAAATATAATTTAGCATTCTAGTTCTTCCCCTTACTTGTTGTTTTATCCTTTAATTTATTATCTTTTGCTTATATTTTAAATCCTTGGTTAACTCTTGATTCTTATCGTGCATAAGTAAAAACACATAGATTATAAGTATCTTCAAACACTTTGGTGACATTTGAATGTGTTTTTTTCTTGTTGATAAATGATTTTTTTAAGAAAAATAATTGTGAGGAATAATTGTGTATGGATATATTGTTTTAACAATTTTTTTCATAACCTTTATGTCTATTTAGATTTTATTTTTTGATTTGATTTGAAAAAACAAATGAGATTTTATAAAATTTAGATGTCCTTTTTCTAAAAAAAATAGAATTTTGGGAATATTTTTCATTCTCTTTCTAATTGAAATTGCAGTAGGCTTTTGGATTAAAAAGGGAACCTATTGAGTTTTTTGAATTACATTTTTTTCATAAAGACGACGATTAATCACATTATTAAAAAATTAGCAAGTTTGATTAAATTTCATATTTATAATTGTTATTATTAAATTTGATTTTATAAGCAATCACATTTTATCAAATTTAAAGAAAAATTTATTTCAATTTTACATTTTATAAACACCAAGATGATAAAAGATTGATTTTCAGTTAAGTATTTTATTCCTTTATATTGTCTATGTTAAAGGATTCTCATAACATACTAGTTGTCTATTTTGTATATTGGAATTTAATTGGAAATTTGATGAAAAATTAGGAGAATCTAACCGTTAATATTATTAGGGATCCCATCTAATAACCTTTGCTTTAATAATGTAATTTACAATTATTATTTTTTTAAACTGGTCTAATAATTGTAAAAATTATCTAACCACCTTTAAAATTAAAGTCGCTTTCATTCATCTTTTACACACATACTCACTCTCTCTCTCTCACACACACAAACACACATTAAATGATATTGACATTGATTGTGAAATTTACTTTTCAAACATTTTATTTTTTTAATTAGAATATATCATGTGTGTATGTAGACTTTTGTAATTGTTTTTGAATGACACAAAAAAAAGTATATACATTGCCCATCGTAATTAATGTGATAGCAAAACTTAATAAATTGATCATTTTAATTTACATAAAGAAATAATTCTAATGATCTTGATCATATTTTTGACCTTACAATATATGTTTATTTCAATGTCTGATTAAGAAACTCTTACAACTCTCATCATTTCTACTTTACATCATCTAGAAGAGAATTCTTTTTGGTTATCTCAAGCAACTGAGGAAACAATAGTAACTCGAGTACGAATATAATATTTTTTTTGTTTGGTTAATAAATATTATGACCTTTAAATTTAATTTTCTTTTGATCATGTCAATTGATTATATATATATATATTGTCATTTTCATATATTATTGTTATACATTATGAGTTGTAATGACCAGTTAGGTAATTTCGAGAACTAGTCCTCTCTTTTTCATAAAAGAGCCTTCCCGTAAATTTTAAATGGGAATCTTGAACTAATCGTTTAACTAAAATTATTTAATTGATGAGTAATTTTTAATAATTATTTCAGTAGGTGATTAATGGGCCTAGTCCGTAATTTATCCTTTAATACCCTATATCACTTTGCCCGTATTTATTAAAATAAGTTAGTATGGTTTTTCTCTTTTAGTAAAGAATTAATTTAGAAAAGAATAAGAGGCAGAAACAAACCTAGAGCGGCGTCGACAAGGAGAACGAAGAAAAATAGTTTCAGGCAAAGTTTAATCCTTTTTGGTTAACAACGTTAATATCCAATATGAACCAATCAATTAGTAATTTATATAATTTTGGTTGGGAGAAAATATTTAATTGCTAGCTATGCTATATGTATATTCAAGGTATACTGAAGTTAAATGTTAGACACTAAAATCTAGGATCAAAAATAAATTGTGGATAATTATTTGATTATGATTTCTGCATTATTAGATATTGTTAGTCTTTTTTTTTTGTAGTTTTACTTCCACATTTATTGTATTAGTTGGGTTTTAGGCTGACTTGTCTTGGTGGGATAAGACAAGTGCCATCACGTCAATTTTTGGGTCGTGACAAAATGGTATCAGTGCCCCAGGTTCATAGGTCTCACGTGTGTATAAGCCAAGTCTAGTAGAGTCTCAAGGATTGGCGCAGAGACGTCTGTTGCTTATCTTCTAGAGGCTATGGTGACTTTTAGGAGAATTTTTCACTTCTTGAATCTCTATCGTGCATCCTTAATCTGATTTGATATCCTATCGCTTCATTCCATTCTCTCACTTATAGTGATGACTCGTGCGTGGTTCTACATGCGAGTAGTTAGTATCGTGTATGACTTGGAGGGTAGATTTGATTTGGAAGTGATGGCCTTATGAAAAAGATGTCTGGTCAGATTCAGAATGTTCAGCGATTCTGAGGGGATAAGTAAGGTGATGGCTCGATGATGCATTATGAGGATATTTGAATGATGAAGATGAGCAATGGTCTGAGGGATTTCATGAACGTGTTATCTGTTTCAGGTTAGTTACCCAGCAGTGAGAAAAGTACTTGTGTTTTATAGGCGATGAACAATGTGACTTTGTGTCACGCCCCGAGTCTACATCCTGGACGTGGCCGGCACTCGAGAACTATTTTTGATCCCCAAGAGAACCCTTGGCCTGGCTTACTATGACATCACTTGAATCTAGAAGATATGTGGAAACTTAAATAGATGAGCATTTAGACATTTAGAGAAAAGTCTTAAATCACTGTCTTGAAATACTTAGCGTAAGTCATAAGTTAAATAAACATCCTGAGAAGCAATGGAAACATCTAACTATATCTGTCTATGAAGCCTCTAACTGTTTAAGATAGATGTCGGGACAAGACCCACGACACCTCAAATGCTACTAAAACTAAATATGAAAAGCAGATATGAAGACCTCCGGAAGAAAGGAGGCTCACCAAAGCTATCTGAAGCACAAAGTGATCTCAACGAAATGCCTGTTGATGATCCTGAACACCTGTATCTGCATCATAAAAAGATACAGATCGAATGACATCAGTACATGGAATATACGAGTATGCAATATGGCTGAAGTGAACTAAATAACTGAACTGGATGACTGCAATAGAAATAGCATGAACTCAACTGAAGTAAAGAATTAAAGGAATGAAATCATTTATCTTTACCAATACTTACTCATCTCTGAACTCAACATAAGAAGTGTTATGTGAAAATGTACTTTAACTTTATTGGGAGATTCTCTAACCGACAACCATTACTGTGAGCTAAGTGATGATACATCGTCTTGTCCGCGCTTCCAGAACTGCCCTATATCGTGTCGGAATATAGAACACCTGAACTAAGTGGATCCACTAAGCTATAAGGATTCATCTAAAAAGTATGATCTTGAACCCATGTTGGCAAGGCATGGTTTATGGGGGCTGTGAGGTGTTTGAACTCTCCCCCATATCGGTGCTCAATACTACTTCCAATGATATTTATATATACTGCTGCTCATATGTACAAAAAACATTACTTTTTCTCTGGTTTGAGGTAATTTCTCAAACTATCCTCTTAAAAGAGGTAATTACTCTTGAGTATCTCAGTACTCATAACTCAATTAGAAAGCAAAGTTTCTCTTTTCTCAATTTAAATCTGTTATCTTAGAGAATTACTTAGTTCCCTATACTTTTCTTGAAACTCATCTTTTACTCTATCTCAGAATCAATTTTTAAAGACAAAGCATTTGTTCTAAAGAATCTTAAACTTCTCTTTACTTTCTCAATAATAGCTCTTGACTCTTCTCTTAAACTAACTTTAGTTTTGAAAATGCATTAAGATATATGAGTAGGATAATGCATGAATTTTCAATGAAAAATGGAGCCTATAGGAGCTAATATAGAGTGGGAAAGCATAGCCACAACTTAAAGGAGTATGCCCGAATGAACCAAGAAGAAATGGGCCCTGACGAACCCTGGCATACTGCTGGCGTGGGGTGCCAGGCCCCAAACTACTGAAGGTCAGCTCTAGCGCCTTCATGGCGTGCCATGCCACACCCCTGCCCAGAATTTTGACGAATTTTCTTGCTCAATTCTGGGTCCTAACTCATCTAGAATCGATTGATTTCTTCCAAACTCTCTTTGATTCACAAACCCAACCCGAAATTATTAAAACTCACTCAAATTCTATCAAGAATCACCACTCATTTGTAAATTCCTCACCTCAAGAACTCAAAACCTCCATTGATAAAGAATGAAGCTTAAAACTCAAGAACTCTTCAAGAGTATTTATATAAATGATTATATGGGTGAATTAACGAAAGAATTTCATGTTTTACGAGAGGACGAACAAGTCCTTCACTATGGAAAGCCTCACATACCTGGAAAGAACCATTGTTCTTGGTGAAATTCCTCAACCCTTGAATAAACAATTGAAACCCTCTTTTCCTCTTCTTGAAACTTCGTCCTAAAATTCTAAGTGTTTAGGAATATGAAATTAACTTAGCGTATGATTAGATCCCTAAATTGGGTCAGGAAAAACGTGGGTAGACTTATTGGTGTAAGAAAAAGACCGAAATACCCTTTTCTTAAAAGGATGAAAGGCCTTAACTAGAGAGGCTTTACTAAAATTACCATAAGTTTTAACTCCCAGCTCGAACTTTAGCAAACTTGGTGGCGTTGGAAAGAGCACTCAAAGGCCTTCGATTTGATACCTCATGGCCACCTAACTATTTATGTGCTAAAAGATATGGTCATTTGAAGTTTACCCAAAACTGAAAACTAATCGAAGTCTGAGATGTTACACTTTGGAAACTACAGTTAGTAAAGTTGTCATATCAGGTATAGGTTTCGTAGCTTATGATGATGATGATGTTGCATCAACCGAGATCAAAATCTCTACTACGACTTCATATATTGAGTGTATATCAAAGATGGTCATGATACGACTACTACAACAGTACCGATGCTTACTTGATTAGAGTTATGGAGTGTGTTACTTCTGCTATCAACCTGATCTATGAAAGAATGCATATCGCTGGGGCTAGAAATGGAACCGATTTAACAATGTTTCACAGTTATTCAATGGATAGAAATGCTTGGGCTATTTGGATATGATCTTGTCAATAGGTATGATGTTTTCTAATGGTGGATCTAACGGTCTTTTACGATGTGGTACTAGTGGTATATGGAAATGAATACCTCAATTTTCAAGTGTGAATACTAATTACTTAAGAAGTTATCAATTGTATCATATTTTGAGATAATGAGGTTCGATGTTGCATTAGCAATCCAGAAATCAACTGGTTTGTTACTATAGACGGTTGAGTTAGGCGTCATATATAAGGAAAATTATAGTGGTGGATCTATGAAAAAGGTATTAATGTGTTCAAGTTGTGAAATGTATTACGAGGATTCTAAATGGGGATTGGTGGTTTCATTGCAAGCCAAAAAGAGTGGATCGATACGGTAAAGAAAGTCTTAGCGAGTATACTTGTATGAAGGCAATTGAAGATTTTAGTAAGAAAGTGCATACAAAATTGGGTTAGTCCCTTGAATTTATTGGTATAACTGAGTTTGAGGTGTCATGTCAATGAAAAAATTGACTTCTTGGTGATGGCAAAGGCTAACTGAGCATAATGGTAATAAGAGTTCATGATGGATTGTGATTAGGATGCAACTATATGAAAAAGATTGTTGTTTAAATGGATTTTGTATGGTCATAATGACTTGCGAGTATCTAATGTTGTGGTTTTCTATTATTTGGTGTGCCGATGCTTATTTGATTATAGTTATGGAGTGTGTTACTTTTGCTATCAACCTGATCTACGAAAGAATGCATATCGCTTGGGCTAGAGATGGAATAGATTTGATAACGTTTCATAGTTATTCAATGGATAGAAATGTGTGGGCTATTTCGATATGATCTTGTCGATAGGTATGATGTGTTCTAGTGGTGGATCTAACGAACTTTTAAGGTGTGGTACTAGTGGTATATGGAAATGAATACCTCGATTTTCAAGTTTGCATACTAATTGCTTAAGAAGTTATCAATTGTATCATAATTTCAGATAATGAGGTTCGATGTTGCATTCACATTTGAGAAATCAACTAGTTTGTTACTATAGACGCTTGAGTTAGGCGTCGTATATAAGGAAAATTATAGTGGTGGATCTATGAAAAAGGTATTAAAGTGTTCAAGTTGTGAAATGTATTAAGAGGATTCTAAATGGGAATTGGTGGTTTCATTGCGAGCCAAAAAGAGTGGATCGATACGGTAAAGAAAGTTTCAGCGAGTATACTTGTATGAAGGCAATTGATGATTTTAGTAAGAAAGTGCGTATAAAATTGGGTTAGTCCCTTGAATTTTATTGGTATAACTGAGTTTGAGGTGTCATGTCAATGAAAAAATTGACTTCTTGGTGATGGCAAAGGCTAACTGAGCATAATGGTAATAAGAGTTCGTGATGGATTGTGATTAGGATGCAACTATATGATAAAGATTGTTGGTTAAATGGATTTTTTATGGTAATAATGACTTGCGAGTATCTAATGTTGTAATTTTCTACTATTTGGTGAGTTACGTGGTTGTATGAAAAGTTTTAGGAGATGCAGGGACACCGCTCGAATAGAATTGAAAGGAGCTAGAGTCATAATGAAAAAATTAATGGGATGTAGTGTAGCCTTCGGAAGGAGTTGCGAGCAAGAATATTTACTCTGATTGCAAGGGCTAAAGATGTATCTTCAGGGGGTTGAGAATTGGGTTCAGAGACGCGTGGTTCCAACCATTTTACTTTGGTTATGGTAATAGTGTCACGGGTTCATCAGATTGGTTAAAAACTATTGGAAAAGACTCGAGAAAGAAGTCTACAAACGTTCAGCTCTAGTGTGATGATAAGTTCTTTTGTGATCTTTAGTTTGGTAATGAGTATGGTAAGATTTTTAGCGAAGGGTATGGTAAGTTCAATGTAGAGGCCATCAATGATAAGCTAAGATACGTGAATTCAAAAATAAATCTTTAAGGTATGAGCTAACGTTGATAGATAAGGGGATTGGGTTACACAGTTGGATTTAGAATTCAAGTTTTTCATTGTAAGTCTACATTTGTGGTGGTATGTTTTGTCAAGGTATGAATTGGTAAGATAAGAAATGGTCGATTGCATCGGGTATTGAGCATTTGAAAGGACTAATGCATGGTTTGGGTCGTAAAGTTTGTTACTTTTGATTGTTAAATGACCTATGGAAGGGTTTCACTTAAAAATATTGGTTTAGAGTATAAGGTAAATTATCATAGATTGTTGGTCAATGGATAAAATTGGTAAGCGAATTAGCGAAAGGAACAAAAGTCTGGTGTATTGAAGAGTGCAAGGTATTTGAATTTGTGTCATGGGAGGAATTTAAGAAAGGTGAAGGAATAAGACATCTCGTGTGGATCCTTGGTTCAGAGCTGAAGGTTTTATAGATTTTTGCCTTTGAGTTCAGATATGACTATGTAATAACTGGTCGTCATAGACTACTACGGGTTTATTAGCGACTTTTATTAAAATTGGGTTTTGATTTAGATGTCAAGCAATGATGTGTGGAAGATTCTACGTAGTTATGTCAGGTTAGATTGTTCAAATTACAATAGGTGACTTATGGATGCACAATGGTATGGACCTTTAGTTCTACATGGTTATTGAGGATTTCTAGGGTATTAAAACTACTCTTTTAAATGGGACTACATAGACTGGTGTGATGCGTTACATAGAAACTTGATAGTACATAGAGGTTATGTGCTCATAGTATATAGAATTATTGGGGTGATCAAGAATTTCTCTAAGTGTTGATATGAGGTACATGATGGTTTGAATAATAGTTGAAACTTGGTATGTGAAAGATTGTGTGGAGCTGACATTGGGCGTGATTCAATAGTTTTATATCGAAGAGAAAGTATTATCGAATTTGAAATTAGTGCTATCAGCCTTTTGTGAGACTCATATCTATCATGGGATGCTTAAATGGAAAGAGAGGGAGCCATCGTTTGAAATTTTTGGAGGCAATAATGTATTTGCTAAGAAGGCTTTGATACTAGTGACGGTTTGAAAGTAAGATAAATGACTGGTGTGGTTATGATGTTTTGTGAGTGTTAAGAGTGTTGGCTTTAATAGGGTACTGTGAAGAATATGTGGGGTCTGATAAATTGAGTATGAGTATGATCATAATGAGGACCAGACCAGTGGATTGTGGGTAGCTAAAAATCAAAGAGATGGAGTCAAGTGAATGGAAATATTTGATATGGGCTCTTTTGAGGAAGCATTTAGTGTTATTCAACCTTGGTTCCGTACATTCTTATATTACCACCTATTTCATCCTGGACATGGTTGGGAGTACGATTCACTGTCTATGCCCACACATGTTTCCACTTTTGTGGGTGGATCCCTAGTGGGGGATCGAGTGTACCGATCCTACAATGTCCTCTTAATAGGGTAGGATGCTTGTGCAGACTTGGTCATTAAAGATATGGCAAATTTGGTGTTGCCTTGAGGTAGTTGAAGTTTTCTAGTAGTTCCAGACGTGCCACCTTGCTTATGAGAATTTATAGGAGAGCTACCGTGGATATTTGTAGTTGTCCGACATTCTTAATATTCATCTCGTCATTGAGGTCACGTTCCGGATATGTGTGATTGAATGTGGGGACCATATGGTCTAGTTCTACCGTTTATAAGGGTACTGATCTAACATTCAGATAGTGTTGTTAGAGGTTCTGTGTGTTTGGATGTATAGCTCGTTGGGTAGTTACTAGATCATTTCCTTCTTTGGGTTAGATAAGTTTGAGTTTCCCTTGATGAGTACCCGATGTCAAATGTCAGATTGTTATTGCTTAAGCTCGTGGGAAGATTTGGTTGTGAGAATGAAATCTTGTTAGAATCTGTGATAGTTTGTGCATGAGAGTGGGGTGGTTGGTTCAAGTTCACTTCCTTTTGTTGGTATTAATTCAGAATTTTATCGTGGTTATGTGAGAAAAGAGTCATATTGATGGTTGTGTTATGGTCCAGAGGGTTTCGGTTCAGATTGAGTTCTCGGGTTAGTCTATAGCTTGTAATCACTCCTGATTTATAGATCTTCCAAAGTTTGATTCGAAAGTTCAGTTCTTAGTAGTTGATCTTGATGGATTGGTTTTAAGGAGGAGCTCACTTGGAGAGATGAACACCAACTCGGGAAAATCATAATTCAGGCTTTTGGTAACGTCGGTTATTCTTTTTTCTTCTTCTTTATGTTCGAGGACGAACATGATTTTTAGTAGTGGATAATGTAATGACCCGTCAGGTCATTTCGAGAAATAGTCCTCTCTCTTTCATAAAAGACCCTTCTCGTAAATTTTAAATGGGAATCTTGAACTATTCATTTAACTAAAATTATTTAATTGATAAGTAATTTTTAATAATTATTTCAGTTGGTGATTAATGGGCCTAGTCCGTAATTTATTTAATACCCTATATCACTTAGCTCGTATTTATTAAAATAAGTTAGTAGGATTTTTCTCTTTCAGTAAACAATTAATTTAGAAAAGAAGAAGAGGCAGAAACAAACCTTGAGCGGCGTCGACAAGGAGAACGAAGAAAAATACTTTCAGGTAAAGTTCAATCCTTTTTAGTTCACAACGTATTATCCAACTATGAACCAATCAATTAGTAATTTATATTATTTTGGTTGGGTGAAAGTATTTAATTGCTAGCTATGTTATATGTATATTCAAGGTATACTGAAATTAAATGTTAGCCACTAAAATCTAGGGTCAAAAATAAATAGTGGATAATTATTTGTTAATGATTATGGAGCAATAATGACTAAATGATTAGCCAATCATTAGGAAGGTATGATTTTAAACTTAGAGGTAACATTTTGCATCAATAATTTTTGTAGATTTAACACTGGTTCCCGTGGTTTAAGAATAAATCTATGTAATTTAGCTTAAATTTTGGAGTTTTCCATAGCTATCACATTATGATTCAAGTTTTGATATATTGGTATATGTTTAAATATTAGTTGTATTGTATTATATGATTACAATTAAATTTATGATATTTGGAGGAATTGAGACTTAACTCTAGAATTGAAATTTGGAAAATATGATAGTTCACATGTTAATTAGTATCAAGATTTAGGAACTTGATTTTAGGTTTGGGTGAGTTTTTGGGTCTAGGCTAGACCTATAGTAATATGAGTTTTGTTAGTTTCAAAATCTTATTGTGGTTATTTATTTGAATAAATTGTATTGATTTGGAAGCCCAACGAAAGGGGAAGGCTCAAGTCCCGGGGTAATTGCTCGATTGTTTGAGGCAAGTGGATTTCTCAACCCTTGTTAAGTGTATAGAATCGTGTATTTCCTTGTGGTATGTGTTGGGGAGTAATGTGACCTGGTGATGGATTGACTTATTCATATTGAATAATTCTAATGATGAAAAGGGGGTAATAAAAGGCAATGTGATTAATCATTGGTGTGTGATGTGTTGAAAATGGTTTGAAAGGTTTATTAATTTATTGTTGATGTTGTATCACGATTGTGTTGTTGTGAATTGTGCCTTGTTATGGAAATGGTCATCACGTCATTATTTGTGTGAGCATGTCATTTGCATTGGTTCTGAGACATGGTTGTGACAAGAGTTACGTGAATTGAGGAAGAATAAGAAATTAAGGAGGATGTACAATTTCGAGACAGCGCGTGTGTATCGTTTGGTCAGACATGTATCACTATACTTGACATTGCATTTCATTGCATTGTGCATCTTTATCATTTGTGAACTTATGAGTACTTTTCTGTGGAACTTGTGACTGGTGAACTTAATCGTATGTGTTGCTGATTTGTAATTGTTGAAGTGATATGGTTGAACTATGTGCTATGTAAATTGTGAACTATTAGGTAGGACTTGATTTTATGCAGGTTGTAGCTGTGGAGGTTCGGTTAGGGTGTAAGGAGTACCTGTATCCTATCCCCTTACCTTGTGTTTAGGAGTTTACTTGTTGAGTACTGTGTGGTTTGGTACTCACCCCTTGCTTCTACATTTTTGTAGGTTACAAGCCCTGATCTTGATGATAATTTATATTCACTTCTTTTCCGAGGCTTCTCGTGGAGATTTGTGACGTAGATGTTTGCCATTTCAGTGGACCTTCTTATTCCTATTTATGATCTTATTATACTTTAGTGACAACATCATTTGAGACTTGTGTTTTACTTTCAAATCCATTGTAATACTTTAGAGGCTTGTATATGTGACAATCAGGTTTTGGAGTTCTATTTTGAGTTGATTATGATTTCTTCATTATAAGTTAATGTTAGTCTCTTTTTTCTAGTTTTACTTCCGCATTTATCGTATTAGTTGGGTTTTAGGCTGACTTGTCTTGGTGGGATAAGACGAGTGTCATCACGTTAATTTTTTTTATCGTTACAGAGTATATATATCTTTGACCTAGACGCCCATTTTGTTTTACATGGACATTTAGGTATAATATACTGTAATATTTTTATATCATCAATGCATCAAATTTTTATCATTTCTTTTATTCTGCAAATGAGTTTAACTTATATATACAAATAATGTAAGGAAAACTATATTATAAAGGTCATCCAAAAGATATCTATAAGCATACCATCAAAAAAATAAGATTTTTAATCCTAAAAATTAGGTAGTTTTCTTGACACAAAAAGTAAATAGGACATGATAATTTAAAAATTAGTGTTTATTAAAACACAATCATAAATGACAAGAAATCTTGATTAAAATTTTTCTATTATTGCATAATGAGTCTGAATCAACTCCCCATCAACTCACTGGGAGGAAGATAGGATTGATTAATACGGAGTTCATAGCCCTTTCTATTGTTAGCTTTGCAGTTGTACCTCTAGCAGGTGAAGCTAATATTTATATAGAAAAATTAAACAAGGTTCATACATTTCATTTTCTTAGATTGCTTATATATAAATTTAATAAGTCTAGGTTTGATCATAGTTATGAGACAATTAACTCTTCCAAATACTTTGTTATGGACTCAAATTATAGGGAGAAGATTTAGTAGATCCATTCAGACTTAATCGAAAATTTCATGATATCTTGGACGACTGGACATGTGAAAAGAGAAGGCGTCCTAATGGTCAATATGACAAGGTAATTAAAATTATTATCTTATTTTGTGTTTATAACTTAAATGATTAGTTTTTTTAAACTATATTTTGATCCTATAAATTAGTGCTGAGGAGCTAACCAAATGATAACTCATGAAAATGCGAGATAAAGAATCAACCAGGAAACCAGTTGTGATAACAAGTTTAAGGTATATTCATCATTTGGATAATGACTTATTTACACTATCATGTAATTTAAAGTGTACTTACAGTAAGCGTCTTTAACATATGAGTTTTGTAATCTTAAAAATAAGATGTGTAATATGTTCTAAAATACGAACGTGAAATGATAGCTTGATATAGTTTCTCTATGATTAGCCTGCATTTTGATTTATGAGATGTTTCTCTAAATAGTTCCACTCTTTTTTTACATTATATCATGAGGCATCTTATTGATTTTAATTATTTTAGTTGCTTCATTTGTATTAGCATGATTAATTTATTGAATTTTCCTAGTGGAGTAGTTAATAACTCGTTATTGCAAGACAATAATGTACACCATTTAAATCCTTTAATAATTATTGTAACCTAATGAAGAATCTTGTTGTGTTGTAGGTTTACTATCATATGAAAAAACATTCCATATGTCGATCTATTATGAATGTATGTAGATATATTTTAGATGGTTATGAGAAACAGAAAGTAGAAATCGATTAAGAAACAAATATGGTAAAAGAGATTATGGTAAGATGTTATATTATTTGACAAATATAATTTTTTTTATTGGTACAATCATTCTTATAACGTTATCTTAAATGAAATCAAGTTTGGATCTCAAAAATGCCCTTCCAAGAAAAGAAAAAAACGAATCTTCAATCTTAGAGCATATAACAACGAAACAGAAAGGTAACAATGGTGAACTACATGTAGGAAGTAAAGTAGCACCCACGAATGAAATGATCGAGCTCGATGAAACAAGCAAGTTTATGGTAAATTATTAAATTTCTATTGATACATAAAATAATCTCATGAAGTTGGACAATCACAATTACCGTAATGATGTTAAATCCAAGCAGGTTCGCTCGATGGGTAACCTTAAAAATTCTCTAGACCATAGAAGATCTAATAAGTAATCTTCCTCTCCAACGATGATGAACTTATGCGATCATTGGTTCAAAAAGAAGAAACTGAAAGAAGTACAAACTTGGATTGCCATGAAGTAGTAGTTGTTCTCCACCAGGTAGTGGACAAGGTAAAGGAAGGTTCAAATAAAGTGTGTGCTCACTTGAACAAAAATAATGAGTTGGACTCTAGATTTTCACAAAGTGTAGGTAAGTGATCGTATCACAAGCTTAATCCATTTTTGTAATTTTTTATTTTCTTTTTAATATTACCATTATAAATTAATGATGAATTTGACAGGCCACAAAAGTCATAAAGTTAAGAATGTAGAATTTTTTGTTGTGTTATGTGTTGTAAATCTTTTTCCAACATTATGTGGTAATAAAAAAAGGATTTGAACTGTATATATAATGAAAATAATTTTTTACACTTGGTAAATTTTAACCTATTATAACAGTGATGTTTATATCAATAATAATATATGTATAATTATTTCATGACAAACGTGATTGTATACATATTTTTTATCACTAGAATTTAACTTAAGCAAAAATATTAGCTATATTTTGTGATCATTATCTTTTGTTATCTTTATTAACGGGTCATCATTTATGTAGGAATTTTTTTTCAAAATGGGTAAAATTCGACAAGCTTTCTTCCTCTAACATCTCTATGGATGTCCTTCACATGGTGTCACCATTATTTCAACAAACTTGGCACTCCAAAATATTGCTCCTGAAGATAAAGTAGATAGAGAAAAAAATGATCATGTGGTCGTAACCTTGGCCAAGAATGAAGAATTGACCATTAATTATTCATACAATGAAGGTATTTAATTTAGCCAAGCAATCATGCTCTTAACAAAAGCATTCAATAAGCCACAAGTATTATATAGTTAGTGTATGCATCTATAGTTTTTAGTAATTAACTTTTGACTCAAAAGAAAAGGTTTTAGTTACAGAGTATGATTATTATTATTCCCTTTGTTCCTTTTTATCTGATATACTTTTCTTTTAGTTTATTCTAAAAATAATGATGTATCACAGTATTTGAAAATAATTTGACTTTAAAATTTAACTTTATGTTGGATGAAATAATTTATAAGCACATAATAGTTTATGAGAAATTTTGGATCATAAGTCTTGAAAGCAATTATTTGTTTCTTAAATTTCATGTCTAGTAAAATAATGTCATATAAATTAGGATAAATAAAGTACTTTTTTGAACATTTCTACATTGACTTCATTTATTTTTGTAGAAAATATGGAGCAAGTCCTCATTCCACAATCATTAGAAATCAAGAATAATGAGAATACACATATGGAGAAGGGACTTCCTTATGAATACAATTATGGAGAAAAAGAAATGATTGTATACTTAACCAATAATGTTAAGTTTGTAACTGCCGCTGATTTCACACTAGATACAAGTATTTTAATCAATTCCAAAAAAATGCATGGAATAATCACAAGATTTATGCAATTAGAGTGTGTCTGATTTGGAGAAAAACATTTTATTATTTTCAAGTTTGGTTGTTCAAACATTGTGGAAAATATTTTTTAAAAGGAAAATAAGTACGTTATAACTAAGAAAAACAACTTCTTTAATGGAAGTTGAGAAACAAGTTACATAAGTGTCATTCTACCCTAATCATCTAATACCCATCTTCCAATCACATAAGTGATAATCTATACTAATACCCATCATCCAATCACATAAGTGATAATCTATACTAATTGTATAATATACATTCTCCAACACACCCCACAATCAATCTCATAGCCCTCATATCTACTATCCCACACACCACACCCCTACCACCATAACCATCCCCCGTCTAGTTTGTCAAAATTATACACAAATATATCTGGGATAATAATATTTATTTACTCATAAATATCATAAAATAAGTTAGAAATTCACTTATTCTAAGGAATAAATAGTGGCAAAATTTTAAGTTTATGGCCACATACAATTTTACATTAAATAAAGGTATTTTTCACCATAAAATCATTTAACGAATACACTAGATAAATCACAAGAATTATATTCATCAAGAAACTCTAAATGATTGATTTGGAAAGATCACAAGAATGATACAATTAATGTATAAATATTTATTTTGAGTTCTTTTACATAATCAATATTATTAGCTACATTACTATATTTTTTAAATATTAAATCTTCACATAATTTGCAGCTAAAAATAATAAGGAAGGAGTATGCATTACTACAAATTTTGACCTATCTGAAGTTGCTCCTCCAATGAAAATATATAATGCAAAAGAGGTCTACAAGAGTACATTTGAAGATTCACATGGAAAAGAGGATCATCTAATCTCTCATGATAACATTTTTACAAATATGGATAATTTCGATCTTTTCCCAACTAAAGAAGGTAGCTTCTCAATATATATGTTTTTTTAGAAAATGAACAATTTAATGAATCACAAGAACTTGAAATATTCATATTAATTTTTCACAAAACTAGAGTCATTTACCATATTACATTGATGAATATTATTTTTCTTCTAAACCCATTCTACTCTATGGGATAGAAAATGATGACTTTGAACATGTTTATACTCCCAATATCAAGGATCTTTGATCATGATAAGAAAATTGTTGGCATCATTGTACTAATGAGACACTATTGTATCTTTGTCCTAGTAATTGTTTGTGTTAGGATATACTATTAACCATGTGATAGAGTTATAATATTTTATTTTATTTATATTAATAAAATATTTATTTGAATAAATTATTGTATTAATATGTGTGTCCATTAATTATGTAGTAGACAATTTTTTTGTATGGAGTTATCTAACCCATGCACGAAATATTCAAATTGTCGGTTCTTATAAGTTATAAATTAATGTTCACAATTAAATATGAAGTAGGAAAAACATCTTGATAATTGTAGCACAAGATTAAATATAATTTGATCTTAATCATGGGAGTGGTCATATTTCAACTTCTTGCGCTAGTATATTCCGTGTGTACTGCCAGACCAAGAAGAGATGTTTGTTTATGTTCTGAATATTAATAAACAACTTCTCTAGTCCATTACAAGTACTTATACTCTTAATATTGATATAATTATTATGATCTATGTAGTTTGATTTATTATTTTAATCTATTAAAAGGTGAGACTCTATTACGAGTCAATATATTCCTAATAGATTGGATGATGAAAAGTCACACTAGTGAAATAATAATTAGTTGATAGAACCATGTCTCCGACTTGAGAGAGAAGACACCCCTTTATGATTACTTATAATTTTTCACATGAAACCCTAATGGTGGATGTTATATCCGTCATGTGAAATAATTTAAGTATAATAATAAATGATTACATTAGTAAATAAATTAAATTTTCAAAAAAATTGATTTAATTCATTGGTGTTGGTAATTCTACTGATGGATTTTATATCCATCATGTGAAATAATTGAAGTATATCAATAAATTATTACATTAGTCAATAAATTTAATTTTCAAAAAAATTGATTTAATTGATTGGTGTTGGTAATTCTTACATGGAGAGTTAGTGTAATGATCCTCTAGGTCATTTTCCCTGTATTGTGTTATTTTTGCCTGGTAGAGATTTCCTATAATGATCCCTAGTCATTTATGACATACTACGACTCAGAGTTTAGTCACCTAGTCGTTCATTTGGGTTTTATGCGAGTTTTTATGTTTTGGAGCTTTTTAAACCTGAATACTTGACTTCAGTAAAAAATCAGGTAGACAGATTTAGAATACAATTCTAATGGTTCTGTTAGCTCTGGAACGTCGAATTTGGTCAAGGTGGACCTTTGATTCAGGTCTCGAGGATTTTGGACTCAATTGAGAAACCTTATAGCTTATGGCGTAAATAGAGCCATGTGTTTGGAACCTACTTTTTTTTCGAGACGGCCTCCATTGGGAGTTTTGACATATTTGTTGAGTGTCAATTTTTGTGGGGTAGCATAGTTTGTTGGTGTGCATGAGTTTTTGAACCTATCCCGAGCACCCGAACAGAGTCCATAAGGACTTAGCTAAATTGGTTGTGCTTGATGCTGGTTTAGCCGCCTAAGCGGACCTGGCATGTAGCACCTCGAATTAGAGAAAGGCTAGAAAAGAATCAAATGGGCATGTGAAGAACCCAAAGGGGGACCATGGAACACTCCAAGGAGCCCTAGAAGGGTTGTGTAGGAGACCACAGTCCGTTTGGGTGCTCGCGAGGAGTTCCTAGAACTTGCCCAGGCCTGTGTCCCTCCCACGGACCCCTTGATGGCTCGTGGTGAGGTTGACGGGCCGTCCAAGGGCTCGTCAGGTTTCCCACTCTAAAAGGGCTCCTCCCCTAGTCACTGGTGAAGGACCACGGATGTCTAAACGACTTGTGAAGCCCCACACGGACCGTGAAGTCGTCCGTGAAGAGGATTTATCAGACTTAGAGTTTAGGGTCAACTTCAAACAAGCATATCTTTTATCACAAAATGAATTAGGTGGCCCATAACCTATCAAATTAAAGGTCTCAGAGTCCTCTTTCCAACGCCACCGAGTTTGCTTAATTCCAAGCCCGAAGTAAAACATTATGCCCAAATTAGTAAATCCCTGTCAGGCAAAATTTCTTTACAACCCGTTAGACGGGCTGTGGTGGTGTAGACGAGCCGTTTAGGCCTCCTTGAAGTCATTTCGGCAGTTTTTAAGTTAGGGTCATTCAAGTCTTTTTCCAATTGTTTTAACTGTATACTAGGTCATTTTACCTTCTACCCTAGGCCCTATATAAACACTTTTAACCCCAAAATCACCCAATTCAATTCATTCTCATAAAATTCCAAAAGTTGATCAAGTCATCCTCTCAAATATTTCTCTCTCTAAGGAAGAAGAAGAAGTCTAGGGTTTTCAAGAGCAAGCCTCCAAATCCTCCATTAATTGCAAGCTTTTGGCATCAAGGTATGATAGCTTTTACCTATGGAGTCCTTTCCTCCATAGGGTTCCTAAATTCCCCAATTTCACTAGTTAGAATTCTCCAATTGAAATTATGGTTTTCTTCTATCATATGGGTTCTTTCAAATTATGATCTAATTGGTTGAATTAAGTCTTTTTATGCATGAATTGAGTTAATTGCATGTTTTTAAGTTGTATTCCCATGAACCCGTGTGAAATCCATGATTTCTAGATTATGATCATATTATGAGGTTTTGAACTATGAAAAATGAAATTATGAAGACTTGCATATTCTTTAGGAAATTGAGATAAATGATTTAAGGTTGCTTTGAGAGTAAAGCACCATTGTTGTTTGATGTGAAAGCCAAGAAAAGACTTGATCTGAATTTGATGGAATTGAAGGAAGCGGTGCTTAAAAAATCCGTTGAGGCTTTCTCCCAAGGGGAAATGGTGTACTTTGATATCAAGGTCGTTTGTGTGTTCCTAATGTAGATGACTTAAGGGAACAAATCTTAACAGAAGCCCATAGTTCTTGATATTTCATTCACCTAGGAGCCATAAAGATGTACCGTAACTTGCGGGAGATCTATTGGTGGAATGGAATAAAGAAGGATATTGCAGAATTTGTGTCTAAATGTCCTAATTGTCAACAAGTAAAAGTAGAACATCAAATGTCGGGAGGTTTGTCCCAATATATTAGTATTCCTACTTGGAAGTGGGAAGATTTGAATATGGACTTCATTTTTGGTTTACCACGCACCCGATGACAACATGACTCGATTTGGATTATGGTGGATCGTATGACGAAATAGTCTCATTTTATTCCCGTCAAGGTTTCTTATTTGGTGGAAAACTATGTTAAGTTGTACTTAAGGGAAATGGTTAGGTTGCATGGAGTGCCTCTATTCATCATCTCCGATCGTGGTACCCAATTCACCTCTCAGTTTTGGAAATCTTTCCAAAAGGGCCTTGCTATTCGTGTTAAGCTTAGTACGACCTTTCATACTTAAACCGATGGGCAAGCGGAGCGTACTATTCCAACTTTGGATGTGTAATTGACTTCAAGGGTAATTGGGATGATCATTTTCCTTGATTTAGTTGGAGTATAATAATAGCTATCATTCAAGCATTGGTATGGCTCCATTTGAAGCTCTATATGGTAAGAGGTGTATATCTCCTATAGGTTGGTTTGAAGTTGGCGAAGTTACTTTGATAGGTCCCGAATTGGTACATGAGCCTATGGAGAAAGTTCATCTTACTAGAGAAAGGTTGAAAGCGGCTCAAAGTTGACAAAAATCCTAGCCGATGTTAGAGGGGAGATCTAGAATTTGATGTGGATGATTGGGTCTACTTAAAAATTTCACCCATGAAGGGTGTAGTGAGGTTTGGAAAGAAAGGGAAGCTTAGTCCCCGTTATGTGGGCCCATATATGATTTTAAAGTGTATTGGTAAAGTTGCTTATGAACTTGATTTACCTAATGACTTGTCATCGGTGCATCCAGTTTTCCATGTCACCTTGTTGAAGAAATGTGTTGGTGATCCGACATCTATAGTACCATTAGAGAGCCATGCTATAAAGGATAGTCTTTCTTATGAAGAAGTTTCAGTTGAGATTTTGGACCGGCAAGTTTGGAAGTTTAGGAATAAAGAAATTACTTCCGTAAAGGTTCTTTGAAGGAATCAGCTAGTTGAGGGTGCTACATCGGAGGCCGAGGCCGATATGATGTCCCACTATCCTCATCTCTTTCCCTCCGCTCCAAGTCTAGATTGAGGTTTTTAGTTCCACATGGGTTACTCTTTTGGTTTCATGTGTCTTAGTTATTCCTATGATTACTTATTTATGCATATTCATGAAAAGTTTAAGTTTTGAGAAAATGAGTTAACTTGATTGATCTCTTCACGTTTATGTGCATTTGAGTATGAGTTGCATATAGATCTCATGAAATGATGTTATGAACATGCTTTAGCTTAGAGTTGAAGTTTCCTCCTCGGATATGTGCATTTATATGATTGCATTCATGTTGGGCTGCTAGGTCTAGTTCCTACCTTCTTTATGATGTCATGAATCTCATTCTAGGACAAATGTTCCCAAGGGAAAGATATTGTAACACCTCAGATTAGAGAAAGGCTAGAAAGGAATCAAATGGGCATGTCAAGTACTCAAAGATGGACCATGGAACCCTCTACGGAGCCCTAGACGGGCTGTTAGAGGGCCACAGTCTATTTGGGTGCTCGTGAGGAGTTTCCAGAACATGCCCAGGCCTGTGTCCCTCCCATGGACTCCTTGATGGCTCGTGGTGAGGTTGATGGGCAGTCCAAGCGCTCGTCAGGCTGCACACTCAGAACGGGCTCTTCTTCTAGTCACTGGTCAAGGACCACAGACGTCTAAATGGCCCGTGAAGCCCCACACGGATCATGAAGTCGTCTGTGAAAGGGTTTATCAGAATTAGAGTTTAGGGTGAACTTCAAACGAGCATAGCTTTTAGTACAAAATGAATTAGGTGGACTATGGCCTATCAAATTAACGGTCTTTGTGTCCTCTTTAACATGCCACTAAGTTTGCCTAATTCGAAGCTCAAAGTAAAATGTAATGGCCGAATTAGTGAAGCCCTATCAAGCAGAATTTCTTCACGACCCGTTCGATGGGCCGTGGTGGTCTAGACGAGCCGTTTAGGCCTCCTTGAAGTCATTGCGGCAGTTTTTAAATTAGGGTCGTTCAAGTCTTTTCCTAATTGTTTTAACTCTATACTAGGTTGTTTTACCTTCTACCCTAGGCCCTATATAAACACTTTTACCCCCAAAATCACCCGATTCAATTCATTCTCTTAAAATTCAAAAAGTTGATCAAGTCATCCTCTCAAATGTTTTTCTCTCTCAGGAAGAAGAAGTTCAAGATTTCCAAGAGGAAGACCCCAAATCCTCCATTAATTGCAAGCTTTTGACATCTAGGTATGATGGCTTTCACCTATGGAGTCCTTTCCTCCTTAGAGTTCCTAAATTTCCCAAATTCACAAGTTAGAATTCCCCAATTGAAATTAGGCTTTTCTTCTATCTTATGGATTCTTTCGAATTATGATCTAATAAGTTGAATTATGTCTTTTTATTCATGAATTGAGTTAATTGAATGTTTTTAAGTTGAATTCTCATGAACCCATGTGAAATCCATGATTTCTAGATTATGATCATATTATGAAGTTTTGAACTATGAAAGATGAAATTATGAAGACTTGCATGTTCTTTATGAAATTGAGATAAATGGTTTAAGGTTACTTTGAGAGTGAAGCATCAATGTTGTTATTGAGTTGTGAAAGGATTTCTCACATATTACTCAAACACAAGAATGTGAAAGTGTTTTCTCACATGAAGGATTCATAAGAGTTGAAAAGTTTTCTGAACTAAACTTTGAATCAAGAAATAGGAGCTATTCTAATGAACTTTAGCTTGGATTGGATAATTGATGTGCCTTCCATGGATTATGATAAGAATATGATTAAATGACTATTCCGTGGGATTTTACTTAGCACCGAGAGGACTTTGAGATTGAGGCTCTCCCGTTAGTAGAGATCGGGTCTCTAGAAGCAATCTCTTTGTCCCTAACTACGTGCCCTTGTAGGATATGTCTCAGATAGACATTAGCTAGTGGATCCACTTAAGCTAGAAGTTTAAGGCTCTTATCTTGGCAAGTAAGGACACCTCTTTTCGGTGTGGGGCATGGTCTATGTCGGTTAAGGCTAATTTCTCACATAATGAACAAAGGTTACTTCCTAAAAGGTATTTTAAATATGTTTTGTTTAAGATAATTTACTTGCATTGACCATGGTTTTAACTCATGTTTTATGTCATGTTATTTTATGATTTAGGTTGGTCATTGCATCTTATGTATATCTCCTTTTGGCATGATTTTATAACTCCTATGCATAGATATCATACTTGGTACATTCCATGTACTAATGCATACTCTTGCCTACATTTTTTCACTAATGTAGGGTGTGACGACTCTTCTCCCTCCACTCGTGGCTAGTACATTACACTTGAAATTAAGAAGACTTGGTGAGTCCTCATACTTTGAGGATGATGTCATTTTTATATCTTTATGTCTTTCCTTTTTAACTTAGTATGTGATGTACGGGTTATGTCCAAATCACCTCCTTTATCATGTATTAGATGGCTATGAGACTTGTGTTAGACTTCCGCTACCTTTTGGTATAAAATTGTCTTTTGAACTCTTTAAATTCTATTATCTTGTATGATGTGTGCTAAGAGGCTTGTATAGGGCCTCTCGGGGCCTTGTACGCCATGTCACATCTAGGGGGTACTTTAGGTCATGACATGGCACCACTTAAGCTGTGGTGGTAAGAGGCCAGGGAGCTGTTTTAGCTGGCTTTGCCAGCAAGGGCATTGACGCTTTAGCGACCTGGCATCGCTTAAGTGATTATCGCTTTATCGGCTAGGGAGCTACTTTAGTGGAGCCCCCAATGAGGGCCTAGCCATTTTAACGGTAAGGGCTGCATTTTTGTGGATCTGCTTAAGCGGCCAAGTGATCGCTTTAGCTGCAATCGCTAGTAGTTAAATCCCATTTTCAGCAGCTTATATCATCACTTTTCCATTGTGAGACCTTGAGAGCCCGATTTGGAGTCGATTTTATTGAAAATTATTGGGATTCATTGGATCATTATGTAGGGGAGTTGTGTGAGTCGTTAGATATGCATTTCAAAACCGTTAGTCTTCTTTCGTCTCCTTCGTTTAGTCTTCAACGGTTATTGTTGTTCATAATGGTACATGATCTATTTTGGGTCATTTGAAGGCTCAGATTTGTGCTCTTTTTCAGGGTACAAGCTCCTCAAGCTGAATGGAACCAATTGACAAAGTTAATAACAGGATTCCTCACATGGGTCCCTTGATGCCATTTTTGACTCATTTGTAATCCTACCTTATATTGTCGTGAATTGGATGTCAAAATGGCCGTATCGACATCTGATTATTTATTTGATACCATGGTAGTGATCAAAGATATTTTGGGAGGGTAAAGCTTTCATTTAGTTGATTTTGGAGCGCTCGTGATCGGCTTTAAGGTAGGCACTGACCTACCGATCATGGATCGAGTTTGTGTTGGTATTTACAAGTTGATTAGCTAGTTTTGGGAGGGGTTACTAGCATGCCTCATGTTTACTTGGTACAGTTTACGCCTTAGCCTTCTTTTCTAGGTAATTTAGGGGTTATTTAACATGTCTACAATATTACGATGTTGTTTTATGCCATGTTGTATTTTTGCGTTGTTTTGGTATTTTTAATTCTTGCTTATTCTGGGCCTTAGCCTAGTCATAGGTTAGTGATTGCCTTAGAATTGTTATTTTGGAGCCGTTATGCCTTAAAAACCCTCCCACGTCGCTACGGACGGTTCTAGCTCACTACAGACTGGTATAGTAGACTTGGGTCTGGTAGTACAAATCATTAGCTAGGTTAAAACTCCACTCTGATTATCCTTTCATCCATAACTTCCCTATGCAAAGGCCCCGATGTGTTTTAGGAATGATTTTCGGCCTATTGGTAACATTGGATGAGGTCATAGTTTTCGAGCTAGAGTGGGTCCCTTGTGATACTGATAGAGGTTTCGCTCTACGGTATCTTTTTGCTTGACGATGAGTATATGATTATGGAAATTATTTGGAGTGTTTTAGCAATGGTTCGAGGTTCATGCACATTTCTTTCAGCCTCGGTTAGAGTTTAAGCACTCTTCTATTTGTTGGATTTGAGTTATGCCATCTTGATTATATTGAGTTGTTCGTGGTTCTTTTTCTGTAGTTCCAGATCTGGGGCCGGCCGTATCATTTCCGAATTATACTTAGTTTAAACTAGGGATATAATTAGCCTTTATATATACTAATCAAGCTTAGAGGGGTCTGTTTATGTTATTTTCATTTCAATTATACACGAGTGTACTTTCTGGGCTTAAAGGGTCTAGTTAGGTTGTAGTTAGCTACTTTACTTTATCGATCTGTTCCAATAAGATTATCAAGATTTATATTTAGACTTTACATTATTGTTATGCTCTTATGACCCTCTGCTACCATTTAGTTCTTCACCTTTAATTATGTATTTGCTTTCCAATCTCAGTCAGCCTATGATGCCTACTAGGTACATATTGATTTGGTACTCATGCTACACTCTACATCTATTTTTCCTGATGTGGATTCGATTGCCAGCCAACAACATTGATTTCGAGCTTCATCGAGGATTTTTGGAGATAGACAGTGAGCTGATGATGTCCTAGTTTGACTCATTTCTCTGTGTGTATAGTTTTTGTTTGTGTTTTGTATTCAAGATAAGTCGGTACTTTTTTTATTTTATTTTATAGCTTGTGCTTTAGAAGTTTTGTTCCTTTGCCCACAAGGTTGTGGGATTAGATCTTGTATTGTTGTTTATATTTATTCCATTTCCTTCTTTCCGTTATTCATTCCTTTATTTTGTTGTTATCTTCTCATTTGTTGTTGATTCTTCCACTTGTACCTTTTACTTGTCATTCCAAGATATGAGTTGGCTTACCTAGCAGCCACCCCAGATAGGTATGGCGCCAGACTTACACACAGCTATCACTCAGTTATTGGCCGTTGTTGCTCCCCAATGCACTTGCAAGTGTACGTGATCTCGCAAGTAATATAATGGCTCTAAAAGAGCCAGATTATTGATCCCAAAGGACTTGTAGATGGACTATCTATCAGATTATACTCATTCTAATTATTTATTCAAGCATGACGAAAGAGTTTGATTTATATTTGTAAATTAACAATGCAAGAATTTAAGAATTAAAATACTTCACTTGGGAAAATTCCTGGGTTGCAACGTAACTAAGAACTCATGCTTCACATATCTTCTATGAATTTAAGATGGCTATCAAACTACTGATTTACAGGGCTTATATTATAATCATGATCTCTTGACCTCTAATCACCTACCCTAGTTGAACGTCTAAATACATCGTTGAGCGAGGATAGAAAGAATCAACTGTTGAGCATTTAGTTTTTATTCTATTTCATAACCAAGCATGGTTCTAGGTATATCCCTATTATAGATAGAAATCAATTCAAGTGATATCCACGTTCTATCCCTGTATTCCTCTACCGAGTTCAAAAAAAGACAATAAATTTATTCTAATGGTGATCAAGCATCAAAATGCTAATTTAAGAATACAATAGTAATTTAAACGATAACCAACTTCATTCACAAAATTAATGTTCAATAATCATTCATAGCCGCAACCCTAGAACAAGGGTCTTTAGCTACTAATATCTAAAAAAAGAAAAGGAAAAGAACCCTAATAGTATGAAAGTTTTCCAAGAATTATTCTTATGGACTATATATAGATCTAGAAAGCCCTAAATAAAATAGCTGAGTCAAAAAAAATTGGTAAACTTAAAACCCAAAATAATTGAGCTTACTAGTTGTACGCATATTCTGTCCATTTCCTCAACATGTTTGCAGCTCTTTTTGCCTTCTTTTCTGCCACGTGGCAGCAATTCATATTGTAAACATTTGAATAAATATAAATATAATATAATACTCAATTTAATCCATTAAGTTATCTGCTTGATTTCATTCTATAATCTTCCATCTTTAATTCTTTTTAGCACTAAATTTCATCTTCTTCTCACCAATTTAATCTTACAATAAAATACACTATTAAGCACAATCAATAAAATTCATGATGAAAAAGGATAAATAAAAATATTAAATGTGAGGCAAATAATAATAAAAAATTCATATTTTAGCCTCATATCAGCCGTGCTTGAGAGCATGCAACAGGTCCTAGCTCTAACTATGCTACATTGTAGGTTTAGTCGGCAGTAGCGGCTCTCTAGGTAGAAGTGCCACCAAAACCCGTCGCCAGTTAGCTAGTTATCGCACCAGGAGCTATGCGATTAGAGGAGCAGAAAATTCTTATAGGTTTTTTTAGACTAACTCCTTCAATGTGTTCTAGGACTGTAAGGGAGGATGCCTATGAGTTTCTGATGACCTATAGGGATAGGTTATACACTTTGTGGTTAGTAGAGTCGAGAGGAGCTAAATTTACCATGTATCAGCTTGACAAACCAGCCAGGTAGTGGTAGCATTCGTATATGGCATGTAGACTAGCTGGGTCACCTCCCATATCTTGGATTGAACGTTCAAAGGCTTTCTTGGCTAGATTTATATCGAGGAGTGTTAGAGATCAACTTCGGGATCAGTTTTCTAGGTTGGAGCAGGGCTCCATGACTGTGCCAGAGTACGAGGTCAGATTTCACAAGCTATCCAAGCATGCTACCATGATTCTACCTACAGAGCATGAGTGTATTTGTTGCTTCATTCCGTGGTTTAAAGTTGTAGTTGTGGATTGAGACTGAGTCTATGGCTTTAGCGAGAATATTCTTCTTGGATGTTGTTGATCATGAAAATACTATGGAGGAGCTCCATCATGAGGCCCAAGGGGAAGGAATAAGAGGGCTCATCACCCAGGAAGCTATAGTGATTCTCATTCTAGGGGCAGGGACCACTATGATAGACCTCACCAGCGCTACCAACACCAGGGTCAGCCTAGCAAGCCTATTCAGGAGGCCCTCTAAACCTCATAGGGCGAGCAGTATATCTGGGGTTATTCTCACTTAGGCCAGGGTTCGAGAGGCTCACGTTCTAGTTGTTTGGGTCGTGGTGGCTGATATTCTTTAAGATGTTATTCTCAGGGTTGCTTTGATAAGCTTAACCATTGGTCTTTAATGTGTCCTTGATGAGGGATGATTCCGCCTTCTCCACAAAAAGTTTAACCAGTTTCAGCAGCATCCCCTTCGGCTAGAGGCAGTGCCCAAGGTCAACAACATTGTAGTGACCACTAAATGGCTCAAGGAGGGTCCTAGGGAGGTAATTCTTGAGGTAGATCAGATCCCTAGTACGTAGGCAGATAGGGACACCTTTATGCAGCCCCTTCGAGGGTAGAGGTTGAGACATCAGACGGTTTTACCATAGGTACAATTCTTATATGCCATCAGTCTGCTTCTGCTTTATTTGATCTGGGATCTATATTTTCCTATGTCTCTATGTATTATGCTCCCCGGTTGATTTTGTGTTTTGAGACTCTTTTAGCACCATTGAGATTTGATGTTGGTCCTGAAATCCTATCTAATACCTTTTTATTCTCTACTCCTATTGGTGACACCATTATTGCTTAAAGAGTTTATAGAAATTGGTTGTTTCTATTTCTCATAGAGTAACTCAGGTTGATTTTGTAGAGTTTGATATGTTAGAGTTTGATGTCATTCTTGGGATGGATTTGCTTCATTCATGTTATGCGTCCATAGATTGTAGGACCCAATTGGTGACATTTCAGGTTTCGAATGAACGTATCTTAGAATGGAAAGGGGGAAATTCAGCTCCTAAGGGTCAGTTCATATCTTGCCTAAAGGCTAGTAAAATGATTTCTAAGGGTTTTATTTATTATCTTGTTTGTGTTAGGGATACTGATTTCGGAACCCCTACTCTTGAGTCAGTTACAATTGTAAATGAGTTTCTGGAAGTGTTACTCGATGGTCTTCCCGGTATTTCTCCCGAAAGGGAAATAGACTTTGGTATTGACCTACTCCAAGAGACGTAGCCTATCTCTAGTCCTTCTTATCGAATGGCACTGGCAAAACTAAAGGAATTGAAGGATCAATTGAAGGATTTGTTGGATAAGGGTTTTATTAGATTGAGTATCTCACCATAGGGTGCTTCGGTGTTGTTTGTTCTAAATAAGGATGGTTCCCTCCGAATGTGCATTGACTATCAAAAATTAAATAAGGTTACCATAAAGAATAAATATCCTATTCAAAGGATTGATGACTTCTTTGATGAACTCCAAGGTGCGAGTTTCTTCTCCAATATTGACCTTCGGTCAGGTTATCACTAATTAAGGGTAAAGGAAAATGACATTCCAAAGACAACTTTTTGAACTTGATATGGTCACTGTGAGTTTTTGGTAATGTCAATTGGCTTGAATTATGCCCTACCGACATTCATGGATCTTATGAATAGGGTTTTCAAGTAATATATTGACATGTTCATGATTTTGTTTATTGATGATATTTTGATTTACTCTCGGAGTGAGGATGAGCATGTTGATCATTTGAGGATTGTGTTGCAAATTCTCAAGGATCAGGAATTGCATATTAAGTTTACAAATTGGAGTTTTTGTTAAGGTCCATTGCTTTCCTTGGCCATACTATCTCTAGTGAAGGTATTCAAGTTGATACTAAAAAGATCGAGGCAGTTAAGAATTATCCTAGACCTTTGTCCTGTTATGATATATGCAGTTTTTTGGGTTTGGTCGGTTACTATAGAGGCTTTGTGGAAGGATTTTCCTCTATTATTTTGCCTTTGACGACATTGACCCTAAAGAAGGTTAAATTCCTATGGTTGGAAGCTTGTGAGAAGAGTTTCAAAGGTTAAATTCACTTCATGCCCTATATTCACACTACCAGAAGGATCAGATGGCTTTGTGGTATGTTGTGATGCTTTACGAATTGGTCTTGGTTGTGTTTTGATGCAAAATGGGAAAGTCGTTGTTCATGCTTCGAGAAAATAATAGGTGCATGAAAAGAATTATCCAAGTAATTATTTTGAATTAGCGGCGGTAGTGTTTATCATAAATATTTAGAGACATTACCTATATGATGTTATGTAGATGTGTTTACCGACCACAAGATCTTGTAGTATGTGTTCACCAAAAAGGATTTGAATCTTCACTAAAGAAGGTGACTTGAGTTATTGAAAGATTACGACATGAGTGTCCTTTATCAATTGGGTGAAGCGAACGTGGTGGTGGATTCTCTTAGTCGACTATCAATGGAAAGTGTTGCTCATGTTAAGGATGCTAAGAAATATCTAGTTCGTGATGTTCATAGATTGGCCCGATTAAGTGTTCGCTTGGTCAATTCAAATGATGGTGTAGTGATTGTTCAAAATAGTTTGGAATTGTCTCTTGTATCAGATGTGAAGGCTAAGAAAGATCTTGATCTGGTATTTATTGATTTGAAGAAGTCAGTTTCTAAAAAAGCCATAGCTTTCTCCCAAGGGGGAGATGATGTCCTTTGATACCAATTTCGGTTGTGTGTTCTGAATGTTGATGAGTTGAGAAATAAGATTTTGACAGAAGCTCAAAGTTTTTGGTATTCTATTCACATGAGAGCCACTAGTATGTACCGTAATTTATGGGAGGTCTGTTGGTAGAATGGGATGAAGAAGGATATTATGGAATTTGTGGCTAAGTGTCCTAATTGTTAACAAGTGAAAGTTGAGTATCTGAAACCCGGTGTCTTGGCTCAAAACATTAGCATTCTTAAATAGAAATGGGAAGATTTGAATATGGACTTCATTGCGGGTTTACGTCTTACTCATAGTTAGTTTGAATCCATTTGGATTATTGTGAACCAAATGACGAAATCGTCTCACTTTCTTCTTGTAAAGACTTCATTTTCAGCCGAAGAGTATGCCGAGATTTATTTTCAAGATATGGAGAGGTTCCATGGAGTGCCCTTATCTATTATCTTAGATCATAATACTCAGTTATCTCAATTTTGGAGGTTGTTTCAAAAAGGTCTTGGTAAGCAAGTGAAACTTGGCACGACTTTTAATCCTTAGACCGATAGACAAGACGAGCATACTATTCAGACTTTGGAAGATATGTTGAGAGCTTGTGTGATTGATTTCAAGGGTAGTTGTGATGATCATTTTCCTTTGATCTAGTTAGCTTATAATTATAGTTATCACTCGAGTATCCAAATGGATTTGTTTAAGCTCTGTATGGTAGAAGGTGTAGGTCTCCTAATGGTTGACTTGAAGTTGGTGAGGTCACTTTGATAGGGCCTGATTTCATACACGAGGCTATGGAAAAGGTTTGACTTATTCATGAAAGGCTTAAAACAGCTCAAAGTCGACAAAAGTCTTATGCCGATGTTAGAAGGAGAGAGCTTGAATTTGATGTTGATGATTGGGTTTACTTGAAAATCTCACCCATGAAGGGTGTGATGAGATTCGGAAAGAAAGGGAAGCTTAGTCCTCGATATGTGGGCCCATATCAGATTTTGAGGTGTATTGGCAAAGTTGCATATGAATTACTGTTACCTAATGAGTTAGCAATCTGTACATCCGGTATTTCATATTTCCTTGTTGAAAAAAGTGTGTTGGAGATCCGACGTCCATCTTGTCTTTAGAAAGTTTGGGACTTAGAAAGAGTCTTTCATATGAAGAGGTTCCTGTTGAAATATTGGATCGTCAAGTTTGAAAGTTGAGCAATAAAGAAGTTGCTTCGGTGAAAGTTCTTGGAGGAATCAACAAGTTCAGGGTGCCATTTGGGAGGTCGAAGCCGATATGATGACCAAGTATCCTCATCTCTTTCCCTCCGCTCCTATTCTAACTTGAGGTATTAATTCCTCATGGTTAATTTTTTCGGATTCATGCGCCTTGGTTATTCTCATGTTTTCATATGCATGCATGTTCAAGAAAACTTGATTTTGATGTTATGATTTAGCTTGGAGTGATTTCTCCTTGTTTATGTGCATTATAATGATAATTGCATTTGTGTTGGGTTGTTAGTTTCTCTCCATACTCAATTCATGCTAGGTTGAGTCCCATTCGAGGACGAATGTTCCCAAGGGAGAGATATTGTATCACCTCAGAAGTTTTAAAGTCAAATTTGAAAGGAAAGGCGCATTTTTTTGTACTGATGCAGAGTCTACGACTCAAACCTAAGGATCGTAGGAAGTCCTATGAGCCATAGAAAGGAAGTCGTAGGATTGGGATTGAGTTTTGGAAATATCAAGCCTCTAATGTTTGATCTATGAGGGAACATGACAAGTCATAGGGTGTTCTACGGGCCGTAGGAGGGTTTTGTAGAAGGGATCCAGACTTACTGAAATTTTGGACTTAAAATTGGGTTCTATGGAAGAGGTCTATGGATCGTAGAATGGATGAAGACCAGTAGAATGGTTTTGTGGAAGTTGAATGTATTTTTAAGCCCCAATAGCAGGTTCTAAAGTTGACCAGGACAGCCCGTAGAAAGACCTATGGACCTTAGGTCAAAACTATAGACCTGTCAGACAGTTTTTAATTAAGGGTGTTTTGGTCTTTTCCTACGCAACTAATCCCTAAACTACATCATTTTGGCCCTATAACTACCTCTATAAAAATTTATCCTCTTCAAAACCTAACCCATTCCCCTCATTCGCTCGATTTTCCCAATCCTCTCAAGTGTTCTTCTCTAATTCTCTCTCAAGCTCCAAGGAAGAAGATTAGGCTTTCAAGGTCTGGTTCTCCATTTATTTTGGGCTAAGATTATCAAGGTATGTGAGAATTCACCAATGGGTTCCTTTCATCTATTGGGTCCCCAAAAAGAATCTTAATCTCATAAATTGATTTCACCTAATTCCATTAGGGTTCAGATGATTCTTCTGGGTCCTATTTATTATGATTCAATTGTTTATTTTCAATCTTATTATGCATGATTTGAGTCAGTTACATGGTTTTCAATTGATTTCATATGGACCCATGCCTATATCTACGTCATGAACATGAATTATGTATTAAGCCTATGAACTTATGAATTATTATTATGAAAGCTATGTATGTTTTATGGAAGGGATGATTTATGAAGTATGGATTCTTTTGAGATAAGTATCAATGATTTGTGAAAGGTTTTCTCACATATGAATGAAATCATGATTTAGATGCTTAGAAAGGTAATGTCTATTCTGAAGAAGTTTATGAAATCAAGATTTGAAAGGAGCTACTCTATGATGACTTATGATTGGATTGGTAGTTTAATTGTGCCTTTCCAAGTATTTTGATATGAATATGATTATGTCTTTTCCCTTGGAATTTACTTAGGACCGAGAGGAATTTGAGATGGAGGCTCTCCCGTTAGTAGAGGTCGGGTCTCTGGAAGTAATCTCCTTGTCCCTAACTACATGCCCCCATAGGAATTGTCTTAGAAAGACAACTAGTGGATCCACCTAAGTTAATATGTATGGTCCTTACCTTGGCAAGTAAGACAATCTCTTTTCATTGTGGGAGTAAGAAACTGCATTCTAACATTGTCTATGTCGGTTAATGGTAAATATACAACAAATGAACTATGTTTTCTTTAAAAGTTTTATGACAGTTTTTCCCTGTGTTATAAGTATGCATTGACCTTGGTTATGACTCATAGACTCTTTAAAGGCTTTTACTACATTTTGCTTGGTCATGCATATCATGTTTAAAGTTCATCATATTATTATGCATATGCCTATGCTTTATGCATTTCCCCATACTTTGTACATTCCATGTACTAATGCATACTTGTGCCTATATTGTTTCATAATATATGGTCTTATGCTTCTCTCCCGGACGTTCACAGATAGGGATTGCTTAGCTTTACTACTTGGATTGGTGAGTCCTCATGCTCCAAGTACAAGGCCATTGATGTTGTTATTGCTTTGATGTCTTTTGATTCAAACTTGTACGTGGTGTATGGGTTACGTCCCAACCACTCTTATGATATTAGAACGGCTTACGTCAGACTTAGTAATATTCTGCATATTTCTTATATACTCTGTTGGTATCGACTATGTCATTCTATCAGTTGAGACTTATATTGATTCTATCTCTTAGTTTGTATTTCTTTCAAGCCATGCTTATGTCAAGAGGCTTGTTTAGGGTCTCTCGGAGTCTTATTCGTCATGTCATGCCTAGGGTGTACTTTGGGTCATGACAATTGGGGTCCTTCAAAAAGCAAAGAGGCCTCACCAAAAAGTGGTTGAGTGGTGATGTAATCTCAGTGAAGCACCTGTTGATGATTCTGAATACCTGTATCTACATCATATTATGATGTAGTGTCTAATGATGTCAGTACATGGAATGTACGGTATGTAATAAAGCTAAATGAAACAAATAACTGAACTAAAGGACTGAAGTAACTAAACTAAAGTAAAGGATACATATGAAATAAGATCATTTAAGCTTTACACTATAAGATGCAATGCTAGAAAATGCTGAAAAATAAACACTTTACTTTATTAGGGAGTGTCTCTAACCGACAACTATCACTCTGATCCTCGTGATGATACAACGTCTTACCACGTTCCCAGAGCAGCCCTATACCTTTCCACTAAAAGCCTTCTTGAGGTAGGAGAGGAATTGTCCGTCTGGCAGTATGATCCTATCTATGCTGGCGGAGTAGGATATGGAGTTTGAGTTATCTTAATTCTTACCCTAAATCAGCGCTCAATACTACTCTAAAAATATAAATATGTATGCTTATATAAAATACTCACTGGTTAGGCTAATACTCAAAAGACCCTCTTTAAGTATAATTGAACTTTACTTTATCTGTCTGAAATGCTCTTGAAAAATACTTTATGCTTTTATGGAAATAGTGCCTTCTTTCTAGATGTAAAAAGGATACATGTGGGATCATTAAAGTTCCCTTAAAACTCTTCTCAATGATGCGTTAAAATAACTCTTAGACTCTCTTTAAATTCAAAAATCAATGCAAGGAAAATAAATGCACAAAGGCTTTCAATAAAATCTCATCAACTAGGGTTCATGTGAAAATATAAGCATGAACAATTACTCACGGATCTCAATGCATAAAATATCATAATCTCATAATTATGAAATCAAAACATGGAATAATAACACAATTCAAATTCAAAATTTCATGGAACTTTGGGTAGAGCACTAGATTTAACTCTTATTGACTGAATTTAGATGTTGGTTGTGAGGATGAACTTAGTCCAACTCTATGGATAGCCTTACATACCTGGAAGAACAATGTTCTTCTATAGAAACTTTGAAGAACTTGAAAAAGATGCTTAACAACCCTAGCTTTCTCCTCTTGGATCTTTGCTCTAAGTCCTGGGAGCATTAATGAGAGTGTTATGGGTTAACTATACTGAAAAGGACCTTAATGTAATAACCTCCAGGTAATTTTTATGTTTCTGCCTCCCGTTCTTTGTTTAGAGCATTCCTATAGCAACTCTAAGGCATTTATGACTTGCTGAGACTTATAGTTTGGCCATCTGGTCGTTGATAACGCTCAACCACACCTATCACGATTCAAAGTGTGGGCGGTCGCTATACAAGTATAAACCCAATGAAGAGTTGGGGTTGATCCCACGAGGAACAATGTGCAAGGCGGTTGAAGAAACGAAGAATTACTAGCTACTAGTTTGAATCCGAAATATAAAATACAATTATAAAATAAGGAGAAGGTTTCAAGTAACGAAATTAGGATAGGGGATAGAGGAGAACAAGGAACAAAGCTATATAGAACAAGATTACCAAAGGGATTTGGGAATGGGAAATCAATCAATATCTATACGATCCATTGAAAATTAGAATCACGCAATATCAATCAACCATGGGTAAAATCATACATGCCTCGAAAACTAGATTATCTACCTAATTTTATCGAACATAGGCAAATATTTCTCAACTAGTCTCACGAACCAAATCAAGTAGCAACACAAAAAATCCGATTAAAGGCAATGCAAGGATTCACTATTTCTGGCAAAATCCGACAAATGAGTTGCTAAACCTCAATTAATGCACCAATCGATCACAGCCAACCTCAATTAACTCTCACAAGCTAAATCAAAGTAAAAGGGCAAATCCAAAGAGTGATCAATTCCAATGGAAAGAAATTAAAGCATGAGTTCAATTAGATAATCAAAAACCCATTTCATAAATGATAAAGCATTCAACCAATTGCGAAAGCACAACATAGAAATCAAAACCCAAATATTGATTATCTCTAATTCAACATCCAAATCACTAATCAACAATTAACACCTAGAATTTAACAATACAAAGCAAAGAGTTGAAGAAAGGTGAAAATTAATTACAACCCAAACTCAGAATCTTCACTCTAACGGTATTTGTTGAGGAATCTTGATCTCAAAGAAATACCCAAACCTCAATCCCCAAGGTTCTTCTTCTCTTTTCTCTCTTGAATATTCTACTTGGTGTATGAGATAATTCCTTGATGCCTCCTCAAATGGCTGTGAATCAGTGTATATGGTGAATTGGGGTAAAAATGTGAATTTCCAGAACTACCCAGACGTCAGTCACTTTTTCTTCTCCGCGTTCGCGGAGCTCTGTATAATCTTTCTCCGTGTTCGCAGAGGACGTCTGCGATCGTGGTACTCAACCTGCATGTACTCCGCGTTATCAGAGGCTTCCCGCATTCGTGGTACTCAACTTGAATGCCCTCTGCGTTCGTGGAGGCTTCTCGCGTTCGCACCTCACAGCTTGCTTGCACTTCGCGTTCGCGGAGAGTACTTCACTGCCAGCTCCAAAATCTTTGTTTTTAGCTCCCTTTTACCCCAATTTCCACTCGTTTTCATCAAAGCTCCTTTTTAACCAACATTTACCTGAAACACTACATTCAAAGGGAAATTAGCCTCTTTCTCTACTTAAGTACCACAAAATCACCAAGAAAAGGACTCCAAATGAGTGTAAATCACCCATTCATCAACACGCCCAACTTATAAACTTTGCTTGTCCTCAATCAAAACAAAATTAAAAGCAGAAGAGGCAATCACAATAAGCACAACACACTTTCAATCCAAATAGAGATCATGATCATGACTTTGGTTGGTACTAACAAATAGTCCTCAAGCAAACTTTTCATAAAAACAACCCCTCATTTTCATGGAACATTTTTCAAAGACCAAGAATCATTAAGTGACAACAACTCATACTCAAGAAATAACTCAACTCTTTAGCTCTTTTTCAAGCTCACTTGATGCAGATTGGAATTTTCAAAATCACCATTCAAGTAATCTATATGCCCTCACTAGAAAAGAAATGTCCCCAAAACACTCACAAAGTATTTACAAGACAAGGGACAACAAAACAAACACTCACACTCACAAAAGAACATCTTATGCTCACAAGTGCCAAACCATAGGCTTGCCCTTATTTTCAATCAATGTTGCATCATTTTCATTTGGTTAGAAATCACAAAGGACTTTGTTAAGATTGTAATGTAGGCTTAGGGAAGGTTAGGATATCATTTGGGTACAAGCAACTACACCCTCCTTGAAGTCTACTCAACAACTCAACATTTTTCAACTTTTCCACATTTTCTTCACTTTCCAAATCAATGCACAATTCACATTCGCTTTTCTTATTTTCATTCTAGATGCCCCACATGCAACCATTTTCAACTTTAGGAGGTTTCAAGATTCTTTTATTCACTTTCTTTTTTCACAACATTTTCTTTCGTACATCTTCCTCCATTCATCATTTCATTTTTTTTATCAAGCTCTTATGCAATAGGCATCCCTTCTATGAATTTTCCAAAACACCCCCAACTTAGTCTTTTAGCCTCACTTTCACAACATCAAGTTCAAGGAGGGGAAGGGTGAGGACTGTATTTTCAAAATGGCTAAGGCTTGTAACAAGGTTGCCAATAAAAGGGTATTAGGCCCAAAGAGGACAACTAGGGATACATTTAGTGCAAAGGTGGGATACTTAGGCCAAGTGGACTTCAAGAATAATCAAAGAAAGCCTAAGATCATTTTTCCAACCCAACTCAATCAAGACCAACATTTGAAGACCAACCGGGCAAGTTCTAGGTGGCACAAGTAAACACAAGGCATTATTCAACAACTCACCACACATGGCATGCAATTCACTCAAGATGGATCAAAATCTTATTTCCTTTTCAACAAACAAGTGGCATTGAACAATTAAACCAGGGTCTATGATGGCTTCTGGAGATAGAGGTGTTCAAAAAGGGATGACCCACCCTTATATGCAAGGTCGACAAGAACACTAAAATTCTGCTCAACATTATTATCCATCTGAATATGCAGTTCTCAACACCCAGGCATATGCCCGACCTCCTCAACGCCAGCAATGGCGGGCACCTGCCCCACAAGGTTCTCGTTATAATGACCCTCCAGGTCATTTCTGTGTTAATGCCTTCTTTTTGTCGTTCAGAGTATTCCTATAGCGACCCCAATTCATTTATGACTTGCTGGCACTAACTGTTCGGTCACCTGGTCGTTCATTTGGGTTTTATGCCCATTTTTCTATTTTGGAGCTTTTGAACCTTGAAAAGTTGACTTTGGACATAACTTCAGGTAAATGACCTCATATAAGAATTCTGACGTTTCCATAAGCTCCGAAAAGGCCAAATTGGGCTAGAAACATGGTTCGCATGAGTCCCGGGGTTTCCAGTGTGAATTTGGGGCCGATTTGCTCTTTAGCCTTTGGAAATTGGCCTAAGGTTGACTTTGGTCAACTTTCTGGGAAAATGCACTTAGATGAAAATTTCGACAGCGCGGTTAGTTCTGACATGCCGAGTTTGGTCTAGAACGACCTTTCGAGAATTACCGGGAGCTTTCGATCAAAATCTGAGGCCCTTGGTAAAATTTGGTTAAAATGGCATAATGGGTGTGGGACCCACTTTTTGTCGAAACGACCTTGTATGGAAATTTCGACCCACTTTAAGTAGACATTAGCTAGTGGATCCACATAAGCTAAGAAGTTCATGGTCTTACCTTGGCAATTAGGACACCTCTTTTCGGTGTGGGGTAGACACCGGATTCCGCATTGATAGCTCACATGGTTTTACATCTCGGTTAAGGCTTTTCCCCACAAGTTAATGAACAAGTGTTCTCATGATGACGTAAAGAAAAGACAGAAAGATGATTTAGCTTGTTTTGGCCTTGATATATGCTTTATATTTCATTTTTCTCATGTTTTAAGTTTGTCCATTGCATGTCATGGTTATGTCTCTCTCTCTAGCACGATTTATGTGTTTATGTGCATTGCTTAATTGTGCTAACGCATACTTTTGCCTACATTAACTTCTTTGGTGTAGGACGTGGCGATTCACCTTCCACTCGTGGCTAGATCTTGATTAGAGAGTTGATAGAAGACTTGGTGAGTCCTCATCCATCCGAGGATATAGCCTAGCTCTTATTTCTTTTTTTCATGTGTTTCCTTTCAGTTTTCGATTATATTGGGTTACGTCCCAACTTTACTTTCTATTATAGATTGGCTTTGAGACATGAGATGTAGACTTCCACTGTTTCTTTTAAAAGCTTTGATACGAAGTTTTCTTTCAAACTTTTATTCTCTATTATCTTGTATGTAATGTATGCTAAGGGCTTGTATAAGGCCTCTCGGGGTCTTGTACGCCATGTCACATCTAGGAGGTACCTAGGGTCATGACAAACTTGGTATTCGGAGTGCAAGGTTTTAGAAAGATCCTATGATGTCTCATAAGCCGCGTCAAGTAGTCTTGTTCATTAGTGTGATCGAAGCGCACCACATTTATGAATGAGAGGCTATAAGACGTCTAAGAAATTCCACTTCTTTCATTACTCCTAAGTTGTGCCATAGAGTTTAACTCTATATATCTCTCTCTTAATCCCTATCCTACGCATTTCAGGATATGGCGACCCGAAGAGCTTACGCTAGAAGATACATGGGAGAGAATGTGGAACAAGAAGTTCCTCCTCAAGCTCCTCAAGTTTCGGCTGACCCTTTGGCGGAACAAGTGACTAATGCGGAGTTTATGGTGCTTTCCAAGTGTTGGCTCAAGCCGTGACGGTCCAAGCCAATAGAGAGGTGGTGGCTCCCGTGAACCCAAATGTGGGTACGGCTACGTCAAGAGTGAGGGACTTTACTAGAATGAATCCTTTAGAATTTCATGGCTCTAAGGTTGAGGAAGATCCTCAAGAGTTCATCGATTAAGTGTACAAGGTGTTGATGATCATGGGTGTGACACCGGAAGAATAGGCGGAGTTAGCCGCTTATCAACTCAAGGGTGTTGCCCAAATTTGGTTCAATCAATGGAAGAGTGAGAGGGCAGTTAATGAGGGTCCTCTTGATTGGGAGAAATTCAAGGTTGCTTTCCTTGATAAGTTCTTTCCTCTTGAGAAGAGAGAGGCTAAGGTGCTTGAGTTTATCAACCTTCGACAAGGAAATATGCGTATGAAAGAGATGCATTGAAGTTCACACAATTGGCTAGATATGCTCTGTCCATAGTTGCCGACCCAAGGGCAAGAATGGCCAAATTTGTGTTGGGAGTGTCCGATATATTGGTGAAAGAGTGCCGCACCGTTATCCTCTTTAATGATATGAATATTTCTCGTCTCATGGTGTATGCTTAACAAATTGAGGAAGAAAAGCTTAAGGAAAGGTCTACAGAGACCAAGAGGGCTAGGACCGGAGATGGTAACTTTTCGCATACAAGGTCCAATGGACATGGTTGTCCTAGATTTAGACAAAGGTTCTCTGGCCAAGGCTCATCCAATGCTCCTCCAAAGTCCAGCAATGATAGGGTGTCTAACCCCAAGACTCAAGGAGGGTATAATGATGGTTCTTTATTGGGTCCTTGTGCCAAGTGTGGGAAAACACTTGAGGGTAGATGTCTAGCCGATACAGATGGTTGTTATAATTGTGGAAAGAGTGGTCACAAGATGAGGGATTGTCCATCTCTCATAGCCAAGGGAAGAGAGAATAAGCAAGCTCCACCTAGCGGATCAGGTTCGAATGCTCAGAAGCAAAACCGATTTTATGCACTTCAGGCTCGTCATGAGCAAGAGAGCTCTCCCGATGTGGTTACCGGTATGTTAAGAATTTTCCATTTTAATGTTTATGCTTTGCTTGATCCCGGTGCTACCTCGTCTTTTGTGACGCCATATGTGGCTATGAGGTTTGATGTTGTTCCGGATGTGTTGCTAGATCCTTTTCGTGTCTCTACTCCGATTGGAGAATCTATCATGGCTAAGAGAGTTTATAGAGATTGTCCCGTCTCCTATCCCATAGAGTCACTCATGTTGATCTTGTAGAGCTTGATATGCTAGATTTTGATGTTATTCTTGGGATGCATTGGTTGCATGCTTGTTATGGCTCGATTGATTGTAGGACCCGAATGGTCAAATTTCAATTCCCAAATGAGCCTATCCTAGAGTGGAAGGGGGGAAATTCTATGTTTCGAGGTCAATTTGTTTCTTATCTAAAATCTAGAAAGATGATCTTTAAGGGGTGCATTTACCATCTTGTTAGGGTGAGGGATATAGAATCCGAGACCCCTACTCTTGAGTCGGTCCCCGTTGTTAATGAGTTTCCAGAAGTGTTTCCCGATGACTTGCTCGGTATTCCTCCCGAAAGGGAAAGTAGACTTCGATATTGATCTTTTCCTAGATATGCAACCTATTTCTATTCCTCCTTATAGAATGGATCCGGCGGAACTTAAGGAACTAAAAGAGAAGTTGAAAGACTTGTTGGATAAGGGTTTCATCCGACCAAATATTTCTCCATGGGGGTGCTCAGGTCTTGTTTGCAAGGAAGAAAGATGGTTCACTCCGTATGTGCATCGACTATCGCCAATTGAACAAGGTTACCATTAAGAATAAGTATCCTCTACCAAGGATAGATGACTTGTTTGATCAACTTCAAGGGGATAGTTATTTCTCTAAGATCAACCTTCGTTCGGACTATCACCAATTAAGGGTGAAAGAAGATGATATTTCGAAAATGTCTTTCCGGACTAGGTATGGTCACTACGAGTTCTTGGTGATGTCGTTTGGGTTGACAAATGCTCCAGCCACATTTATGGACCTGATGAATAGAGTGTTTAAGCAATGCCTTGACATGTTTGTGATTGTGTTTATTGACGACATTTTGATCTACTCAAAGAATGAGGGTGAACATGTTAATCAATTGAGGATTGTGTTTCAAGTCCTCAAGGATCAACAACTCTTTGCGAAGTTTAGTAAATGTAAGTTTTGGTTAAGGTTCGTGGCTTTTCTTGGTCACATTGTTTCTGATAAGGGCATTGAGGTAGATCCTAAGAAGACGGAAGCGGTTAAGAATTGTCCTAGATCTTTATCACCTTCGAATATCCATAGTTTCTTGGGCTTAGCTGCTTATTATAGGAGGTTTGTTGAAGGGTTTTCATCTATTGCTTCTCCATTAACGGCTTTGACTAAAAAGAAGGTGAAATTCGTATGGTCCGAGGCATGTGAGAAGATTTTTCAAGAGTTGAAGGATCGACTTACTTCGGCTCCGATATTAACTCTACCGGAAGGATCCGATGGTTTTGTGGTATATTGTGATGCCTCGAAAATTGGGCTAGGATGTGTTCTTATACAAAATGGGAAAGTCATTGCTTATGCTTCAAGGAAACTTAAGGTGCACGAAAAGAACTATCCTACTCATGATTTGGAATTAGCGGCAGTTATGTTTGTTTTGAAAATATGGCGACATTATTTGTATGCGGTACATGTAGATGTCTTCACCGAGCATAAGATTTTGCAATATGTGTTTAAACAGAAGGATTTGAATCTCCACCAAAGAAGGTGGCTCGAGTTGTTAAAAGACTATGATATGAGTGTTCTCTATCACCCCGATAAGGCTAGGATGCTCTGAGTCGAATATCTATGGGTAGTGTTGCTCATGTTGAGGATGGTAAGAAAGAGTTGGTTCACGATGTCCATAGATTGGCTCGATTGGGTGTTAGATTGGTTGATTCTACTAAAGGTGGTGTTATGGTTTACAAGGGTTCTGAATCCTCTTTTGTGCATGATGTGAAAGCTAAGCAAGGTCTTGATCCTAACTTGGTTGAACTAAAGGAAACGGTACTCAAGAAGTCCATTGTGGTTTTCTCCCAAGGGGAAGATGGTGTGCTTCGATATCAAGGTCGTTTGTGTGTTCCCAATGTAGAGGGTTTAAGAGAGCAAATTTTATTAGAAGCCCATAGTTCTCGATATTCCATCCACCCAGGAGCTACAAAAATGTACCGTGATTTGCAGGAAATTTATTGGTGGAATAGAATGAAGAAAGATATTGCAGGGTTTGTGGCTGAGTGCCCTAATTGTCAACAAGTGAAAGTTGAGCATCAAAGGCCGGGAGGTTTGACCCAAGATATTAGTATTCCTACTTGGAAGTGAGAAGATGTGAATATGGATTTTATTGTGGGTTTGCCTCGCACGAGGTGACAATATGATTCGATTTGGGTTGTTGTTGATAAAATGACGAAGTCAGCCCATTTCATTCCCGTCAAGACTTCTTATTCGGTGGAGGATTATGCTAAGTTGTATTTGAGGGAGATGGTTAGGCTGCATGGAGTGCCTTTATCCATCATCTCCGATCGTGGTGCACAATTTACTTCTCAATTTTTGAAGTCGTTCCAAAAAGGTCTTGGTACTTGTGTTAAGCTTAGTACGACCTTTCATCCCCAAACCGATGGGCAAGTGGAGCGTACTATTCAAACTTTGGAAGATATGTTGAGAGCTTGTGCAATTGATTTCAAGGGTACTTGGGATGATCACTTGCCTTAGATTGAGTTTTCTTATAATAATAGCTACCATTCTAGTATTGGTATGGCACCATTTGAGGCTCTCTATGGTAGGAGGTGTAGATCTCCTATAGGTTGGTTTGAAGTTTGTGAAGTTGCTTTGATAGGCCCGGAGTTGGTGCATGAGGCTATGGAGAAAGTTTGACTTATTAGGGAAGGGTTGAAAACTGCCCAAAGTTGACAAAAGTCCTATGCAAATGTTAGAAGATGAGAATTAGAATTCAATGTTGATGATTGCGTTTACTTGAAAATATCACCCATTAAGGGTGTAATGAGATTTGGGAAGAAAGGGAAGCTTAGTCCCTGTTATGTAGGGCCCTATAAGATTTTGAGATGTGTTGGTAAGGTCGCTTATGAGCTTGACTTGCCTAATGATTTGGCATCGGTGAATCCGATTTTCCATGTCTCATTGTTGAAGAAGTGTGTTGGTGATACAACCTCTATAGTGCCATTAGAGAATCTTGGCATAAAGGATAGTCTTTTCTATGAAGAAGTTCTGGTTGAGATTTTAGACCGGCAAGTCCGGAAGTTAAGAAATAAAGAGGTTGCTTCCGTGAAAGTTCTATGGAGGGATCAATTGGTTGAGGGTGCTACTTGGGAGGCCGAGGCCGATATGATGTCCCGATATCCTCATCTCTTTCCTTCCGATTCTACTCTAGCTTGAGGTATCTTGATCCTCATGGTTCATTCTTTTGGTCTCATGTGTCATAGTTGATTTCCATGATTCCTTAATTATGCATGTTCATGAAGAGTCTTATATGGTATGTGCATTTGAGTATGAGTGGCATAAAGTCTTCATGATATGATGTGTTGATCATGCCTTAGCTTGGAGTTGATGTTTCCTTCTCGTATATGTGCACTTATGTGATTGCATGCTAGGTTGGGTTGTTAGTCCGTGTCTATTACCCTTCTCATGATATCTTGATTCTCATTCGAGGATGAATGTTCCCAAGGGGGAGATATTATAACACCCCAAGCTTTCAAAGGATTTTTGAATGCAGAACTCACCTAAAGACTGTGACCTACGGAGGCCACCTACGGGCCGTAAATGGATTGACGAGCCGTATGTGGGGACTATCAATGCCACTGTGAACTTTCAGGATTTCCAAGATTCTAAACCTTGACCTACGGAATAGCAGGACGGTTCGTAGTTCAGTCGACGAGCCGTAGATGGGTTCCGTAGATGCCTTCCAGACTTAGCCAAATTTTCAGCCCAAAATGAACTTTCTGAATCAATTGACGGAAGAGCAGGATGGTCCGTCAATTGATGTACGGACCTTAGATCTTGTCCGTCGATTGGCCACGACAATTTTTAATTAAGAGCTTTTTGGTCTTTTCCCTAATTGTTTATCTATTAAGCAAAGTCGGTTATACCCTTAATCTAAGACCTATAAATACTTTCTAAGCCTAATTTCTTTCATTTTAATTCATTCCTAAACTCTCCCCTCTAAAATATTTCCCTCTCTAAAAGAAACTCTCTCAACTCTAACGGAAGAAGAAGAAATTTTGAATCCTCCATTAAATACCTTCAATCTTCTCCAATTTCTTGTGGATTGCTTTGAGGTATGATAGTGTTCACCATTTAGAGTCCTTTCCTCCAATGGGCCCTTCTTCTTCTTCATAATTTTCAAAGGTTTACTCTAACCCAATTGAATTAGGGTTTTGATCAATCATTGTGGGTTCTTCAATTATTATTTCAATTGTTGATTTTATGATTCCTAGTGCACGATCTAGCGTGATAAAGTAACTTAGTACACGAATTAGCATGAATCACATGATTTGATGTAAAGATTGCATGAACCCACATGATCCCAAGCTAATTCTCCCCAATTTGATAATCTATGCTTTGATTGTTGGGTTAAGCTATTATTTAATGAAGTTTATGAATTCTCTATGAAATCAAGCATGAATTATGAATGAATTGAGGATAATCTTATGAATTTAGCATGATCAAGTCAAAAGCATGATTTTCCTCTATTATGTGAGTTCCTTCAAGTATGGTAAATTATCCTAATTATGGCTTTCTAAGCATGAGCTTGTATTGAATTGCAAGATATGAGTTGAACTTGCATGAACCCATATGAACTCTATGAACTATGAAATATGAGCATGATGAATTAAGGGTGCTTTGAGTGTAAAGTACCAAAGTTATGATATGATGATGCTATGGTTGAGTTGTGAAAGGTTTTCTCATGTAATTCTCCCACTATGATAAAAGAAGAACAAAGAGGCGATTACCCATGTTCTTAAGGAGCTATTCTAATGACTTAAGCTTGGATAAAGTCCATGGAAGATGAAACGTCTATAAGCATGATTTTAGCTTGAATTGGTTACCCTAGTCGTACCTTTTAATATTTAATGATATAATATGTTAATGACTAATCCGTGAGAATTATGCTTTGCACCGAGTGGATATTGAGATGAAAGCCCTCCCGTTAGTAGAGGCCGGGACTTCTAGTGAAAGCTCTCCCGTTAGTAGAGGCCGGGTTTTCTAGATGGAGCTCTCCCGTTAGTTGTGGCCGAGTCTCCTAAAGCAATCTCTATCCCATAAACTATATTGCCACCATAGGATGTTGTCTTTAAGTAGACATTATCTAGTGGATCCACATAAGCAAAGAAGTTCATGGTCTTACTTTGGCAAGTAGGACACCTCTTCTCGGTGTGGGGTAGACACCAGATTCTGTGTTGATAGCTCACATGGTCTTACATGTCGGTTAAGGCTTTTCCCCACAAGTTAATGAACAAGTGTTCTCATGATGAAGTAAAGGAAAGAAAGAAAGAAGATTTAACTTGCTTTGGCCTTGATATATGCATTATGTTTCATGTTTCTCATGTTTATCATGTTTTTAGCTTGGTCATTGCATGTCATGATTATGTCTCTCTCTCTAGCACGATTTATGTGTTTATGTGCGTTGCTATCATACTTAGTACTTAATTGTGCTAACGCATACTTTTGCCTACATTAGTATGTTTGGTGTATTCACCTTCCACTCGTGGCTAGATCTTGATTAGAGAGTTGATAGAAGGCTTGGTGAGTCCTCATCCATTTGAGGACATAGCCTAGCTCTTAATGTTTTTTTTCATGTATTTCCTTTCAGTTTTGGATTGTATTGGGTTACGTCCCAACTTTACTTTCTATGATAGATGGGCTTTGAGACATGAGATGTAGACTTTCGTTGTTTCTTTTAAAAGCTTTGATATGAAATTCTCTTCTGAACTTTTATTCTCTATTATCTTGTACGTAATGTATGCTAAGGGCTTGTATGAGGCCTTTCGGGAACTTGTACGCCATGTCACATCTAGGGGGTACCTTGGGTCGTGACATCCGCGTTCGCAGAGGCTTCCCGCATTTGTGGTACTCAACTTGAATGCCCTAAGTGTTTGCGCCTCACAACTGGCTTGGACTGTGCGTTAGCGCCCATCTCTCTGCGTTCGCGGAGAGCACTTCACTGCTAGCTCCAAATCTTTGTTTTTAGCTCCCTTTTGCCCCTATTATCACTCTTATTCATCAAAGCTCCTTTTTAACCAACATGTACCTGAAACACAATATTCAAAGAGAAATTAGGCTCTTTCTCTACTTAAGTACAACAAAATCACCAAGAAAAGGACTCCAAATTAGTGTAAATCACCCACTCATCAGTCGTTCATTTGGTTTTTATGTGAGTTTTAGTATTTTTGAGCTTTTGAACCTTGAACGGTCATTTTTGACCAAAATTTCAAAAAGATAACCTCAGAATCCCAATTTGATGATTCCATCAGCTCTAGAAGGGGGTCATTGTAGCCTAGTAACATCGTCAGCACGACTCTCGAGGCTTTCATTGCGAGTCTGTGCAATTAGGTGCTTTAACTTTCAAGTTAAGGCTTATGTTTGACTTTAGTAAACATTCTGAGTAAACGAGCTCGGACTAGAAATCCACGAACGCGGTTAGCCCTAGAATGTTGAGTTTGTTCTAGAATGACCCTTCATTTGGATCCTGAGGCCTATGGACTGATTCTGAGCTCCCTTGTGGATTTTGGCTTAAATCAGAGTTTGAGGGTGGGATCCACTTTTTATCGAGATAAACTCGTATGGAAATTATGACCGTTCCATTATCAAATTTGATAGGGTTGCATATCTTGTTTGCGTGCATAGGGTTCTGAAAAAATTCACAACACCTAGTCGGAGATTTCAAACTTGCTAAAACCAGTTGATATGCATCAGCTGGTGCAGGCCTGAAATGGCTTGAGCATTCTCGGGCCCTTGTCCGCATTTGCGGAGGTCTGGCGACCTGAGGTTGCTGGGCTCTGGCCGCACATGTGAGGTTCCTATCGCAATTACAGGACTCTGGTTTTCTCTTAGCCACAATCGTGGGGACCTCATCTCATTTGCAAGGCCTGCGTACGAGGGGGACCCTCCTTATTTGCGAAGAAGAGAGCAACCTCGTCTTATTTAAAGACCATTTGCGATTGCAACATTGATTCCAAAGTTCAATTAGTGATTTCTCCCTCGTTTTAGCTCAGATTTGGGTGATTCAAAGTCCCACGTGTCTGGAATTATCGAGCCTACGTTGGGAAGTGATCGTAAAGAGTTGGTGAACCTTTGTTTCAGGTGAATTTCTATTTCAATCTGCTGTGCCAACCCTTTTTTTAGCTTAATTATGGATTTTGTGCATGCTATTGTTGTTTGCTGATCTGAGCCCCGAATTATGTTCAATTTTGGGACACAAGTTTGGGGCATGGTTTAGGGCCTTTTGAAAAAGTCAATTTCCAAAATTATAGCACGTGTCCCACAATTCCCGTTTGATTCCAAAATTGATCAGTTTCTATTTTAAGTATTTTTGGTGTCTAAACGACCTTACTGACATTGCGATTCTATTTTTGATAGCATGGTAGTGTTCGGAGGTCGTTTGAAAAGGAAAAGCTCCAGCCTTATAATTTGGAGTGTGCGCGATCGGCCTATTATTAGGTTACGGCTTTCCTTCCTTATAGATTAAGCTATATTGCGTAAATACATGTTGATTAGAGTGAATTGGGAAAGGGTACATAGTTAATCCTACTTCTTATCTTAGATACCATGTTTTAGGGTTGATCGGTATTGTTTCGGATTTAGTACCATAATAGGTTGCGGTTTACATGTGTTGTTGCACGTTGTTGTGTACTGCTTGCGTTGTTACTTGTTTTATTGAGCATTTTAAGCCTTAGTGTAGGATAGACTAGTGTTGCCTTAGACTCGCGAGACTTGTAGCCTTGTTTTAGTCTCTTACGTTGTTTTGGATGGGCTATATCCTTGTAGACTTGAATAGCAGACTTAGGTCTCATAGTTTAAGCCTTAGTTTAGGCATTTTCACTCAATTTATTGGAAACCTTTTTTCTTTCATCACACTCTACTTATTCATTTCATATTCATGCTTTTGCTCACATATTTTTATTATCATTATTATTAGGATGGGTTCCTTCATTTGGTTTCAAACTTCAATGTTGAGTCTCACTTTTCTTTTATCACTTTCACGTGGCTTTTTTCCCTCCTTCCTTTCCACACCCCAACTTAGAATTTTGGCCTAAGTTGGCTATTCAAAAAAACCAATGCTTAGAAAAGGATTTATGGGTGAGAAGATAGGGATATATTTGGCTCAAAAGGTTTCAAAGAGGTTGATAACAAATCGTATAGGCTCAAATGGTGCAAAGATTGTTGCTCACCATAAGGTAGTCACAAAAGGTATGACGATTTGGGTTTCCTCTAAATATTTATGCCCAAGATCATTTCTTGCATTCACCAAGGCTAAGTAATAGGACTAACAAGCCAAATTTTAGGAATCAACAAGCATTCTTTCAAGAAAGATCTCACCACACATGGCAGTAGAAACACAATCATCTTACACATCTCTACAAAATTAAGAAACTTGTGTGTGATGTTCATTGTAAGACTCACGTAAATATGCCGCTAGTCAACACAAGATTCCAAAAGATCATTCAAAAGTAAAGCCACACCGATCTCTTCTTGCAATATCAACACAAAACACATTTCTCATCAAGAGTTCTTTCCAAGACATCAATATTAGACAAAATCGATCCTTGAATATCAACAATGAAAGCAGAAGCAAGCTCAGTCACTTCATAACTCATAAAATTCATGGTGCAATTGATTAAGAGACAAAAATGAAATTTTTTTTAACCAAATAGACAGGGGCTAAGCACTACAAGTGTCTCTCACCCTACAAAAAAGAAAAATTTAGTGTCCTCAATGCTAATAGTGAAAAGAAAAAGAAATAGGCTCAGCGGCTCCTAGTTAGAAGTGATCTGGTCGAGGTTCTAATTAGGCAAGATGCACTTAAGCCCCCCTACCTAGTTGGCGAATTGCTGAATGGGTTTAGCTCACCAACTGTACTTGTAGAAATCATGAAATTTCTTACTTAATTTAGGGAACTTGAAGATAGTAATCGAGAAAAATTGGCGATCCACTGAAACATGCCAATGATCACTTAAATTGAGAGTACACTCCTCAGAAATTTATTCCAAGATGGCGAACTAAGTCGGGTTTGCTGAATATGTTTGGCGAATCACTAATTGTGGATATCACTCCATCAAAGTTAACCAAATTTCTGACATATTGAGCTACTCCAATGGTGAGCCCAATAGGAGTTTGCTTAATGATTTCGGTTAATCGCCGACATGGTGATTAGCCCACCAATTATACCCAATTCACCAGCATAAATGACAAACATTATTTGAAATTACTAAAACTTGAGTTGCCTCTAAAAAAAACTTGATATAAAATCACGACACGATGTGGACATGGTCTCAAGAATCATCCAAGTACCCCATTTCAACCACTCTCACATCACTATCTTCTCCAAAATAGACCTTCAACCTTTGGCCATTGATCTTGAATTTGATACCCTTAACATGTTCAATTTCAATTGCCCCATTACGATACACTCTAGTAATCTTGTACGGGCTAGTCAACTTTGATTTCAGCTTTCTTGGGAAACATTTCAACCTAGAATTGAAGACTAGAACTTGCTCACCCACCCGAAACTCCTAGGGTAGGATATTTGCATCATGCCATTGTTTGACCTTCTCTTTGTAGAGTGCAGAACTTTCATATGCCTTCAAGGAAAATTCATCCATTTCAAGTAGTTGGTCACCACGGTTCCTTGAAGCCATCTTCCAATTTAAGTTCACCCACTTCAATGCCCATATTCCTTTGTTCTCTAATTCAATGGGTAGGTGACAGGCCTTTTCAAACACTAATTGGAATGAGGACATGCCAATGGGAGACTTGAAACTTTTCTAATAGGGTCAAAGTGCATCATTAAGCTTGTTAGACCAATCGGTGTGGTTGATATTCATTGTTTTTGCCAATATATTCTTGATTTACCTGTTAAACACCTCAACTTGTCCACTTATTTGCGGGTGGTACGGTGTGGCAACCTTGTGCATTGCCTCATACTTAGAAAAGAGTTCTTCAAATTGGCGATTATAGAAATGGGAACCACCATTACTTATAATAGCTCTTGGTGTAGCAAACCTTGTGAAAATATACCTCTCTAGGAACTTAGTGTCACTTCTCCCTTTGTTATTAGGTGAAGCCAAGACTTCTACCCACTTTGAGACGTAGTCAATAGCCACTACGATGTATTAGATTCCAATGGAGCTAACAAATGGTCCTATGAACTCAATCCCCCACAAAACAAAGAGCTGAACTTAAAGAACTTATGAAAGGGGCAGCTCATGCTTTCTTGAGATACTCCCTAGCATTTGGCATTGCACACACATTTTACAAAAGGCATGGGCATCCCGATACAATGTATGCCAATAATATTTTCATTGCAACACTATCGGAGCGGTTTGGTTTCCTTTATGATGCCCATCCACGGGTGATGCATGACAAGCCTCAAGGATTTCTTTTACCTCAACTTCTTAAACGCAATAATATTATCAGCACACTCCCTAAAGAGATAGGGCTAGTCCCAAATAAATTTCTTAACATCAAATAGGAACTTCTTCTTTTGATAGTTGTTCAATCATTTAACCATTAATCCACATACAATAAAATTTGCATAATCGGTGTACCATGGCATTAAGGTTTACGAGATCGTCATTACTAGGTAATCTAAAAAGTCATCATTTATGTCTATTTCCTCAGTTGATGCCACACTTGACTCTAGCATTTTAAGATGGTTGGCTACTTGATTTTTGCAACACTTTTTGCTTTCACTTCAAAATCAAATTCTTGAAGAAGAAGCACCCATCGAATCTATCTAGGATTGGCTTCCTTTTTTTCCTTCAAGAATCAGAGGGCAATGTAGTCTTTGTGCACTACAAATTTAGTACCCAACAAATAAGCTCTAAATTTTTCAAACCCATACACAATGGCTAGCAATTCTTTTTCCATTATCATATAATTCTTTTGAGCACAATTTAATGTCTTGCTAGCATAGTAGATGGGATGGAAAAAATTATTATTTCGCTGCCCAAGAAAAACATCCAGCGCTACTCCACTTGCTTCACACAACATTTCAAATGGAGGACTCCAATTGAGTACAATTCTGATAGAGGCTCAGACTAGCTTGTCATTCAAGCTCACAAACACTTCTCTACATTCTGCATCAAAATCAAATAGACTTTATTTTTCAAGCAACAGACACAAAGACACTGCCACTATCGAGAAATCGTTTATGAATTACCGGTAGAATCTGACATGACCTAGGAAGCTCCTTACACCTTTAACTGAAATTAGATTAGGTAACTTGGAAATAACATCAATATTTGCTTGGTAAACCTCAATCCCTGTTCCAAAAATCTTATGCCTAAGGACTATCCCTTCCTTTACCATGAAGTGGCATTTTTCCTAATTGAGAACCAAATTTGATTCAACACAACATTGCAACACTTTCCCCAAATGATTCAAGCGATCTTCAAATGAGTCTCCAACAATGGAGAAGTCATCCATGAAAACATCCATAGAGTCGTCCACCATAGCAACAAAGATAGACAACACGCACCTTTTGTGCATTGCACAACCCATATGACATCCGCTTGAAGGAAAATGTCCTATAAGGACAAGTAAATGTGGTGTTTTCTTGATCTTCCAGTGCTGTAGATATTTGATTGTAGCCCGAATAACCATCTAAGAAGCAATGCCACCCTTTTTCCGCAAGTCGATCAAGCATTTGGTCAATGAAGTGCATAGGTAAATGGTCTTTCTCGTTCTACAAATTTAGCGTTTGGTAGTCCATGCACGGTCTGCACCCAGTCACTAGTCTAGTAGCCACAAGCTCATCCTTCTCATTTGAAACTACTGTCATGCCTCCCTTTTTGGGGACACTTTGAACTAGGCTTACCCATTGGTTGTCCGCAATAGGAAAGATCACATGCACATCTTGCGACTTAATGATTTCTTTCTTCACCACTTCTTTTATTTGAGGATTTAACCTCCATTGGTTCTCTATGCTTGGCTTAACCCTCAGATGACTTTTATGAGTACAAACAACCAGAGAGCTTCCCACTATAACAGTAATAGACCAACCCAAAGCTCTAATATATTTCTTCAAAACTTTGATCAATGCCTCCACTTGCCTTTCTTCTAAATCGTTAGCAATTATTAACGTCAATGTATTTTTAGCCCCCAAGAAGATATATCGAAGATGTGGAGGAAGCACTTTCAACTCTAATTTTTGGGTTTCTATTATGGATGGCTTGGCTGATGGTGCCTCTCGATTCGACAAATCAATGTCAAGATTCATTGGATTAGATGTGGAAGGCCCCATACCAACAAGGGCAGAAACAACTTTATCATAGTCACTTATCTCTTCTTCATCATAATTGAGTAATACCGCAACGAATGATTCTTCACTATAAGTCGCTTTACCGATACTTTCCACGGCTTCATCAATTTGGTCTAGCTGAGAGACCGAATGCATGTCTCTTGGGTACTTCATGGACTTGAAAATGTTGAAGTTGACTTCTTCTTCATTTACTCAAAACTTCAACTCTCTCCCCTCGATATTAACTAAAGATTTTCTGGGAGCCAAGAATTGTCTACCATGTATAATAGGGACTTCAAAATCGATGTCATAATCCAACACCACAAAGTCAGTTGGGAATACAAACTTATCTACCTTTACAAGGACATCATAAACCACCCCTATCGATCTTTTGATTGATCGGTCAGCCATCAGTAGTCTCATATTAGTAGGCATTTGTTCTTCAAGCCCAAGTTTATTGAACACCTTCAATGGCATTAAATTGATGCTTTCCCAAAGGTAACATAAAGCCATGGCAAATTGATGCCTTCCAATAGTGCATTGTATGGTGAAAGCCCTAGGATCATCCTTCATCCCGATTGCATTATTGGTCATGATAGCACTACAAGTTTGAGCGAGATCAATAGTTTCACATTCTATAAACCGCTTCTTTGTGACCAAATCCTTCATAAACTTTGCATAACCAGGCATTTCGAGCAACACATCCACTAGAGGGATATTTACCGATAAATCCTTGATTACCCCCAAGTAATTTTTAAATTTGGCGTTATTGTCTTTCTTTCTCAATCTTTCACAAAAAAGAGGAGTTTGTTCGATTTTGAGTTAAGCAGTTGGAGTCATTACATTACCATCACTATCATTTTCTTTTGGGTCATTCTCAACATCCTTAATTGATGGTTCATCCCCCTTTTTGGGTGGCTCATGATCGGCAGCCACATTATTGTCGCCATATATGTCAATCAGCGGCTAATTGTGCAACACCCTACCACTTCGATTTACTATGGCCGACACTTGGATATCAATCTTTGAATCACCGATCACATGATGAACAAATACATCTTTTGAATTTGAATACACAATAGCAGCATGTTGGCCCATTTTCTCTTCAAGTTTCTTAATTTATAATGAATGGAAAGTTACCATATTTTTCAATGATTAAAAATTACTCCTCATCTCATGCAATATTATATCGGATCCGTCCACCTTACAAAAACTCTTGGCTAGCAACTCTTCGGTTTGAGCACTTTCCATTTTCGTTTGTTGTCTCTTTTTTTGGTTAAGTCATGAAGTGACACATACTTTCCTTTCTCATATTCACTTCTTTCACAACCTTCACTTGTTTCATGCCAATCAACATCTTCCTAACTACCATCACTACTTCCATTCCAACCTTTATTTTCGTTTAGCCTTGAATAGCTTAGACAACCCCCCCATTCGGCTGCTACTTGATTGAATATCCTCATTATATATGATTCCAAACTTAGCATTCCCATGATTCAGCCCTCGACTCATATCAACCATATTTAAAGAATTAGAACCATCTCCCATAACTTATGACAACACATCAATTTGCACCTTCATTTTAGCTATGTTCTCATCATATTCTCAATTTTTCTCTTCTTGCTATTTAGTAATACCCAACAGAGGAGGAGACACTTGATCTTCAATAGTATGCCAGGGTCAGTTGACTTTTTTCATTTCATCGAGTAGCCTTGAAACAACATCAACTGGTTGTAACACTATTTCCTATTGAATGAGTTGGTCAACCAACCCTTTGTTCACGTTGTCAAGGCTTTGATAAAAATATTGCAACAATAACCTATCTGAAATGCCATGATTTGGACAATGCACTCAAATTTAACATCTTCGAAGGGGGAAAAGATCTTTTAAGGAATGCTTCCGTTAGTTCCTCCCACGAAGTTATATAATATTGTGGTAATTTCGACAACCATTTTGTTACTTCTCCATTGACTCCTGTGTAACACTTCCAATGGTGAAAGGCCCACAAATATTCACAAACTTCAAGAGATGGTCATGGCGGTCCTCATGGGCAAGACCTCCAAAAATCACTCTCATTTGGAGCAGCTGCAACATTACCTCGATAATGGTAAATGTAGCATTCCCTAAAGTAGGGGATAGCTAAATTTCTCCACAACTCTTGATGATATTGAGATTTATGCTATCCATATCCCCAACGTCATTGTTTTTACCATAGTAACTAGCATCGTCACTACCATCTACACTCATCTTTCCATCTGCAAATGGGCTAGAAAAACAACACCAAGCGTAAATGTATTCTACTACAAACAAACAAGTTCACAAACTAAATTCTTAGCCATCACTCGCCGATAACGGCACCATTTTTTATAAAGCTCAAATTACGCTAAAAATAATTAGAAAAGTAAGAGGTCATTAATAATAAATATATCCAACAAGAGAGTCGGTGTCGAATTCCACAAGGAGTGATACAATGCAAATAATTAAATTAGAAAATTAAGAATGAAAACCAATTCATTGTAGCAATTAAGATAAATAAGTGGATGATTCCACCAAATTTACTAAAAGATTTTTGGTATCAATTACCATAATTCAACTAAAGAAACAGGGATTTAAATAAGTAAGAGGCAATCTAGGCGTGTGGAGATTGGTATCGATGCAAAATAGAGGTACAAGTGCTTGCTCAATACTGTTAGACAAACATGGATAAGCTACGTAATCTTGAATGACACTATTCTACTTTCGATCTCAAATCATCATATCATAGAATCTTCTTTCAGTCTCATCTATGTAAATAATAAATCAACCCAATACCTTACTAATATATCTCTTTCTAGCATATATGGCTATTAGAATTGAATCATAATTTCTCTTTCGAGCAAACTACAATCAAACCGAAATTGTAACCACTAAGCTATTACCCACTTCAATTGATCTCTTTCGAGCATCAATCGAAGATCTAGATTAGGAATAAGTTGGTCACCTTAACCTCTAAATTAACCCCATGCTAATTAACTAAAATTTATGGATGAACAACAGTAAAATAGAGCAAGACATGAGACCCACTAAGTTAAATCAACACGCAACCACATAATCACACCCCTAGAATTGGGGTTTTAGCCAAACATCATAAAAGGAAAAGAAAGTATACCAATGATGTTCTCAACCATTAGAGAGTTGGAAATCAACAATAATCTTCAACACCCACATTGAATTCAACCTACAATTGTTGATTACAAGGTTGTTAAAAATCCCAAAAACTAAGAGAAAAGCTAAAAAGTCTATTTCTTAATATGGAAAATTAAAATTAGTAAAAGGTGTAGTAAAAAGATTAGTATGATAATATATTTTCTCACTCCTTTGGGCTATTTATAGTTTCCCCAAAAATTAGTTTGAAATTCCATGCATGACCAGTTCAGAAATATTAGTCAGACACACCGAGCAGGATCAGTGAATCACCATTCCATTCTTCAGTTCACTTTTTCTTGGCTTCAGGTTTTAGGTGTTTAAACCTAAGTCGGCGAACTTGATTGAGTTAGGCTTTCACGTTTAGTGAATCACTGATTGCCACCTTGTTTGCCAAGCTTAGCTCTCATTTTAACTCAACAGCCTGTCACTTTCAATGATGGAAATCTGCTGGCCTTTTCACTTTTGACAGATCACCGATTTATTCTTTCTTCGCTGACTCATCTTAATACTTTATTATTTAACACTTTCAAATTCAGTGGATTAAGGCTATTGGGTGATCCGCCTTTTGAGTTAGGTGATTCTCCGCTAGGAGTTTACACTCTTTTTCAATGTTTTTTTGCCTTTTGTTCATAGATTTATCTTGGCCTTGTCCTTTAGCCTTCTTAGATGCGAAACAGCAAAATATCATCAGATGAGAACATAAATAGGCATCGAGGACATTAATTGTTGAACTAATAAGGCTTCAAATGAGTAGAAATCTACCACTCATCACTCAGCCAAGTCAGCATGTTTCATTGCAGACTTCAGAGGGTGACCAATATAGTTAGAGTGAGGTTGGATCTAATAAGAGTCATGGTCCCAATCTTGTGCTTCAGGCCGTAGTGGTCATTCTTTTGGATGCAAATTATCCCTGAATTGCTTTGATTGTTGAGAGTTAGATTACTAGGCCAGTGATTGCCCTTTATGCAGGTGGATTGCTTTTTCTCAAGAGGAAGCTCCCCTAGCTCTAGCAGCACCTCTAGCTAGGGTCAGGACCATCGCAGTGGACAACAAGGTATTTAGGGTGGTCCCTAGGAGGTAGGTCAAGTGGTAGGACTGATGGCTGGAGCAGGGGAGAATAGGGCCATTTATATGTAGCTCTTGTGAGGGCAGAGGTTGAGGCTTCAGACCGTGTGATCACATGTATCATTCCTTTATGCCATCACCCCAACTTGACTATATTTGATCATTGTTCTACCTATTCTTATGGGTCTTTTATTATTCTTCTTGTATGGGTACGAGTTCTGAGCCTATGGCAGCGCCGTTGGGTGTGTCGAATCCCGTAGGTGAGTCTTTAGTAGTGGAACAGGTGATTCATTATTTTTTAGATGCTATCCATAGGTGCAACACCCGACCTGATCATATACGGCTTGATATGCTTGATTTCGACGTGATTTTTTGCATGGACTAGGTATCCCCATACTATGTGGTTTTAAATTGTTTCTCTAAGACCATTACCTCAGCCATGTCTTATATTCGCCCGGTGGCGTGGCATGGCTCCTATAGTAGCACATCGGTTGGAGTTATCTCTTTTTTGGGCTCGGAGGCTAGTGGCTAGTGGGTGTTTGTCTTATTTGGCCTATGTGCATGGTTTGAGTAGGGTGGTCCCTCTAGTTGAGTCAGCTACAATTATCCATGACTTTATAGATTTGTTTCCTACCGACCTACCTGGCCTACCCCAGAGCGCGATATTGATTTCTCCATTGAGCTAGATTCGGATACTCGACCTATTTCTATTCTTCCATATCAGATGGCTCGTGCATAGCTCAAGGAGCTCCGTGTTCAAGTTCACGATTTCTTGGGTAAGGGGTTCATTAGGCCTAGTGTATCACCCTAGGGCGCTCTCGTTGTGTTTTTGAAGAAGAAGGACAGTATGATGCGCATACGTATTGACTATAGGCAGTTGAACAAGGTGACAGTGAAATACTTATACCTTATGCTTAGGAATGATGATCTATTTGACCAGCTTCACGGTGCCGTAGTGTTTTTGAAGATTGTTCTAAGGTCTCATTACCATCAGCTGAGGATTAGGGCAGTGGATATTAATATTTCAGACTCGATATGGTCATTACGAGTTCCTGGTGAGGTCTTTTTGGTTGACGAATGCTCCTGCCTCCTTCATGAACTTGATGATGGAGGTGTTCAGGTTGTATCTTGATTTGTTCAACATTGTGTTCGTGGATAAAATTCTGGTATACTCACAGAGCAGGAGTGATCATGAGCAACATCTGAGGATTGTGCTCAAGACTTTGAGAGAGCACCGACATTATTCCAAGTTCACAAAGTGCGAGTTTTGGCTTGAGTTTCTAGTATTCTTGGGGCACGTTGTGTCCAAGGATGGCATCATGGTAGATCCGATGAAGATTGAGGCTATTTGTGATTGGGCTAGGCCCACTTCAGTTATTGAGATTTGGAGCTTTGTGGGATTAAAGGGCTACTACAGACAGTTGTAGAGGGCTTCTGTCACGACCCAAGCCTAGGGCCTAGATGTGACCGGCGAATGGGGAACCCGAAGGAACCCCAAACAAGCCTCATAGCGTATCATTACACATCCTTGGTCGCGGAAGCAATTAAATGACCATAAACGATAAGCATAATCAAGGGGGAAATCGGGACTAAGGGAGCAAAAAAAAAGAAATGATACATAAATACCATAGATGAGTCAAGCTCAAGCATAATACACAACTTGTCCAACACCACCTCTAAACATGAGTACTTAGCGGGGGCCAAGACAAACTACCGGGCTCACCCTCATAGTCAAAACATAACTAGAAAGGAAAAGTTTTATACATAGCAAAAGATCATGAGCAACGTCCCCGAAATGGAGGACTCACTAATAACCACTATAGAAAATCGTACTAGCCACGCGGAGGAGGATGGTCAAGCGGTGCTCCGGTCCCTACATGGTGACATCATGTAGGCATAGAGTATGCGTTAGTACATTTGAATGTACTAAGTATATGGGATGCAATGCAATGCTACATTAGATGGACATCATAGAAAAAAATGCGTAATCATACCCAATAGATAGCATATTAATGAAATGATATGTATAATGATGCTTACATAAAAATCATATTTAGTGGGACGTAGTACATGTGTGGCGAGTGACCATCAATATAGTATTTCCAAGGCCTACCACCCCCTTGGAGAGGCGAAAGAGGTACAAACCCCTCAATATGGTTACACGGGCCTACCACCCCCCGAGCTAGGGACCAAGGTACAAACCCCTCGATACGGTTATACGGGCCTACTACCCCCCGTACTAGGCAACGAAGGTACCAACCCCTCGATACGGTTATACGGGCTTACTACCCCCCGTACTAGGCTTGGTCGACTCACAACACTTATATAGAGAAAATCATATACATGTGTCCATTTCATCATCATTTTAGTAAATACATAACCATCCGACTCATAGGACGTACCTTGGACCTTCCCTTTCCTAAGGATTCTATAAATGGGCATTTTATCAAACACAAGGTGGGCAATTGTTCATGTAAATGAAATCATGTATTTCAAGAATACTAAGTCCAACCAATTCCAAAAATCCATATAAATCAGCCCACCAACAACATACATATATATATCAACCTTCATAATTTGATCATAGAAGCATGTAAACCATAAACATCACATAAAATTCCATTTCATGATAATATGCAAAAAAGGACCATAATTAGGGTGTGTAGTAGTAATTCCATAATTCAAGGTTCCATAAAATAATCATAAGGACCCATAAACTTGAAGTAGAATTAGAGGATAAATGGTTGGACTTGTGGAAAGGAAGGTTTCCACAATCAAACCCACATACCTCAACTTTGGAGAATCCTTGATGAAGATTGGAATGGAGAATCGAAGCTTGAGATTGAGTCTTGAATCCGGAATTAGAGCTTGAGATGATTGAATTTGGTTGAAGATCTTGGTGGAATTTTTGGAGAGGGCTTAGAGAGTGTTTTAAGAAAATGAACTAAGTATGGACATATCCCCTTATTATAAAAAACGTCTCCAACGCCGCCTAAAAAAAATAGCGTCACTGAATTGCATATCGGGCACAGAACAGTTTTACGAAATGGTCATAACTTCCCTCATCCTAACTCAGACTAAGGTGAAACCAAGTGCGTTGGAAAGCTAACTCAAAGATCATTTTAATTTAATAGCTTGCAGCCCTTCCAGTTCCTTGTGTGCGTAAAGATATGCCCCCTTTAAAAGTTTGACGCCTCCAAATCGCAATTTTTTGCGATTTTGAATTTTGATACGGTTGCTCTAAAATTCGGGTTAGACCCATTTCCCACTCAATTTGACCCACAAATAAGAATATGAAGTTGAATTTCCGAAATCATGCACGGATTTTGAGATATATGGAAATTACAATTATAGGTGTTTCCGAAGCACATTTTTCGGGCATTTTTGGGGTCGTTTCAATATCTCCCCCTTGGGAACATTCGTCCCCGAATGTTAAAGAAACGTACATGAGAGACACAAACATGGCAATTTCAGCCCACATAAGGATGCAACAATGCACTTACACCTTATTTCAAACCCTCAACATAGTTGTAAAACCACAATGAACTTGTCAACTTAAGCATGAATGTATGCAATGACATGGGGGCTGAACTTAAGACCTGAGATTTTATAAAGGGCTTAGATCAATACCTTAGGCTCGAGTGGAGTGGAAAAGATAAGGATATCGCCTTTGCATTTCCGCTTCGGCCTCCCAAGTAGCACTTTCAACTTGTTGATTTCTCCAAAGGACTTTAATGGAAGCCACATCTTTGTTTCTCAACCTCTTCACTTGTCTATCTAAAATCTGAACCGGAACCTCTTCATAGGTCAAATTATCTTCAACAACACCCACAACATCAAGAGACACAATGGCATTCGGATCACCCACACACTTCCTCAACATAGACACATGAAATACCGGATGAACCAAATCCATCTCGCTAGCCAATTCCAACTCATAAGCTACCTTGCCAATTCTCCTCATCACCTTATAAGGACCCACGTATCTTGGGCTCAACTTGCCCTTCTTACCAAAATGAACCACACCCTTCATGGGTGTCACCTTCAAATAAACCCAATCACCAACTCGGAATTCAAGAGCCCTTCTCCTCACATCGGCATAGGACTTTTGGCTACTTTGGGCCATCTTCAACCTTTCTCTAATCAACCTAACCTTCTCAAGAGCCTCCATAACTAGGTCTGGTCCTAACAAGGCCACCTCACCAACCTCAAACCACCCAACCGGTGATCTACAACGCCTCCCATAGAGAGCCTCAAAGGAGCCATACCGATGCTAGAATGATAGCTATTGTTATAGGCAAACTCAATCAATGGAAGATGATCATCCCAACTACCCTTAAGCCCCAATACACAAGCCCTAAGCATATCCTCAAGTGTTTGGATAGTCCTTTCGGCTTGTCCATCCGTTTGCGGGTGAAAGGCCGTAGTAACCTTAACTCTCGTACCTAGACCCCTTTGAAAAGACTTCCAAAAGTGTGAAGTAAATTGAGTACCACGGTCCGATATGATGGATAGAGGAATCCCATGCAACCTTACCAAGTCATGAATATATAACCTTGCATAATCTTCCGCCCCATATGTTGTCTTTACCGGTAGAAAATGAGCCGATTTTGTCATCCTATCAACCACCACCCAAATAGAATCAAAACCTTTCTAGTCTTGGGTAAACGACTACAAAATCCCATATTAATTTCTTCCCACTGTCCAAGTAAGGAACTCTATGTCTTGGGTTAGACCACGCCGGCTTGGATTTCGGCCTTGACTTGTTGACAACTATGACAACCGGAGACGAAATTTGGCATTATGTTTCCCCCCCTTCTCATGCCTCTCCACCAATAACACATCCCTCAAATCTCTATACATTTTGGTGGAAGCCAGGGTGGAATGAGTAGGAAGAATTATGAGCCTCCTCAAGAATTTTCTCCCTCAAACCATCAACACAAGGCACACATAACCTACCTTGGTACCTAAGGGCACCATCTCCCCCTTGGGAGAAAACTTCCACCTTGCTCTCTTTCACCAAGGCCTTCAATTCAAACAAGGAAGAATCAAGATCTTGTTTTGCTATCACCTCATCAACCAAGGAAGACCTAGCACCATCAACAACGACCACCCCACCATTACCAACCTCTTCCAACCTAACCCCCAACCTAGCCAACCCATGTACCTCCCTAGCCATTTCCCTATCACCAGTATCAACATGAGCTAGGCTACCCATAGACACCCTACTCAAAGCATCCGCCACCACATTAGCTTTACCGGGATGATAATGCACACTCATATCATAATCTTTAAGAAATTCTAGCCACCTTCTTTGTCTCAAGTTGAGATCTTTTTGGGTGAAAACATATTGGAGGCTCTTATGATCGGTGAACACATCGACATGTACCCCATACAAATAATGACGCCAAATCTTTAAAGCAAACACCAACGCGGCTAATTCAAGATCATGCGTAGGATAGTTCTTTTCATGCACTTTGAGTTGTCTAGAAGCATAGTCTTCACCTTACCTTTTGCCATTGAACAACCCAAGCCAACTTCTAGAAGCATACAATACACAACAAATCCCTCAAGCCCATCCGGTAGTGACAATATAGGAGCGGACACAAGTTATCTTTCAAGGTGTTGGAACTCCTTTCGCACGCGTCGCCACTCAAACTTAGACTTCTTTGTGTTCAACTTAGTCATGGGAGAAGCAATAGAAGAAAACCCATTCACAAATCTCCGGTGTACACCGCTAAGCCCAGAAAGCTCCTAATATCCGACGGGTCAATGGCCTAGGACAATTTCTAATCACAATCGGTCTTCTTAGGGTCTACCTTAATACCATCCCCCGACACCACATGACCTAGGAAGGCAACCTCCCTCAACCAAAATTCACACATTTCATACTTGGCATACAACTTCTCCTCTCTTAATCTTTGCAACACAACCCTCAAGTGACCCATATGTTCTTCCTCACTATGCGAATAGATTAAAATATCATCAATGAAGACCACAACAAAGGGATCAAGGTAGGGTTTAAAGACCCTATTCATTAGGTCCATGAAGGTAGCCGGTGCATTGGTCAACCCAAAGGACATGACCACAAATTCATAATGTCCATACCTAGTTCGGAAGGCTGTCTTGGGAATGTCACCCTCCCTCACCTTCACTTGATGATACCCGGACCGAAGATCAATCTTAGAGAAGTGGCTAGCCCCTTGCAATTGGTCGAATAAGTCATCAATCCTAGGAAGAGAATATTTATTCTTGACGGTGACCCTATTGAGTTGCCGGTAATCGATACACATCCTAAGGGACCCATCTTTCTTCTTTACAAACAACACTGGTGCACCCCATGGTGATTGGCTAGGCCTAATAAAACCCTTCTCCAACAAGTCCCTCAATTGTCCTTTCAACTCCTTTAACTCCGCCGGGGCCATACGGTAAGGGGGAATAGAAATGGGTTGAGTATCGGGGAGGAGGTCTATGCCAAAATCTATTTCCCTTTCGGGAGGAACATCGGGAAGGTCATTAGGAAAGACATCGAGGAATTCATTTACGACCGGAACAAACTCTATAAGAAGGGTTTTGGACTCCACATCCCTAACCCTCACAAGGTGATAGAGACACCCCTTAGAGATCAACTTACGGGCTTTAATGCAAGAGATGAATCTACCCTTGACTACCACGTTTTGGCTTTCCCACTCAAGAATGGGTTCACTTGGGAATTGGAACTTGACCCTACGGGTTCTACAATCAATAGAAGCATAGTTGCATGCAACCAATCCATCCCAAGAACAACATCAAAATCGACCATGTTCAATTCAACAAGATCACAAGGCAATATTTTATGCAAGATGCAAATAGGACAATTTCTATAGACCTTCCTAGCAACAATATATGCACCAATATGAGTAGACACCTTATATGACTCACGCAACAAGTCGGGCTCAACATGAAACTTTTTGGCAACAAAGGGGGTGGAAAAAGAAAGAGAGGCACCCGGATCAATTAGTGCATATACATCCAAGTCAAAGATTTTCAACATACCGGTAACGACATCGGGGACTTCATCGACCCCATGCCTCCCATGCAAAGCATAAAATCGATTGTGCCTTGGGGTACCATCTTGTCGGCCCCCTCTCCCCAAATGAACCGCATTGGCACCTTGTGGACGGACCTCCTTACCCTTGTTGCGATTTCGGGGACAATCCATTGCCTTGTGCCCCATTTCCCACAACTGTAGCAAGCACCGGTATTTCTCAAACACGGGCCACCATGGCCCTTACCACCCTTCGGACATACATCACTAGAACCCATACCACCAACACCTTGGGCCCTTGGAACTTCATTGGCAAACCCCCTATGGGGCGCATGAGAAGACCCTTGGCCTTGATGAAATCGGCCTCCCCCTCGACTTTGGAACTTGCCCTCAAAACGGGCCCTCTTGGCCTCATGACCCCTCCTCTTCCTCAACTTCTCCTCCTCCATTTGTTCGGCATAGACCATCAAGCGGGGCAAGTCCATGTCACTAATCAACATTGCGGACCGGCATTCTTCACTCACTAGGTCGGACACACCCATCACGAATTTATTCATTCTAGACCGTGAGTCGGCAACCAAGTGTGGAGCATATCTTGAAAGTTGGTTAAACTTGAGGGCATACTACCTCACACTCATAGATCCTTGTTTTAAATTCATGAACTCCACCAATTTGGCTTCCCTAAGCTCTAGAGGAAAGAATCGATTAAGGAAAGCCGTTTTGAACTCTTCCCAAGGCACCACAGAGTTTGCCCCCTTCTCTCTCTTCCATTGGTTGTACCATATTTGGGCCACTCCTTTTAGTTGGTAGGCCGCCAACTCCGCCTTATTTTCTGACCTCACGCCCATGATAGCTAATATCTTGTGGACTTCATCAATAAACTCTTGAGGGTCTTCATCTAACTTAGACCCATAGAATTCTGGGGGATTCATCCGCACGAAGTCTCTCACCCGAGATGCCGGGGTAGGAGCCTGAGGGGCTTGGGTCCCGTGGTTGGCTTGATTAGCCATAGCTTGTGCAAATAAAGTAAGGGCATCACGAAGATCCCTATTGGTCGGTTGTTCCTCAGGTGCGCGGGCTCGTCTTCCTCTTGTATTAGGCATGATCTAACATAACAAAGAACAACCGTTAGGGAAGAACTTAATTCAACTTCTACAGCACGACTTAGAACATGGAGAAGGGAAACATTTCCTAAAACGTCTCATAGGCTCCTACTCATAGTTGTGGTGCACAACACAACCATGAATCGGACTCTAATCAACGCGGTGTGTTGGACTCCGAGGATCATTCAACCTAGGGCTCTGATACCAAGTTTGTCACGACCCAAGCCTAGGGCCTAGATGTGACCGGCGAATGGGGAACCCGAAGGAACCCCAAACAAGCCTCTTAGCGTATCATTACACATCCTTGGTCGCGGAAGCAATTAAATGACCATAAGCGATAAGCATAATCAAGGGGGAAATCGGGACTAAGGGAGCAAGAAAAAAAAAGAAATGATACATAAATACCATAGATGAGTCAAGCTCAAGCATAATACACAACTTGTCCAATACCACCTCTAAACATGAGTACTTAGCGGGGGCCAAGACAAACTACCGGGCTCACCCTCATAGTCAAAACATAACTAGAAGGGTTTTGCCAGTCATGAGCAACGTCACAAGAATGGAGGACTCACCAATAACCACTATAGAAAATTCGTACTACCGACGCAAGGGGATGGTCAAGCGGTGGCTCCGTCCCACATGGTGACCATCATGTAGGCATAGAGTAAATGCTTTAGTACATTTGAATGTACTAAGTAATGGAATGCAATGCCAATGCTACATTAGATGGACATCAATAAAAAAAATTGCGTAATCATACCATAGATTAGCAATATAAATGAAATGATATGTATAATGATGCTTACATAAAATCATATTTAGTGGGACGTAGTACATGTGTGGCGAGTGACCATCAATATAGTATTTCCAAGGCCTACCACCCCCTTGGAGAGGCGAAAGAGGTACAAACCCCTCAATATGGTTACACGGGCCTACCACCCCCCGAGCTAGAGACCAAGGTACAAACCCCTCGATATGGTTATACGGGCCTACTACCCCCCGTACTAGGCAACAAAGGTACCAACCCCTTGTATGGTTACACGGGCCTACCACCCCCCGAGCTAGGGACCAAGGTACAAACCCCTCGATACGGTTATACGGGCCTACTACCCCCCGTACTAGGCAACCAAGGTACCAACCCCTCGATACGGTTATACGGGCCTACTACCCCCCGTACTAGGCTTGGTCGACTCACAACACTTATATAGAGAAAATCATATACATGTGTCCATTTCATCATCATTTCAGTAATTACATAACCATCCGACTCATAGGACGTACCTTGGACCTTCCCTTTCCTAAGAATTCTATAAATGGGCATTTTATCAAACACAAGGTGGGCAATTGTTCATGTAAATGAAATCATGTATTTCAAGAATACTAAGTCCAACCAATTCCAAAATCCATATAAATCAGCCCACAAACAACATACATATATATATCAACCGTCATAATTTGATCATGGAAGCATGTAAACCATAAACATCACATAATAATTCCATTTCATGATAATATGCAAAATTGACCATAATAGGGTGTGTAGTAGTAATTCCATAATTCAAGAATTCATAAATAATCATAAGGACCCATAAACTTGAAGTAGAAATAGAGGATAAATGGTTGGACTTGTGGAAAGGAAGGTTTCCACAATCAAACCCACATACCTCAACTTTGGAGAATCCTTGATGAAGATTGGAATGGAGAATCGAAGCTTGAGATTGAGTCTTGAATCCGGAATTAGAGCTTGAGATGTTTGAATTTGGTTGAAGATCTTGGTGGAATTTTTGGAGAGGGCTTAGAGAGTGTTTTTGGAGTTAAGAAAAATGACTAAGTATGGGACATATCCCCTTTTTATAAAAAAAACGTCTCCAACCCGCCTAAAAAAATAGCTCACTGGAAATTGCAAATCTGCACAGACAGTTTTTACGAAAATGGTCATAACTCCCTCATCCTAACTCGGAATGAGGTGAAACCAAGTGCGTTGGAAAGCTAACTCAAAGAGCTTTAATTTAATAGTTTGCAGCCCTTCCAGTTCCTTGTGTGCTAAGAGATATGCCCCTTTAAAGTTGACCCTCCAAATCGCAATTTTTGCGATTTTTAATTTTGATACGGTTGCTCTAAAATTCAGGTTAGACCCATTTCCCACTCAATTTGACCCCACAAATAAGAATATGAAGTCGAATTTCCGAAATCATGCACGGATTTTGAGATATATAGAAATTACAATTATAGGTGTTTCCGAAGCACATTTTCGGGCATTTTTGGGGTCGTTTCAGCACTGAACCATTTTGCCTTAGTATATTCAATTTGTCCCTTGCAAGCCATGATGCATTGCTAGAAAGAAATTGATCACACATTTCCTTTTTTAACTTGGTCTAATTATCAATACTGGGTCAGCCAACACCTTCATCGTTCGCATTTCGAGTTCACCACCAAAGTTTAGCATCACCCGCTAAGCACATTGTAGTGATATTCAACTTATCTGTCTCAGCAACCCGAGCAATCGTGAAGGGATACTCCATATCTCATATGAAATTCTCGAATTCTTTAGCACTTCTTGCACCCCCAAAGGCTTTAGGTTCCAAAATTTTTACCTTAGAAGATTCTCCACGAGTTGGCCCTGACGCAGCAACAGCCAAGCGAAGTATAACAAGTTCTGCACGAAGGTTCTCATTTTCCTTCAGCAGTCCTTCCAATTGTAGTTCCACTACCTCACAGAAGTTCAAATTTTCTACCATATGTTGGTCTATATCAGCACGATATAGACCAAGTTATCCCCGAAATGTTTCAAACTCTTGTTTCATGCCAATAATTTGCGTTAGAAGGTTCACCAATGTTGGATCATCACAACGTTCATTAGTGATCCTAACGAAGGCCTCAACTCTGCGCAAATGTTCTCAAAATTCAATGTTTGTCACCATCGTTTAACCGCTCTCTGATACCAATTGATAGCAGTGTGATTTTTTTCATCTTTCACCACTGAACGGTTGTCTACAACGCTTGTAAACTTCAGCCAAACAACTCAAACGAATTTGATTAAGTCTGGAAGACTTATCTCACTTTAGGTAGTGTATAAATATAACAAACACCAAGCAACGTATGGGAATACTTCCCAACCTTTATTAATATCAAAACTCAATAAAGGAAAGGCTTCACGAATTATTCTAAGACATAGAACACTCCTCTTAGCCTTAGAACAAATTTCAGTCCCTTCTAAAATTTCTGCACAAAGCAGTTATAGTAGATACAAAAACAGTTACATCTGATATGTGTCTGACACTTGTCATGGCCAGATTTAAACTAAGTCTAACAGCTTTATCCTAACAGTCATAATACAAATTCGAATTCAAATACATTAAGACATGTGTCAAGCACATGTTTCTTCAATGCCTTAGCCAAATTTCACCATGCCCAACCCTTAGAATATTTTAGCCTGTTTTCAACACTTAGTTTTATTTTAGCAAATCTGCCAACTCATGTCAACACATTGTAATGCCTTTGTCTTGCCATCGTCAAGTCCCACAACCTTGCCTTGTCAAGCCAACACACTACCTTGCCTTGCCGATGTCCTGTTCACACGTATGCCCCTTAGGTGCCATATGTCTGCCCATGCTTTAGCACGTTCAAGCTGCCTAGCCAACACCCAAGTATCTTGAACACTTCGTTGCACACTAACACTTAGCCAAACAGATGCATTGTTTCACCCACGCACATGCCAAGACCAATGCCCAAATCCTTGACATGCCTGTCCGACGCTTACTTAATTAGACTAGGGGTCTAACACTACTCCTTTATCAAAATTAAGCTCTTGAATTTTTGTTTTTCCAATTACAATTTTAAACTTGAAAAGTTGTCCCTTTAGCTTGGATAAGTCTTCCATAAAAGAACAAAGACTTAAATGAATATTAATTCAAAGGTCACCTCACTTGTGAAAAGTCTTTTGAGTTTTAGTTAAGGCAAAGATTTGAGTTGATCCTTACCTAGTCACTTTCTAAAGTTACATTTATTATATAATGTTAATACATATTAAAGAACAATTTATAAAACACATATGTAATACAAATTTTGTTGATCATATTTTCTCTCAGAAAATATTTTTATTAAATGGACTCTACTCGAACAATTACATTGGCTAAGGAGGATTTTAACTCCAACTCCATGATAAATTCCTTATATCCTAACTACATCACACACACTTAATAATTTCTATCACAAAGTTTTCACATGCATCTATGGATCATTACTTTACGTCTTAGCTACAAACCAAACTCTTTTGAAAGTTGTGATGACTCAATTGGGAAATCTCCAATTTTGTCATAGGCTGACGACAACCACACACTACTCAAAATAAATGAAAATTTCAACGGACAAGATAGGTTCAAATAATTTAGGGAAAATCGATTTTGTTCATTGGATTTTTTCACGCAAAAGTTTTCTTATGTATTGAGACACGTCAATTAGTCTCCAACTCTAACAAGAATTCCACTGACAAAGGCTAGGCACAAGAATACATTTAGTCTCCTTAAAGAATTGTATCTCTACACATCAGAATATTAAAATTATAAATACATAGTTGTTGTATCAATTAAGACAAGTGAATGAGAAGTAATGCAGCAATTGTAGCTTTTCCAGTTTGCTCTTTCTCTTCAATCTCTTGTTCTAACATGGTATTAGAAGCCACTCCGACCTCCTCTACTTCTTTGCAATCTTCGGGAATTCCAATCTCTTCTTCCCCTGTGATGCTTAACCATGCTCATCATTTCATATCTATCAAATGCTCGGCAACAAATTACTTGTTTTGGCGAACGCAATTGCTTCCTTTTCTTCGTGGCCAAAACCTCCACGGTTACATCGATGGAAGCCACCCTTGCCCTCCACCCTTAATTTTGGTAGACGGTACAAACACCTCCAATCCGAAGCCAGCATATACACAGTGGGTACAACAAGATCAGATGATCTTGAGCCTATTAATTTCATCCCTCTCCGAAGAAACATTGCCCCTAGCCATCGGATTGAACAACTCAAAAGAAGTTTGGGATGCTATCGTGGCTGCTTTATCATCTCCATCCAATACACGCATTCTTAACCTTCACATGCAACTACAAAACCTGAAGCAAGATGACTTTACTGTCACTCAATATTTACAAAAGGCTAAACTCATCTCTGATGAATTAGTTGCGGCTGGACGCCCTCTTTCTGTTGCAGATCATAATATTTACATCTTCAAGGGTCTCCCCTCTGAATTTAAGGACCTAGTTACTACCCTTTCTACACGACCCGAACAAGTAACTTTTTTCGAGCTCCACAGTCTTCTTCTGAACCATGATTTTATCAATGGCTCATCATTGTCGACACTATCTATTTCATCTACTGGACAACATGATACCTCCAATACACAAGCTCCCTCAGCTAACTTTACCCAAAGCAACAATACATCTGATCGTTCCTCCAATTTTAATTCCAATAGGGGTCGTGGCAGATTTAACAGAGGACGTGGTGGCAGAGGTGGCCGCTCCTACAATTCACGAAATTATTCACCTAATAATGCACAAGCCTGGAAGCCTCCAGATCAGCGTCCAAAGTGTCAAATTTGCAATGGCACTAACCATCTAGCTTTAACATGTTTCCAACGTTACAGCCCTAATATGAGCCCAACAACTTACCTATCACACCAAGCTCCTATATCCGCTACTTCGCAATGGTTCCCCGATATAGGTGCTACACATCACATTACCCCAGATGTCACCAACTTCCATCAGGTTGAAGACTATAAAGGATCAGATCAAATTCATATTGGCAATGGACATGGACTTCCCATTCATCATACTGGTAATTCTCTTCTCCGCACTCCTTCACGAGCCTTCTCCCTTAAGATTATTATTCATGTCCCTTCAATCACTAAGAATTTACTCTCTGTTCAATGTTTTGCTCATGATAATAATGTTTTCTTTGAATTTCACCCTTTTCATTTTCTTGTTAAGGATCGGGATACCAAGACACCTCTTCTTTTCGATCGGAGTAACAACTGTCTCAATACACTCCAATCATCTCATCCTCAAATTCAATCCAGTCCATCAGCCTTCTACTCAATCAGAGATTCACCCTTATGCTGGCATCTCCGTCTTGGTCACCTACAACAGAGAGTTCTTCAGCAAATTCTTAAGACAAATAGATTGCCTTATTCTAGTTCTAGTTCTAGTTCTAGCCTTAATAAAGTATGTGAAGCTTGTGAGTTAGGAAAATCAAGAATATTGTCTCTTCCTTTGAGTAGTAATAAAAGTTCTTCAATTTTGCAATTACTATAGGTTGATGTTTGGGGTCCAGCACCTTTACTTTCATCTCAGGGACACAAGTACTTTCTTGTTTTTGCCGATGATTTCACTAGTTTCTGTTGGGGCTATCCAATTGCTCTTAAATATGATGTTCTAACTGTATTCCATCAATTTAAAGCTCTTATTGAACGCCAATTTAATACACCTATTAAAGCTATTCAATCATATTGGGGAGGGGAATTTCATTCAATGTCTCCAGTTCTCAATTAACTCGGTATATCTCATTGTGTTTCTTGTCCTCATACTCATGAACAACAAGGTAGAGTTGAAAGAAAACATCGACACATTGTCGAAACGGGTCTAAGCCTCCTAGCTCATAGCTCGACCCCTGCCCATTATTGGCAATACGCCTTCAAATCTGTTGATTTCCTCATCAATCACCTACCCTCAGTTTCCACACAAAGCCTCTCACTGTATGAACTAGTTCATCGTTCCAAATCCGCTTACTCATTTCTTAAATCATTTGGTTGCTTATGTTTTCCCTACTTACGTCCTTACAACAAACACAAGTTTGACTTTCAGAGTAAACTGATCTGAGGCCAAAAATATATTTTCTTATCATTAATTGCCTCATATTTATTATTTATATTTGTCCTTTTTGATTATGAATTTTATGAATTGTGCTAAATAGTGTATTTTATTTGTAGGATTAAATTGGTACAAAGTTGAAGAAGTTTGGAGCTAAAATAAATTAATTATGAAAGATTGAAGAAGGAAAATCAAGCAGGCAGCTTAATGGATTAAATTGAATATTATATTAATATTTATATATATTGAAAGGTTGGGCGGCGACAAAGTGAAGTTCACGCGGACGTAGGAATCCAATTCTGTTTTGGTTTTGGGTTCCTAATTTGTTTTGGACTCAGTTATTTTATTCAGGATTTTCTATATCTATAAATAGTCCATAGAAATAATTATAGGAGAGACTTTAAGGAAGATACTTTGTAAGGAAAAATTGTCAATACTTTTTAGGGTTTTTTTCTTCTTCTTTTTCTTAGGTATTAGTAGCTAAAGACCCTTGTTCTGGGGCTGCGGCCATGGGTAATTGTTGAACATCAATTGTTTTGAATTAATGTTGGTTATCGTTTAAATTACTTTTGTGTTCTTGTTTTAGTATTTCATGCTAGGCCACCATAGAGATAAATCTATTGTCTATTCTTGGACTCGAGAGATGAAGAGGTAGATAGACCAGAGAATGCAAAGAGCTTGTTCTAACTTTGTTTAGATTCGTGTTCAGGAGAGACGCACGGACGAATACTCGCTTGGTTACGAAATAGGATGAAATATAAATGCTCTCCAATTAGGACTGCCTATCCCCGCTCAACGATGTAGTTAGACAGCTAGTTGGAGTAGGCGATTAGAGGTCGAGAGATCATGATCATAAAATCAACCCTGTAAATCAGTAATTTGATAACCTTAGTTAATTCATTACATGAGATGCGATACATGAAACCCTATGCATGTTGCAGCCCTGGAATTGTCCCAATCACTGTAAGTTAATCTCAGTATTTAATTCTTGCATTCTTTTATTTCTTTTGACACTCATAAATAAATAATTAGACTAGTATAATTTAGTAAATAGTTAATTGACAAGTCTCTGTGGGTTCGATATTCCGGTTCTTAAAGAGCCACTTATTACTTCTGCGACCACGTACACTTGCGTGTGCAATTGGAAGCAACAAGTTTTTGCCCCACACTTAAACTTTTGTTCGTCCTCGAGCAAAAATTAAATCTCATCTCAAAAATCATACTAGGAAGCCATCACTTTGGTTGATACAAACAATTAGGCCATATTGAAATTTGAAAACATCAAGTACAATTCCCGCTCATTATGCAAGACATCCAAATAAACAACAAACCTCTAACCTCCTAACCTCAAGGAAAGACTCTGAACTCCTCAAATTTAAGCTTGCTCACCTACTCTCATCAAAGAAAGTTAATAACATCACCTATCTATCATGAAACAAGTGCCCTCACAAGAAGAAATAGTCCACACACTCAATTCAAAAGATTGAATATAAATTAAGGACTTCACATCAAAGATCAAATCTCACACTCACCAATAAAATTCACATGTACGCTCAAAGAACCATATGCTTGCCCATTATGTACATCTCCACTAATTAAGCATGCTTGAATAGAATCAAATAGGACTTTAACGGGTTGTAATGTAGGCTAAGGGACAGGTAGGAAAATTATATAATAGTGACTCACACTTCCCTAAGAACTTTGCATTTTTAGACTTCATCAACCATTATTTTCTTCTCTTTATTTTCAGTCGTCTCTTCAACAATTATTTCACAAGTAATTCTCATCATCTCAATAATGCTTCAATCATTTTTTTTTCTTTCACAATCATTTTTTTTTTCTCAAAGAATTTTTTTTCCTCTCTTTTTTTTTTCTTTTTCATGTCACATTCTTTCGAATAGGGCTTTTTTTTCATTTTGTAGCTATCATTGATTACCTTTTTCATTCAACCATCCATTTTCTTTTTCCAGATATAACAATTATAATCAGTCTATGCTACAGTGCTCAAGGAAGAAAGGTGCAAAAACTAGGGATTCAACAAAATAGTTAAGGGCAAAATATGGCTACCAACAAAAGGCTATAGGCTCAAAAGGGCTAACTAGTGATATAATATCTTAAAAGGCTAAAATTTACAAGGCAAATCAAAGAAAGCCTATTATCATCTCCTAAACTGAGCAACACTTTTTATTTCGCTTCAATAACATGCAGGGCAAGTTCTAGACTAAGATGCAAAACATGGAATAAACAAATTCTCACCACACATGGCACAAGTATCAATCAAGATGGATCAATTCTACTTCTAAGAGAGACAGGGTCATAACAAACTACAAAATAAAATAAGTTATATACAAAGTCACAACCATGAGCCTAAGTGTCAAAGAGTCTGCAATTTCATTAGCAATCAAGCATTCACAAGAACGTACTACTTAAAATTAGGCCTAAATAGCAAGTATCACACAACTCAAAAGGGTCTTTTCTTTTCTCTAAAAAAATAAAATAAAAAGTAAAAAATTTACTCCCTATCGGTTCAAAGGGACTATCCTCAGGAAAAGTACCGAAAACAAAAGCCGAGGAACCCACCTAAAAATACAAAAAGACTCGATAAAGCAGTAAAAACTAGGAATTCATTCCTCCACCCCACACTTAAAAAGATGTTATGTCCCCAAAGTATCAAATAAAATTTAAAACAAGGGTTAGGAAAACTCCCTGAGGCCTCTAGGCCTAGCTAGTAGCATGTTTTCTTTTTCCATCAAGGGTCGTACGCACCACACACTTAAGCTCAAATATGCTCCTTAGCTTCAAATTTTTGGGTACTCAAACTTCTCCAAAACCTGTAAAAACTAGACCAAAAGAAAAAAATGACACTAAAAAAATAAAAATAAAAATAAAATAAGAAGCTACACTACCAATTGGGTTGCCTCCCAATAAGCGCCTAATTTAATGTCGCGGCACGACCTAATTAAGTTCACCACTTTTCTTTCCACTTTGAACTTATGAATTGTACCCCTAACTTTGCATCAATTTTTCTACTCCTCTCTAGGGGCGATGGTATAAAGATAAAAGAATCAAGTAATAAATGTCGCATCTTGCACTTCTTGTCCCTTATGTGAGGAATGTCGTTTTGTATACGTGGATTAGAAAACTTTAGGATGTCGGGGCCTTGTTCCTCATCTATAGTCAAGTGTTTTGAATGAGATCTAAGATGCCTCAACTCCAAAGCAACATTATTTACAACATTCTCACTTTTGTACTCTTTCTCAACATCGGCATTAAGGAATAAAGTATAGTTGAATGATTAGAATTCCTCTTTTTGCTCCACTAGTTGGTCATCATCCACAACAATTGGTGATTGGGCATCAGACGCCTCAATCTTTTTGTTCAAGTGAGCCTCTAGGTCAAGAATATCTGAGCCAAATTGATCTATTTCTTGTGTGCGCTCAACCCTTTCTTCTATCAGTTGGGTTGTCATGTATGTCAGACCATCACGGATAGACTCTTGACACTTTAGAAGTTGAATTTGTCCTTGTATCCAATATTTGCTCACTATCTCTACTTCTTCACGACTTTCTCTTTGTTGGGATTCAATATCTTCATCTATTTTAGCTAGGACTGCAATTTGCAATCCAATATCGTCAAGTGTAGCTTGCATTTCTCTGATTTTTTATTGTTCTTCCACGCATTCCAACATTTGTTCTGAGATTTTTAAATTAACTTTGCCCAGCATGTCCGAACATTCCATAAATGAATTCACATTGTGAACCTCTTGTTTTGCATTGTCCATTGGATCACCCCTGCCAACAGCCAAAAACTTGTTGCTGATTTCTGTACTTAGCTTTTGGAACAACTCCTCCTTAGTCATGCCCCCTTGCTTCGCACCTTGATTATTTGGCTGTTGAAATTGTTGTCCATTACCTTGTGGTCTATATTGGTTCTGCCCTTGAGCCTGATTTTGGTGTTGATTCTGATTTCCACCCCATGAGAAGTTAGGGTGGTTCCTCCAACTAGAGTTATACGTGTTCCCATAATTCTGCGTACCTCCACCTCTTTGGGCATTCCCCACTTCATCACCCCTGTCAACATCACAAATAACAGAAGAATCATAATAGGGGGGAGGGGAATAAGAGTTAGGACAACCATTCCAATGACCAAATTGACCACCACATATATGGCAAATAGGACACTCGATATCCAAGTGGGGTCCATTACAATAATTACAAGGATACTTCTCACCCAACCACGATTTATCCCAATCAGTCATATCAATAAGAGTACCAAATTATTCAAAGGAAAAAAAATTTAATTGTGTAGAAAAAAAAAAATTAACTAAAAAAATTATAAATAAATAAATAAATAAAAAGGAAAAGTATAACCTAAAAGAATAGTTAATTTCTAAGTCCCCGGCAACGGCGCCAAAAACTTGTTGCTTCCAATTGCACACGCAAGTGTACGTGGTCGCAGAAGTAATAAGTGGCTCTTTAAGAACCGGAATGTCGAACCCACAGAGACTTGTCAATTAACTATTTACTAAATTATACTAGTCTAATTATTTATTTAAGAGTGTCAAAAGAAATAAAAGAATGCAAGAATTAAATACTAAGATTAACTTACAGTGATTGGGACAATTCCAGGGCTGCAGCATGCATAGGGTTTCATGTATCGCATCTCCTGTAATGAATTAACTAAGGTTATCAAATTACTGATTACAGGGTTGATTTTATGATCATGATCTCTCGACCTATAATCGCCTACTCCAACTAGCTGTCTAACTACATCGTTGAGCGGGGATAGGCAGTCCTAATTGGCGAGCATTTACATTTCATCCTGTTTCGTAACCAAGCGAGGTGTTCGTCCGGGCGTCACTCCTGAACACGAATCTAAACAAAGTTAGAACAATCTCTTTGCATTCTCTGGTCTATCTACCTCTTCATCTCTCGAGTCCAAGAATAGACAATAGATTTATCTCTATGGTGGCCTAGCATGAAATACTAAAACAAGAACACAAAAGTAATTTAAACGATAACCAACATTAATTCAAAACAATTGATGTTCAACAATTACCCATGGCCGCAGCCCCAGAACAAGGGTCTTTAGCTACTAATACCTAAGAAAAAGAAGAAGAAAAGAACCCTAAAAAGTATTGACATAAACCATGCATCTTCCTTGGCTATAGTTCTACTCATCTTAGTTATCGCTGTCTTGATCGTTCTACTAATTGACTCTACATAGCCCAACATGTGCACTTTGATGAAATTAAATTTTCTTTCGCTGAAACTTCCATTCTCGGCCCTCCTTCATTTCAGCCATCCCCTTTTACTCCGTGGGTCTCCTTTCCTGTCATTACTCATTCATCACAAGCTATCTCGCCAAGAACACTTCCATCTCCAATTCCATCGTTGTCCATCTCTACTCCATTACCTTTCGATACCTCTCATTCGAATACTGCTACCAACCCCACTCCAACACTAGAAACTATTACATCTCATGATTCACAACCCCTCTTGGCTGCCTCATCATCTGCTCTTCTGACGTCGGTGGTTGATTCTAGCAAATACAATTTATTCCCTATTCAATCTCAGCCCTCTATTTCACCTTCTACCCGACCTACCACTTCTGCAATCCAACCCTAACTTACTTACTCAATGAGGCTTTGACACATGCCACCTTCCGCATATTTAGTCACTAACACCCTCTCTTCCCCTTCACCTCCTCCCACTATTGAACTCGCTTCACTGAAGCAAACAAATCTACAGAATGGCGTACGGTCATGGCGTCAGAAATGGATGCATTGCTACACAATGATACTTGGTCCTTGGTTCCCTATGATTCCTCCATGAATGTGTTAGGGTGAAAATGGGTGTTTCGAATCAAGAGAAATTCATTAGGTAATATTGAGCGCTACAAAGCTCATCTTGTTGCAAAAGGATTCCACCAACTCGAAGGACATGATTATTATGAAACATTCAGCCCTGTAGTAAAGCCAACCACTATTCATATTATCTTATCTCTTGCAGCAACACAAAAATGGTCTCTACGTCAGTTGGACGTCCAAAATGCCTTCTTTCATGGTGAGTTACAGGAGCAAGTCTTTATGTCTCAACCATTGGGTTTTGTTCATCCTCTCTATCCCAACCATGTGCGTCATCTCAAGAAGTCTTTATATGGGCTCAAACAAGCCCCTCGATCTTGGTACATGCGACTTCTTCGATTTTTGGTTACTGTCGGTTTCAATCCTTCTAAGTCCGACATATCACTATTTGTCTATAACAAAAATAATGTTCTTGCTTATCTGTTGGTGTATGTCGATGAAATCATTATTACAGGAAGTCATGCATCTTTTCTAGAATCAGTCATCTCGCAACTCGGTGCTGAATTCTCTATTCGTGACTTAGGGCCACTAAGTTTCTTTCTTGGTGTTCAAGTGCTACGCCAATCTGATGGCATCTCATTATCCCAACATCAATATATTCAAAATCTTCTCTCCAAAGCAGGTATGCAAAATTGTAAGCCCACTCTAACTCCTATGGCAGTAAACTCCAAGCTACACAATGGTGATAGTCCTTTATTCCATGATGCAACTTTGTATCGGCATATCATTGGGGCATTGCAATACATTACATTTATTTGACCAGACCTCGCCATTGTGGTTAATAAAGCTTGTCAATTTATGCATAACCCAACGGTGAACCAGTGGGCAGCAGTGAAGCGAATCCTTCGCTATCTAAAGCACACTCAGCAGCTTTTTTTCCATATTCCCTGCTCCACACACTTCTTGCTTCAAGCCTTCACCGACTCGGACTATGCTGGGTGTGTTGATGATAGAAAATCCACTGGTGGTTATGTCATTTTCATGGGAGCAGCTCTAGTCTCTTGGTCCTCCAAAAAGCAACGAACTGTGGTTAGATCGTCTACTGAGTCTGAATATAAGGCTCTCGTTGATGCAGCCGCTGAACTGACTTGGATTCAGTCCCTTTTGTTTGAATTGGGTGTCACTATTCCAAAAGCTCCACTCTTATGGTGTGACAATATTGGAGTTGCTTATCTTTCGATAAACCCGGTATTTCATGCACGCACGAAGCATGTTGAGATAGATTTTCATTTTGTGCGTGACAAAGTAGGTCGTAAGGATTTCACAGTCCAGTTCTTATCGTCAAAGGATCAACTAGTTGATATCCTCACCAAACCTCTAACCTCCTCCAAGTTTGAACTGCTTCGATCCAAGCTGAACATGTCTTTGCCACCATCAGCTTGCACGGGGAGTATTGAGACACGTCAATTAGTCTCCAACTCTAACAAGAATTCCACTGACAAAGGCTAGGCGCAAGAATACATTTAGTCTCCTTATAGAATTGTATCTCTACACATCAGAATATTATAATTATAAATACATAGTTGTTGTATCAATAAGACAAGTGAATGAGAAGTAACGCTGCAATTGTAGCTTTTCCAATTTGCTCTTTCTCTTCAATCTCTTGTTCTAACACTATGCATCTATGGATTATTACTTTACGTCTTAGCTACAAATCAAACTCTTTTGCAAGTTATGATGACTCAATTGGGAAATCTCAAATTTTGTGATAGGCTGAGGACAACCACACACTACTCAAAATAATGAAAAATTAAACGGACAAGATCGGTTCAAATAATTTAGGGAAAATCAATTTTGTTCGTTTGATTTTTTTCACGCAAAAATTATATTTTAAAAAAAAAGAAATCGATGCAGGCCCTCAAATTTTTGTTATTTTAAAATAAAAATCCACGGATAGGATCGATTTTTGAAGTTGAAAATTGTAGTTGAAGAGTATAAATAAAAACGATGAAAATATTTCATCTAAGAGCATGAGTCGTTGAGTGGTTGAATTGTTCAAAATCATAAAAATAAAATACCCATATTCAATTTCAAATAGCTAAAATTTTATGTATATTTCTGAAAAATCGATCTTGTCCACAACTTTTTTAAAACTGACAAAAATCAATGGACATGACCGATTATCCCTCAATGTTATCCAATCTTGTCCATCGATTTCATGAAGGCAAAACCAATGAAGCACATTCTGTGGATTTTCCTCAAGTTATTTCAGTAGTATCAATCAATTTAAATCTTTCCCCAACTAAAAATAAAAGACTTTTACTTTTCACAAGTGAAGTGACTAGATAGGAAAATCCAAAACTTTCCAATTAATACGGTAGAAAAATTAACAAGCTTACAAATAATAATGCCCCAAACAATACGTTAGATAGTGATTTTAGAAGCATCAATGTCCTACTTTGGAAGACTCATCCAAGTAAAATATGACTTTTAAATTTTGATGACCAATCAAATAAGATCACATAAATTAAAATGAAACGAATAATATTTCTTTAACTAAATTACTTTTATATTTCTTTTAGTGAGTAATTAATGGCAATTTCTCATATTAGTAATGATGGAATCGAAGAAAATAAATACTTTCTTCATTTTGTAAAATAATAAATATTTTTGCAAATGACACAAATAAAAAGGATAAAAACAATTAATTAACACAATTAAACAACCCAAGCAACTCAAATCTTTCTTGAAATTCTTACAATCTTTTATTTGTTTTTCTTACACTAACAGTGAAGGAAACATAATTCAATCTAGAATTGTGGATTACAAAATTATTTTGACTGAAGTAAACCCAAAATTAGTGGTTAATTAATTACAAAAAATGTGGAACTTCTGTGCTACTGCAGATTATTCTAGTTTTTTCCAATAATAATGTTAGTGGTTATAAGTGATTTTAGGATTTATACTTATGCACTGGCATTCAATGTTATGGAGGTTCTTAGCTTAATTTACTTATGGGGCTTGTTTGGTTGGAGAATAAATTATTTTAAAATTAATTGTTTCAAAAGTTATTTTGAAATTTTTTTCAACCAAATATGAAATAAAGTTTTTTTTACTTTTCGAGTCATATTGGAATCTATGAAACAAACAAAATTGAAGAGATGCTAATTTTACTAGTTCAATTGGTTGATTACTTGAACTTTGACTTTGTTAGTTGGGGGTTTGATTCACCGCTTTTAGAATACTTATCTAGAATTTTATTTTATGTTTCTTTAAAAAAAAAAATTAGAATTTGTGACTATGGATTCTGTATTTTAGAAAACGCAACTTATTGGATTCTTGATAAATAATTTATCCATATTAAATGACTTTTTAAGCATAAAAATAAAATTTAAGTCAAAGCTATTGAGTATGGATCGATGTGAGCGATTGGCACGATGATGAGTCTCAAAGTATTCCCCAAGCCAACCATATATATAGTGTATGGGAAAAATTATATTTGCCACACTCAAGTTTGGAGAAGTAGAGATTTTTTTTCAAGCCGTGATATATGCTTGCAAAAATCGGGACTACAAGGGACAATTTTTTTCCAAGAGTCATCAAGCTCACAACTTTAAAAAAACTAGCACACACATAGTTGACTTTCTTGTTGGAAGCACGAATCTGCAAAGCCAACAACTAAGGAAGGCTGCCAAATTAGTCTCATCTATAAGTTATTCTGCAATATCTAGCTTGACAAAAGGGACATTCTTCTTATCAGTCCGCGGTAGGAAGTCCAAATCAATGTCTAGAAGGATTATGGTTCAACCTTGGCTTTGCGACTTGTACCTTTGACACCTTTTACGGAGGCTCGACATATCTATTAGGTCCTCTAAACCAAAATCTCACCCAATCATAGATGGGCACCTCATGGAGATCACCTTTTGCTAATCTATAGAAGGCTTAAAATAAATATAGACAAATTTTAGGGAGAAACAATTTTTCTTGAGCATCAATCTGCGTCATTTCTTTCGTTGAGGGAAAAACTTCGTCATAAAAGTACCATTGTATAGGAAGACCTCCAATTGCTTGTAAGTCCCAAAGTGATATGGGCATCTATCCAATGAAAGTAGAAAGTGTGTTGGTAGATGGACGTCAAAGCTCACAAAAAGCATGGAGCACGTTGTTGTCATAGTCATATGTGAACAAAGAAGTATATACAACATCATAAACCTTGATGACCTCCAAAGTCTCCTTATGGCAGGCAACACGTCCTCTACCCATTCTCAATAACCAAGTGTCTAGCAGACATTGCCAAATTTAGAAGAGGGAACACTCCAATTGCTGAAACATCCATCAGGATGAGAAGATTTGGAAAATGCTACGTCATGATGAATTGCGGATTTCAGTAAAGTAACTTTCATACGAGTAGCCTTGCTCAGGAAGTTTCTCATGACGTTTTTGGTATCCATTTTTTACCATTCTTTAAGGAGAAGAGATTCATCAGACATCCCACTAACAAGGGAGAAGACACCGATAGTTGGAGGCCGAACCTCCTAGAGAAGGATTTTAAAATATATATTTAAAAATTTATTTTATACATAAAAATATTTACTTTGATATAATTTCTAAATATGTCTTATACTTTTTCATAATTTTTATCTTTTATCATATTATTTCATGTTTTTGAGACTTAAAATTTTGAATGGTCCAATAAAGGTTATAATTCATAGATATTAGTAACTCTAATAAAGCTCGAATCAAAATCAAATCAACACTAATGTTAATGGAAAAATTAATTCAACACTAAGAATGACAATAATGTTAACTAATTTGTTCTTTAGTTTTACATTGCTTTAGACATTTAAAATACATAACCTAATTTTATTTTTTCTTTAATGTTTAATTATGTAATGATATTAAAAATTAAAGATTCACAGACTTATGCTTAGCACCTCAAAGCTTACTCCTCGCCGTGCGTTGCCTCACGACTTTTATAACACTGATTAAAAAATTCTACATGATGTCACATCTTGCAAGATCATGCTACTCCTCTATCAAAATTAAGTCTTGAATTTTCGTTTTCCAATTACAATTTTAAACTTGAAAAGTTATTCCTTTAGGTTCACTGGATTATTAGATTGGACAAGTCTTCCATAAAAAAACAAAGAATTATTCGAATATTAATTCACAGGCCATCATGCAATGATTCACAGGTCACCTCACTTGTGAAAAGTTTTTTGAGTTTTAGTTTAGGCAAAGACTTGAGTTGATCCATACCTAGTCAAATCACTTTCTAAAGTTACATTTATTATATAGTTTTAATGCATATTAAAGAACAATTTATAAAATATATATATAATACAAGTTTTATTAATGAATAATACATTTATCACACACTTTAATACACTTATAAAAGTGTCAATTTCTTACCGAACAAGTATAATATATTTTTAAAACACTTATAATAGATTTATATTGCAAGGATATTTCACTTTTAATACATAGCGTAAATTTATCATAGTATTATTATGTATTGTTATAAATTGTAATAAATAAAAAGTATCACTTAAATCAGTAATTATATTGGCTAAAGAGGATTTTAACTCCAACTCCACGGTAGATTCCTTATATCCTAATTGCATCACACACACTTAATAATTTCTATTATATAGTTTTCATATGCATCTATGGATCACTAATTTACATCTTAGCTACAGACCAAACTCTTTTGCAAGTTGTGATGACTCAATTGGGAAATCTCCAACTGTACCACACACTACTCAAAATAATGAAAAATTCGACAGACAAGATCGGTTCAAATAATTTAGGGAAAATCGATTTTTTTCGTCGGATTTTTTTAAGCAAAAAATTTATTTTTAAAAAAAAAATAAAAGAAAATCGATGCAGACCCTCAATTTTTCATTATTTTTAAATAAAAATCCATGGATAGGGTTGATTTTTGAAGTAGAAAATTGCAGTTGAAGAATATAAATAAAAACTATGGAAATATTTCATCTAAGAGCATGAGTCGTTGAGTGGTAGAATTCTTCAAAATCATAAAAATAAAATATCCGTATTCAATTCCAAATAGCTAAAATTTTATATATATTTCTGAAAAATTGATCTTGTCCATGACAAAAATCGACGGACATGACCGATTATCCCTCAATGTTATCCAATCTTGTCCATCGATTTCACGAAGGCAAAATCAATGACGCACATTCCGAGGATTTTACTCAAGTTATTTTGGCAGTATCAATCAATTTAAATCTTTCCCCAACTAAAAATAAAAGACTTTTCACAAGTGAAGTGACTAGATAGGAAAATCCCCAATTTTCCAATATATATGGTAGAAAAATTAAAAAGCTTACAAATAATAATGCCCCAAACAATACGTTAGATAGTGATTTTAGAAGCATCAATGTCCTACTCTGGAATCAAATAATAACATGTAAAATATGACCTTTAAATTTTGATGTCTAATCAAATAAGGTCACATAAATTAAAATGAATTGAATAATATTTCTTTAACTAAATTACTTTTTTATTTCTTTTAGTGAGTAATTAATGGCAATTTCTCATATTATTAATGATGGAATCGAAGAAAATAAATACTTTCTTCATTTTGTAAAATAATAAATATTTTTGCAAATGACACAAATAAAAAGGATAAAAACAATTAATTAACACAATTAAACAACCCAAGCAACTCAAATCTTTCTTGAAATTCTTACAATTTTTTAATTTATTTCAACCAAATATGAAATAAACTTCTTTTTACTGTTCAATTCATATTGAAACCTATGAAACAAACAAAATTGAAGTGATGCTAACTGGACTAGCTAGTTTCATTTCCACCATCCATTTTATTGTGTGGAGGTGATGTAGTTAAGACGGAACTAGAATTTTAGTAGCTCAATTGGTTGATTACTTAAACTTTCCCTTTGTTAGTTGGGGGATTGATTCACCGCTTTATAATTTGCTCCCTCATTTTCTCTTTTCCTATCTAGAATTTTATTTTATGTTTTTAAAAAAAATTAGAACTTGAGATTATGGATTTTGTATTTTAGAAAATGCAACTTATTGGATTCTTGATAAATAATTTATCCATATTAAATAACTTTTTAAGCATAAAAACAAAGTTTAAGTCAAAGCTATTGAGTTCTATTAAACCCGTAAAATAAGTTGTAGCTCTATATAGTTCCTATATAAACACTCTGTTAGATAGAAAAGAAAGTAGAGTAATAGTGGGGATATGGGGAACATTAAGTTTTTGTTGTTAGCGTTTTTTCTTATAGCAACTGTGGCCAATGGTTGTTGGGAGGAAGAGAGAAGTGCTCTCTTGGAGCTGCAGGCAAACATAATAAGTTCGAATGGGAAATTGTTGGTTGATTGGGCAGGTTATAACGAGAATAGTTTTATAGATTGTTGTTTTTGGAAAAATGGTAAAATGCAGCTTAGAAACAGGTCGAGTGATCAAACTCGATCTCGGAGGAGAAAGATTTGGATCAGGGGATGATTGGAGATTTAATGCCTCTCTCTTTCTTCCATTCAAGTCACTACAACTTCTTTTATTGTTTAACAGAAATATTATAGGGTGGACAAAAAATGAAGGTCTTCTTTTAGCCTCATCTATCTTGTATGGAGTATATATATTATATAACTAACATGTTTTTTTATCTGATTTTGTTATCCAGGGTTCAGTAAACTAAGACAGCTTCCCAACCTGAAAGAACTCGATTTGCAATATAATCCCATCCATCCTAAAGTTTTAGTATCATCTTTATGTTGGATTTCATCTCTTGAGGTTCTAAAACTTGGTGTACATGTTGATACCTCTTCCAGCATACCGACGACTTATAATGCCAGTATATTCTCCTACATATGCATATACTCTATAGTCCATAAGGCCATTTTTGGGCAATATATTCATTTAGTAGTTGTAATTTTTGGATGAAGGTATGAGTAAGAGATGTGGAGGGCTAAGCAATTTAAGAGAGCTCTGGTTTGAAGGTTATGAAATCAACGACATCAATATCCTTTTTGCATTGGGTAACATCCCTTTTACACAACAATATATGTACAAAGTAGCCCAGAAATTTACAAAATAATACTAAGGCTGAGTAGTCATTTGCGTATTATTTTTTTTCCTATAAATCAAATGCAGGTCTTGGTGGAAATAGTGGACTGAGGAATTTAGAGAAACTCATTTTGAATTATAATAACTTCAATTCCACCATCTTTTCATCACTCCAGATTTTTCCGTCTCTCAAGCATCTAAATCTCGCTGCGAATGAAATAAATGGAAATATCGAAATGAATGGTTTGTTATGCCTCTTTTCATTCAAGTCTTCCCCGCTAATCATATTTTGCTCCACTAAGATAGCAATTTTATTTCTTTGCATATCAAATTAAAGTTTGATTTATTGATGTGCTTACTTGTGTAGATATAATTGCTTTGAGCAACTTGAAACATCTGGATCTCAGGGGCAACAATATAGAGAGCTTTGTGACTACCAAAGGTAAACGAATCAATTTCTATTAGAATTTAGAAAAAAAACTAATCAGATATAATTGCTTTGAGCTCTATTCACCCCCTAAGATGATTTTGGTTCTGTTAATGAAGGAACAACAACAATATAATAGGATTACACATATTTACAAACTTATGTAATAGGATCGATCTATTCATTCTTATGTAAAAACATATAATTTATCTAACAGGTATCAAAAGAATGAGTTCTCTTCGGAATTTACTATTGGGACCTTCTAAACCCAACTCGAGCAGAGTCATACAATCCCTAAAACCATTCTCATCTCTTAAGTCACTTTCTTATGTAGGTAGTGATCTCACTACTCCGACCACAGTTTACGGTAAGCTCAACATCAATATTTGTCTGCTTTTTCTTTTGAAATATGAAAAATTTGTTGTTTCTTATTTTTGACTCTATCATATAAGCATTAAGAAATCTGAGCACGGTGGAGTACCTATACTTGGGGGGATCTTCTTTAAATGACAACTTTCTCTTAAACATTGGAGAAATGACTTCTCTTAAAGTGTTGAGTATGCCTGCTGGTGGAAATAATGGCACCCTCCCTAATCAAGGTACCCTATTTTACTCTCTTTTCCTAATGCCTGCATTTTCACCTCACCTCCCAATAACTCCCATATTATTTGTCTAAATTATATACTATTTTTTGTTTAAGCATCGAATACAAGAAAATAAATAACAAAACCCCCCTGTTTGGCTTATGTATTTTTTGTAATGTAACAAAACCCCCCTATTTGGCTATATATATATAGGTTGGTGTGAACTCAAACACATTGAAGAGCTGGATTTTTTAGACAATAATTTTGAGGGGACACTGCCTTCGTGTCTTGGAAACTTGACATCACTTCGATGGTTGTGTTTGAATGCGAACCTCTTCAATGGAAATATAGCGTCACATTCTATTTGGAGGAGACTCACATCACTTGAGTACCTCGATATTTCGCATAACCAATTTGATGTTCCTGTGTCATTCAGGCAATTTTCCAACAATACGAAATTGATTTACTTGGATGTTGGTTATAATACAATAATTACTGATACTGAATTCCAAAATTGGATCCCAAATTTCCAGTTGGAGTTTTTTGCTATAGATAATTGTATAAACCTTCAAAAATTGCCTTCTTTCCTTCACTACCAATATGACTTGAGGATTCTTTCTATCAAAAGAAATCAATTGCCAGGAAACTTTCCAACATGGTTGTTAGAAAATAACACCAGACTTGCAGCGATTTATGGTGGAGATAATGCTTTCAACGGACCATGGAAGTTGCCATCGAATCATCATCTCCATCTAGAGACGATTGATGTTTCTAATAACAAACTAAATGGACATATTCCACCAAATATGAGTTTAGCCTTCCCGAAGCTTACTTTTTTGAACATGTCACAAAATTTTCTTGAAGGTCCTATACCTTCCAAGATTTGTGGCATTCATTTAAAATTTCTAGACCTATCTGTCAATATCTTGTCCGGAGAAGTTCCTGGTGATCTGGCAATTGGTTCTCCACAATTGTTGTACCTTCGGTTGTCAAACAACAAGCTGAAAGGACAAATATTTTCAGAGGAGTTCACGCCACATATATTATCCTTTTTGTATTTGAATGACAATAACTTTGAAGGACCACTACCTAGTAACATTTTCCCCAGATCCCTTATTGTACTGGACGCTAGCAGGAATAGTTTCACTGGGGAGATTCCGAGATGGATTGGGGATAATACAAGATTGTTACAACTTGATTTGTCCAAAAATCATCTCGAAGGTTTGATTCCAGTTGAGATTTGCAATTTGAAGAGAATACATGTTTTAGCTATATCCGTAAACAGGCTCTCAAGCTTTATTCCTTATTGTGTGAGTTCTTTACCTCTCAAACACATCCATCTAGAGAAAAATCAATTGGGTGGTGAATTGGGGCATGTACTTTTCAACTTCTCTACTCTGATAACATTGGATCTTCGCTACAACAATTTTACAGGAAATATCCCACACACCATAGGCTCTCTTAATACTCTCAACTACCTTCTCCTTAGCCATAACAAATTGGAAGGGGAGATTCCAACTCAGATTTGTATGCTGAATAAGTTATCTATTGTGGATTTATCTTTCAATAAGTTTTATGGTCCACTCCCTCCTTGTTTGGGTTACTTAACACAGGGCAAAAAGGATGCAGAGATAAGTTGGGCTTCTTATGCTGAGACTTCTAGGCATTCATGGTTAACTTTTGTGGGCTGGATAAGTTCGAAAAGGCACTTCCACGATAGGCATGGACTTCTAACTAACTTATTTTTGATGGATGTGGAAACTCAGGTCCAGTTTTCAACGAAAAGAAACTCATACACTTATAAGGGAAGTATTCTAAAATATATGTCGGGTATTGATCTCTCAAGTAACAGATTAACGGGTGAAATTCCCATTGAGCTAGGGAACATGAGCACTATACATACATTGAATATATCGCACAACCATCTCATCGGAAGAATACCAAATACCTTCTCCAATCTACAGAAAATCGAGAGCTTAGACCTTTCCTGCAACAGATTGAACGGGAGCATTCCTGTTGGTCTACTTGGGCTAAAAATTTTGGCAGTATTCAGTGTTGCATACAATAATTTATCCGGTGCAGTGCCTGATTTTAAAGCTCAATTCGGAACTTTCAACAAAAGCAGCTATGAGGGGAATCCTTTTCTTTGTGGTTATCCATTAGACAACAAGTGTGGCATGAGTCCTAAATTGTCAAATACCTCCAAGATTAATGGAGGTGAGGAATCATCAGATATTGAGTGTTTTTACATTGGCTTTGTTGTGTCTTATGGAGCGATCTTGTCGGGATTAGCTGCAGCGCTCTGCTTAAATCGTTATTGGAGAAAAGCATGGTTTAGGATGATAGAGGCATTGATGTGTTGTTGTTACTATTTTGTGTTGGACAACATTGTTACACCCATCAAGAGTAGATGGTACAGGAATGTTGGTTAGGTATTGTTGTATGTGTATCACTATTATTATGTTGTGATTCTCTTTTATCAATATAAATCCATTTGGAGTTGTTACAATTTCATATTTTAGCAATATCCCAATGATCTATTTTTGTGTATTTGTTCTCAGTTGTTTCATTGGTGTTGTTGCTGTTTATCTAGCAGTTTGAGGAATAATATGATTAAAGCCATATAAAAATCAGCAAACAACAGTTTTATTGAGCTAGCAACCTACTCATGCCAAAAGATTTGTTAACATAGATAAATCACAACAACCAGCCATCAGAATAAGGACAATGAAAATCCATCAAAATTACAACACACAGGGAAGGGAGAGATCAACAATGAAGAATCACAGTTCAAGAAGTCCCAAATACTTACAATTGACAGATTTTAGAACCTTGAAAAATGTAGTTTTCTGATGCAATTTTGTTGATCGAATTATGTATGCATCGTGATCGAGGTGGTATACGCAAATCACATAGTAGTGGCTAGGGGTCAGAGGATGGCCCTGGTCAAGGGTCCATGGGTGCAATCACCTAATTAAGGTGACCTGAGGCTGAACCACAATTGGAAGTTCAGGTTAGGGTGGTTTTGAGAATTAGGTTGTTGATCGTCTATTTGAATGATGGAGTGACATATGAGCAAGATGATGTGTTTGAATGATAATAATTAACATATTTGGAAAGACAAATAAAAGATCTTCTATTTGTTTCTATTGGTTAATTCACTAGTATATATAATAAACTCCACAATTGTTCTGGAATAGTTAAAATTGAAATACAAAGTAGATAATCAATTCGATTGAGAGAAAATTACTCAATCATATTTTCACTCAGAGAGTATTTTAGTAAATGAACTCTACTCGAACAATGAAAAAATCAACTGATAAGGTCGGTTCAAAAAATTTAGGGAAAATAAATTTTGTTTGTCAGATTTTTTATTCATGCAAAACAATTTAAATTTTTCATTTTTTAAAAAAAAAAACTGATGCAGGCCATCGATTTTTCAATATTTTTTAATAAATGTCCATAGATTTGATCAATTTTTTAAGTACAGAATTGTAGTTGAAGAGAATAAATAAAAACGATGAAAATATTTCATCTAAGAACATGTTTCATCGAGTGGTACAATTGTCCAAAATCATTTAAAAAAAAAAATTCTTGTGTTCGATTTCAAGTAGCTAAAATTTTATGTATATTCTAAAAAATCGATGGACATGATCGGTTGTTGCTAACTGACGATCCTGTTCGTTGGTTTCATGAAGGCAAAATCAACGATGCACAGTTTATAGAAAAATTTACAAGTACTTCACAAACAATGATGCTCGAAGTCAATACGTTAGATAGTAGATTGCCAAAAAAGAAAGTAGAGTAACAGTGGAGATGGGGAACATTAAGTTTTTGTTGTTAGCGTTTTTTCTTATAGCAACTGTGGCCAATGGTTGTTGGGAGGAAGAGAGAAGTGCTCTCTTGGAGCTGCAGGCAAACATAATAAGTTCGAATGGGAAATTGTTGGTTGATTGGGCAGGTTATAACGAGAATAGTTTTATAGATTGTTGTTTTTGGAAAAGGGTAAAATGCAGCTTAGAAACAGGTCGAGTGATCAAACTCGATCTCGGAGGAGAAAGATTTGGATCAGGGGATGATTGGAGATTTAATGCCTCTCTCTTTCTTCCATTCAAGTCACTACAACTTCTTTTATTGTCTAACAGAAATATTATAGGGTGGACAAAAAATGAAGGTCTTCTTTTAGCCTCATCTATCTTGTATGGAGTATATATATTATATAACTAACATGTTTTTTTATCTGATTTTGTTATCCAGGGTTCAGTAAACTAAGACAGCTTCCCAACCTGAAAGAACTCGATTTGCAATATAATCCCATCCATCCTAAAGTTTTAGTATCATCTTTATGTTGGATTTCATCTCTTGAGGTTCTAAAACTTGGTGTACATGTTGATACCTCTTCCAGCATACCGACGACATATAATGCCAGTATATTCTCCTACATATGCATATACTCTATAGTCCATAAGGCCATTTTTGGGCAATATATTCATTTAGTAGTTGTAATTTTTGGATGAAGGTATGAGTAAGAGATGTGGAGGGCTAAGCAATTTAAGAGAGCTCTGGTTTGAAGGTTATGAAATCAACGACATCAATATCCTTTTTGCATTGGGTAACATCCCTTTTACACAACAATATATGTACAAAGTAGCCCAGAAATTTACAAAATAATACTAAGGCTGAGTAGTCATTTGCGTATTATTTTTTTTCCTATAAATCAAATGCAGGTCTTGGTGGAAATAGTGGACTGAGGAATTTAGAGAAACTCATTTTGAATTATAATAACTTCAATTCCACCATCTTTTCATCACTCCAGATTTTTCCGTCTCTCAAGCATCTAAATCTCGCTGCGAATGAAATAAATGGAAATATCGAAATGAATGGTTTGTTATGCCTCTTTTCATTCAAGTCTTCCCCGCTAATCATATTTTGCTCCACTAAGATAGCAATTTTATTTCTTTGCATATCAAATTAAAGTTTGATTTATTGATGTGCTTACTTGTGTAGATATAATTGCTTTGAGCAACTTGAAACATCTGGATCTCAGGGGCAACAATATAGAGAGCTTTGTGACTACCAAAGGTAAACGAATCAATTTCTATTAGAATTTAGAAAAAAAACTAATCAGATATAATTGCTTTGAGCTCTATTCACCCCCTAAGATGATTTTGGTTCTGTTAATGAAGGAACAACAACAATATAATAGGATTACACATATTTACAAACTTATGTAATAGGATCGATCTATTCATTCTTATGTAAAAACATATAATTTATCTAACAGGTATCAAAAGAATGAGTTCTCTTCGGAATTTACTATTGGGACCTTCTAAACCCAACTCGAGCAGAGTCATACAATCCCTAAAACCATTCTCATCTCTTAAGTCACTTTCTTATGAAGATAGTGATCTCACTACTCCGACCACAGTTTACGGTAAGCTCAACATCAATATTTGTCTGCTTTTTCTTTTGAAATATGAAAAATTTGTTGTTTCTTATTTTTGACTCTATCATATAAGCATTAAGAAATCTGAGCACGGTGGAGTACCTATACTTGGGGGGATCTTCTTTAAATGACAACTTTCTCTCAAACATTGGAGAAATGACTTCTCTTAAAGTGTTGAGTATGCCTGCTGGTGGAAATAATGGCACCCTCCCTAATCAAGGTACCCTATTTTACTCTCTTTTCCTAATGCCTGCATTTTCACCTCACCTCCCAATAACTCCCATATTATTTGTCTAAATTATATACTATTTTTTGTTTAAGCATCGAATACAAGAAAATAAATAACAAAACCCCCCTGTTTGGCTTATGTATTTTTTGTAATGTAACAAAACCCCCCTATTTGGCTATATATATATAGGTTGGTGTGAACTCAAACACATTGAAGAGCTGGATTTTTTAGACAATAATTTTGAGGGGACACTGCCTTCGTGTCTTGGAAACTTGACATCACTTCGATGGTTGACTTTGGCTGGGAATTATTTCAGCGGAAATATGGCGTCACATTCTATTTGGCGGAGACTCACATCACTTGAGTACCTTGATATTGCGGATAACCAATTTGATGTTCCTCTGTCATTCAGGCAATTTTCCAACAATACGAAATTGATCTACGTGGATGTTAGTTATAATACAATAATAACTGATACCGAATTCCAAAATTGGATCCCAAATTTCCAGTTGGAGTTTTTTGCTATCGAGGGATGTATAACCCTTCAAAAATTGCCTTCTTTCCTTCACTACCAATATGACTTGAGGATTCTTTCTATCGAAGGAAATCAATTGCCAGGAAACTTTCCAACATGGTTGTTAGAAAATAACACCAGATTTGCAGGGATTTATAGTAGAGATAATGCTTTCAACGGACCATTCAAGTTGCCATCGAGTCGTCACCTCCATCTAAAGACGATTGATGTTTCTAATAACAGACTAAATGGGCATATTCCATCAAATATGAGTTTAGCCTTCCCAAAGCTTGTTAGATTGAACATGTCACAAAATAATCTTGAAGGTCCTATACCTTCCAAGATTAGTGGCATTCATTTAGAAACTATAGACCTATCTAACAATTTCTTATTTGGAGTTCCTAGTGATGTGGCAATTGGTTCTCCACAATTGTTCTACCTTCGGTTGTCAAACAATAAGTTGAAAGGACAAATATTTTCGGAGGAGTTCAGGCCAAATATATTATCCTTTTTGTATTTGAATGGCAATAACTTTGAAGGACCACTGCCTAGGAACATTTTTCTCAGATCCCTTATTGTACTTGACGCTAGCAGGAATAGTTTCACTGGGGAGATCCCGAGATGTATTAGGGATAATACACGATTGTTACAGCTTGATTTGTCCAAAAATCATCTCGAAGGTTCGATTCCAGTTGAGATTTGCAATTTGAAGAATATATATGTCTTAGCTATATCCGAAAACAGGCTTTCAGGCTTTATTCCTTCTTGTGTGAGTTCTTTACCTCTCAAACACATCCATCTAGAGAAAAATCAATTGGGTGGTGAATTGGGACATGTACTTTTCAACTTCTCTTCTCTGATGACTTTGGATCTTCGCTACAACAATTTTACAGGAAATATCCCACACACCATAGGCTCTCTTAATACTCTCAACTACCTTCTCCTTAGCAATAACCAATTGGAAGGAGAGATTCCAACTCAGATTTGTATGTTGAACAAGTTATCTATTGTGGATTTATCTTTCAATAAGCTTTATGGTCCTCTCCTTCCTTGTTTGGGTTTTTTAGCTCAAGCTGAAAAGGATGCAAAGATAAGAACTACCACTTATCCTACGACTTCTGGGGGTTCAATGTTAAATTTTATGGCCTGGATACGTTCGGAAAGGAACTACCACGATAGGCATGGACTTTTAACTCACTCATTTTTGATGGATGTGGAAACTCATGTCCAGTTTTCAACGAAAAGAAACTCATACACTTATAAGGGAAGCATTCTAAAATATATGTCGGGTATTGATCTCTCAAGTAACAGATTAACGGTGAAATTCCCATTGAGCTAGGGAACATGAGCACTATACATACATTGAATCTATCGCACAACCATCTCATCGGAAGAATACCAAATACCTTCTCCAATCTACAGAAAATCGAGAGCTTAGACCTTTCCTGCAACAGATTGAACGGGAGCATTCCTGTTAGTCTACTAGGGCTAAAATTTTTGGCAGTATTCAGTGTTGCATACAATAATTTATCCGGTGCAGTGCCTGATTTTAAAGCTCAATTCGGAACTTTCAACAAAAGCAGCTATGAGGGGAATCCTTTTCTTTGTGGTTATCCATTAGACAACAAGTGTGGCATGAGTCCTAAATTGTCAAATACCTCCAAGATTAATGGAGGTGAGGAATCATCAGATATTGAGTGTTTTTACATTGGCTTTGTTGTGTCTTATGGAGCGATCTTGTTGGGATTAGCTGCAGCACTCTGCTTCAATCGTTGTTGGAGAAAAGCATGGTTTAGGATGATAGAGGCATTGATGTTTTATTGTTACTATTTTATGTTGGACAACATTGTTACACCCATCAAGAGTAGATGGTACAGGAATGTTGGTTAGGTCGTTCCAAGCTGCTATGCTGCTCTAGGGGCCTCGATTAAACTGGTGCTCTATCCTGCAATTTTTGGATGATAAGTGCAATTTAGCATACATAATTATGTTGTTGTAAACACTGACACTTTGTTTGGAGGGTTGTTATATACTGTTTCATTATGTATTGTATTGTATTGCATTGTGATGTCCAAAATGACTAGCAGCTTGAATATTTTATAGAAACTAGACTTTGAAGTCTACGACATATCCAAAAATCAGGGCAAAACTCCTTCTGAATTGATGAAGTAATTTATGAATTTGGCCTCTAGATCTGTCGGTTCTTCTCACAGATTTATGTTGTCTTACCAAAACGTCTCTATCTTGATGTAGGAGAATACGAATAGCAAGCTGCTTGATTCTAGTGAAATTAGATTGAAAAGACTGCAACATACCAAAAACTCATTGTAAAACTCCTCCTGGACGGGCCGCAATCAATTTCTGAAAGGTAAAAGAACACTTGTACCCCAAAAAGGAAAACTATTTATAAGCGGCTATCCCTTTACTTTTATACCCTTTTTTTTAATTACTAATTCGTGTTTACTGCTTGATACCATCAAAGTATATATATACTCTGATGGTATGAAAGAGGAAGAAGCATGCTCAATTATTGCTTGCTTCTGTCAGAATATATAGATACCATCAGCAGTGGTTAGGTGAATAGAACAAGGGGGCAGCCAGGTATTTAAAGTTCGGTGAATAGAACAAGGGGCAGTCAGGTAAATAATTCAAGTTGTGGGTCCAATCAGGATAAATATATGGGGTTGAGTCCAATGTGAATAAATATTTGTCTTATGGGTCCAATTTGTGTAGTTTTCCTTTCTGAAATTAGGTACATGTTTGGAATTCTGATCTCACACTTTTGCGTAGTCTTAGCAAAAAATTCATATCTCGAGATCCAAGAGTCCAAATTATGAATAGTTTGATTACACAAAAACCACTAGAAGAGAGGAAGAGGAGATGGTTAAAATGAATGACTTGTACGGGCATATGAAAAAAATTGTCATTGATTACAATTATTTATCTATATATCCATACAATTTTTTTATTTTAAATATTTGTTCCGGTAAATTTGTCATCTCATTAAATCAATATTAACAAATCAAAATCGATGACAATTTTTTTCTTCTTCATTTGATTTTCATGTATAATAGTATGGGTACATTGTTCATATACATTATGTACATATATTTTATACAAATACTTTATACTAGATATAGGAGTCTGTGGACTGTACCGTCACTAACCCAATATACATTACTTTCTATATCGCAATTTATGTGACACGAATGAAATTTTTATATATTTTTTTTAAAAATAGTTTAAGTTGTAATACTTTTTGGTGATTTATAGTACTTTTTACGTCATTTTCAAATAATATGTTACTCCTTTTCCGTTTCAATTTATGTGGCACAAATAAAATTCAGAGAGTCAACCAAATTTCTTATATAATTTTTATATATTTTGATTTGTTAATTATTGTGATTTATAGTAACTTTTACATAATTTTTAAATAATATATGTTATTTCATCTGTTCAAATTCTTGTGGCACCGATAAAATTTTGAGAGTCAACTAATTTTTTATATGTTTTTTAAAAAATATTTTAAGCTGTTAATTATTATGATTTAAGTACTTTTTACGTAATTTTTAAATATACAATAAAATATTTAAAGTTGTTATTGTGATTTATAGTATTTTTTTAACTTAATTTTCAAATATATAATATGGAAAAGGGTCTGATATACCCTTCAACTTTGTCATTTAGAGCTGATATATACCACTCATTATGAAAGTGACTCATATATACTCCTATTGTTATATAAATAGCTTACATATACCCTTTTCCTCTAATGGAAGTGAAAAAATCAATTTGAATTTAGTTTTTTTATTATTATTTTTAAAAAAATATATAATCCATGGGGTTTATTTTATCCTCCTCACACATTTTTTTTTTACTTTTTTGCTTCAACGACTAATTTAAATTTATTATTTTGATGGTCAAATTTATTTATGTTTCACTAATTCTCTTATAAAATTTATTATAGATGCCCCAATTTGTTTTTTACAAATACAAAAACTAAATTAAAATATAGTTGAAAAATAGTTTTAAATTATAATATAGCCGCAAAATAATTAGTTTTAAATTTTTCTTTACACTAAAAAATGAAAGAAAAAAATAAAATAAGAGTAAGAAACTCAAATAATGATAATCAAAGAAGTCAAAAAATAATTTATGTATGAAAAAGATTAAAATATACCTTGAAAGAAGGATCATATATACCCCTACATGAAATTTTAAAAAAATTAAAAGTAAAAAATGTAAATTTAGAACTAATTTTTTCACTTCCGTTAGATGAAGGGTATATGTGAGCTCATTTTGTAACGGTATGGGTATATTTGAGCCATTTGTATAACGGTAAGGGTATATATGAGCCACTTTCATAACGAGGGGTATGTCAACTCTAAATGGTAAAGTTTAGAGGTATATCAGACCCTTTTAGCGTATTTTTAAGTTGTTAATTATAATGATCTTTAGTATTTTTAGCGTAATTTTTTAACATACAATAAATTAAAAAGAAAAGTAAGATAAATAAATTAAAATGGAGAGTACCAAATTTTTTGAGGTGGGCCCCATAAAAAAGGTTGCAAGCGCGCAACTCAAACAGCCTTATAGATAGTATATAATATAATAGTAATGTATAAATATAATATAATAAAGTATATGAATGTATATACTGTTTTTATATTTATTTTACACAATATAGACATGTTACATATATATGCAACCATTAAGCTGAAAATGAAAAGGAGTAATTTTTTTATTTTTTTTATTTTTATATTGTTTTCGCTATCTGCATTTGAACTCGATTAGCCATTCGAAGGGAAGCACTTTTTACCTAAAAAATTTCATACTCAGAGTAGGGGCGGCTTAACACAATCGGACGCCTAAAGCGAAATCTCAACTAGAGGCCTAAAATCTAAATAAACTTCATATATATTTATTTAAAATTTATTTTTCTTACTTTTTTAAATGCAAAGTATTACTTGATATTTTTTATTAATGATTTATTTGTTTTCTTTTTTCAATTATTAGTTTTAGATAAGATTTTATCAATTCAACGCTGAATAACATCCTTTTACTCAGGCAATCATTATATGAATTGTTAACATAGTTCTATAAGTAATAAGTTGACAAATTAATTTGAAATAAAGATAAGAGTTAGGACCATAGAATTTGATTCAAATTGATAATTTGATATACCCCATATTTTACTATGCTTGTTGTAATGCTTGAAAATATAAAGAAGAAATAGAAAGAGAATTTACAATTCACTTTGTTCAAAACTTTTCGACTATTGATTCATATTTTTGATAGAGTATTACTTTAACTCATAAAAAATTTAAAGAAGAGAGTGTAAAGAAGTTAAAAAGAATAAAATAATGTGAGTATTAGTGAAGAGAGAGTAATTAAGAAAATAAAACCATCTTTTCTTGATTTCTTCTATTTGAATGGGATTAAAGAAAATAAAATAATATTTTAAAAAAAATATATACTTTTTATTATAAATAGAGAAAAGACATAAAGTGACACTTGAAGTTGTCCCGAATTTTCAAAAAGACACCTTAACTTTGCGGGCATCCTATTACCCTACAAAAATATTAAATATCGTTGTAAAGATACCATTATGACTCATTTTTTCCCTATGTTTGCATTCACGCAGATGGCTCGCATGGATGTGAATTTTTTTTCCAAAAATGAATTAAAAAGCGCCACGTGTCATTTCCTTCTCTATTATTTAATTACTTCTTCTTTAAATACTCTATCTTCCCCAATTCTTTCAAAAAGATCCCATGGTTGAAGGTTTAAACTCAAAAAAAAAATTTCTTTCTTGAATGAAATCAGCCCAAAAAGACAAGAACTTTCTAACTTCTTGTTAATTTCCGGTCATCAAGGTTTTAAATTCTTTAAAAATTGAGAAATCAAGTTATCTTTTGTGATTAGATTTTGAGAAAAAATATTCTTATAATGTCAAATACAAATCTTGAATCATATTTGTAATGACGAGAATGATTCGATGTTGTGTGTGATGCGATGCAAACATGAAGACTTACTTTCAATGCAAATTTAGTGGTCAAAGCAAAAAATTCTTATGTATTTTCTCATTTTTAAAAGCTTCTAGTATTTATTAAAATTTAGTTCTATGAGATGGGTGAGGCTGGAGCATTTTTTCACTATGAAAAAGCGCCACAAATTAAATCCTAGCAAAACCCCAATCCGCATAACTTAAAGAAGCTCAACTCTTCACAATAATGGCGGTAAAAATTGACGATTCCAAAAAGCGAAAGTTTGCTTCAACATCCGGAGGTAAATCGGCTCCCAAGAAATTGAAATCATCAATTGAAAAGGTTCTGAAGAAACCCATAAATTGAAAGCAGCGAGAGCGTCCTTTACAGGCAAAGATGTGCCAATATTTCAATTTTGGGTCTGGACTTTATTAATATTTAAATTAATTCATTAAAAGGGGGTGTGCATCACTTTCCTATTATAATTCTTGGATTGGTGAGACAATGGGTCAAAATATTTTTGTGGGGTAATAGGACACCCGCATAGTTAAAGTGTCTTTTTGAAAATTTGGGACAACTTCAGTGGTGACTTTATGTCTTTTCTCTTATAAATAATTAATTTTTTCTATGAAAAATTAACACATAATTTATTCTTGATAAAAAATTGAGGCCCCCTACAATTTGAGGCCTAAGGCCAATGCCTTATTCAACTAAGCATAGAGCTGGCACTGACTTAGAGTTCGAATTCGAGAAGGGAGCAAAATGCTTAAGCCCTCTATCAATAAATTTTTGGGAAAATTGTACAGAATAGCAAATATTTAAACCATATTAAATGTTATAGCTACTATTTAGGGAAATTCTAATTCGCAGCTATAGTTCATCCAATCTTACTATTAGCTTGATTTGTATAATTCGCCTGATTTGTATAAATCCAGAACTTGTATGATTTGGTTCCTGATTGTATAAATCTAGAATCTGTATGATTTGGTTCGTGATTGCATAAATTCAGAATTTTGTATATGCTTACCCTAGCTATTTGTATACGATTTATGAAAAATTCATAATAAATTACCTTTTTTGTATATTGGCAAGCGAAATACACAAACGGATTTCTGAAAAATTCTTTAATGTATAAATACAGAATTGTATATACTTACCCTATTTGTATATTCGCACGCGAAATATACAAACGGTCTGAAATATACAAACTGCAGCCTCCATAGCAAACGAAAACTATAGCTATTGAGCACAATTATCGAAACTATAGCTATAGAGCCTTATTATGTCTATTATGTTTGCTATTTCTAAAATTTTCTTAAAATTTTTTCATACCAAAGCTCGAATTCGAGAAGGAAAATAATTTTTTAGCCCATGAAAAAAATAAATGGAGTCCACATGTCCGGGCAATGTTAGGCGTAAAGTCTCAAGTGATCAACTATAACAAATTCGCTGATCACAATCTCTTTGATCGAAACCCTAAGCCTTTGATCCAACGGAGAAGAATGAGCGAAGAAGGTGGAAAGATGAAAAGAGAAGCTCCGGCTACGGTGGCAGCCACCGGCGAGCTATTGCCGGCAAACTATTACTACGGGACTTTTCAAGGAGTCGCCAATTTTCGAACTCCTCCTTCGCAATCTCAACCGGTCTTCGGTTTCCCTCAACCGATACCTCCTCCTGGTGTCCCCGTTGTTCCTCTGTGTTACTATACTCATGGTTATCAGACCGTTCAAGGTGCTTTTCTTTTCTTTTCATACTCACATGTTTGAGTCTTGATATGAACCAAGTACGGTATTTAAGTAGAGAAGGGTAGAAAGGTAGTCCGTTAGCCACGATATTACCAGTTTCAAAAAAGAAGATAGACTGTTATCTACCGCCTTTTGAAGCTGAAAATAAACAATTTCTCAATTATACTAAATGATAGGTTTGGAGAAAAAAGATTATAAGATGGCAATAGAGAATAGAAGAATTGTTCTTTCAACATTGACCTCTTAAACCTTTTTAGGAAAAAAATAATTCCCCCAATACTAATGCAATATTTGGTTGGCCATAATTTTGTTTTGATAGGTAAGATGAACTACTACTCCGTTTGGTTGTCCATATAAATAATAACTCTTGCATAAATTTATGTAGCATTTTGCTAGCGGTATTAAATTATACGCGCATCAAGTATGCTGGATTCTATATATAATTTTATGAGTGTAGATATACATATATATATTAGAAATTCTGAGATAAAAGTATTTAATGACAAAAAAATGCTTTTGAAGTAGGTAATCCCTTCAAAATATTCTTTGCATTATTATTCGTTGCATAACAATCACAAATTACTTTTTAGCATATAACAGTCCCAAAGGATTGGGTATATTGGGTATGTTCATAGAAAATCAAATATTTTGTAGGTTTTCTACTTTTTGGTATAGTTTTGGTATACGATCATGTTCATTTGCTTGATTTTCAATAAAATTGTTACTTTTATCAAAAAATAGTCTCTTCATTGTTATTCATTGCATAAGCAATTCTTGCCTCATAATTCCTTCATAGCTAGCATGCAAATTGAACAACCCTTTTGTTATATTAACATTCTGATTTCTATTGACCATTCAAAGTTTTAGTTTCGATTTCCGAGTCATGTTTTCTACTGCACTTGAGTTGTGTGCATCTGAAATGTATGATGACAATTTTAATGCTATATGCAAAAAGAACATAGAAAAGGAGGTCATTGCTTTTATCAGCTCACCTGGTGATCATGTTGACTGAGAATTGATGTTCATATGGCAATACCAGCATTGATGTCTGGCAATTTGATGTGATTGCTTTAGCTTGGTAGTTGGAACAGTTCCTTCTACAATTATCTATGAAATATTGATGTTAATCAGTTTGATGTGGACTTAAAGTTGAAGAGGAGCGAATAGCTCTTATTTCTCTCTTAGCTTATGTCTAATTTAGACCTCACATTTGTTTTTGTAAGAAACTAGTTAAATGTAATTTATTTATGCATTTGTGTAGAAAAAGTTATAATGCAGTAAATATGCCGAGAATTTTGATAATGCTTCTTTAACTAGGGCATCAAAATTATGGAGAGAATTATACCCAAGGAAAAATTACTTGAATAGGTACCTTTTAATAAATATTTACTGATTTTAGCGATACTTTTTATTTATTACCATTTATAGCAATACTATAATAAATCTGCAATATGTATTAAAAGTGAATTATGTATGCAATATATATGTATTATAACTGTTTTAAAATATATTATGCTTGTTTGGTAAGAAATTGACACATTGTATTATAAGTGAATTAAAATGTGTGATAAATGTATTATTCATCAATAAAACTTGTATTATATGTGTTTTATAAATTGTTCTCTGTAATATGTATTAAAACTGTATTATAAATGTATTAAAAGTGTTTAAGTGAAAAAAAAATATTATTGCTATAAATGGTAAATATTTTCTTAATATAGTATATTTATGTTAGAGTGGCTCAGATGGTTTTGTTTGGGACTTCCACAATGAAGGTCTTAAAACAAAACTCAGTAGGGGGTTGCAATTCTAGGTCAAGCTCGTCGCATGGGCTAGCCTAGTATAATAACTCTTGCATAAATTTATGCAGCATTTTGCTAGCAGTATTAAATTATACCTGCATTAAATATGCTGATTTCTATATATATATATATATATATATACTAGAGGGGCATAGCCCATGCTTAGCACGGGCCCAACATGCATGTTTTCGATTTCTTTTTGTCACTGTAACAATACAACAGTACAAACAAACTAAACATGACGCTTACCTTGGTTAAAGTAACATTAGCAAAACAATTCTTGTGCTTGTCTACATCAATCATTCTTGTAGTGGCAATTCTAATTGAATGAAACAGGGAATTTTTTTATGTAGAAAGAAGTCTAAGAGATACAATTGAGTTGCTTATTACAGCCTATCTTATCCATAGTTCGTAAAGTTCAAGTTTGTAATATTTATACCATCCATCAACCCTAACTCTTCATCTTGTTATATGCCATAAGCACAATCCAACTCATTCTTATGAGAAGAATGATTCAAGTAAAATCTGCAAAAAGAGAAGATCAAGTCAATTTACAAATGCCAGAAAAATGAACAAATGGAAAACCCAGTGAATTACCAAATATAAGCACGTAGTGTCACATGTAAGTCTTTTAAAAGAAAAAAACTATTACATTGTAATAAGATTGAAGTTGTTGATCCACAAAATAAAAAAAAAGTAACATTATCTAACAATCATTGATTTCAGATTTGATCTCAAAAAATGAGAATTATTTTAGCAGATTTAGAGCCACATCGATGCAACATGATAGTACTTCATATATCTTGAGATAGAAAATCTCCAACGCTTTCAGTTCAATATTCCACATATGACAACACAACCTGTTCATACATGAAGTAGAAATAAATATATGCTTTCCACCGACCTTTTAATTTATCTACAATTGCTTCGTCGATTCTGTAAAAATTTTCCCGTTATTCCTTTCATTGGGTAAAAACACTAAGTTTAGCTTCTGGGATAAATATTTATCATCAACATTTGATCAAGGTCAGCGAGTCTCTATATTTTCAATTTGTTATGTTGCACTTAAATTATAGCTCATTTCAACTTTTTCCTTATGCTAGCGCAAAAGTCCTGTAAAGCGTAAAGCATTGTATTACTAACCATCATGGTCAAAGAACTATTATTTGTGATCAAGCTGATTTTGCACACACAAAATTATGTAATCTGTTAAAAGCAATTATGTAATCTCTTTACCAATTCCGAAAAGTAAAATTGATGATTGTTGTGAAGTCACAAAGTGGACACTATGTATATACTCCCATTTTTCTACTCGTGGAGACAAAGTAAATTGGTTTGAGTTGCACCTATTTTCAGTACCAAAAAGAATTAGAAAGAAGAAGAGATTTACATATTCTTCAGCAAAGAAGTGGTGCCTATCTCCATAGTACCTGAAAGCCAAAAAAAGATAATCATGCTATAGATTGGCAGTGTGCTGAAGCAGAATGCATTTTAAAATAGAAATTGTTTATCTACTCTATCCGAGGAAAGCTCATATCTTCTAATACTTTTGCAATTAAGCTTGTCGTTTTTAATTCTTTTTAGGCGAAGTACTCATTGACTGAGTTTCTCTCAGTATGAATGCACTAGTCGAAACAACTACTACATATATTGCAAAAAGTGAACCGTTGTCCACTCTAGAGCTTTAAAAGATACAAACCGAGCAAGTTTTTGCAATACCTAGTCTAAGCAAAAATAGGGCATATATAAAACTACATAGAACTCACTCTTATCAGCTAAATATTATTACGACAAAGCAGAACATTGAATGATCCATTTTTTTGAATTAAGAACATTGAATCAGGTGCTTTCAAATGGACATCAAAACATGCAAATATTGCCTGATATATGAACAGTGTGATATGATATAACTGCGCTAAATTACTCGAATTTCAAAGTCACAGAGGGCGATGGCACTACAGTATATATCTGCAAAATCGTATACTAACACTATAGATAATATCTATGTTCAGAGTAGAGATCTAGAAGACACAAACCACAAACCAAGCTCACTTCTATCAGCTAAGTTTGAAGATGATATCTGACTGATATATGAACTGTCACATAGCTGCTCTAAAATAATCAAATTTCAAAATTACAAGGGGCAATGAAACCACAGTAACCCAGACGATGACATCAAGCTGTCCACAAATATAATACAGATAAAAAACCTAAAAAAAAAACTCACACTGCTCTAAAATAATCATTTCTAAAATCACAAAGAGCCATAACATTACGTACAGTATCCTAGAAGATCACTTCAAGCCATCCACAAAGACAATACAGATAAAAAACCTTCAAATAGAAACTCATTTGTGCTATAAAATAATCAAATTTCAAAATTATAGAGAGCGATGGCACTACAGTATCCTAAAAGACCACGTTAAGCTCTCCACATAGACAAACTTACTGAAGATTTTATGGTTGTTCAGTTCAACAGCTTATACTACTTGATTTCTGAGTGAAAGGTAGAAATGTAAATGTTAATTGGTTATTCAGTATCTAAACAACACCTTGACATGTACGTTTTTGACACAAAGTTCTGTAGCAAACAGCTATATCTGAAATCAATCTAATTACAAAGTAAAACATAACTCCAGTTTCAACAATAACAATCTAATCTAGCCTCCGTTTAAATTATTGGAATTAAATATACAAGCATCAACATGGTATTCTAACAATAGTAACCACAAGTCATAAGCATCTGATAACCTTCTTAAGAAGTTAGAACATTACATTTTCAATTGACACTTCCTCTAATCAAAATTTAAAATGGACACCAGACCTTATGTGATATCTGTAGAAGTAGTTAATCAACTTGGTGGAGCAGTCAGTAAATGCGCACAAATATATTATTTCAATAAGTAATAGGAGGGTGTTTTTTCATGAATATAATTAAGCGCAACATTCTTAGATATATTGCAGAAGACACTCCAAAATCAGTTTTAGAGCTTATGAGGAACCAAGGTTTAACCTTGTACCACTTAGAGTGTGTAATGTTGTAGCAAAGAGAGTTCAGGCTAGAGTGTACGCAGACCTTACCCCTACCTCAGGGAGGTAGAGAGACTGTTTCCGATAGACCCCCGACTCAAGTGCTAAAAAATAAAATTGAATCAGAAGTTTGAAACTTATACCATTGTAATATATAAAATATTTCTTTTTTAAGAACAAATTGAAAACGAAAAAGTATCACATAAAATGAAAAGGTCGATGACCGTATTGTAATTCCATGTTAAATGTGTTTAACCTTGTAGAGTTGAAAAGACGAAGTCCGTGACAAACTCTATTCGTAATTTCCATTAGCCTTTGGTAACTTGGATGAGACAACAATATCTCCTCCTATATCCAATGGACAGTGCACAAATTTAACGTACGAATTATGAGTTCAGTAGCTCCTTCTCCCTCAACAACTTCATCAAATCTTTCTCCTAATGTCAGTAGCCATTTTCCCCACTTTAGACATATCAAATATAAATGTGGTTGATCAATTGGAGCAGTTCAACCTGAAATTCTCAAACTTCATTTCCTAGATTTTAGAAGGGAAGTTATTGTTTATCAAAGTATATAAATGGGATTTCTGTTCAACTATTTTACAATAAGGACTGATCGATTTCAAAGTTTTACAACGCCCCTCCTACATATCCAGTTGCTAGACACCTAATTGGTCTGATCATTCTCTCATTCTTCAATAGGCAGAGATAGGACTGTAGCTCAGAACAGAGGCAATAACTCACGTAATATAATTCTTAGGAGAAATCTAAATGTCTGGAGAGTTAGAAAATATGACAGAATATTTCAAAGCGTTATCCGATCGCCAGTGTCTGAGCCACCTTACAATAACCTCGACAATGCACCAGCACAAGTATCTGGTAACTCTATCCACCAACCTTTAAGTAAACAAATAGAAAAAAAATACCTACAATGTTTTTTTAACTCCACTTGAATTTGACCTTCCAAATATTTTTTTTTTTACTTACCTTACTATTCTGTCACGCAATATTGCACACAACAAAACAGAACAACAAACAACGAATAGAAAGGTGTACATAGAGTTGGGGGGGGGGAGTTTGAAAATACAGTGAGTCTGAAGTTTGTGAGTTAAAAAAATAACTCAGGCTGCTCTATAATAATCAAATTACAAAAACACGAAGAGTACTGGCTATACAGTATCCTAAATGATCAAGTTAAGCTATCCACAAATACAATAAAAATCCTTAGATTGCTCTAAATAATCAAATTTCAAAATCACATAGATCAATGACACCACAGTACTCTAGAAGATCACATTAAGCTATCTACGAAGACAATTAAAAAAATTAGACTGGTCTAAAATAATCAAATTTCACTATCACAAAGAGCGTGAAACTACAGTATCCTAGATGATGATGTTAAACAATACACAAAGAGAATACAGGAAAAAAACTCTCTTGAGACTTACATCGGAGGAATTGCTGATGAGTTCACCGAGAAAGATCTCCTTGTAGCTGCAGAAAGTGTTGATAATAAGACTGAGAAGCTGATTGACCTCAGCCTGGAAAGAAAACGTCTTTGTGTCCGTCATTTTTTTCATAGATCTAAAGAGTTGTTGCTACTACGAAAAAGAATCTCATGCGAAGTGAAACATAGAGGGGCTCGAAAGCAAGAGAGGGTTTATGGACAGTTTTTAGCGACTTCATATTGAGTGCAACTTACTTAAAATGCTTTCTGAACCATCTCAACATGTCTTGTTATAGCCTCGTCAGCTAATTTTACACCCATTCACACGTAACTCTATCTTTACGAATTCCCAAAAATAAAATTTGATGAGTGTCTGTGAAGTCATTCAACTTAAATGTTCAGACTCCACAAACCTTTTCACTTTTGATGCCGCATCCGTAGCGGATTCTCCAAATATACACTACTTTTAGAGAATCCGACATGCACTCTCCAAATATACACTACTTTTAGAGAATCGACATGCACCCATTGACATTTTTGAAGAGTCCAAACAACACAGGTGAAAACTGAATGAAAAGATAAGTCTCACGAAACTCACTCCTCTAGCACATCTAAAGATTAAAAGTAATCAAGTAGTTCGTCAAAGAGTAGAGCAAGAAGCAGATCAATTTAGGAGGCAAACTGTTTGAGTCATCAATAAATTATGCCCAGGAAGCTTGAAACTAAAGTAGCTAAGAATGTAAATTCTAAACTTAAAAGGCGGATAGCATGACAGAAAACACAAAGTATCTGTAAAATTATTCAGTTTTCTCTTAATTTAATATTCTAATTGAATCAATTTCATTAATCAGTATCACATAAAAATCGTGTTTCCTTACTAATTTTTGCATGTTCTCTGTACTGGTAATTTTGCAGTAGTAAAAATCAAAAGAAAATAGGTAATGTAATTCAGGATATTACATCTTGAAAATACCAAAGGAGCTTGGGTTAAGCTGTTTTCCTATGGAAAACTCAAAAGAGAGTCTTATAAAACTGCAATCTTTAGAATTTGCAAGATTTTATGTCAAAAAAAGATTTTAAATGTTTTATACTGACAACTAAGAGAGAGCAAGAAGGTTTTGGTAACAATACTCATCAGCCATTACATTTACTTCTCATAAGAAAAGGAAAAAGGTTTAAGAGGTCGATGTAGAAAGAGCAATTCTTCTATTCTTTATCGCCATCTTATAATCTTTTTTCTTTTACTCTATCATTTACTATAATTGAGAAATTGTTTGTTTACAGCCTCAAAAGGCGGTGGATAACGACTTACTTTTTTTTTTTGAAACTGGTAATATTCTGAATAACGGACTACCTTTCTACCCTTCTGATCTACTGAAATACTGTACTTGGTTCATATCAGGACTCAAACATGTGAGTATGCCTATCTCTCATTGTACTGCTTTTGCCGTTGAACTAAAGCCCAATGAAATTTAATCTCATAACTTTTAACAAACTTTAGTTAGACCCAAATACACGTTTATATTCTAGTATCTAATTACTTTAATATGCATAGTTTTCAGACATGGAAGAGAAAATTGCTCTAAACCTCCATAAACTACTATAAGAAGTAATGATTTCTCAACATAGTTAACTTTCTATATTACCTTTTCTAATTCAAAATCTGCTATCCTTGTAAAAATTGGAATGCTAGGACCAAAGGAAGCATGTGCAACACACACACAACAAAATCAAGGGTACTTTTGGGAATTCACTTTCACTTTTCAGAGAACCTGAAGAGATAAAGAATCAATACCATATGAGCGCTCCCCATCCTCTTTTCGATAACCCAATAGTAAATTAAATAATTATATCTATACCATTTGGTATATAAAGTCTTTGCCTTAGAGTTTAGTTTCATACTTTTATTTCAGTTTGTCTCAAACTTTCAATTATTCTACATTGTGACAGTGTTTGTTTTTGAGCTAGATGCAATCTGTCAACTCATGTGCATTGTTCATTTGGTTTGTAACCTTGTTTCTTAATGATTTTTTTTGTGTCAAATATTAACGGTTAAGCCGATAACGATCAATAACTGCTAACCAATAACTGATAAGCCAATAATATCTTAACGATTTTTTAATTGTTTAGCATGTCTACAAATCAATCACCGATAAGTCAAATCGATAAATTTTAAAACCCAATCAAATCGACCAATACACAACCCTATTATACATAATGATCTATTTGGCCTTTCATTAAATAGACCACCAGATTTGATGGGACACATAACTAGTAGTTTCATTAACCTCATTGCATTTCTTAAAACATAACATGGAACTTTAATGCCTTTTACTTGACTAAAAATACTATTCAACGTTAGTGAAGTAGATTGAAAATCATGAAGTTTCAGGTTCAATTTCTTGTGGAGACAAAAAATACTAGGTGATTTTTCTTCAAATGTCCAAGTCCTGATAGATAGAATTACCCGATGTGTGCTAATGGGAGGTACCATCTACCTCGTGGAATTAGTTGAGTTTGTTCAAACGAACCCCTACACCATGGTTTGAACGCTCTTGGATTGATTTTCAAATGGCAATTTTTTCACCCCTATTGTTCCCCAAATTAAACTACATTAAATAAAAACTGCATTGGGTTGAATAATTGTATATAGGTACTCTTCATCATAAAATCAATGTTACACTTAAAAGTTAAAAGCCTCCATATTTCAACTAGGAAACTCAGTTGCAGAGTGGAGACTACTTTAAATCAATTACTCCTTCCGTTCTAATTTATGTGACACTCTTTCCTTTGTAGTCAGACCTAAAAAGAACGACACATTTCCATAATTAGTAACAATTAACTTTAAAATTCTCATTTCTCTTAATAAGATGATTTACAGCCACACATAACACAATTATCTATGATCTATTTTAGATCACAAATTTCAAAAATCGTTTTTCATTCTTAAACTTTGTATTGAGTCAAACATCTTCATATAAATCGAGATAGAGGGAATATTTTAGTTGGGTGGTGCTTATAAGGCTAAACATATTTTTGATAACCTATCTTTGTAGCTATTTCATTCTTACAAGGATATAAAATTCTGTAATTCTTCTTCTCAATTATCTGATACTCGTTAGTCAGTTCGGAAGAGAATGACATCTCTCTCTCTCTCTCTATATATATATATATTACATGAACAGGTTTAGAATCTTTTAAGTATTCTATGATGAGACAGTCTCTCTACCTCCATGAGGTAGTGGTAAGGTCTGCGTACACTCTACTCTCTTTACGTAGATCCCACTTAGTGGGATTTCGCTGGTCTCTCTTTCTGACTTGATAAGTTTCCATCTCTGCTCCCACTAGTTAGCACTTCCATTATTCTTCTGGCATAGTCCAACTAATTCCCCTTAGATTGACTAAAAAATTGCAAAGCTGGTCAATCCACTAACAATGTACAAAAAGATGGTTGTTAATCTCTTCCTGTTTTCCACATAGGTGACATCTAAAACGTCAAAACTGCCTCTTTTGCCAACAACCAAGTGAAACAAGAAACTTTAAATGAGATTTTGACCCTTTATATCATCTTCTGTGGCCCACATCATATTTTTATTTTATTTTTTTCTTTTATTCTTTAGTATAGAAATAAGAAAAATAAAAAGAAAGAAGTGTGAGTGGAAAAAGATTAAAAAGTTTTTAAAAAATAAAAATTAATTTTTTACGGCTATATTGTAATTTAGTTTTTATGTCTGTAAAAAAAATATTTAGAGCGTCTATAATAAATTTTACATGAAAATAAGTTTTAAAAAAATAAAGACCATCAAAAAGCAATAGATTTAAATTAGTCCATGAATAAAAATAGCCAAAAGAAAAAAACGTGTAAGAAAGATCAAATATACCTTTACAAGAATTTTTTTTAATTAAAAAAAAGTTAAGAAATTAATTTAAAAATTATTTTTTTCAATTCCATTAGAAGAAAAGAGTATATATGAGCCATTTATGTAAAAATAGGAATATATATGAGTCACTTTTATCACGAGGAATATATGAAGTCATTTTCCCAAACTAAAATACCAATCAAACCCAACTTGATATTTTTTTTTTGAGGAAGTTGAAAGTATATCGTGTGTGGACGGGTGGACGCATTGTCGAAAAAAGACAAACAATCAAATGCTTTACGGTATTTTTCTTTCTTTCTTTTTATGCTTTTATTGTTTTATGTAAACATATCTGTCTTAGCACCTTTAGGGTATTTCTGTAATTTTTTTATGGTTCTTTCATTTTAATTTATTTGTCTTATTTTTAAATTTTTTATATTTATAAATTTAAAAATTACGTAAAAATACTATAAATCATGATATTGACAACTTGAAATTCTGTTTGTGCTACATACATTGGGACAAATGGAGTAATATATATTATTTGAAAATTACATAAAGAAATACTATAAATCACAAAGATTAACAACTTAAAATATTTAAAAAACATATAAAAAGTTATATTGACCCTCGAATCAGTGCCACATAAATAGGGATAGATGAGTAACATATATTGAAGTTATATAAAAAGTTATATTGACCCTCGAATCAGTGCCACATCAAATAGTCCTTCAAAATGTGAAGGTAATTCTTATCATCATAATGGTATGAAAGGTCATTGGACCCGTGGCATTGTGTGACCTAATAATTTGATAAATTTGACTATTACTATTTTATGGAGTTATTTAATACTAAGAATAGAAATAAAAAATATTTAAAAAATTCTTTTGATTTCATAAATTGGAAAAGTAAATTAAAATAACTATTTTATTGGGTAGATATGATGTGGTCGGAGATTTTATTTTATTCTTTTACAAATAGATTATGAATTTTGTATTTTAGAAAACACAGCTTATTGAATTTTTGATAAATAATATATTCAGATTAAATGAATTTTTATGTTTAAAAATAGAGTCTAAACTAAAATTATTGAGCTGTGTTAAATCCGTAAGCAAAAGCTATAATTTTGGTCCTGTATAGTTCCTATATAAATCAGTAAGCAAAACCTAGCAAATTAGATTGCCAAAAAAGAAAGTAGAGTAACAGTGGAGATGGGGAACATTAAGTTTTTTCTTATAGCAATTGTGGCCAATGGTTGTTGGGAGGAAGAGAGAAGTGCTCTCTTGGAAAATTGTTGTTTTTGGAAAAGGGTAAAATGCAGCTTAGAAACAGGTCGAGTGATCAAACTCGATCTCGGAACAAGGTTTGGATCAGGGGATGGTTGGAGATTTAATGCCTCTCTCTTTCTTCCATTCAAGTCACTACAACTTCTTTTATTGTCTGACAGAAATATTATAGGGTGGACAAAAAATGAAGGTCTTCTTTTAGCCTCATCTATCTTGTATGGAGTATATATATTATATAACTAACATGTTTTTTTATCTGATTTTGTTATCCAGGGTTCAGTAAACTAAGACAGCTTCCCAACCTGAAAGAACTCGATTTGCAATATAATCCGATCCATCCTAAAGTTTTAGTATCATCTTTATGTTGGATTTCATCTCTTGAGGTTCTAAAACTTGGTGTACATGTTGATACCTCTTCCAGCATACCGACGACATATAATGCCAGTATATTCTCCTACATATGCATATACTCTATAGTCCATAAGGCCATTTTTGGGCAATATATTCATTTAGTAGTTGTAATTTTTGGATGAAGGTATGAGTAAGAAATGTGGAGGGCTAAGCAATTTAAGAGAGCTCTGGTTTGAAGGTTATGAAATCAATGACATCAATATTCTTTTTGCATTGGGTAACATCCCTTTTACACAACAATATATGTACAAAGTAGCTCAGAAATTTACAAAATAATACTAAGGCTAAGTATAGTCATTTGCGTATTATTTTTTTCCCTATAAATCAAATGCAGGTCTTGGTGGAAATAGTGGACTGAGGAATTTAGAGAAACTCATTTTGAATTATAATAACTTCAATTCCACCATCTTTTCATCACTCAAGATTTTTCCGTCTCTCAAGCATCTAAATCTCGCTGCGAATGAAATAAATGGAAATATCGAAATGAATGGTTTGTTATGCCTCTTTTCATTCAAGTCTTCCCCGCTAATCATATTTTGCTCCACTAAGATAGCAATTTTATTTCTTTGCATATCAAATTAAAGTTTGATTTATTGATGTGCTTACCTGTGTAGATATAATTGCTTTGAGCAAATTGAAATATCTGGATCTCAGGAATAACAATATAGAGAGCTTTGTGACTACCAAAGGTAAACGAATCAATTTCTATTAGAATTTAGAAAAAAAACTAATCAGATATAATTGAGGATTACACATATTTACAAACTTATGTAATAGGATCGATCTATTCATTCTTATGTAAAAACATATAATTTATCTAACAGGTATCAAAAGAATGAGTTCTCTTCGGAATTTACTATTGGGACCTTCTAAACCCAACTCGAGCAGAGTCATACAATCCCTAAAACCATTCTCATCTCTTAAGTCACTTTCTTATGAAGGTAGTGATCTCACTACTCCGACCACAGTTTACAGTAAGCTCAACATCAATATTTGTCTGCTTTTTCTTTTGAAATATGAAAAAATTGTTGTTTCTTATTTTTGACTCTATCATATAAGCATTAAGAAATCTGAGCACGGTGGAGTACCTATACTTGAAGAGATCTTCTTTAAATGACAACTTTCTCTCAAACATTGGAGAAATGACTTCTCTTAAAGTGTTGAGTATGCCTGCTGGTGGAAATAATGGCACCCTCCCTAATCAAGGTACCATAGTTTTCTCCGTTTTCCTAATGCCTGCATTTTCACCTCACCTCCCAATAACTCCCATATTATTTGTCTAAATTATATACTATTTTTTGTTTAAGCATCGAATACAAGAACATAAATAACAAAACCCCCCTGTTTGGCTTATGTATTTTTTGTAATGTAACAAAACCCCCCTATTTGGCTATATATATATAGGTTGGTGTGAACTCAAACACATTGAAGAGTTGGATTTTTTACACAATAATTTTGAGGGAACACTGCCTTCATGTTTTGGAAACTTGACATCACTTCGATGGTTGACTTTGGCTGGGAATTATTTCAGCGGAAATATGGCGTCACATTCTATTTGGCGGAGACTCACATCACTTGAGTACCTTGATATTGGGGATAACCAATTTGATGTTCCTCTGTCATTCAGGCAATTTTCCAACAATACGAAATTGATCTACTTGGATGTTAGTTATAATACAATAATAACTGATACCGAATTCCAAAATTGGATCCCAAATTTCCAGTTGGAGTTTTTTGCTATGGAGGGATGTATAACCCTTCAAAAATTGCCTTCTTTCCTTCACTACCAATATGACTTGAGGATTCTTTCTATCGAAGGAAATCAATTGCCAGGAAACTTTCCAACATGGTTGTTAGAAAATAACACCAGATTTGCAGGGATTTATAGTAGAGATAATGCTTTCAACGGACCATTCAAGTTGCCATCGAGTCGTCACCTCCATCTAAAGACGATTGATGTTTCTAATAACAAACTAAATGGGCATATTCCAGCAAATATGAGTTTAGCCTTCCCAAAGCTTGTTAGATTGAACATGTCACAAAATAATCTTGAAGGTCCTATACCTTCCAAGATTAGTGGCATTCATTTAGAAACTATAGACCTATCTAACAATTTCTTATTTGGAGTTCCTAGTGATGTGGCAATTGGTTCTCCACAATTGTTCTACCTTCGGTTGTCAAACAATAAGTTGAAAGGACAAATATTTTCGGAGGAGTTCAGGCCAAATATATTATCCTTTTTGTATTTGAATGGCAATAACTTTGAAGGACCACTGCCTAGGAACATTTTTCTCAGATCCCTTATTGTACTTGACGCTAGCAGGAATAGTTTCACTGGGGAGATCCCGAGATGTATTAGGGATAATACACGATTGTTACAGCTTGATTTGTCCAAAAATCATCTCGAAGGTTCGATTCCAGTTGAGATTTGCAATTTGAAGAATATATATGTCTTAGCTATATCCGAAAACAGGCTTTCAGGCTTTATTCCTTCTTGTGTGAGTTCTTTACCTCTCAAACACATCCATCTAGAGAAAAATAAATTGGGTGGTGAATTGGGACATGTACTTTTCAACTTCTCTTCTCTGATGACTTTGGATCTTCGCTACAACAATTTTACAGGAAATATCCCACACACCATAGGCTCTCTTAATACTCTCAACTACCTTCTCCTTAGTAATAACCAATTGGAAGGAGAGATTCCAACTCAGATTTGTATGTTGAACAAGTTATCTATTGTGGATTTATCTTTAAATAAGCTTTATGGTCCTCTCCTTCCTTGTTTGGGTTTTTTAGCTCAAGCTGAAAAGGATGCAAAGATAAGAACTACCACTTATCCTACGATTTCTGGGGGTTCAATGTTAAATTTTATGGCCTGGATACGTTCGGAAAGGAACTACCACGATAGGCATGGACTTTTAACTCACTCATTTTTGATGGATGTGGAAACTCATGTCCAGTTTTCAACGAAAAGAAACTCATACACTTATAAGGGAAGCATTCTAAAATATATGTCGGGTATTGATCTCTCAAGTAACAGATTAACTGGTGAAATTCCCATTGAGCTAGGGAACATGAGCACTATACATACATTGAATCTATCGCACAACCATCTCATCGGAAGAATACCAAATACCTTCTCCAATCTACAGAAAATCGAGAGCTTAGACCTTTCCTGCAACAGATTGAACGGGAGCATTCCTGTTGGTCTACTTGGGCTAAAATTTTTGGCAGTATTCAGTGTTGCATACAATAATTTATCCGGTGCAGTGCCAGATTTTAAAGCTCAATTCGGAACTTTCAACAAAAGCAGCTACGAGGGGAATCCTTTTCTTTGCGGTTATCCATTAGACAACAAGTGTGGCATGAGTCCTAAATTGTCAAATACCTCCAAGATTAATGGAGGTGAGGAATCATCAGATATTGAGTGTTTTTACATTGGCTTTGTTGTGTCTTATGGAGCGATCTTGTTGGGATTAGCTGCAGCACTCTGCTTCAATCGTTGTTGGAGAAAAGCATGGTTTAGGATGATAGAGGCATTGATGTTTTATTGTTACTATTTTGTGTTGGACAACATTGTTACACCCATCAAGAGTAGATGGTACAGGAATGTTGGTTAGGTCGTTCCAAGCTGCAATGCTGCTCTAGGGGCCTCGATTAAACTGGTGCTCTATCCTGCAATTTTTGGATGATAAGTGCAATTTAGCATACATAATTATGTTGTTGTAAACACTGACACTTTGTTTGGAGGGTTGTTATATACTGTTTCATTATGTATTGTATTGTATTGCATTGTGATGTCCAAAATGACTAGCAGCTTGAATATTTTATAGAAACTAGACTTTGAAGTCTACGACATATCCAAAAATCAGGGCAAAACTCCTTCTGAATTGATGAAGTAATTTATGAATTTGGCCTCTAGATCGGTCGGTTCTTCTCACAGATTTATGTTGTCTTACCAAAACATCTCTATCTTGATGTAGGAGAATACGAATAGCAAGCTGCTTGATTCTAGTGAAATTAGATTGAAAAGACTGCAACATACCAAAAACTCATTGTAAAACTCCTCCTGGACGGGCCGCAATCAATTTCTGAAAGGTAAAAGAACACTTGTACCCCAAAAAGGAAAACTATTTATAAGCGGCTATCCCTTTACTTTTATACCCTTTTTTTTAATTACTAATTCGTGTTTACTACTTGATACCATCAAAGTATATATATACTTTGATGGTATGAAAGAGGAAGAAGCATGCTCAATTATTGCTTGCTTCTGTCAGAATATATAGATACCATCAGCAGTGGTTAGGTGAATAGAACAAGGGGGCAGCCAGGTATTTAAAGTTCGGTGAATAGAACAAGGGGCAGTCAGGTAAATAATTCAAGTTGTGGGTCCAATCAGGATAAATATATGGGGTTGAGTCCAATGTGAATAAATATTTGTCTTATGGGTCCAATTTGTGTAGTTTTCCTTTCTGAGGTACATGCTTGGAATTCTGATCTCACACTTTTGCGTAGTCTTAGCGAAAAATTCATATCTCGAGATCCAAGAGTCCAAATTATGAATAGTTTGATTACACAAAAACCACTAGAAGAGAGGAAGAGGAGATGGTTAAAATGAATGACTTGTACGGGCATATGAAAAAAATAGTCATTGATTACAATTATTTATCTATATATCCATACAATTTTTTTATTTTAAATATTTGTTCCGGTAAATTTGTCATCTCATTAAATCAATATTAAAAAATCAAAATCGATGACAAATTTTTTTCTTCTTCATTTGATTTTCATGTATAGTATGGGTACATTGTTCATATACATTATGTACATATATTTTATACAAATACTTTATACTAGATATAGGAGTCTGTGGACTGTGCCGTCACTAACCCAATATACTTTACTTTCTATATCGCAATTTATGTGACACGAATGAAATTTAGAGAGTCAATGAAATTTGTATATTTTTAAAAAAAAAATAGTTTAAGTTGTAATATTTTTTGGTGATTTATAGTACTTTTTACGTCATTTTCAAATAATATGTTACTCCTTTTCCGTTTCAATTTATGTGGCACAAATAAAATTCAAAGAGTCAACCAAATTTCTTATATGATTTTTATATATTTTGATTTGTTAATTATTGTGATTTATAGTAACTTTTACATAATTTTTAAATAATATATATTATTTCATCTGTTCAAATTCTTGTGGCACCGATAAAATTTTGAGAGTCAACTAATTTTTTATATGTTTTTAAAAAAATATTTTAAGCTGTTAATTATTATGATTTAAGTACTTTTTACGTAATTTTTAAATATACAATAAAATATTTAAAGTTGTTATTGTGATTTATAGTATTTTTTTAACTTAATTTTCAAATATATAATACGGAAAAGGGTCTGATATACCCTTCAACTTTGTCATTTAGAGCTGATATACCGCTCGTTATGAAAATGACTCATATATACTCCTATTCTTATATAAATAGCTTACATATACCCTTTTCCTCTAACGGAAGTGAAAAAATCAATTTGAATTTAGTTTTTTGATTATTATTTAAAAAAATATATATAATCCATGGGGTTTATTTTATCCTCCTCACACATTTTTTTTTTACTTTTTTGCTTCAACGACTAATTTAAATTTATTATTTTGATGGTCAAATTTATTTATGTTTCACTAATTCTCTTATAAAATTTATTATAGATGCCTCAATTTTTTTTTACAAATACAAAAACTAAATTAAAATATACCCAAAAAATAGTTTTAAATTATAATATAGCCACAAAATAATTAGTTTAAAATTTTTCTTTACACTAAAAAATGAAAGAAAAAAATAAAATAAGAGTAAGAAACTCAAATAATGATAATCAAAGAAGTCAAAAAACAATTTATGTATGAAAAAGATTAAAATATACCTTGAAAGAAGGATCATATATACCCCTACATGAAATTTTTTAAAAATTAAAAGTAAAAAATGTAAATTTAGAACTAATTTTTTCACTTCCGTTAGATGAAGGGTATATATGAGCTCATTTTGTAACGGTAGGGGTATATTTGAGCCATTTGTATAACGGTAAGGGTATATATGAGCCACTTTCATAACGAGGGATATATCAACTCTAAATGGCAAAGTTTAGAGGTATATCAGACCCTTTTAGCGTATTTTTAAGTTGTTAATTATAATGATCTTTAATATTTTTAGCGTAATTTTTTAACATACAATAAATTAAAAAGAAAAGTAAGATAAATAAATTAAAATGGAGAGTACCAAATTTTTTGAGGTGGGCCCCATAAAAAAGGTTGCAAGCGCGCAACTCAAACAGCCTTATAGATAGTATATAATATAATAGTAATGTATAAATATAATATAATAAAGTATATGAATGTATATACTGTTTTTATATTTATTTTACACAATATAGACATGTTACATATATATGCAACCATTAAGCTGAAAATGAAAAGGAGTAATTTTTTATTTTTTTTATTTTTATATTGTTTTCGCTATCTGCATTAGAATTCGAAGGGAAACACTTTTTACCTAAAAAATTTCATACTCAGAGTAGGGGCGGCTTAACACAATCGGACGCCCAAAGCGAAATCTCAACTAGAGGCCTAAAATCTAAATAAACTTCATATATATTTATTTAAAATTTATTTTTCTTACTTTTTTAAATGCAAAGTATTACTTGATATTTTTTATTAATGATTTATTTGATTTCTTTTTTCAATTATTAGTTTTAGATAAGATTTTATCAATTCAACGCTGAATAACATCCTTTTACTCAGGCAATCATTATATGAATTGTTAACATAGTTCTATAAGTAATAAGTTGACAAATTAATTTGAAATAAAGATAAGAGTTAGGACCATAGAATTTGATTCAAATTGATAATTTGGTATACCCCATATTTTACTATGCTTGTTGTAATGCTTGAAAATATAAAGAAGAAATAGAAAGAGAATTTACAATTCACTTTGTTCAAAACTTTTCGACTATTGATTCATATTTTTGATGGAGTATTACTTTAACTCATAAAAAATTTAACGAAGAGAGTGTAAAGAAGTTAAAAAGAATAAAATAATGTGAGTATTAGTGAAGAGAGAGTAATTAAGAAAATAAAACCATCTTTTCTTGATTTCTTCTATTTGAATGGGATTAAAGAAAATAAAATAATATTTTTAAAAAAATATATACTTTTTATTATAAATAGAGAAAAGACATAAAGTGACACTTGAAGTTGTCCCGAATTTTCAAAAAGACACCTTAACTTTGCGGGCGCCCTATTACCCTACAAAAGTATTAAATATCGTTGTAAAGATACCATTTTGACTCATTTTTTCCCTATGTTTGCATTCACGCAGATGGCTCGCATGAATGTGAATTTTTTTTCCAAAAACGAATTAAAAAGCGCCACGTGTCATTTCCTTCTCTATTATTTAATTCCTTCTTCTTTAAATACTCCATCTTTCCCAATTCTTTCAAAAAGATCCCATGGTTGAAGGTTTAAACTCAAAAAAAAAATCTTCTTTCTTGAATGAAATCAGCCCAAAAAGACAAGAACTTTCTAACTTCTTGTTAATTTCCAGTCATCAAGGTTTAAATTCTTTAAAAATTGAGAAATCAAGTTATCTTTTGTGATTAGATTTTGAGGAAAAACATTCTTATAATGTCAAATACAAATCTTGAATCATATTTGTAATGACGAGAATGATTCGATGTTGTGTGTGATGCGATGTAAACATGAAGACTTACTTTCAATGCAAATTTAGTGATCAAAGCAAAAAATTCTTATGTCTTTTCTCATTTTTAAAAGCTTTTAGTATTTATTAAAATTTAATTCCATGAGATGGGTGAGTCTGGAGCATTTTTTCATTATGAAAAAGTGCCACAAATTAAATCCTAGCAAAATCCCAATCCGCAGAACTTAAAGAAGCTCAACTCTTAACAATAATGGCGGTAAAAATTGACGATTCCAAAAAGCGAAAGTTTGCTTCAACATCCGGAGGTAAATCAGCTCCCAAGAAATTGAAATCATCAATTGAAAAGGTTCTGAAAAAACCCATAAATTGAAAGCAGCGAGAGCGTCCTTTACAGGCAACGATGTGCCAATATTTCAATTTTGGGTTTGGACTTTATTAATATTTAAATTAATTCATTAAAAGGGGGTGTGCATCACTCTCCTATTATAACTCTTGGATTGGTGAGAAAATGGGTCAAAATGGTCTCTTTACAATGATATTTAATATTTTTGTGGGGTAATAGGACACCCGCATAGTTAAGGTGTCTTTTTGAAAATTTGGGACAACTTCAGTGGTGACTTTATGTCTTTTCTCTTATAAATAATTAATTTTTTCAATGAAAAATTAACACATAATTTATTCTTGATAAAAAATTGAGGCCCCCTACAATTTGAGGCCTAAGGCCAATGCCTTATTCAACTAAGCATAGAGTTGGCCCTGACTCAGAGTTCGAATTCGAGAAGGGAGCAAAATGTTTAAGTCCTCTATCAAAAAAAATTTGGGGAAATTGTACAGAATAGCAAACATTTAAACCATATTAAATGTTATGGCTACTATCTAGGGAAATTCTAATTCGCAGCTATAGTTTCGTCCAATCTTACTATTAGCTTGATTTGTATAATTCGCCTGATTTGTATAAATCCAGAACTTGTATGATTTGGTTCCTGATTGTATAAATTCAAAATTTGTATGATCTGGATCGTGATTGCATAAATTCAGAATTTTGTATATGCTTACCCTAGCTATTTGTATACGATTTATGAAAAATTCATAATAAATTACCTTTTTTGTATATTGGCAAGCGAAATACACAAACGGAGTTCTGAAAAATTCTTAAATGTATAAATACATAATTGTATATACTTACCCTATTTGTATATTCGCACGCGAAATATACAAATGGGCTGAAATATACAAACTGCAACCTCCATAGCAAACGAAACTATAGCTATTGATCACAATTATTGAAACTATAGCTATAGAGCCTTATTATGTCTATTATGTTTGCTATTTCTAAAATTTTCTTAAAAATTTTTCATACCAAAGCTCGAATCCGAGAAGGAAAATAATTTTTTAGCCCAAGAAAAAAATAAATGGAGTCCACGTGTCCGGGCAATGCTAGGCGTAAAGTCTCAAGTGATTAACTATAACAAATTCGCTAATCACAATCTCTTTGATCGAAACCCTAAACCTTTGATAGAACGGAGAAGAATGAGCGAAGAAGGTGGAAAGATGAAAAGAGAAGCTCCGGCTACGGTGGCAGCCACCGGCGAGCTATTGCCGGCAAACTATTACTACGGGACATTTCAAGGAGTCGCCAATTTTCAAACTCCTCCTTCGCAATCTCAACCGGTCTTCAGTTTCCCTCAACCTATACCTCCTCCTGGTGTCCTCGTTGTTCCTTTGTGTTACTATCCTCATGGTTATCAAACCGTTCAAGGTGCTTTTCTTTTCTTTTCATACTCACATGTTTGAGTCTTGATATGAACCAAGTACGGTATTTAAGTAGAGAAGGGTAGAAAGGTAGTCCGTTATCCACGATATTACCAGTTTCAAAAAAGAAGATAGACTGTTATCTACCGCCTTTTGAAGCTGAAAATAAACAAGTTCTCAATTATACTAAATGATAGGTTTGGAGAAAAAAGATTATAAGATGGCGATAGAGAATAGAAGAATTGTTCTTTCAACATTGACCTCTTAAACCATTTTAGGAAAAAAATAATTCCCGCAATACTAATGCAATATTTGGTTGGCCATACTTTTGTTTTGATAGGTAAGATGAACTACTACTCCGTTTGGTTGTCCATATAAATAATAACTCTTGCATAAATTTATGCAGCATTTTGCTAGCGGTATTAAATTATACGTGCATCAAGATGCTGGATTCTATATATAATTTTATGAGTGTAGATATACATATATATATTAGAAATTCTGAGATAAAAGTATCTAATGACAAAAAATGCTTTAGAAGTAGGTAATCCCTTCAAAATATTCTTTGCATTATTATTTGTTGCATAACAATCACAAATTACTTTTTAGCATATAACAGTCCCAAAGGATTGGGTATATTGGGTATGTTCATAGAAAATCAAATCTTTTGTAGGTTTTCTACTTTTTGGTATACTTTTGGTATACGATCATGTTCATTTGCTTGAATTTCAATAAAATTGTTACTTTTATCAAAAAATAGTCTCTTCATTGCATAAACAATTCTTGCCTCATAATTCCTTCATAGCTAACATGCAAATTGAACAACCCTTTTGTTATATTAACATTCTGATTTCTATTGACCATTCAAAGTTTTAATTTCGATTTCCAAGTCATGTTTTCTACTGCACTTGTGTTGTGTGCGTCTGAAATGTATGATGACAATTTTAATGCTATATGCAAAAGAACATAGAAAAGGAGGTCATTACTTTTATCAGCTCACCTGGTGATCATGTTGACTGAGAATTGATGTTCATATGGCAATACCAGCATTGATGTCTGGCAATTTGATGTGATTGCTCTAGCTTGGTTGTTGGAACAGTTCCTTCTAAAATTATCTATGAAATATTGATGCTAATCAGTTTGATGTGGACTTAAAGTTGAAGAGGAGCGAATATCTCTTATTTCTCTCTTAGCTTATGTCTAATTTAGACATCACATTTGTTTCTGTAAGAAACTAGTTAAATGTAATTTATTTATGCATTTGTGTAGAAAAAGTCATAATGCAGTAAATATGGCGAGAATTTTGATAATGCTGCTTTAACTAGGGCATCAAAATTATGGAGAGAATTATACCCAAGGAAAAATTACTTGAATAGGTACCTTTTAATAAATATTTACTGATTTTAGCGATACTTTTTATTTATTACCATTTATAGCAATACTATAATAAATCTGCAATATGTATTAAAAGTGAATTATGTATGCAATATATATGTATTATAATTGTTTTAAAATATATTATGCTTGTTTGGTAAGAAATTGACACATTGTATTATAAGTGAATTAAAATGTGTGATAAATGTATTATTCATCAATAAAACTTGTATTATACTTGTTTTATAAATTGTTCTCTGTAATATGTATTAAAACAGTATTATAAATGTATTAAAAGTGTTTAAGTGAAAAAAAATATTATTGCTATAAATGGTAAATATTTTCTTAATATAGTATATTTATGTTAGGGTGGCTCAGATGGTTTTGTTTGGGACTTCCACAATGGAGGTCTTAAAATCAAAACTCGGTAGGGGGTTGCAATTCTAGGTCAAGGTCGTCGCATGGGCTAGCCTAGTATAATAACTCTTGCATAAATTTATGCAGCATTTTGCTAGCAGTATTAAATTATACCTGCATTAAATATGCTGATTTCTATATATATATATATATATATATATATATATACACTAGAGGGGCATAGCCCGTGCTAACACGGGCCCAACATGCATGTTTTCGATTTCTTTTTGTCACTGTAACAATACAACAGTACAAACAAACTAAACATGACGCTTACCTTGGTTAAAGTAACATTAGCAAAACAATTCTTGTGCTTGTCTACATCAATCATTCTTGTAGTGGCAATTCTAATTGAATGAAACAGAGAATTTTTTAATGTAGAAAGAAGTCTAAGAGATATACAGTGAATTACCAAATATAAGCACGTAGTGTCACATGTAAGTCTTTTAAAAGAAAAAAACTATTACATTGTAATAAGATTGAAGTTGTTGATCCACAAAATAAAAAAAAAGTAACATTATCTAACAATCATTGATTTCAGATTTGATCTCAAAAAATGAGAATTATTTTAGCAGATTTAGAGCCACATCGATGCAACATGATAGTACTTCATATATCTTGAGATAGAAAATCTCCAACGCTTTCAGTTCAATATTCCACATATGACAACACAACCTGTTCATACATGAAGCAGAAATAAATATATGCTTTCCACCGACCTTTTAATTAATCTACAATTGCTTCGTCGATTCTGTAAAATTTTCCCCGTTATTCCTTTCATTGGGTAAAAACACTAAGTTTAGCTTCTGGGATAAATATTTATCATCAACATTTGATCAAGGTCAGCGAGTCTCTATATTTTCAATTTGTTATGTTACACTTAAATTATAGCTCGTTTCAACTTTTTCCTTATGCTAGCGCAAAAGTCCTGTAAAGCGTAAAGCATTGTATTACTAACCATCATGGTCAAAGAACTATTATTTGTGATCAAGCTGATTTTGCACACACAAAATTATGTAAGGATATATGAAAGACGTGAAAAATCTGTTAAAAGCAAATGTGCTAAATTATTAACTCCAAATGCACGCTACAATAACATAATTATACATTCAGAACCTATTCAGAGTAGCACAAAAGATAACCACATTGAGAGCAACTTACTTGAAATGCTTTACGAACCATTCCAACAGGTCTTGGTTAGCCTCGCCAGCTAATTTTACACCCATTAACATGTACCTCTCTCTTTACCAATTCCGAAAAGTAAAATTGATGATTGTTGTGAAGTCACAAAGTGGACACTATGTATATACTCCCATTTTTCTACTCGTGGAGACAAAGTAAATTGGTTTGAGTTGCACCTATTTTCAGTACCAAAAAGAATTAGAAAGAAGAAGAGATTTCAAGGACATAAACAGATAACCCATTGAGAATTACATATTCTTCAGCAAAGAAGTGGTGCCTATCTCCATAGTACCTGAAAGCCAAAAAAAGATAATCATGCTATAGATTGGCAGTGTGCTGAAGCAGAATGCATTTTTAAATAGAAATTGTTTATCTACTCTATCCGAGGAAAGCTCATATCTTCTAATACTTTTGCAATTAAGCTTGTCGTTTTTAATTCTTTTTAGGCGAAGTACTCATTGACTGAGTTTCTCTCAGTATGAATGCACTAATCGAAACAACTACTACATATATTGCAAAAAGTGAACCGTTGTCCACTCTAGAGCTTTAAAAGATACAAACCGAGCAAGTTTTTGCAATACCTAGTCTAAGCAAAAATAGGGCATATATAAAACTACATAGAACTCACTCTTATCAGCTAAATATTATGACGACAAAGCAGAACATTGAATGATCCATTTTTTTGAATTAAGAACATTGAATCAGGTGCTTTCAAATGGACATCAAAACATGCAAAGATTGCCTGATATATGAACAGTGTGATATGATATAACTGCGCTAAATTACTCAAATTTCAAAGTCACAGAGGGCGATGGCACTACAGTATATATCAGCAAAATCGTATACTAACACTATAGATAATATCTATGTTCAGAGTAGAGATCTAGAAGACACAAACCACAAACCAAGCTCACTTCTATCAGCTAAGTTTGAAGATCATATCTGACTGATATATGAACTGTCACATAGCTGCTCTAAAATAATCAAATTTCAAAATTACAAGGGGCAATGAAACCACAGTAACCCAGACGATGACATCAAGCTGTCCACAAATATAATACAGATAAAAAACCTAAAAAAATAAATCACACTGCTCTAAAATAATCATTTCTAAAATCACAAAGAGCCATAACATTACGTACAGTATCCTAGAAGATCACTTCAAGCCATCCACAAAGACAATACAGATAAAAAACCTTCAAATAGAAACTCATTTGCGCTATAAAATAATCAAATTTCAAAATTATAGAGAGCGATGGCACTACAGTATCCTAAAAGACCACGTTAAGCTCTCCACATAGACAAACTTACCGAAAATTTTATGGTTGTTCAGTTCAACAGCTTATACTACTTGATTTCTGAGTGAAAGGTAGAAATGTAAATGTTAATTGGTTATTCAGTATCTAAACAACACCTTGACATGTACGTTTTTGACACAAAGTTCTGTAGCAAACAGCTATATCTGAAATCAATCTAATTACAAAGTAAAACATAACTGCAGTTTCAACAATAACAATCTAATCTAGCCTCCGTTTAAATTATTGGAATTAAATATACAAGCATCAACATGGTATTCTAACAATAGTAACCACAAGTCATAAGCATCTGATAACCTTCTTAAGAAGTCAGAACATTACATTTTCAATTGACACTTCCTCTAATCAAAATTTAAAATGGACACCAGACCTTATATGATATTTGTAGAAGTAGTTAATCAACTTGGTGGAGCAGTCAGTAAATGTGCACAAATATATTATTTCAATAAGTAATAGGAGGGTGTTTTTTCATGAATATAATTAAGCGCAACATTCTTAGATATATTGTAGAAGACACTCCAAAATCAGTTTTAAAGCTTATGAGGAACCAAGGTTTAACCTTGTACCACTTAGAGTGTGTAATATTGTAGCAAAGAGAGTTCGGGCTAGAGTGTACGCAGACCTTACCCCTACCTCAGGGAGGTAGAGAGACTGTTTCCGATAGACCCCCGACTCAAGTGCTAAAAAATAAAATTGAATCAGAAGTTTAAAACTTATACCATTGTAATATATAAAATATTTCTTTTTTAAGAACAAATTGAAAACGAAAAAGTATCACATAAAATGAAAAGGTCGATGACCGTATTGTAATTCCATGTTAAATGTGTTTAACCTTGTAGAGTTGAAAAGACGAAGTCGGTGACAAACTCTATTGGTAATTTCCATTAGCCTTTGGTAACTTGGATGAGACAACAATATCTCCTCCTATATCCAATGGCCAGTGCACAAATTTAACGTATGAATTATGAGTTCAGCAACGTATGAATTATGAGTTCAGCAGCTCCTTCTCTCTCAACAACTTCATCAAATCTTTCTCCTAATTTCAACAGCCATTTTCCCCACTTTAGACATATCAAATATAAATGTGGTTGATCAATTGGAGCAGTTCAACCTGAAATTCTCAAACTTCATTTCCTAGATTTTAGAAGGGAAGTTATTGTTTATCAAAGTATATAAATGGGATTTCTGTTCAACTATTTTACAATAAGGACTGATCGATTTCAAAGTTTTACAACGCCCCTCCTACATATCCAGTTGCTAGACACCTAATTGGTCTGATCATTCTCTCATTCTTCAATAGGCAGAGATAGGACTGTAGCTCAGAACAGAGGCAATAACTCACGTAATATAATTCTTAGGAGAAATCTGAATGTCTGGGGAGTTAGAAAATATGACAGAATATTTCAAAGCGTTATCCGATCGCCAGTGTCTGAGCCACCTTACACTAACCTCGACAATGCACCAGCACAAGTATCTGGTAACTCTATCTTACTATTCTGTCACGCAATATTGCACACACAACAAAACAGAACAACATACAGTGAGTTAAATACAGTGAGTCTGAAGTTTGTGAGTTAAAAAAATAACTCAGGCTGCTCTATAATAATCAAATTACAAAAACACGAAGAGTACTGGCTATACAGTATCCTAAACGATCAAGTTAAGCTATCCACAAATACAATAAAAATCCTTAGATTGCTCTAAATAATCAAATTTCAAAATCACATAGATCAATGACACCACAGTACTCTAGAAGATCACATTAAGCTATCTACGAAGACAATTAAAAAAATTAGACTGGTCTAAAATAATCAAATTTCAATATCACAAAGAGCGTGAAACTACAGTATCCTAGATGATGATGTTAAACAATACACAAAGAGAATACAGGAAAAAAACTCTCTTGAGACTTACATCGGAGGAATTGCTGATGAGTTCACCGAGAAAGATCTCCTTGTAGCTGTAGAAAGTGTTGATAATAAGACTGAGAAGCTGGATTGACCTCAGCCTGGAAAGAAAACGTCTTTGTGTCCGTCATTTTTTTCATAGATCTAAAGAGTTGTTGCTACTGCGAAAAAGAATCTCATGCGAAGTGAAACATAGAGGGGCTCGAAAGCAAGAGAGGGTTTATGGACAGTTTTTAGCGACTTCATATTGAGTGCAACTTACTTAAAATGCTTTCTGAACCATCTCAACATGTCTTGTTATAGCCTCGTCAGCTAATTTTACACCCATTCACACGTAACTCTATCTTTACGAATTCCCAAAAATAAAATTTGATGAGTGTCTGTGAAGTTACGAAGTGGAGACTATGTAATACTCCAATTTTCCTACTCCCAGAGATAGAAAAAATCGGTTCAAATTGCACCTATTTTCAATACAAAAGAAAATTAGAAAGAAGAAAAGATTTCAAGGAAACAAGCAGATAATCCGTTGAGAAATATGAATTAGTATCCTACAAAACTTGATACTCTAAGCAAAGGAGTGTTTCCTATAAGGAGTGCAGAAGCAAAAGGCATATTAAAATTGAATTTGTTTATCTAACCCGGTTCATCCTTGAAGTCTAGAGATAAAAACAGCATAGATATCAATAATTGTGATACTAAAAGTCAGCTAACAAAAATATACAGACGTATTATTGACAACTAAAAGGACCTGGGTTGTCAATCATAGGAGCCTTCCACTTCCCCTTGTAGTTGGGTTCTTAATTTTCTGAAAAAGACGAAAGACAAAGCATTAGACACCATAATCAGGGATAAGTCATTCAACTTAAATGTTCAGACTCCACAAACCTTTTCACTTTTGATGCCGCATCCGTAGCGGATTCTCCAAATATACACTACTTTTAGAGCCCAATGAAATTTAATCTCATAACTTTTAACAAACTTTAGTTAGACCCAAATACACGTGTATATTCTAGTATCTAATTACTTTAATATGCATAGTTTTCAGACATGGAAGAGAAAATTGCTCTAAACCTCCATAAACTACTATAAGAAGTAATGATTTCTCAACGTAGTTAACTTTCTATATTACCTTTTCTAATTCAAAATCTGCTATCCTTGTAAAAATTGGAATGCTAGGACCAAAGGAAGCATGTGCAACACACACACACAACAAAATCAAGGGTACTTTTGGGAATTCACTTTCACTTTTCAGAGAACCTGAAGAGATAAAGAATCAATACCATATGAGCGCTCCCCATCCTCTTTTCGATAACCCAATAGTAAATTAAATAATTATATCTATACCATTTGGTATATAAAGTCTTTGCCTTAGAGTTTAGTTTCATACTTTTATTTCAGTTTGTCTCAAACTTTCAATTATTCTACATTGTGACAGTGTTTGTTTTTGAGCTAAGATGCAATATGTCAACTCATGTGCATTGTTCATTTGGTTTGTAACCTTGTTTCTTAATGATTTTTTTTGTGTCAAATATTAATGATTAAGCCGATAACGATCAATAACTGCTAACCAATAACTGATAAGCCAATAATATCTTAACGATTTTATAATTGTTTAGCATGTCTACAAATCAATCACCGATAAGTCAAATCGATAAATTTTAAAACCCAATCAAATCGACCAATACACAACCCTATTATACATAATGATCTATTTGGCCTTTCATTAAATAGACCACCAGATTTGATGGGACACATAACTAGTAGTTTCATTAACCTCATTGCATTTCTTAAAACATAACATGGAACTTTAATGCCTTTTACTTGACTAAAAATACCATTCAACTTTAGTGAAGTAGATTGAAAATCATGAAGTTTCAGGTTCGATTTTTTGTGGAGACAAAAAATACTAGGTGATTTTTCTTCAAATGTCCAAGTCCTGATAGATAGAATTACCCGATGTGTGCTAATGGGAGGTACCATCTACCTCGTGGAATTAGTTGAGTTTGTTCAAACGAACCCCTACACCATGGTTTGAACGCTCTTGGATTGATTTTCAAATGGCAATTTTGTCACCCCTATTGTTCCCCAAATTAAACTACATTAAATAAAAACTGCATTGGGTTGAATAATTGTATATAGGTACTCTTCCTCATAAAATCAATGTTACACTTAAAAGTTAAAAGCCTCCATATTTCAACTAGGAAACTCAGTTGCAGAGTGGAGACTACTTTAAATCAATTACTCCTTCCGTTCTAATTTATGTGACACTCTTTCCTTTGTAGTCAGACCTAAAAGAACGACACCTTTTCATAATTAGTAACAATTAACTTTAAACTTCTCATTTCTCTTAATAAGATGATTTACAGCCACACATAACACAATTATCTATGATCTATTTTAGATCACAAATTTCAAAAATCGTTTTTCATTCTTAAACTTTGTATTGAGTCAAACATCTTCACATAAATCGAGATAGAGGGAATATTTTAGTTGGGTGGTGCTTATAAGGCTAAACATATTTTTGATAACCTATCTTTGTAGCTATTTCATTCTTACAAGGATATAAAATTCTGTAATTCTTCTTCTCAATTATGTGATACTCGTTAGTCAGTTCGAAAGAGAATGACATCTCTCTCTCTCTCTCTATATATATATATATATATATTACATGAACAGGTTTAGAATCTTTTAAGTATTCTATGATGAGACAGTCTCTCTACCTCCATGAGGTAGTGGTAAGGTCTGCGTACACTCTACTCTCTGTACGTAGATCCCACTTAGTGGGATTTCGCTGGTCTCTCTTTCTGACTTGATAAGTTTCCATCTCTGCTCCCACTAGTTAGCACTTCCATTATTCTTCTGGCATAGTCCAACTAATTCCCCTTAGATTGACTAAAAAATTGCAAAGCTGGTCAATCCACTAACAATGTACAAAAAGATGGTTGTTAATCTCTTCCTGTTTTCCACATAGGTGACATCTAAAACGTCAAAACTGCCTCTTTTGCCAACAACCAAGTGAAACAAGAAACTTTAAATGAGATTTTGACTCTTTATATCATCTTCTGTGGCCAACATCATATTTTTATTTTATTTTTTTCTTTTATTCTTTAGTATAGAAATAAGAAAAATAAAAAGAAAGAAGTGTGAGTGGAAAAAGATTAAAAAGTTTTTAAAAAATTAAAATTATTTTTTTACGGCTATATTGTAATTTAGTTTTTATGTCTGTAAAAAAAATATTTGGAGCGTCTATAATAAATTTTACATAAAAATAAGTTTTAAAAAAATAAATATGACCATCAAAAAGCAATAGATTTAAATTAGTCCATGAATAAAAATAGCCAAAAGAAAAAAACGTGTAAGAAAGATCAAATATACCTTTACAAGAATTTTTTTTAATTAAAAGAAAGTTAAGAAATTAATTTAAAAATTATTTTTTTCAATTCCATTAGAAGAAAAGAGTATATATGAGTCATTTATGTAAAAATAGGAATATATATGAGCCACTTTTATCACGAGGAATATATCAAGTCATTTTCCCAAACTAAAATACCAATCAAACCCAACTTGATATTTTTTTTTTGAGGAAGTTGAAAGTATATCGTGTGTGGACGGTGGACGCATTGTCGAAAAAAGACAGACAATCAAATGCTTTACGGTATTTTTCTTTCTTTCTTTTTATGCTTTTATTGTTTTATGTAAAAAAAAAATTCTAATTACTTTACTATATATAATAAGAGGGAGTTTAGGTGCTCAAGCAGGCAGCAGATCAACATATCTGCTTAGCACCTTTAGGGTATTTCTGTAATTTTTTTTATGGTTCTTTCATTTTAATTTATTTGTCTTATTTTAAATTTTTTATATTTATATATTTAAAAATTACGTAAAATTACTATAAATCATGATATTGACAACTTGAAATTCTATTTGTGCTACATACATTGGGACAAATGGAGTAATATATATTATTTGAAAATTACATAAAGAAATACTATAAATCACAATGATTAACAACTTAAAATATTTAAAAGACATATAAAAAGTTATATTGACCCTCAAATCAGTGCCACATAAATAGGGATAGATGAGTAACATATATTGTTTAAAGCTGACGTAAAAGTAATACAGATCACAATTAGAAATAGAAAATTAAAAGACATAAAAAATTTAAATTGATTCATTTTTATGAGTATATATTATATTTTAATTTTTATACACAATTATCCATCAATATAAATAATTTATTATATTATTGAATCATTTAATGAATTTCTATATATAAATCTTTTCAGAATATGAGATTTGAAATCTTAAAAACAAAATATGTACTTGCTAGCTACAACATATAAAATATAATTTTGGTTGTGTAAAAATTATGTTCACTGACAATTATATAACTTAAACTCATAAATATACATTACTTTATTTAAAATATTTATTATTTTTAAAGACAAGAATATAACTTTATAATTTATAATAATAATTTTTTTTAAAAAAGAAGATAAAACCATTGAGCATAAACATATTTACTAGATTATATGAATTCAAATCTAAATCTAATATAACTATTTTTTTCACAAAATCTATATCAATGCATACGATGTCGATGGCTTGAGGAATACCCAATTAAAAACAAAAAGTGACAAGGAAAGAAACAATTTTCAACAACCAAGAAATACCCCAAATTATTAAATACGTTTCAAGAGAGATTAAAACAATGGGATATATTAGAAATTTAAAAATATTTATTATTAAAATAAATCAATTAAAAATTATATTTGACTAGTTTCTTATAGAAACAAATGTGAGGTCTAAATCAGACATAAGCTAAGAGACAAAGAAGTGATATTTGCTCCTCTTCCACTTTAAGTCCACATCAAACTGATTAACATCAATATTTCACAGGTAATTTCAGAAGGAGTTGTTCCAACTATTAAGCTAAAGCAATTATATGCTTCAAATATATTAAGAAACACTATAGGGTTTAGCTAGAGAAAATAATTATTAGAAATGTCTAAAATATAATGGATAAATAAAGGCATGTGAAATGATATTATCATCGCTCAATATCCCAAAAGAGATAAAATATACTCCTTAGCGATATCTATGCTCTTCAATTTTAGGTGTGCACAAATTGGTACTTAAACTTTAATAGAGTTGAGCATATATACACAGTTACACACATGTCCTACTTGACGTCTTATGCAACGCATGTGTCTACTTATTCAATTTTATACAAGTTTAAGTGTCTATTTATGCACACTCAAAGTTAAAGGGCATAGATGCAAAGATGGAGGTAAGTGGGGGTTTGGGGGTTCGAACGAACCCAGTAGCTTTTCCGTAGATCCTATATTTGTATTAGAAAATTAAATAAATATATATGTATATTAAGTTGTGAACCCCCTAACAAAACTGTCTGACGACTCAGTGGTAAAGAAGGGGCCATGGAAACGCTTTCCCACTCTAGAGTTGTGGGTTCTCGAACCTCACTATCATCAAAAGTTTCTTTTTTTAAAAAAAAAAAAAAGCCAGCATGCTTTGTTATATTTTTCTCTTATGCTATTTATGCAAATTTTCACAAATAAGCATAAAAATTAACTAAAAATATAAGATTAACAATTAGAAAAAGTGAAAAAAAAATTCCACTCGCCTTAAAATAAAAAAGATTATTTTCTTATATATTGTCGTTCATTAATTTGTCGATTATATTTGAAGTTATTCTTCTGTCCTAACATATAAAAACTCCAAATTCCTAATCTTAGCTCAGCCTTTGCATATATACCAACAAGACCAAGTTAAAAAGACATATTTATATATTAGTTCCAGAAATAATAAGCACAACACACCTATTCCTATAGGAAAATAATAGAATATGACGTCACATATAGTGAAGGGTTCCCACATTGTTAGGTGATGTAGTAAATTGTGGTCAAATGACCCTACAATTAATTTAATTTCGTATAGTTCACATGTGAATCACCTTTAGGCCCCCTAATTTGGGCGCCCCAAAATTTTCTAATATGAGTATATATTATATTTTAATTTTATACATGATTATTCATCAATATAAATAATTTTTTACATTATTAAATCATCTAACGAATTTATATATATAATTTTTTTAGAATATGAGATTTGAAATCTTAAAAATAAAATATGTACTTGCTACAACATATAAAATATAATCTAGTTGTGTAAAAATTATGTTCACGGGCAATTTTATAACTTAAATTCATAAGTATTATTTTCTTTAAAATAGTTATTGTTTTAAAGACAAGAATATAATTTTATAATAATAATAACAATAATAACAATAATATTAATAATAATAATTTTAAAAAATAAAAAAAGATAAAACCATTGAGCATAAACATATTTACTAGATTATATGAATTCAAATATAAATCTAATATAACTGGCTTTTTCACAAAATCTATATCAATGCATACGATGTCGATGGCTTGAGGAATATCCAATTAAAAACAAGAAGAGACAAGGACAGGAATAATTTTCAACAACCAAGAAACACCCCAAGATTAAAATAATTGGATATATTAGAAATTAAAAATATATATTATGAAAGAAATCAATTAAAAAAATATATTTTAACAACTTTAAAAACAAAATATTAGAAAAATAGACTTCAAGTGAATATATATATATATATATATATATATTTATAGTCGGACCAAAACAAAGTAAACTTATAGGTATATGAGACTACATAGATACTCAAGATATATCAGTTTACATAATCTATTAGCACATACTGAATTAACAGAAGTAAGAAAATTAAAAGAAATTAAAAAAGAATTTATAAAAATCTATAAAAATATTGAAGAAAAATTAGATCAGACCGAACAAGAAGTTATACAAATAAAAAGATTTGTAAATTGGGAATTGCATAATATAATCTACGATATCGGAACTAGATCAAGAATCAGAAAACACTATTTAAAAAAGATAAAATATCACCCTCTAGGATAAAATCATTCTGCAAAACTCGATTGAAAAGACATAATTTGACTAGATCTATAGCTTTTAATTACTGGATATTCCATAGAGAATTACAACAAATAAAAGAAACTAAACAAAGAATAAAAAATTTAGAAGAATTATTAAAAATAGTTGAAGAATTGTTAGTACACGATATAAGGAAACAATTTATAGAAAGAGTTACTACCACAGACGAGGTAGCTGAAAGAATAATTTCAAGGATAAAGTGGAAAATTCTAGGATTAGAAAGAAAAATTGAGAATCATAGAGATATAATAAGTTTTCAAAAACAAAGACCAATCTGGACACCACTAGGATAAATGACCAAAGATAAAATACAAAAAATAAGAAAAAGATTAAATCTATTATATCCTGAATATATAAGTTTAAGTAAGAGTAAACAAGATATAAAAAGATTAAATAAAATTATAACAAGAATATCAAAATTAGAAGCAAAGTATATAAGAGAATTAAGAATAAAATACAATAGCTAAATTAAGAGAGCTAGAATGTTTAGATTTAAAAATACCACCAGAAAAGAAATATAGAAGACTAAAAGACGAATCATTAATAAGGTGTAATTTTAATAACGGGGAACATTTGTTACATAGTTCAGATCAACATCTAAATAGTATTACAGACTTAATTATAAATTTAGGAGAAACAGTACAAATTGATCAAGAAAAAATAATAAAGACTTTAGAAAATTTTAAAGATCTGCAAAATAAACAGAACAAACTATTAGAAAAATTAGAACAAAATCTAGAATATCTAAAAAAGCAACAAGTAGACTTAGAAAGGAAAATACAGAGTCACTATAATAAAGAAATAAATATTAATCAAATAGAAGATTTGGATACAAACAAATACAATTTTAAAAAAGAATTAAAAGAGTTAAGAGAAGAAATAAGTATAATAAAAAACATAGTACTTTCAAGAACAATCCTTTATACCTAGAAATATTAAAGAAAACAGAACAAATCCAGCCAAATCCAGAAGGACTATCAGTTTATCAACCTCGGGGTAAATCAGATAGCACGCTAATAAAACAAAACAATACTATAATCCTGTTATTATTAGAAGTTAATAATAAACTAGATAAAATCTTTAAAGAAAAAGTAATCGCAAAAAAACAAGTAATATAGGAGAAAAACATAGACGAATTAATAGAACAATTAAAAAGAATAGAAATCACTCCTAAAGAAAATAGGTTAGTAAAACTAAAAAGAAAGCCATGGAAAATTTTCCAAGTAAAAGAAGAACAGATAAATCAAGATCAAGTTTCTCACAAGACAGTTTGAGAGGAGGAATATTAGCAAAAATTTTAGACTCTTCTAAAACTAAAGCAGGAACTAGCCAACAATTAGAAGAAGTAATAGATGTAGATAGAGATATTCAGATTTTCCAACAAAATAGATTAAAATTATTAAATCCAAGAATTTTATATAACACAGGATACTTTGCAGGACAAGCACAACTATATAAACATTATAGGGAAGAACAAATGTGTGTAATAGGAAAAGACAGTAATAGTTTAAGTTTAATAAGCTCAGAATCCCTAAAACAAATAAAGAAATCAAATATGGGATTAATGCATATGGGATTAATAGTAATAGGACTAAAATGATTAACTAGAAAGAATTGAGGAACAAAGGTATTAATTACAATATATGATGATAGATGGACTGAATTAAAGAAATCAATCATAGGTTTAACAGAAGTAGACATGACAAATAATGGAGGACTATTTTATTGTAGTCCAGACTTCATGCTAAGTTCCACTGATTTTGCAAATCATATTAAAATTGGTATACAGACTAAAGGATATGAAGAAATGATAGGATGAAATAATCTATTAATATGTGTAGGTTTTATAGGAAAGATTGCAACCAAGAGCAATACTAAATTTAAATTAAAAGTAGAAGATGTTGTAGGATTAATGGGAGACAAAGGTATAAAAGTAATGAAGCCTCTAAAGATAGATTCAGAAGAATATGCTGGTTTAGAATGGAATTTAGAGAATTTAGTAAGAAATAAATTTTGAAACCAGAAGACCACTTAATGTATACAAGTAGTAAAAGACAAACGTCAATAAGATTTACTGATTATACTTACACTGATCAAAAAGAAATAGATGAAGAAGAATCTGATAACCAAGAACAGATGAATATTGAGATAATAGAAGAAGAAGATTTTAAAGTAGATGAAGCAATAAAAAGTGCAGAAGAAGTCTACAAAAAGAATAAAAATACAGTGTTTAGATGCAAAGGATGTAAAAAAGGAAAAATAGAATTTAGCAAAGTAGAAGAACATTTCAAAACATGTAGATTGAGACAACATAATTATGGATACAGAAAGCAAATAGAAGAAGATGAAGAATCAGTAATAAGCGAAACCACGTTAAGTATAAAAGAATTGATGGAAAACGCATCAAGTAGTGCGAGTCCATTCCAAAAAACTACTTCAATGCAACAAGTCCAGACAAATACTGGTAATTTACCAAGATATAGAGTATATAGAGTAAATCAAGAGGTACAGACCGAAAATTTAAAACCTAAAGGAAAAAGACAACCTATAGAAGAACCTATTAGACTCCAAGAAAGGGGAAATAAAGGAAAAATATTAAATATAGCAGCACATGACCCTCAATTATGGAATTCAGTAATAGATTTATGGAAAGGAATAGTAGTAGCAGATTATATACAGACTAATCAAGATAATGATGCAGAAACAATGTATAGATATATGGAGACATTTTTAGGGGAATCCACAAAAGGATTATGGGAAGCATATAAAACCGAATTCCCTGAAGAATTTCAAGGAATGGTAAATATGGGACCAAATCCTTATAACTTTACAAATAAAATACACAGTTTAATAACGGGAGAAGACCCAAATAGTGGATTGATAACATTACAAAGAAACGCTTTAATAAAATTAGAACAATTAAGCATAAGTAATTGGTTTAGTATAAAAGAGTTTCTAAATGAATATTTTTATTATTGTAGCATAAGTGGAAATGCTTTTGATACAAACCTAGGAAAAAAGTTATTTAATAAATTGTCAGGAGCATTAGGAAGAGAAATAGAAGAAAAATGGTATAAAAGGGAAGGGGTAATACAAAACCCAAAAGGAAGATGGTCAATAGGACAAAGAATACAACATATTATGACAATTTTACAAGAAAAATGTATAAATATACAAATACAGAAACAATTAAAATAGAATGAAACTAATTTCTGTAAAAGTATATATACCACACAAAATTATGATAAGGAGCATATACCGAAAAAATATAGAAAAAATTAAAGGAATTATAAACCTAGTTATCAAAGAAGAAAGTATTATCTAAGAAAGTCAATGGCAAGAAAACCATATTTAGACAAATATAGACATGTGAGGAAATATAATACAAATAGAAATTACAAAAATAAATTAGAATGTTTCACTTGTGAAAGCATAGAACATTTGGCGAATACCTGCCCTAAAAGAAACAATACTAGAACAAGAAACGCACAGCTAATAGAAGATTTTCAAGAAACTTTAATAAATGTAGATGAATACATGTCTGATAACGAAAGTATATACTCAATTATAAGCATGGAGGTAAATGAAGAACAAAAGAGGAATCTTCAGATTCTGAAGGAGAAGACTTTATAAATGAATTAGGATTAGATCAACTAGACCAACTACAAATTGAAGATATAGAAAATCATAACATGGTAAATATATCATTAAATTGTGAACATGAATTTGAACAAGGAAAGGGATTAGATAGTAATCAATGCTATATATGTCATTGGTGTCCTGGAAAAAATAGAAGAGCGAAATGTAAAAAATATTATATAGAAGGATGCATACCATGTATAGAAAAAAGGGTAAAAGAATTTATACAACCAACAACAGTAATCACCAAACCTTTAGAGGTTGGAAAGATAAATAAAACCACAGAATAAGAAGCAGAAATAATAAAGTTAAGAAAAAGAGTAGAAATTCTAGAAAAGAGAATAGAAAAGGTAGAAAAAGGAAAAGAAAAATTAGAAGAAGAACTAGAACAGGAACAAATAGCATCAGAAGAAAGAATTTTTAAATACTGAAAATAATAGTTTAATATGTAATGAAGACAAAAAAATAAGCACTATAAAAATCCTAGCAAGAATAAAAATTCAAGACTATGAAGTAGAAACCTTAGCTTTGGTAGATTCTGGATGTACAATAAGTATAATAAACAAAAAGATTATACCCCCAAATTTAATAAAAAAATTACCAAGTCCACAAATATCCATGCAAATGGACGGATCTTATAATACATATAAACATTATGTGAATAAAGCAACTATAAGTTTTATAAATACTTGCACAGATTTTTACAAATCAATCTACAAATTAGAAAAAATCTGTGTAAGAGATCTAAATATAAAAATAGACTTTGTATTAGGATTAGATTTTCTATTACATAATAATGGAAGCTGTTTATTAACAAGAGATGGAGTAATTCAATCAAAAAACATCACACAGACAGCAGTAGTGACCATACCTATAGAAAATAAATTTAGATATATTAAACAATTAGAATCACAGGAATCAGGAGAAAAGAATAAATGTAATAAAGAAGAATGTAGATGTGATACATGTGAAAAATTAAGTGAAGAATTAGAAATAATAGCAAACAGAGAAAATGAAAAAGAATACACTTTAATAGAGATAAATACAGAGTTATACGACTTCAGGAAAGGTATACAAAAAATAGGAATAATAAAAGATCAACAAGACTTGGAACAAATAATACAAATACTAGATGAATTAGAAATTATAGGAGAAAAACCTCTAAAACATTGGGAAAATAATAAAATAAAGTGTAAACTAGACATAATAAATCTAGAATATACAGTTAAAACAGCCTCAATAGAAGTAACTAATCAAGATCTAATAGATTTTGAGATACAAATAAAAGAATTACTCGAATTAGGAGTAATAAAAAGATCTACATCTAAACACAGATCATCAGCTTTTATGGTTAGAAATCATAGTGAAATAGTAAGAGGAAAAGCTAGAATGGTAATTAATTATAAAAGATTAAATGATAATACAAAAATGGACGGATATAAGCTCCCAGACAAAACTGAACTAATAAATAGAATACAAAGAAGAAAAGTTTTTAGTAAGTTTGATTGCAAATCAGGATATTGGCAAATAAAAATGGCAGATGAAAGCATAGAATAGACGGCTTTTACCTGTCCAGAAGGGCATTTTGAATGGTTGGTAATGCCATTTGAATTACAGACAGCCCCACCAATATTCCAAAGAAAGATGGATAATATATATAGAGAATACAAGAAATTTGTTATAGTATATGTAGATGATATTTTAGTTTTCAGTAACAATATGAGGGAACATATAGGGCACCTTCAAAAGATTTTTAGGTTATTTGTAGAAAATGGAATAATTATTAGTAAGAAAAAAATGGAGTTGTGTAAAACCCACATTAATTTTCTAGGGGTAACATTAGGTGAAGGACAACGTCATATAGCTACAAAAATCTTAGAAATGCCTGATAAATTAGACAAGACAAAAGAATTGCAAAAGTTCTTAGGAAATTTAAATTATGCGAGACATTTTATAAAAAAATAGGGAAAGTAGCAGGACCTTTATATTCAAAAACCGGATCAAAAGGCCAGAAAACGTTTAATACAGAGGACATAAAATTAGTAAGGAAACTAAAAGAAATGGTAAAGGCCATTCCAGATTTAGTTTTACCATTAGAAACAGACTATTTAATCGTAGAAACAGATGGAAGTTTAGAAGGATGGGGTGCTATCCTTCAAACTAGAAAAAATAAATATAGCGATAAAAAGGAAGAAAGAATTTGTGCATACCAAAGTGGGAAATATAGAGAAAAGGGAAATTTGACAAGTATAGATGCAGAGAGTTTAGCCATAATATATGGATTAGACAGTTTTAGATTATATATTTTAAATAAACCAGAAGTACTAATAAGAACAGACTGCGAAGCAATTGTAAAATTCTATGAAAAAATGAATGGAAAGAAGAGTAGCAAAAGAAGATGGTTGAATTTTTTAGATGCAACTTCTGTATACAATATAAAAATAGAACATATATCAGGAAAGGATAATAATTTGGCAGATCAATTAAGTAGAATTATAAAAAGCTAAATTAAACTAACCATTATTTTCCAGTATGAACGCAGGAAAAGGGAAAGACAAGATGGGAGAATCTTCAGACAAATACAAAGAATCATATTTAAAGAATTTATTAGAAAATACCCAATACAAACCTCAAGCTATGCTAGAACAGCAGAGTTTGGAAAGACTATATTTTGGACCACAGAGTATGTTATATTACCCACCATGTAATATGACGTTCAGACTCAAGCCAGAGACCAGGTTGGATAAACCACAGAGATGCTTAATAGACAATATATGGATAGCTTATAATAAGCATCCTCGAAACAATAGTTATTTTATTTCTACTTTAAATGCTTTGAGTTATTATTTTACTGATAAAAATCAAGACAAAAAATTTAAGTTTTATGCAGTAATAAGAGGACAAAGACCAGGAGTATTCCAAACATGGATAGAAGTTGTGGATGCTATAAAGAATTTTTCTACCCCTCTATTCAAAGGCTTCAATGACTTAACTGAAGCTCTTGACTATGCTAGAGGAGAATTAGGACCTAATTTCTATATTACTCCCTCCATTAGACAACAAACTACCAATAATCCTCAATACCGTATCCAGAAAGACACAAATTAAATCATATTTTGTGATCATTGTTCAACCATGACAGAAGCCTTTAAAAGGTTGAACCAAGGAAATGAAAGACTCAAAACAGAGAAAGACAAGCTATTAGAGAAAATCCATACCCTCCAAGAAAAAGAAAAGACCATTTATTATGAGTTATACCAACTAAGCCAAAATCAGAGTTCTCCATCTCCGATAAAAATGGATAAGATGGGTGTACATTCCCCAACAAATGTAAGAAAATCCATTATATCGGATAAAGATACAACTAGTCCAGTCCAAACGATAACTGGTAAAGACAAATCAAATCCGTTTATGGCTGACACTTTGCCAAAAAGTGTAAGGATACTCCCTGCGAGTTTCCAGACAGGTGAATCATCTTCAAGATCAACCACTCAGACAAAGACTAAAGGAATCAGTTTAAGAAAAACCAGACAAAAAAAGATAGAAAACATGATAGAAACTGCAGTTAAAATGGTTTTGAAAGAAAATACAAAAGAAGTTATATTAGAACATCCAAGACAAGAATCCGAGAGTTCTGAAAGTTTGGGTTATAATCCGGCTATGGAACAATTTGCTCAAGATCCGAATGAAGATGATGATTCGGGCATGAGTTTTGATTCAGTTGCACTACATAACTTAGATACTTAGAACAGACTACGTAAGCAATGATGGAAGAGATTAGAGACGAAAGGAATGAGGTCAGAAGGCACCGAATAAAGATTAACGTAAGGAATGAGGTCAGAAAGCACTGAATAAAACGACAAATTGATAAAGAAGAGCATGTGACGATGGGCCCACAGCGCAGCCGGCAGAATTTTCTTTTACAATTTGAAATCCGAAGTTGAAGTCCGTCAAGATTATCTATAAATACTTCATTCCAAAACCAGAGAAGACAGAACGAGAAGAGAACGAGAAGAACAAGAAAAAAATCCTTAGAGAGAAAAGAGCAATATTTTGTAAGTTTGAGCAAGTTTTGAAAAAAAAGAAAGAGTGAGAGTGTTTAATTAGTGTGTGGAAGGTCATTCTTTCAAAGTTTGTAGTTACTTCACCGGGGATTCTCGAAAGGGAAATCTCTTTTCAACCTAAGACATGTAAGTAGTTTATGCTTAAGGTTTATGTAACATATCTCCCACTATGTATAAATATGTATGATTAAGTTTGTTTTCATAAAGAAAAGTAAATATGTTGTTCAATTTTGAATTTCAAATATTATAATTGCTTAACCTTTTAGTAAATGGTTCTCTAAACAGTTTTTAACAGTATTAATGGACTAACCTGTAAAGTCCTAGGGCTTGTGAAATATCCGCCAAAGCCGGTTGTGCTAAAGGACATAGTTACCCGGGGTGTGGTTAGAGACGATAACTGTTAAAAGAAAGCTGCGAAGAAGAAGTGAACAGAGGTTAAAGAATAAAAAAAAAAAAATATTTGGGAGAAAGTTACTAAAAACCTTGAAGCTATAACCTACTATCATGTTGAAGGAAACAAAAAAGAGAGAGTACTGAGTAGGATTTAAAACATATTTGATCAAAACCCTTTGCTAACCTGTGTTAAAATCGAAAAATTGAAAAAACGTTTTTATTTTATATATATATAGACAATTCATCAAGTTGCCCATTAGACTGCCTAAAAAGAAAAAAGTCTTGCAGAAAAAGTGGTGTTCAAATGGAGGACTTCCTTTTTCATAAATTGGCATCACCAATGAAGCATTAAAAAAAATGGAAAACTATATAAATAATTAAATTTATGGAGATAAAATACAAGATACTAATAAGGAGTAATTTAGGCAACATCACGTATATAAACAGCCAGCTCCTTGGGAAGTTTAGTACATTATTTTATGGTCTTGTTAAATCTAACCATTAAAGTTTGATTCTTCAATTAATTATTAATAAACACTGATTTTAATATTTTTAATTTTTAATTAATTAAATTATGTACTTTTTGTTATAAATTCATTGAATGAGTGGATTATCCATTGAGTTAATACATGAACTACTTGTTCATATTCCCTAGGTTCTATGAACTTTTTTGGATAAGAATGTATCTATTTATTATGACAATTAATATGGTGACTTTTGGGGTGATTTCTCAGCCTATAAATAGGGTTGTTCATTCACCATCGTAAGATACACATGACACAAATGAGAGACTTGAAGACATTTCAATAAGAAGATCTCTACATTCTACTCCCCATATCTTTTGTCTTTATTTCTTGTAGTATATTGCTTATATTTTACAACACGTTATCAGCACGAGACTCTAGCCAATTGAGTTTTAATGTTTCTTTAACTCATGTTCTGGTTGATCTCGTTATCAGAAGCAAGAATGAAAAATGATAACTACTGCAATCAAGGTATTATATGCATAAAATCAGGTATGTATTTTCTAAAATCTTTTTATGATTTAGAATACAATAGTGTTTGGTCACTAATATTGACAAGGAACCGAAGACATATACTACTACTGGTTGAATATTCTCTGCTACACAAAGTTCCTTAAATGGAAAGAAGGTATAAAATTTTGGTAGAATGAGTTTGAGTATTATATTTTATGAATTTTATTTCAGTGTTTTTGAAAGGCTCAATGGGTGAATTATGTTATACTTCGGTCTATTATACTGTTGGTTGAGGGTAAGACGATGGATTCAAGTCCCATCGCACCAAAAGGGTAAGACATCAGGTTAAAGTCCGGATGCAACATAATGAAAACTGTTTGAGGGTAAGACGGTAGATTCAAGTTCTATCGCACCAAGAGGGTAAGATATCAATTTGAGTTTTGATGATAAGGATTGGGTTCAAGTCCCATAGAATTATGGCCTAACGCGCCTTATATGGGTAAGACATTGAGTTTGAGTTTCAATGCACCATAGTGATGATATAATGATGACTAAGGCTTTGATGAAAAGTCATGAAATTCGTCCTATTGAATTTGCTCCATTCCCTGATGCGAATGTGGTAGCAGTACATGATATGTTTGAAATCTGCCCAATTGCTCCATTCTATCATATGAATGTGGTAGCAATGAATAATAGGTCTGAAAGATGACAAGTGATTGAACGTATGAATAAGGGCGTTGAGGGACATAATTATAATAGTCATTATTGAGGTAATTATAAAAGGAAGAACCCTATGAGTTCTCCAAATAGTCCTTCAAAATGTGAAGGTAATTCTTATCATCATAATGGTATGAAAGGTCATTGGACCCGTGGCATTGTGTGACCTAATAATTTGATAAATTTATAAAATTTCTCCATCAAAAGAAAGGAAGATAAAGTGGCGGTATACTTGATCTTTTAGGTTGATGTTAAGGTGGGTCATGCAAGAAATGATAAAATTTTAAAGGCATAACAATGTGCTTATAATGCAAATTTATGAAGCACATATAAATGATTAATCCATTCCTTGAAGAGAATGTGACGTGTGATAAGCACCGTGAATGCTCGATCATTCTGAAAGAGAATAGGTCAAGATATGATAAATTCATTATGGGTGGATATATGCCACAACTCACCTCTACGGGAGGTTTGAGGAAAATAAAGATAAGTTGGCATGACCGGTTGGCCATTCCGGTTCAAATGTGATGCAAAAGTAATTGAGAATTCATGTGGCTGATATGATGAAGAAATAAAAGAGTCTTCAAGAATTCTCTTGTGTTACTTGTTTTCATGATAAAATGATCTTTGTATCATTATACCAGCTAAGGTTGAGATTGTACTCTCTGAGGTTTTGGAACATATAAAAAGATGAATATGGGCCCGTTCACCTGTCATGTGGACCGTTTGCAACTAATTGAGAGTTGCATCCATGGGATGGTCACATGTGCTTTGTTGTCAACTTACAAATTGGTTTTTGTAAGGTTGTTTCCTCTAATTGTTAAATTAAGAGCACAGTTTCAAACCATGAAATTATGTTGATAACGTTGGTTGGTTTAGCAGAAATTGTATGCCTCCAATTATAGCTAAACCATGGGTATGAGAACAAAACTCCCAAATAAAATTTGGTATGAGATGAATTTGTTTAACATGTAGCAACACATGTATACATCAAGCCAACAAGGTTTCCCCATCATAATTGGTTCAGGGTCAGGAACCAAATAATTTCCATCTAAAGTTTTAATGTGCGATATATGATTTAATTGCTCCACCACACACAAAGATGGATCCTCAAATGAGGTTGGGGTGAATGTTAGATTTTCTAACATTAGGGGGAGAGATGATTGACAGCTGAAAATTATGAGATGAGTTATCTAGATCCTCGTTAAAAAAAGTGAACTTGAAGTTCAAAAGATAATTCATTTGCATAATGATGCAAATTAATTGCCAGATGAATTTGATGACCCTATGTTATAATTCAGCTGCAAATGCTCCAATGAGAAGTCCTTGAAGGACAGAGTATATGGTACGCCTGAAGCGTGATAGACCAATCGATTCCAAATGAATAATTTCTTGAAGTAGGAGAGGAGCAAATGATCAAGATGGTCATGATAATGAGATAAGTGCTTTAAAGAAGCACGATGACATAACACTTCATAAAACCTTGGCAAAGGTTCAGGTACATGAAATGATGAATATGAAGAGATCTCAATAAGTTATGTCGTATTGGAATCGAGTCAAAAGACCATCGACGGTATCTTTGATATGAAGTAGCGCTTAATGTTACAAATGATGACGAGGATCTTGAATTAAAAATCTGTCATATTGTGTGGACAGATAAATAATTGGCCAAATGAAATGCACAATTCAAGTATATTATATTTCACTTAGAAAAGTGATGTTTTTGGACTTATAGTCCATGGATCAATATATAATGTCAGTGGGGTACAAATAAATCATTTTGCGAAAGTATAACCGTAAGATATAAAATACGGTGTGTGCCTCGGGGCATAAAAGGTTTTTACAAAAATCCTGACATTATTAAATGGAGATATACTCTCATGTGGTGGATGCAATGAAGCTTATTTCAGTCTGGCAATAGATGAAATGCTTGAATATGTGTAATGAATGATTGTCATGTCTAGCTAGACGTTGAAGGTTATATGAAAATCCTTGAAGGATTTAAAAGGTCTTAAAGTAATTCCATTGAGTACCCCAATGGTTATGAGATTGCTTAACATAAAGAAAGATCAATTTCGATCTCATGAAAATGATTGAAAAATATCATGTATTAGTGAGTGCAATTGGTGCACATACAGATTGCTGATTATGTAGATGCTGGGAACTGTGTGATTTTTCTTTGAAAAGAGATATTACAGCCACCATGTATAAAGATAATGTTGCATGTATAACTCGATTGAAGGAAGGATACATTGAAGGAGACTGGACAAAGTACTTTTCATCAAAGTTCTTCTTCACATATGACCTTCAACAAAATGGTGAGATACAAGTTCAACAGATCTCTTGAAGTGATGATCTTGCAGAATTATTTATTAAGGCATTGCCAATGTCAACATTTGAGAAGTTGAGATATGATATTGCAATGCATCATCTCCAGGATATCAAGTAAAGCTTTCATCAGAGTGAAATACGCGTTGTACTCTTTTCCTTAATCATGGTTTTGTCCCAATTGGGTTTTCCTGATAAGGTTTTTAACGAGGCAGCACTCAAGGCGTATAATGAGATGTGTGTACTCTTTTTCCTTCACTAGGCTTTTTCCCACTGGATTTTTCCTAGTAAGGTTTTAACGAGGCACATTATCTATGGACATCCAAGGGGGAGTGTTATAAATTCATTGAATGAGTGGATTTTTCATTGAGTTAATACATGAACTACTTGTTCATATTCCCTAGGTTCTATGAACCTTTTTGGATAAGAATGTATCTATTTATTATGACACTTAATATGGTGACTTTTGGGGTGATTTCTCAGCCTATAAATAGGGTTGTTCATTTACCATTGTAAGATACACATGACACAAATGAGAGACTTGAAGACATTTCAATAATATGATCTCTGCATTCTACTCTCCATATCTTTTGTCTTTATTTCTTGTAGTATATTGCTTATAGTTTACAACACTTTTAATTATTTTTTGTCTCGTTAATAATTACTATAAATTTATGATAATTACTACTTATGATGAATTTTGAAATGTGGCTCTCAATCATATACAACACTAGATAGGTGTACCCGTGCTCCGCATGGGTGCCGAATGCCTGTTTTGTTTCTCTATTAAATCAGCTACTACTTTGAACATACAAATTGCAAACATAGACAACTGATTGAACTTTGGTGGGGGATTGAATTTTTTGGGAAGGTTAAAAGAAGTAGGGAGTATAAAAGGAAGTGAAAGGGTGTATCAGGTCCCTGAAGGAAATATAATTTGGTATTCAAATGATGGGACAATGATCAGATACCTGGATGACAGACACATGACAATTGCAACATTTCTCATGTATAATTCAAAATGCAATGTTAAGAGTGCTAACCTTCGAGAACGGACCGGGTCCCTCTCTATAGTTTGAATATAATAGCCTAGATCTATCCTGACCTCCCTATTCCTTCAGCACTTTCGCCATGTGTGTATACCTACAAAAGGTATAAGACTGAAATTACTAAAACATACATAACTGAAAAAACAAGGATACCTACTCCATTTGCATAGGCATGAGAGGGTTGATTGCTTCAAGCATGATCCATTCAGCCAAGTTTCAGCATCTCTATTTTCAATTTGTTTATCTCGACTAGGTCCCTAGTCAGAGCTTTTGTGAAGATATCAGCAATTTGATCTTCGATCTTACAGAATTGCATGTTGATATTTCCTTTGTCAACATTATCCCTTAGAAAGTGATGTGTCACATCAATATGTTTAGTCCTTTTATGATGGACAGGGTTCTTATCCATATTGAGAGCACTCGTGTTATCACATAAGAGAGGGATAGTTTGAGTAACCACTCTAAGAACTTCAAGCTGTTGTTTAATCCACAGGATTTGAGCACACCAAGTTGCATCTGCTACATACTCTGCATCAGTTGTTGAAAGAGCAGCTGAATCTTGCCTTTTAGTTCCCCATAATATGAGAGATGAGCCCAGAAAATGAGTCATTCCTGAGGTACTCTTTCTATCAACTTGACATCCTACATAATCAGCATCAACATATTCCTCCAAATAATAAAAAAGTCTCCTGATGGATAGAATAGAACAGGTCCCATGTTTTCTTCAAATGTCTCAGGATTCTCTTAGCAGACTTCAAATGTGACTCCTTTAGACAAACTTGGAATATCTGGACCAGGTCCATCAGCATACAACTTCGAATTGGTGCCCATGGGAGTATCAATTGTCTTGGCATCCATAATATGGAACTTCTTCAGTAACTTCTCTGAGCAGGGACCGGGTCTCTATCTTTGTTCAGACATCAATTGCCCTGATCACATTGTGCTATCTTCTTCCCTTTAGCTAAGTCACCATGAGTGTATACCTGTTCATGACAAACTGGTCCTTACTTAGGGCTTTGGTGAAGATGTCAGCCACTTCATCTTCCATTTTGCAAAACTTCATGATGACATTTCCCTTTTTAACATTGTCTTGACTTCAGGCATGTTGAACCTTTTGAGCAGCTCCTTGAAGTACTTTTCTTGACAAATGAAGGTACCTTTAGAGGTTTGCTTGATTTCTTTTGAAACCATTATCGAAAAGGAACTTGGAAAACCTGTCAGCTGGTTGGGGAACCAAGTGTCATACTTTGCTTCTTTCAAACTGATGCAACTTTGAATTCCTTGCTAGCTGCTAAGCTTGATCAGGTTCTTCATTCACACCTTCAGAATCTGCATTATCAGTTTGAACTGCATCATCTTTGTTCAGCTTTGTCTACCAGACCAGGTCCCTCATCAGATTCATCATCTGCATTAGCTTCTTTGGGATTGCTGGATTCCTGAGGCGGATGTTCTTTAGCAAGTTCACCGTTTAGACCGTCTCTCTGAATCTGAAGCAACTCTTCAATCCCAAAATCCTTTTTTTTCTTGCAACTTCTCAATTCTTCCAGACTTATTAAAAATTACATGGACACTTTCTTCAATACACAATCTTTTTATATACACCCGATAAGCCTCGTTAGAGGAAGAATATCCTACAAATACTCTTTCATCATTATTGGGATCAAACTTTTCAATATCATTCTTCCCATTATTCAGAACAAAACATTTACAATAAAAAACCTTTAGATAACTCAATTTAGGCTTTCTATTGTTGAGCAGTTCATAAGGAGTTTTGTTGAGGATTGACTTGATCAGATACATGTTGGTCACATAGAAACATAGTCTAAGAGAGCCTTGAGAAGTCATCCATGATCACAAAAATATGCTTCATTTATTCTCTGCTCTAAATATTCACTAGACCATACAGATCCATATGGAGCAGCTCAAGAGGTCGGATGCTGCTCACTTGCTTCTTCTACTTGAATGATGAGCTGGTTTGCTTCCCTTTTAACACGAGTATCACAAACTTTGTTATCTACAAATTTTATCTTTGGCAGACTACGAACCAGGTTCCTTGACACAAGTTTGTTCAGTAGAGAAGCCCTCACATTGCCAAGTCTCTTGTGTCATAGATCAGTATTCTCACCTTGAGCACTAAGGCAAGTGAGACTGTTACTATGAGCAACGTTCAGATAAGCAGTATACATGTTCTTGCATCTCTTTTACGTCAAGGTCACCACCCGAGAGATCAAGTTTGTAACCATACGTTTATCTGATAAGAACTTAACTTCATTTCCTTTATCACAAATCTGTGAAACACTTGGAAGATTGTACTTTAACCATTGACATAGTACACATCCTCAATGGAGTGTTCAACGGACTTCCCAATCCTGCCTACACCAAGAATATACCCTTTCTTGCCATTGCCAAATCAGATACCTCCACCTTGAAGTGCCTTGAGAGAGAGGAAGTTTTTAGTTTTCCTAGTCACGTGCTTTGAGCATCCGCTATCCATGAACCAACACTGACTGCTACTACTTCCTCTCACCTGTATACCATATCACTTGTTAGCCTTGAGAACCCACTTGAGTCGAAGTTCCCAATTAGCAGATAAAGGAGTGATAAGAAATTTTTTTGTCTAGTATGGCATACTGATTTTCTTCAACTTAGGACCAGAAGCACGGCCATGTCCCTTCTTCTGCTTGTTCCTCTATTTGGAATAGTTTGAAAAACTTTCTTCATGTTTTTTTCAGACAAGACAATCTTTCTTAAGATGTCCATTTCGACCACAATGCACACATAGCAAATTATCAGCAACAGAAACATATTTATTGTGAGGATTGTATAGGGGATCTATCTTCTCACAACCCAACCCTCTTCTACTATTGTTACCCTAACTAGTTAAAATTGTAAGCATTTTAGAAGAAGTGGTCCCTTTGAGGGATTTGTTCAATTCCTCTTTTACACGAATCGGGTCCCTCTCCAACACAAGATTTCTTTCTAGAGCCAATTGCATCTTCATTTCAGCAGTGCACAACTCATTTTCAAGCTCAAGCTGCAAGCTGCTGGCCTCATTCTTTCCTTTAGAAACTGTTGTTGTCACTTTTTTATCCTTTCCTTCAGTTCTAGATTTTCAGTTTCTAGAACGGCTATTTATTTTTCCATATCAGATATTTGGGTAACTAGAGCAATTTTTCCATCTTAAAAGAAGTCTAGACTATTGTTCAAGAGATCCTTCTCAGTGGTTAGCTCAATGATCGAATCAATTAGTAGAACAACTAGCTTTCTCAATTTTCTAATGGAAAAGATATTCACATTTTACTTGAGGTCAGATAGAGTTACCTCTTTATTATCATCATCCTCTTTTGATTTTGCCATGAAGGCAAACATGGAATCAACTATTTCTTCGTCTTCTTTTACTGCGAGCATGAAAGTATCATCAGGGTGTTCAGAATCATCTGAATCACTTGAGGTATTTCCCCAGACGGTCAGAGTTTTCTTCACCACAATAGTTGCTCTTATGTTTTACTTGTCAGCGAGGTGGTCCCTTATTTGTTTTTACCTTTGAGAGTGAGATAGTCTTTGTCTCTGTGCATCTTATGAGCTTGAAGATGTTTGAATAGAGCATCGAGCGTCATTTCTTCAGTGTCCCTTGTCTCATAGACTATCTCAACTTCATCAGTCCAAGATTTGGGGATTATCTCCCGTATCTTAGTGACTTGTTTGCACACAGTATTAGGTTCTCCTAGAAATAAAACTCATTTGTAATGGTGGAGAATCTAGTACGTATTTCATGGATAGATTCACCTTCCTTCATGGTGAAGTTTTCAAATTGAGTAGTGAGACGATCTAACTTGGATTTCTTTGTTTCCTCAATTCCTTCATGAGCTATTATCAAACAATTCATATTTCTTTTGCTGAATCACAAGACGAAATTCGATTATATTCACTAGCTCCAATGCCGCATCACAACAACTTCTTAGTCTTGTGATTTTTATCAACTTTTCCTTTGTCGGATTCATCATATTGCTGTCGAATTTTAGGAACCCTTCCTTATGACATCTCCAAATTTTACTTGCATAGTTGGCACAAAAAGCCCCTCACAGATAACATCCCATAGCTCACAGTCTTCAGCCATCAGATAGTCATGCATGCAAGTTTTCCACCATTTATAATATTTACCATCGAATAGAGGTAGCCTTGTTGGAGACTAGCCTTCATCCAGCTTTAGTGGAGCCGCCATTTTTCGCAGGAATCTCTCTCTTGGTGTTAATCAGATAGAAAGCTCAGGCTCTGATACCAATTATTAGAATGAATACGTCCACTAGTGATCACTGGACCTGGTCCCTCAACAGAATAATAGTGCGGAAAATAAACAACTCAAAGTAGATCAGGCACAAAGATTTTACGTGGAAACTCCCTTGCTCAAGGGAGGTGAAAACCACGACCTGTACTCACAGAATTTCAACCCAAACTCCATTTTACTCAAAACAGAGCAAAGCTTTAGATTACAAACTCTTGCAACCTAGGAATTAAACTCTTAATCCCTTCCCCCTTACTGTAGCAACTCTACTACAAAAAAAAACTAAGCAATAACTCTATTGCGTACTAAACCAACTAACTCTAGTTGATCTAGACTTCAAGGACCCAACAAGGCTAACTCTAGCCACCAACTTAGATCTCAACGATAAGAGAAGAAACAAGCAGCAACTCTACTGCACCCACACATCAACTAACTCTAGTTGACACTCCTAGGAACCTCTACCCAAGAGAACATCAAGTCAATGATGTAAAGAGGCTTGACTAAAGCATAGATGATTCGACTAACTAACTCTAGTTAATCCGACTCAACTAACTACTTAGACTAGCAACCGATCTACTATCCTTTATAACTTAGGAGTAGATTTACAATATAAGAACACAAGACATAAAGCTCAAAATACAACAAAGACGCTTCAGCACTCCATCAAGTCCCTTGTTGAGTATGAGCAGTGTTCTTCCTTGAAGATGGCTTTTTCTTTGTAAGCTTATGAATTTTCAGAATTCAAAATTTTGTTTTCCAAAAACTTGGGTTTATCTTAGGAGAAGAGACTATTATCAAATGGACACAAACTCTTGGGACCAAGCCATTGGTTGAGCCTGCTGCTATGAAAAGACATGCACCAGCCACGGTAGAATTGGCAGTTATGACAGCTTTTAGACAGCTGTCTTTTTGTCTTTTTCACGTATGCGGTCTTTCCTCGACCAGGTTCCTTGTTAGATCTGAAAGTTTGCTAAATCATCAAAACATCAAATTAGTTCCAAAATAACAACTGAGAATTGATGTTCATACGGCAATACCAATATTGATGCCTGGCAATTTGATGTGATTGCTTTAGCTTGGTAGTTGGAACAGTTCCTTCTGAAATTACCTATGAAATATTGATGTTAATTAGTTTGATGTGGACTTAAAGTGGAAGAGGAGCAAATATCTCTTATTTGTCTGCTTATGTCTGATTTGTCTCTTAGCTTAATTGATTTCTTTTAATATATATTTTTTAATTTCTAATATATCCAATTGTTTTAATCTCTCTTGAAACGTATTTAATAATTCGGGGTGTTTCCTTGGTTGTTGAAAATTGTTTCTTTCCTTGTCTCTTTTTTATTTTAATTGGATATTCCTCAAGCCATCGACATCGTATGTATTGATATAGATTTTGTGGGAAAAAAACAGTTATATTAGATTTAGATTTGAATTCATATAATCTAGTAAATATGTTTATTCTCAATAGTTTTATCTTTTTTTAAATTATTATTATAAATTATAAAATTATATTCTTGTCTTTAAAAATAATAAATATTTTTAATAAAATAATATATATTTATGAGCTTAAGTTATATAATTGTCAGTGAACATAATTTTTACACAACTAAATCATATTTTATATGTTGTAGCTAGCAAGTACATATTTTATTTTTAAGATTTCAAATCTCATATTCTAAAAAGATTTATCTACAGAAATTCATTAAATGGTTCAATAATATAATAAATTATTTATATTGATGAATAATCATGTATAAAATTAAAATATAATATATACTCATGTATTATAGACACTTAAATTAGTATAAAGTTGAACAAGTACATATGTGTCCTATGTGACATAATACACGTAGGACACCATATAGGATGTCACGTAGGACGTCAAGTAGGACGCGTGTGTAACTGTGTATACATGTTCAACTCTATACAAATTTAAGTATCAACTTATGCACACCTAAAATTAAGGCATAATACATAAATTGGACCCTTAACTTGGCTTCAAATTATAACTTTGACCTTTAACTTTGACAGTGCACAAAGAGGCACTTTAACTATCCAATTCTTTAACAAAAAAACACCCGAATCCTACCTGGCAAAATACGTGATATGCACTCAATCCGCGCGCGTGAGGAGTAAATTTCGAGGCCCACAATAATAAAAAAATATGCTGAAATGACAATTATACCCTTAATGAATTCCTTTTATATATACCTTTATATTTTCAAATTAAAATCCCATTTTTTCCTCTTCTTTCTTGTTCTAGTACTGAAGCTTTCTTTTCTCTTTAGCATCATTTCTGCTCGTTTTTAATACAAATGGCTCCTAAATTATTTTTTGTCATTGTGGAAAAAGAGTTATAATGAAAATTTCTTGGTCTGCAAACAATCCATATGATTAAAGCTGTAAAAAGGAACGAATTCTTAGTCATGGTGACAAAAAGATTCTACGTTCTATCAAAAATAAACTTTCAAAAGGAAAAATTAAACATACTTGGACTAAATTGAGAAAGATGATTAGATAAACATTCAAGTATATGAACTTTTAGCATAAATCTCGAACAATTTTTCCTTTGATTCGCAAAGAAATCTTGCTAGGGTTTTTGTAATTTTGAGAGAGAAAGGGGTGAAATTAGGGGTCTTTTACCCTACCCCCTTGTATATTAGTGGCATATTAATTTAGGTTTTTTTAAAAATTCTAAAATCTACGTGTAAATTTTTTAATTAGTTGGCAGCCATTGAGTGGCTCATTAATTCATGTTGGAGCGTCTGCATATCACGCTTTTTGATTGCAGTATTCGAGTGTTTTTTTGTTTAAGAGCTGCATAGTTAAAGTGTCTCTTTGTGCACTATCAAAGTTAAAGGTCAAACTTATAATTTGAAGCCAAGTTAAGGGTCTTATTTATGTATTATGCCTAAAATTAAAGAGCATAGATATCAAATAACAAGTATATCTTATTTCTTTTGGGATATTGGGCGATGATAGTATCCTTTCACATTTATTTATCCATTTTATTTTAGACATTTCAAATGATTATTTTCTCTAGCTAAACTCCCATAGTGTTTCTTAATTTATTTGAAGCATATAATTGCTTCTTTTTTCTATGTTTACATTACAACAAATACATAAAACGATTAAAGCAGAAAAAGAAAGAAAGAAAAAATTCTAAAGCATTTGATTGTTTGTCTTTTTTTGACAATGCGGCTGGACTATTGCGTCCACCCATCCACACACGATATGCTTTCAACTTCCTCAAAAAAAAAAGAAATCAAATTGGTATTTTAGTTTGGGAAGAGGGTGTGATATACCCTTTAATTTTGCTATTTAGAGCTGATATAATCCTCGTGATAAAAGTGACTTAAATAAACTCATACTCATATAGAAATGACTCACATATACCTTTTCCTCTAACGGAAGTGAAAAAACAAAATTTAAATTAATTTCTTAACTTTTTTTAATTAAAAAAATCCATATAGGAGTATATTTGATCATTCTCATGTTTTTTTTCTTTTGACTATTTTTATTCATCGACTAATTAAAATTTATTACTTTTTGATGATCATATTTATTTTTTTCACTTATTTTCTTGTAAAGTTTATTATAAATGCCCCAAATATTTTTTTTACAGATATAAAAACTAAATTACAATATAGCCGTAAAAATTAATTTTAATTGTTTAAAACTTTTTAATCTTTTTCCACTCAAACTTCTTTCTTTTTATTTCTCTTATTTCTCTACTAAAGAATGAAAGAAAAAATAAAATAAAAATAAAAATAATCAAAGAAGTCAAAAAATAATTTGTGTGTGAAAAAGATTAAATACATGATTTTTTAAACAAAATTAAACTTATTTTTTTCACTTTTGTAACAGTAGGGGTATATGTGAGCCACTTTTGTAACGTAGAAGTATATATGAGCCATTTTGTAACGGTAGGGGTATATGTGAGCCATTTTGGTAACAAGGGGCATACACTACAATAAAAGCATATTTTAGAGGCAATAAATATACACAATAACAAAGAAGGCTAAAGCCTTTACCGGCATTAGTTAATTGCCATTGGATCCAATGTTGCTAAAGGCTTTAGTGACATTTACAAAGAGTGCTAATTGCCCCTAAAAATACATTTTTAGTGGCAATTAGGCTATTGCCATTAATTAATTGCCACTAAAGATCATTTTTAGCATAGTGATATTAACTCTAAATGACAAAGTTGAAGGATATATCAGGCCCTTTTCCCTTTTAGTTCTCTTTTGTTAAAAAAGTTAGATTTCTAAAAATCAAGAAATTGCCCGTAGAGAAAGGAATAATGATAAAGTCTAAAAAAAAAAATTTAATGGGTGTGAAAAAAATTGTGATAATTAGTATGAGATGAATCGAGTAAGGCTTATATAATAGAAGTTCTAGCACTTTTATAAGTGATAATTAATTTGTTCCATACATATTTAAAGAGGGTGGAAATGACTTTAACTTTGCTTTAAAAATCAAATTCTCCCCTCAACAGTTTAACCTCCCCTTTATTCTGTGCATTGTTCAGTCTACCTTGTTATATCACATATATGTAATACCTCTTTATATTATATATAATTTATTTTTTTACCTAGGTATTTATAACTTTTCTTTAAGTTCATTAACATTATAAGTAGAATAAAATTTTAGTAAATTTGTCACAAAATTTAATATTATTCTTATGACCGTTATTTCAATATAATATGCATTAAGCTTGTGTATATGTATGTATGTGTATATTTTTGTCTTTCACCACTCTCTTACTCCATATGTTTCATATTTCTTGACCCTTCTTGATATGATACCCCATAAAAAAATTAGTTAGAGATGTATTTTACAAAAGCATAATACATAAATACCCCCTTTAACTTGACCTCATTTCACATTTATGCCCTCCAACTTTGGATCTGCACAAGTAGACACTTAAACTTGTATAAAGTTGAACAAATAGACACACAGACGTCCTACGTGATATCCTACATGACAATTTGTGTCCGACATAATATATAAATATGCCCTTTAACTTGGCATCATTTCACATTTATGCCCTCCAACTTTATGTATGCACAAGTAGACACTCCAACTTGGAGTTATTATCTCAGATGGTTACTCAACTAATAACTCTTTTCACAGAAAGTCACTCAACTTTCTTTTATAACCTCAAAGTCATTTAACTATGAATTTTTCTCACCAAAAGTCACTCAACTAATGATTTTTCTCACAGAAAGTCACTCAACTTTTGTTTATAACCTCAAAGTCACTCTACTATAAATAGTTTATTTATAAAGTCACTCAACTATTGATATTTCATTTAGAAAGTCACTCAACAAATTTAAATAATGTTTTCATTAAATTTATTGAAATACAATTTTTGTTTTAAACTAATTTTTTTTAAAATGATAAGATGCTCATTTAATTATTTTATTAAATTTTGTTGAAACACAAATTTTCTTTTAAACTAATTTTTAAAAAGTAATAAGATTCTCATTTTAATTATTTTATTAAATTTTTTTGTAATACTATTTTGTTTTAAACAATTTTTTAAAGAAAATAATGACTATTGTGTTTCCAGTACAAAAATAATAAGTTTACGCCTCAACAGGTAGGCTGTAGCATTTTATTTTTTAAAAAAAATTAAATAAAATTTAAAAAACAACAAAATTTACTACAATAATTAAAATAAGTATCTTATTAATTTTTAAGAAATTAATTTTTTTTTAAAATTGTGTTCCAATATAATTTAATGAAATAATTAACATGAGAATTTTATTACTTTTTAAAAATAGTTTTAAAAAAATTATATTTCAATAAAATTTAATGAAAGAATTATTTAAATTGGTTGAGTGACTTTTTAAATGAAATATCAATAGTTGAGTGACTTTGTAGGTAAAGTATTCATTGTAGAGTGACTTTGAGGTTATAAACGAAAGTTGAGTGACTTTCTATGAGAAGAACCATTACTTGAGTGACTTTTGGTGAGAAAAATTCATAGTTGAATGACTTTGATGTTATAAAAGAAAGTTGAGTGACTTTCTGTGAAAAGAGTTATTAGTTGAGTGACCATATGAGATATTAACTCCTCAAACTTGTATAAAGTTGAATAAGTAGACACATGAGTCCAACGTGACATAATACAAGTAGGTCAAGTTCTGGGGCATATTTATGTATTATGCCTTTGTGCCCTATGTGGTATCATACGTGTATTATGCCACATAAGACTCATGTGTCTACTTGTTCTACTTTATACAAGTTTAAGTGTCTACTTGTGCACACCCAAAGTTGGAGGACATAAATGTAAAATAAAGCCAAGTTAAATGGTACATTTATGTATAATAATGCATTGAAACTTTAAATTTGACTGCTACTATCTTATGCAGATATTTAATACTAAGGATAATAATAATAAAAATATTTAAAAATTCTTTTGATTTCATAAATTGCAAAAGTAAATTAAAACAACTATTTTTAGAATGAGGGTCAAGTAATATAAACGGCAGATATATTAAGTCATTTTAAAGATTTAATTAAAGATAAAGGAGGGTGTTTGATTACTATTCAAAGTTGAGAGTAGAATTTGATTTTAAAAGCAAAATTTAAAAATTGTTCCATCTTTAAAGCTTGGTTTTCCTTTTGAAGTCATGTTGGAATCAGTAAAACAAACAAAATTGAAGTGATGCTGACTCGACTAGCATTTTCTTGTGTAGATAAGATGTAGTTAGAGACGGAACTAGTTGGTTGACTCCTTGAATTTTGAAGGTTCGATTCATTATTTTATAATCCACTTCCTTATTCTTTTCTTTCCCGTTATTTTAAAAAAAAAGAAGTTAGGATTTGAAATAATGAGTTCTGGATTTTAGAAAATGCAGCTTATTGAATTCTTTATAAATAGTTTATTCATATTAAATGACTTTTTAAGCACAAAAACATAATTTAAGTCAAAGCTATTGAGTTCTGTTAAACCCGAGAAGTTATGTTGTAGCTTGTTATAGTTCCTATATAAACATTCCATTAGCAGCCAGAAAATAAAGTAGAGTAATAATGGGGAACATTAAGTTTTTGTTGTTAGTGTTTTTTCTTATAGCAATTGTGGCGAATGGTTGTTGGGAGGAAGAGAGAAATGCTCTGTTGGAGCTGCAAGCAAACATAATGAGTTCGAATGGCGAATTGCTGGTTTTACAGATTGTTGTTTTTGGAAAAGTGTAAAATGCAGTTTAGAAACAGGTCGAGTGATCAAACTCGATCTCGGAAGAGAAAGGTTTGGATCAGGGGATGAATGGAGATTTAATGCCTCTCTCTTTCTTCCATTCAAATCACTGCAACTTCTTTTATTGTCTTACAGAAATATTATAGGGTCGACAAAAAATGAAGGTCTGATCGATTTTGTATGTACATTCATGACTTGTGAAAAATGAAACTAACATGTTTTTTTGTTATCCAGGGTTCAGTAAACTAAGGCAGCTTCCCAACCTGAAAGAACTCGATTTGGTACCTCATTCAGCATACCGACGACATATAATACTAGTATATTCTATATCCTTCTACATATGCATATACTCTATAGTTCATACGGACGTTTTCTTAGTAAAGTTGTAATTTTTGGATGAAGGCACTAGTAAGAAATGTGAAGGACTAAGCAATTTAACAGAACTCAAGTTTAAAGGTTATGGAATCAGTGACATCAATAGCCTTTTTGCATTGGGTAACATCTCTTTTCCACAACAGAAAAAGCAATTAACAAAATAACACTAAGTACAGCTTTTTCATGAATTAAATGCAGGTGTTGGTGCAAATAGTGGACTGAGGAATTTAGAGAAACTCATATTGAATGATAATAACTTCAATTCCACCATCTTTTCATCACTCAACATTTTTCCATCTCTCAAGCAGTTGGAACTTGCCGCAAATAAAATAAATGGAAATATCAAAATGAGTGGTTTGTTACGCCTCTTCCCCGCTAACCATATTTTTCTCCTCTAATTTTATTTCTTCGCATATCAAATTAAAGTTTGATTTTTTTAAATATATTTTTTAGTGGGCTTACTATTTATTTTTGATTTACCTGTCTAGACATAATTGCTTTGAGCAATTTGAAACATCTGGATCTCAGGAGGAACAATATAGAGAGCTTTGTGACTACCAAAGGTACACAAATCAGTGCAGTTGCTCTAATGTTGAATGATTCCTTTATTTTAACCTTAAGACATCCTACAAAACACATACAAAATGCAAATTTGATCAGATAAAGATTAATAATGAAATGTGGACTAGGATTACACATCTTTACGAACTTATATAATAAGATCGATCCATTCATTCTTATGTAAAAACATATATAATTTATTTAACTGGTAGTAAAACAATGAATTCTCTGCGAAATTTACTATTGGAAAGTTCTAACTCCAACTCGAGCAGAGTCATACAATCCCTAAAATCATTCTCATCTCTTAAGTCACTTTCTTATGAATTTAGTGATCTCACTTCTCCAACCATAATTTACAGTAAGCTCAAAATCAAAATTTATCTTAGCTTACTTCTAGAGTCACTTTTCTTTTGAAATATGAAAGATTTGTTCTTCTTTTTTGTGACTCTATCATATAAGAATTAAGAAATCTGAGCACGATGGAGTACCTATACTTGGGGGGATGTTCTTTAAATAACAACTTTCTCGCAAACATTGGAGAAATGACTTCTCTTAAAGTGTTGAGTATGCCTGCTGGTGGAAATAATGGCACCCTCCCTAATCAAGGTAGTGTATTCTTCTCTTTTTGTCCTAATTCTTGCATTTTCATGAATATAGGGAATAGGGTGTGCTTGGTACAGGGAAAAAATTGTACTAGAAAAAAAAGTTTCTTAAAAATGAGAAAAATAACTCTGCATATGACATTCCACATTGAATATAGTCATATTGAAATAACACACCTCATCTTCACCTCACCCCCACTCCACCCCGTAGTCCCATATACTATATTTTGTTTAAGCACCAAACACAAAAAATAAGTGACAAAACTCCTCTATTTTCCTAGAAAACATTCTTCGTATCAAATACACTCATAGACATTAATAAAAAAGTATAATAAGATTTGGCTTACTATTGAAATTTGTTTTAGCTTATTAATGTCTCTTAATCTTTTTTAAAAATATATATATAGGTTGGTGTGAACTCAAACACATTGAAGAGCTGGATTTTTTAGACAATAATTTTGAGGGAGCACTGCTTTTGTGTCTTGGAAACATCACATCACTTCGATGGTTGTGTTTGAATGGGAATTACTTCAGCGGAAATATAGCGTCACATTCTATTTGGAGGAGACTCACATCACTTGAGTACCTGAATATTGCACATAACCAATTTGATGTTCCTCTGTCATTCAGCCAATTTTCCAACCATACAAAATTGATCTACTTGGATGTTGGTTCCAATAAAATAATTACAGATACAGAATTCCAAAATTGGATCCCAAATTTCCAGTTGGAGTTTTTTGCTATATATCATTGTATAAACCTTAAAAAATTGCCTTCTTTCCTTCACTACCAATATGACTTGAGGATCCTTTTTATAAATGGAAATCAATTGCAAGGAAACTTTCCAACATGGTTGTTAGAAAATAACACCAGACTTGCAGCGATTTATGGCGGAGATAATGCTTTCAACGGACCATGGAAGTTGCCATCGAATCGTCATCTCCATCTACAGACGATTGATGTTTCTAATAACAAACTAAATGGACATATTCCACCAAATATGTGTTTAGCCTTCCCAAAGCTTACTAGTTTGAACATGTCACAAAATTATCTTGAAGGTCCTATACCTTCCAAGTTTTGTGGCATTCATTTAGAATTCCTAGACCTATCTGTCAATATCTTGTCCGGAGAAGTTCCTGGTGATCTGGCAATTGGTTCTCCACAATTGTTCTACCTTCGGTTGTCAAACAACAAGTTGAAAGGACAAATATTTTCGAAGGAGTTCAGGCCACATATATTATCCTTTTTGTATTTGAATGGCAATAACTTTGAAGGACCACTACCTAGGAACATTTTTCTCAGTTCCCTTATTGTACTGGACGCTAGCAGGAATAATTTCTCTGGGGAGATTCCAAGATGCATTAGGGATAATACAAGATTGTTCCAAATTGATTTGTCCAAAAATCATCTTGAAGGTTTGATTCCAGTTGAGATTTGCAATTTGAAGAGAATATATGTTTTAGCTATATCCGAAAACACGCTCTCAGGCTTTATTCCTTCTTGTGTTAGTTCTTTACCTCTCGTACACATCCATCTAGAGAAAAATCAATTGGGTGGTGAATTGGGACATGTACTTTTCAACTTCTCTTCTCTGATAACTTTGGATCTTCGCTACAACAATTTTACAGGAAATATCCCACACACCATAGGCTCTCTTAATACTCTCAACCACCTTCTCCTTAGCAATAACCAATTGGAAGGAGAGATTCCAACTCAGATTTGTATGCTGAACAAGTTATCTATTCTGGATTTATCTTTCAATAATCTTTATGGTCCACTCCATACTTGTTTGGGTAACTTAACACAAGCCAAGAATGATGCAGAGATAGGAATGGCCTATTATTCTACAACTTCTAGGTATTCATGGTTAAATTTCTTGGTCTGGATACGTTCAAAAAGGCATTACCACGACAGTCATGGAATTCTAACTGACATATTTTTGATGGATGTGGAAACTCAGGTCCAGTTTTCAACGAAAAGAAACTCATACGCTTATAAGGGAAGCATTCTAAAATATATGTCGGGTATGGATATCTCAAGTAACAGATTAACGGGTGAAATTCCCATTGAGCTTGGGAACATCAGCAATATACATGCATTGAATCTATCGCACAACCATCTCATCGGAAGAATACCAAATACCTTTTCTAATCTACAGGAAATCGAGAGTTTAGACCTTTCCTGCAACAGATTGAATGGGAGCATTCCTGTTGGTCTACTTGAGCTAAATTCTTTGGCAGTATTCAGCGTTGCATACAACAACTTATCCGGTGCAGTCTCAATTTGGAACTTTAAACAAAAGCAGCTACGAGGGAAATCCTTTTCTTTGTGGTTATCCATTAGACAACAAGTGTGGCATGAGTCCTAAATTGTCAAATACCTCCAAGATTAATGGAGGTGAGGAGTCATCAGAATTGGAGGATATTGAGTGTTTTTATATTGGCTTAGTTGTGTCTTATGGAGCGATCTTGTTGGGATTAGCTGCAGCACTCTGCTTAAATCGTTATTGGAGAAAAGCATGGTTTAGGATGATAGAGTCATTGATGTTTCATTGTTACTATTTTGTGTTGGACAACATTGTTACACCCATCAAGAGTAGATGGTGCAGGAATGTTGGTTAGGTGGTTGTTTTAAAATTTTTGATGTATGTCTGTTATCACCATTATTTTGTTGTCTTTCTCTTTTATCAATATATCTATTTGGAGTTGTTAGAATTTCACCCCATGTTCTATGTGTGCATAGTTGTTCTCATTCATGAGATGCTTCATTGGTATTGCTGTTTAATACTATTAATTAGGAAAAAAATCACACTTAACTTGCATTGTTTGATCGAGAGATAGAAAGCCTTAGTTCATCATCCAACTCCACTTTCTCTCTTCCTGCTGTCAGGAATTCCTACCTATGCTTGATCGTATGGCATCTCGCTGGATGCTAGACTTGCAGCAGAGTTGTTCCTTGCTATCTTTTCATTTTTTTTGGTAAGCATTCTAGATTACCCCCTCCAACTTACACCATAGGGGCCGGGATGCAGAAGAAATGGTCTGGCTTAAACTGGTGCTCTATCCTGCAATTTTGGATGATAAGTGCATGATCATAATAGATATTTAGCATACATAATTATGTTGTTGTAAACACTGATATTTTGTTTGGATGGTTGTTATATATTGTTTCATAATGTATTGTATTGTATTGCATTGCATTATCATATCCAAATGACTAGCAGCTTCATTTTGTAGAAACTAGACTTCGAAGTCTACAATATATCCAAAAATCAGGGCAAACTCCTGAATTGACGGAGTAACTTATGAAGTTGGCCTCCAGTTCTGTCGATTCTTCTCACAAATTTATGCAGTCTCACCGAAACGTCAAATGGCAAGCCGCTTGATTCTAGTGAAATTAGATTGAAAAGACTGCAACATACCAAAAACTCATTGTAAAACTCTTGGATGGGCTGCAATCAATTTCTGAAATTAGATACATGCTTGGAATTCTGATCTCACACTTTTGCGTAGTCTTAGCGAAAAATTTATATCTCGAGATCCAAGAGTCCAAATTATTAATCGTTTGATTCCACAAAAAACCACTAGAAGAGAGGAAGAGGAGATGGTTAAAATCAATGACTAAATTGTATGGGTATACGAAAAAGATAGCCATTGATTACAATTATTTATCTATATATTCATACAATTTTTTAAATTTTTTTTTAAATATTTGTGCCAGTAAATTTGCATCTCATTAAATCAATATTAAAAAAATTAAAATCAATGACAATTTTTGCGGAATATTCGAGATGCCTCTTTAGGGATATAATACGACATAAGCTAGGGTTTAGGGTTAGAGTAGCCTCCAAGAATTCTAACTCGAATCGGATACATTTGTAAAGTCCCAACTAGAATTGAACATGCCTTGCAGGCTGGGCATAAAATACCGAAAACCGAATTACCGAACCGAACCAAAATTTTTAGTAATTTGGTATTCGGTAATTCGGTATTCGGTATTCGGTATTCGGTATTCGGTATGGTATTTGGGAGTAAAATTTTAGAATTATGGTATTCGGGTTTGGGTTTGTTATGAGACATTCGTACCATTTGGTATTCGGTATTTCCCGAATACCGAATTAGTTACTTAATGAAGGTCACATATCAACATGTACATTACTAATTGGTATATGTTCAAAGGGAAAGTTAAAAGAATAAACATAAACAACCAAATACATATGTGTTTTAGTTGTATCAATTTGCTTTTTTTTTTATGTCTTCTTATTTGTTGATCTTCTATTATATTGTGTCTCCACATAAAAAAATAGATATACTTGGAGAAATAGTGTTAACTTTGTGATATAATCGACTACAACTTCAATACGGTGTTACCGAATACCGTACCAAACCGAAGTTTAATTTTCCAATTACCGAATTGAAATTTAAAATTTTGGTATTTGGTATCTACTTTTAACTACCAATTACCGAATTACCGAACTCGAAATCTGAGAATTCCGAACCGAATACCGAATGCCCACCCCTACTTGCAGAGTCCCACAAATTTTCAATGTCTACAAGGAGTTTGTGCCATCACTGACCCAATATATATTACTTTCTATATCCCAATTTATGTGACACTAATGAAATTTCGAGAGTCAATCAAATTTTTATATATTTTTTTAATAAATATTTTAAGTTAATTTTTTTTGTTGATTTATAGTACTTTTTAGGTCATTTCCAAATAATATGTCACTCCTTCTCTGTTTCAATTTATTTGGCACAAATGGAATTAAGAAAGTCAACCAAACTTCTTATATGATTTTTTATATATTTTGATTTGTTAATTACTATGATTTATAGTACCTTTTACATAATTTTTAAATAATATATGTTATTTCATTTGTTCAAATTCATGAGACACTAATAGAATTTCGAGAGCCAACTAAATCTTTTATATGGTTTTTAATTTTAAAATATTTTAAGTTGTTAATTATTGTGATTTATAGTGCTTTTTATGTAATTTTCAAATATATAATAAAATATTTTAAGTTGTTATTATAATTTATACTACTTTTTACGTAATTTTTAAATATATAATAAAATAATTTAAGTGGTTAATTACAGTGATTAATAGTACTTTTAACGCAATTTTTAAACATACAATATATTAAAAAGAAAACTAAGACAAATAAATTAAAACACGAAGAGTACCAAATTTTGTGAGGTGGGCCCTCTTGTAGAATAATAATGCATAAATGTAAGATAATAACGTATACAAATGTATAAACCATTTTAATACAATATAGATATATTACATATATATGCAACCATTAAGTTGAAAATAAAAGGGAATAATTTTTTATTTTTTTTATCTTTCGTTTTGTGTTTAATATCCGTATTGAAGCTTAATTAATCTGAAAACAGGATTTCAGGCTTTATTCCTTCTTGTGTGAATTCTTTACCTCTCAAACACATCCATCTAGAGAAAAATCAATTGGGTGGTGAATTGGGACACGTACTTTTCAACTTCTCTTTGGGACTGATAACTTTGGATCTTGGGTACAACAATTTTATAGGAAATATCCCACACACCATAGGCTCGCTTAATACTCTCAACTACCTTCTCCTTAGTCATAACCAATTGGAAGCAGTGGCGGATCCAGGATTTTCACTCAGAGGGTTCGGAATATAAAAAATATAAATGGGTTATCTCTCTTCTATGGTTGAGATGGTTCAAAATTAGTATATATACAAAAATATTGAAAATATACCCTATATATACAGTGTACAAACACAGCCAATTTGGTGTGGTTGAAGGTGTCATGTCAGCACAAAAGGTGCACAAAAATATGAAAAAAAAATGAGTTTAGGGGGGTAATAGGACCTTAGTTAAGTTTAGGTGTGTCTCTGGGATTTCGGTCATAGTCTAGGGGGGTATTTTATATAAATACTTTATCCTAGATATAAGAATGTTTGCAACAAATTTTAAAGAGAGAAAATAAATTGCAATCACAAATAAAATATGAAGAAACATAATTTTATGAAAAAAGGGTTAAAAATACCCCTCAAATTTCGTTTATTAGTTGACTTTACCCTTACCGTTAAAATAAAGCTATTCTTACCCCTGTCGTTACAAAACTTGTCACTCGTACTCTCTTATAACGAAAAACCCCAAATCAAAATAAATTACCTAAAAATTAAAAAAAAAAACATTATCCCTAATCTAACCGGCACCCGATCCAACAAACAAGTAACTCAAACAAATATATCTCCCATTTCACCTAAATCAACTACTAAACCTAGAAATTCAAATCAATCTTCAAGAACTCCAAAAATAAGAAATTCTAATGAAGATGAAAAGAAAAATTCATTTGCTGCGAAAAAGTCAAGAACAGTCTGAAATTTGTTTCAAAACTTGCAATTTGAGGCAACTGAAATTGAAATTGCAACACAAAGAATGTGTTGCTCAGTTCTATCCTTCTTCTTTTTTTGATTTATAGTGTATTTCAATCCTTAAATGTGCAAGTGGGTAGTCTAAAAAAAATGAAAAAGAGAAAAATCAACAAGTTACTATTAGGTGTTCCTTCTTCATCTCTCATTCTGCAAAAATTAAAGAAAGATGACCGCCCTGTTTATCGTGAATAATGATGAACCCATTGTTGTAAATGTCCGATTTAGTAATTTTCACCAAATTAACAAAACCTTCCTTGAGAAATTTCTAAATCGAGATGGGTAATCGTGAGACAATGAGTTGGTACCATTGACGACAATGGTCTATTCTAATGAAGATCAATTATGTTAATATAAAAAGTTTGAATCAGCAAGCTGATGCAGAAAACTTCACCAATCCTTTGTAGGATCCATAGGTTACATAGTATGTCCCTCATTTCAAAATGTTTCTCTAAAAAGCCCGAGCATCCTCTTACCAGTCGAGATAAGAGGCTATTCATATCAAATATGGCAGATGAGATTCCAGCGAATTCATAAGAATACATAAGTTATAGTTGTTGAAAATGTTGGATATTTTAATATAATAATATTTAAACACATTGATATAATATGGCATAAGCTCATATGTCATCAACTTGGTGGCCAAGTTGTTTTCCTTTGGCTCCAAGTTTTTCCACCAAGTTGTTTTTCTTTGGCTCCAAGTTTTTTCCATATATATATATATATATATCAATGTTGTAGTCTTAAAAAGACACAACTTAAGAAGGAGTATTAATTAGTTAACTTTCAATTCTTCTCTCGACTTGCTTTCTTTTGTATTATTTATATTTTGTTGATTCATGTTTCCTCTAATTAATTTGAGAAGACTTATTTAATCCTGGGAAAGCATTTCACACTGCTGAAATAGTTTCTTAGGACAATTCTTAGCACGACTCAAGTATTATTTATATGTATATATTACTTAAGAATATTATTGTAGTAGTATTTGTCCTAATTCTTGTATTATTATTTTGATATTATATTTTCCCATCTACATATATTTTCCAACAATCTAAGAAGCTATGGCAAATAATAACTCTTCTAAAACTATTTCTGACACTACCAATGTCGGTGCTACCCCCGTTTCTCCTGTTCAAATTGTCCTACCATATGCCAAATCATTTCCCGATGTATCCAATATTGAAATTTTTGCTAATGAAAATTTCAAAAGGTGGCAAGAACGTATTTTTTCATTGCTCGATGTTCATATCATGGCGTTGCACATGCATTATTACATCCACAACCGTGTGCAGACGTTGATAACAAAATTCTGGAATCATGGCAACATGCTAACAAGGTATGTCGTCGTACTATATTGCAAACTATTTCTAACGAACTGTTTGATGTATACTATAGCTGCAAAGATGTAAAAGCTATTTGGGAAGCCTTAATTAAAAAATTCACTGCTGAGGATGCTGCCAAACAAAAGTTTGTGGTCGGAAGATTTTACCAATGGCAGATGAATAACTAAAAGGGGATGAAAATTCAAATCAATGAATATCAAAAATTGCTTGAAGACTTGAAGGACGAGGGGATCACTCTACCAGAAAAATTTGTTGTTGGTGTGCTGATTGAAAACTTACCGGACTCATGGAACGATTACAAAATTAACTTAAAGCATAAGCAGACAAATTTCACTATTGAGCAAATAGTGACTCACATTCTAATTGAAGACACCAACAGAAAGGAGTCATTCAAAGCAAAGGAGTTGGCGTTCAAAGCAAACTTAGTACAAGGTCAACGCAACAACAATAAAATGTATGATAATAAGTCTAACGGTTACAAGCCTTATAATCCAATTTTAAGCAAAAGAAAGGCTCTTGTTTTACTTGTGGAAAACCAGGTCATCATGCTACACGGTGTAGGAGGAGAATAAAAAATGACAAAGAAAAGAGTTATCCTCCCAAGGCTAATTTAGTTGAAGGAGATGAAATTACTGTAGCTGTCATTTCTCAAGTAAATATTATAGCGCATATAAAATAATGGGTGGTAGACTCTGGGGCTACTCGGCATATTTGTGCAAATCGAAAAGCATTTGCCTCTTATACATCAATAGGGAATGACAATGAAGTAGTCTATCTTGGAGACTCAAGAACTACGAAAGTCTTGGGTAAGGGTAAAGTGCTCCTGAAACTTACTTCAGGAAAAACTTTAGCCCTTACGGATGTGCTACATGTTCCTACAATGCGTGCAAACCTGATTTCTGTAGCCTTGCTTAATAAAGCTGGAGTGAAAGTGTCATTTGAATATGATAAGATCATACTAACAAAAAATAATGTGTTTGTGGGAAAAGGCTATTGTAACCAAGGACTTTTTGTACTTAATGTTTGTAATGTTGTGAATGAAAAAGCATCTACTTCTGCTTACATGATTGAATCTATTTCTTTATGGCATGCTAGATTATGACATGTTAATTTCTCTTATATAAAAAATATGCAATCACTTGGTTTGATATCTCACTTAGATTCAAATAATATTAATAAATGTGAAATATGTGCTGAAGCTAAAATTTCTAAAAAGTCATGTTTTTCAGTAAATAGAGAAATTAAATTATTGCCTTTAATTCACACTGATTTAGGTGAACAAACAATGACTAGAGGTGGTAAAAGATATTATGTAACTTTTATTGATGACTTTTCTAGATTTAATAAGTTATATTTACTTAGAAATAAAGATGATGCTTTTAATGCCTTTATTTCTTATAAAACTGAAGTTGAAAATTAACTTAGTAGAAAAATCAAGAGAATTAGATATGATAGAGGTGGAGAATATTTATCTTTAAATGCCTTTTGTGAAAAAGAAGGAATTATTCATGAAGTAACTCCGCCTTACTCACCCGAATCTAATGGAGTAGCTTAAAGGAAAAATAAAACATTAAAGGAAATGATGAACTCCATGTTAATTAGTTCTAATGCACCTAATAATTTGTGGGGTGAAGCTATATTATCTGCATGTCACTTACAAAATAGAATTCCTCATAAAAGAATTGGCAAAACACCTTATGAATTATGGAAAGGTTACAAACCTAATTTGAAATATTTAAAAGTATGGGGGTGTCTTGCTAAAGTTCTCTTGCTTGAACCTAAGAAAAGGAAAATAGGTTCTAAAACAGTTGATTGCATGCTTATTGGATATGCTGAACATAGTGTTGCATATAGATTTCTTGTTTTAAAGAGTGATGTGCTTGATTGCAATACTATTATTGAGACAAAGAATACTTAATTCTTTGAACATATTTTTCCACTATGTGATAAAACTTCTCATGTACCTGCTGAAAAATTAGTGAGTCTACTTCTAATATTGAAGAACTAAGAAGAAGTAAAAGGCCTAGGAAATAATTTTTTTCTTATGGAAATGATTTTCAAACTTTTCTTGTCGACAATGAACCATTAAATTATTCTGAAGCTATATCTTCTTCTGATGCTAAATTTTGGAAAGAGGCAATAAAGATTGAAATTGATTCAATTATGAAAAATAATACATGGATTTTAACTGATTTACCTCTTGGTGCAAACCCTATTGGTTGTAAATGGATTTTTAAAAGGAAACTTAATCCTGATGGATCTATAAATAAATATAAAGCTTGGTTAGTAGCAAAAGGTTTTTCTCAAAAACAAAATATTGATTATTTTGATACATTTGCACCAGTGACTAGAATTTCTTCTATCCAAATTTTCATTGCCTTAGCATCAATTCATAAGCTTTTTATCCATCAAATGGATGTAAAAACAACTTTTCTAAATGGTGATTTAGAAGAAGAAATTTACATGGTTCAACCTGAAGGATGTATTATTCCTGGACAAGAAAATAAAGTTTGTAAATTAATTAAATCTCTTTATGGCCTTAAACAAGCTCCTAAGCAGTGGCATGAAAAATTTGATCAAGTCTTGATAAGAGACGGTTTTTCTTCTATTGAAGTGGATAAATGTGTTTATACTAAAATGGTAGACAATGATTATGTGATAATATGATTATGTGTTGATGACATGCTTATATTTGGTACAAGTTTAATTATTGTGCAGAGTACCAAATTATTTTTGTCTACTAATTTTGATATGAAGGATATGAGTGAAGTAAATATGATATTGGGAGTTAAAGTTATAAGGAGTGTAGATGGTATAATGTTGTCACAAGAACATTATGTGGAAAGACTTCTTAAAAGGTTTGAATGTTTTTTGGTGACACCTGTGGTCACTCCTTATAATGCTAACTCTCCATTGAAAAAGAATAAAGGTGATCCAGTTGCTCAGTCTAAATATACTCAGATTATTGGGAGTCTGATGCATTTAATGAATTTTACTAGGCCTGATATAGCCTATGTTGTGTGTAGACTGAGTAGATATACTCATAATCCCAATAAAGAGCATTGGTTTGCATTAACTAGACTGATAAAATATTTGAGAGGAACCATGAATTATGGTATCATGTATAGTGGATTTCCTTTTACATTAGAAGGGTATTGTGATGCAAACTGGATCTCTGATTCAGATGAGACAAAATCCACTAGTGGATATGTGTTCACCTTAGGTGGTGGTGCAGTATCGTGGAAATCAACTAAACAGACGATCATTGCTAGGTTGACTATGGAGTCAAAGTTTGTAGCTCTGGAGCTGGCTGGTTCTGAGGCTGAGTGGATAAGAAATTTTTTAGTGAATATCCCTTTAATGAAGGATGTGTTGCCTCCTGTGTTTATACACTGTGATTGTCAAGCCGCAATTGCTATTGCGAAGAATAAATCTTACAATTGTAAGAGTAGACACATGAAATTGAGACATGATGTCGTTAAGCAGTTGTTGAGAGATGGAATAATGTACATTGATTATGTGAAGTCAGAACTGAATTCGGCCGATTCACTGACTAAACCAATGGGAAGAAAATTAATTCTTCAAACCTCGAAAGAGATGGGTTAAGGCCAATATGATTGTCAATAAAGATGGTAACCTAACCTATGTGATTGGAGATCCCATGAAGTAGGTTCATATGGTAATAACAAGTCGATATTGACACTGCGCACTATAAGAGAGTGCTTGAACTGCTACTAATTATGAGGGATGAGTTATTAACTTTTAATGAATTCATAGTCCTTATGGATGGTGTATTTAAAGTAGTATACACTTGGTGAATTCACCTATACGAGAAGTGGAGTGAAGCAACTCCTATGAGATTTTGGCCTAGTCTCTAGAGCTCTCATGAATAACCAGGCAAGCGCATCGCTTATTGGCGCAAAATCGCATTGAAGAACAAAATATGAGGATTAAAATGTGATTGGTAGAATCTCTGACTTACAATAAGAATTATTGGTTCATAGAAATTTTATATTTCACCAATGAATCTGTAAGTTAAATTTTATCTGTCTAAGTTTGGTTCATAGTCCGAAAGACACCAAACCTATTACATTTTGATCATACAAAATTAAGCAAGTCGAATCCTTCTATTCAAAAATTATTTAAAAATATATGGGGGATTGTTGAATATTTTAATATAATAATATTTAAACACATTGATATATATGACATAAGCTCATATGTCATCAACTTGGTGGCCAAGTTGTTTTCCTTTGGCTCCAAGTTTTTTCCTTATATATATATATCAATGTTGTAGTCTTAAAAAGACACAACTTAAGAAGGAGTATTAATTAGTTAACTTTCAATTCTTCTCTCGACTTGCTTCCTTTTGTATTATTTATATTTTGTTGATTCCTGTATCATCTAATTAATTAGAGAATGCTTGTTTAATCATGGGGAAACATTTCACACTGCTGAAAGAGTTTCTTAGGACAGTGCCTAGCACGACTCAAGTATTATTTATATATATATATATATATATATATATATATATATTACTTAAGAATATTATTGTAATAGTATTTGTCCTAATTCTTGTATTATTATTTTGATATTATATTTTCCCCATCTACATATATTTTCCAACAGCAGATGTATGAAATTTTCATGGAGGAAGGAGATGAAAAAGTTTTTTTTTTCCAGGGAGAAAGAAGATGAAGAAATTGATTTTGGGATTAAATTTGTATGAGTTTTGTTTTGTGGGTTGGATTCGGATTTGGGTTAAAAAGATAAAATCAGGTAGTTTTGATTGAAATTGGATAATTTTGGGGGAAACCAACAAATTAAAGGGTAGATCTATTAAGTTTTGTAACGGTAGGGTAGAAATAACTTTATTTTAACGATAAGGGTAAAGTCAACTAATAAACGAAAGTTGAAGGGTATTTTTGACCCTTTTTCCTAATTTTATTGATAAACATTGTGGGTTTAAATCTCTTTATCCCTTGATTCTTTCATATATTGATCTCTTTATGAATATTTCATTAATTTGCATAATATTCGAGATGCCTCTTTAAGGGGATATAATACATTCATATATGCATAAGCTAGAGTTTAGGATTAGAATAGCCTTCAAGAATTCTAACTGGAATCGGATACATGTATAAAGTCCCAACTAGAATTGAACACGTCTTGCAGAGTCCCACAAATTTTCAATGTCTACAAGGAGTGTGTGTCATCACTGACCCAATATATATTATTTTCTATATCCCAATTTATGTGACATGAATGAAATTTAGAGAGTCAGTCAAATTTTTTAAATATTTTTTTAATAAATATTTTAAGTTATCAATTTGTTTTGGTGACTTATAGTACTTTTTACGTCATTTCCAAATAATATGTCACTCTTTCTCTTTCAATTTATGTGGCACAAATGAAATTAAGAGAGTCAACTAAATTTCTTGTATGATTTCTATATATTTTGATTTATTAATTACTATGATTTATAGTACCTTTTACGTAATTTTTAAATAATATATGTTATTTCATTTGTTCAAATTCATGAGACACTGATAGAGTTTCAAGAGCCAACTAAATCTTTTACATGTTTTTTAATTTTAAAATATTTTAAGTTATTAATTATTGTGATTTAAAGTACTTTTTATGTAATTTACAAATATATAATAAAATATTTTAAGTTGTTATTGTAATTTATACTACTTTTTACATAATTTTCAAATATATAATAAAATAATTTAAGTGGTTAATCACAGTGATTTATAGTACTTTTAACGCAATTTTTAAACATACATTATATTAAAAAGAAAACTAAGACAAATAAATTAAAACACGAAAAGTACCAAATTTTGTGAGGTGGGCCCTCTTTGTAGAATAATAATGTATAAATGTAATATAATAACGTATACGAATGTATATACCATTTTTATACAATATAGATATATTACACAAATATATATATGCAACCATTAAGTTGGAAATAAAAGAGAATAATTTATTTATTTTTTGATCTTTCATTTTGTGTTCGGTATCAGTATTGAAACTCAATTAATCTGAATTCGTGTTACGTAGAGCTCCATTCGAGAGGAATCGTTTCTATCAAGAATTTTTTCATACGCAAAACTTGAATGTGAGAAGGGAGCAAAATGTTTAAGCCCTTTATTATAGGATATTTTTATATCTAGAACTCGAACCGAGGAGGAAAGCAAATTTTGTTTTTAGCCCCAAGAAAAAAAATAAATGAAGTCCACGTGTCCGGGCAATGCTAGGCATAAACGCAGTGATCAACTACAACAAATTCGCTGATCACAATCTCATTGATCGGAAACCCTAAACCTTTGATCGAACGGAAAAGAATGAGCGAAGAGGGTGGAAAGATGAACAGAGAAGCTCCGGCAACGGTGACCTCCACCGGCGAGCCATTGCCGGCAAACTATTACTACGGGACATTTCAAGGAGTCGCCAATTATCAAACTCCTGCTTCGCAATCTCAACCGGTCTTCGGTTTCCCTCAACCTATACCTCCTCCAGGTGTCCCCGTTGTTCCTCCATGTTATTATCCTCATGGTTACCAGACCGTTCAAGGTGCTTTTCTTTTCTTTTCATACAAAAAAGTCAAATTTGTTTGAAGTTCCATTTTTTTCCTTCTAATGTTGGATTTGTGTGCTTGAGTTAAGGTATAATTGGGTATGTCAAATAAGATAATTTGGAGATGCTGGGATTAGAAATAGATTATAATATGATTAGATATAGATACTCCGTCTGTTTCATCTTATGTTTCAGGGTTTGATTTGAAACGGAGTTTTACAAAAGAAAGATAGTTTTTCGGAACTTATTATTGAGTTTAAGTTGTTATATACACCATTGTGAAAAGAAAATTACAATATGAAGTCAACCAAAGGATATTCTCATGTAAGTCTTGTCAAAATTTTCAAGAGTTGTAATTTTGAAAATCAGACAGCTTACATGCTACAACAGGTGGAGTTGACCATTTTGTGCGACCATGTATATGACTTAAAATTTTATTGGAAGCATGCCATGATATCTCTATGATTATAAAAGCTCGTCATCAAAGATAAAATGAGAAGTCTAAAGTAAATCATTTCAAATATAGAAAGGCGTCAGTTGGGTTTCTTCTCTGAAAGGTTTAAGGTAGGGGATCTCATGTCACCCTTCTTTTTCATCATTGATATGTAGTGGTTAAATGATATATTGAAAATTGCAAAGGCTAATGAGTGGATCAGGGGTTTCACTGTTTCCAGAACAATCAGTTATAGCCTGGAAATCTCTCATCTAGAATATGTTGATAATACACTAGTATCTTGTGTTGTTGACAAAGATCAATTGAAAATGCGCAGGGTGATTTTCATTTTGTTTGAATCCACTTCTGGATTAGCATATAAACTGGAGCAAAGTTATATTTGTCCAGTTAACGAGATAAGGGAGATACACAGTTTGGGTGAAATTTTAGGAACTAAGAGTAAATCTAAAGTGATCCGTAATGGAGTATTGGAGAATTGTGAAAAAAATTTGGCAAACTGGAAGAGTCAGTACTTATATCTGGGTGGAAGATTAACTTTCATTAGTAGTGTACTTTATGTATGCCTATCTATATGATATCTCTATTCCAGTTCCTGCATATGTAGTGAGAAAAATTGATACACTTAAAATAAATTTTCTATGGCAAGGCAATTGTGAGAAAAGAAAAATTCACCTAGTCAACTTGAATACCTATCAGTCAGCAAGAAGAAAGGGGGATTGGGAATTAAAAATTTGAAGATTTAGAACCAAAGCTTGATGATGAAGTGGTTATGGAGGTTTATTACAGATGAGAACTCAATGTGAAAGGATGTAATCATTGTCAAATATGGAGTGGAAGGTAATTGGACAATAGATCGTGTGAACATCTCTTCTGGGGGTTAGTGTATGGAAGTCTTTCAGGAACTCATGGCTATCAATTATAAGCAAGTCCAGACTCAAGGTAGGAAATGACTTGAAGACATCTTGTTGGGAAGATAATTTTCTATATCAAAGTCCATTGAAGTAACTTTTTCTATACATTTATAATCTTTTGCGACAAGGGGCAATTATGAGAGAGTTGTGGACAGAGCAAGGGTGAAACTTTAGCTTCAAAAGATTATTAAATGATTGGGAGATTGGTAGAATTACAAAGTTATGCAACACCTTAGCACAATTCAAAGGGCCTCTGATGATTGCATAATATGGCAAAGGAAGGAAAGGTCTTTGTCAAGTCAGCTTATAGAGAATATAACCTTTCCAACAATCAGGTTGGATGTTAGCCATGGAAGATGATATGAAGAGTTAAAATCTCATTAAAAGTTTCTTGTTTCACTTTGTTGGCAAAAGAGGTAGTTTTGACGCAAGATAATTTGGTAAAGGAGCTACCAATTATGTTCTAGATGTTACCTATGTGAGAACAAGAAGAGATAATTAACCATCTCTTTTTACATTGTAAGTGGACAAACCAACTTTGGAAAATATTTGTCAACCTAAGGAGAATTAGTCGGACTATGTAGGAAGAATAACAGAAGTGCAAGCTAGTTGGAGAAGAGATGGAGGATTGTCCCATCATAGAATACTTAAACGATTCTAAATATGTTTTTGATATTCTAGACTACGTGTAAGAATTCATTGTTCTAGGAACTTACTTGTATTTCACTCTTTGGTTACCTACACAACTTGTTTAGGTCTATAGTATACCTTGTTATATATTGTTTTTTTACCATTCTTTAAGGAAATATTAATAGAATGATGTCACTCTCTTTGGAATTGACTATAAAGGAACGAGCATCACACAATTGAGAAGAGGAATTACCGAATTTTATACACTTACAAGAATGAGATAGTTGCAAAGATAGGTAATCGAAAATATGTTTTGTTGTTTAAGCTCCATCCAACTATAATATTCCATCTGTCCTAATTTATGTGAAGATGTTTGAGTGAACACGAATTTAAGAATGAAAGGAAGACTTTTGAAACTTGTAGTCTAAAATAGGTCATAGATTATTGTGTGCTATGTTACTTAGACTCTTCAAAAATGCCCCCCCGTGCGTGTCGGATCCTCCAAAACTAGTGCATTTTTGGAAAATCTGACACGGGTGTGGCAACATTTTAGGGAGTCCGAGCAACAGAGGTTGTGTTGCTATAAATCATCTTATTAAGTGAAATGAGAAGTTTTAAGTTAATTTTTTCTAAATATAAAAATGTGTCATTTTTTTTAGGACTGACTAAAAAGGAAAGAGTGTCACATAAATTGGGACAGAGGGAGTAATTGATTTAAAGTAGTCTCTACTCTGTAACTCGGTTTCTGGTTGTAATATGGAGGCTTATAAGTGTAACATTGATTTATGCTGAAGAATACCTATGTCCGATTATGCAACCCAATGCAGTTTTTATTTAATTAAGTTTAATTTCGGGAACAATAGGGGTGATGAAATTGTCATTTGAAAATCAATCCAAGAGAGTTGACACCATGGTGTAGGGGTTGCTTGTGTGCTACTCGACTAATTCCACGAGGTAGTTGGTACTAAGCCTGGCAGCGGAACCGGTAACGGAACGACCTGACCGGGATTCACCGGAACGGAACCGGTACCGGGATTCACCGGAACGGAACCGGTACCGGGATGTCTGGTATTTTTGACGGTTACCATCCCGGACCGGACCGGTAGACCGGTACAACCGCTATAAAAAAAATTTTATAAAAAAAATTAATTCAATATTAATTAAAGTCTAACTTAAAGTTAAAAATAAAATATTTCAAAATATATATAACTTATTAAGTTTTTTATAAAATAAAATTTAAATTCTTAATTCTTAAAGTTTAAATTTCAAACTTTAAAAGTTTAAAGTTTAAATTTCACAGTTCAAACTTCGAAAGTTAAAAAGTTTAAATTTCAAACTTTAAACTTTTAAAAATTTTAATTTCAAACTTTAAAACTTTTAACTTTAAAATTTTAAATTTTACATCAAACTTTCAATTTTCAAATTTTTTAAATTTGAAATTATAACTTAAGTTTGAATTTTGAAACATTTAAAAATTGAAATATAATTTAATAGAGATTAGAGAGTAGAAGATGAAGAAAATTTGTGAGTAAAAATAATGAAGGGTTGGGGGTATTTATAGTTAAAAAATTGGACTAAATTGTATTTTAAAAAACTTTGGGGTATTAAAAAAAATTTGGAGGGTAGGGGGGTGTTTTGGGGGGGTTAGATGTAGAAATAGCCGTTGGGTGGGCCCCAATAGCCGTTACCCAACGGCTACAAATTGAAAAAGCCAGCCCAGAAATTTAAAAATAAAATAAAAAAATTCCACGCCAGACCGGACCGGACCGGGACCGGTACTTGTACTAACCGGAATGGGATGGTCCGGTAATTTCCCTATTCCGTCCCATTACCTATCTCGGACCCCCCGCCTACCGACCCAAACCAGAGGCAACCGGACCGGTAACGGACCGGGACAGAACCGTACCGGGACCGGCACCTCTCGGTTCCGCTTCCACTTAGTTGGTACCTCCCACTAGCACACACCAGGTAATTTTTTTGACAGACACACCATGTAGTTTTGTCTTCCATGACTTGGACCTTTGAGAAGAAATCACCTAGTATTTTTGTCTTGCAAGAAATCGAACATGAAACCTCATGGTTCTCAACCCAGTTCATTGACATTGAATGGCACTTCTAGTCAAGTAAAAGATATTAATGTTCCATGATATGTTTTAAGAAGTGCAATGAGGTTAAAGAAACTACTAGTTATGTGTCCCACCAAATCTGGTGGTCTATTTATCAATCAAAGGCCAAATTGATCACTGTGTATAACATGTGACAATGTTTAACATTGGTTGTGGAACAGAGGATGGGGAGCGCTCATATGGTATTTGATTATTTATCTCTTAAGGTTCTCTGAAAGTGAATTCCCAAAAGTACTCTTGATTTTGCTGTGTGTGTTGCGCGTGCTTCCTTTGGTCCTAGCGTTCCAAATTTTAACAAGGATCACTGATTGTGAATCAGAAAAGGTAGTAAAGAAAGTTAACTATGTTGAGAAATCTGTATAATAGTTATGGAGGTTTAGTGCGTTTTTCTCTTCCACGTATGAAAACTATGCATATTAAGGTAGTTTAGATACTAAAATATATACAAGGAGAGAAAGGCATACTCACATGTTTGAGTCCTGATATGAACCAAGTCCGGTATTTAAGTAGAGAAGGGTAGAAAGGTAGTACGTTATCCACCGCCTTTCTAGGCTGAAAACAAACAATTTCTCGATTGTAGTAAATGATAGGTCTGGAGGGAAAAAATTATGAGATGGCGGTAGAAAATAAAAGAATTTGTCTTTCAATATCAACCTCTTAAACCTTTTCTCTTTTCTTATTAGTTGTTCTTAAATGTGTTATGAGAAGTAAATGCCATGGCTAATGAGTATTGTTACCAAAACCTTCTTGACTCTCTTAGTTGTTAGTACAACAACAACAACAACATACTCAGTGAAGTCCCACTAAGTGAGGGTAGAGTAGAGTGTACACAGAAGGTAGAGAGGCTATTTTCGAAAGACCCTCGGCTCAAGTGCATCAAACCCTAGTAAAAGAAGAAGAAAACAATGAAGAAAGCGTAGCAATTAATAAGAAAAGTGATGTAAAGTCTACCGGAAAGAAACAATAACAACAACCTGTTAGGATTCTTAGCGAAGGATCGAGTCACAGAACGATGAACAGGAAGATCTAAATCAATCGACTTTGACTTTCCCTTGTCTTTGTTCGAATTCCTAGATCGACCTATTTTGTAGATAACTTCAGCTCGTTGAAGGGAGACTAAAACCTTAGAGTTCAATGGAAGAGAGAACTCCGATCTCTTGCTTTTTGCTGAAAATGTGACTTCCTGATTTATTCATCAAAAGCCCCTTTAAATAGGAGTCTTATTACATCAATAAGAAATCTAATTCTTATGAAAGTAGGAGACCTAAATCCTATTCCAAACTAATAACTATAGCTTAACCTAATCCTTATGAAACTATGAAACATAAATCCTATTCTAGAATAATAAATAAAGCTACTAAAATATAATTAAATACTTAATTAAATGGCTTCCAACGCATCCACAACATTACCCCCCTCACATTGAAAGAGCTTGTCCTCAAGCTCGAATTTAACGGCAATCATCCAGAACTTCTGGAATATTGTCTGCTGAATCATCCAATTCCAGCCAGAAAAGACGTTTGCACTGGTGAATGGCTGAATATTGTTCGTCACAATTATAGCATAATCCCTTAGCTCTTCTCTCTGCCATTTCCGCACGAGTTAATCGCTTGACCATAGGGGTCTGGTTGCTGGTCTGGGTATTAGTCAAGGTAAATGAGTCGACTAAATTAGTAGTAGATTTTGCTGAGTTTACTATGCTGCCAAGACTTGTCCGGAACTGCTGCCCTTTTTGCAATTGTTGTTTTTGCTCTAAAGCCCTGGGTACACTCATTGCTATTGATAAGTCAGGTGGTTTGAGCAACTGCACACCCATTCTGATTGAATCATCTAACCCCGCCATAAATATTCCCACGTGCAAGTGCTCTGGAATAAGCTCATCAGCCCTAGCAAGCTTTTCTTGAAGCTGACGTTGATAAAGTTCAACCGTACCAGTCTGCCAAAGCGTGACCAATTCGCCCACCGGATTTCTACTTTCAGGAGGTCCAAATCGCTGGAAACATCGTTTCTGAAAGTCTTCCCAACTCATTGGGCCCTTTGCTCGTTTAAGCTGATAATATACCATAATTGTGTTTCTCCCAACAGGTGAAACCCAGCCACTCCAACCTTTTCTGCATCTGTATTATGCTGATTTTCAAAAAATTGTTCACAACAATGTGCCCAAATTAATGGGTCGTTGGCGCCATCATAAGTAGGAAAATCCATCCTTGCATACCTTGGTATTGTTGAATTGGAATTACCACTAGTTTGATGATTTTGATTAGCTAGTGGAATAGGCAGTGTATTGTCTTTATTAGTCGGATTTGCCGATCTACCTATCGTCGGGGCACTACTAGACTCTGCCCCCTGGACTGTTGGTTTTGTAGAGCCAATTCCCAAGCTAGAAAATTATTCTTGAATGACTTGTACAACTTTTTCGCTGAGACGCTGTTCCATCGCTGCAAGTTTAGAGTCCATTAGTGTTTCTGTAATCACATGTTCCTCCTGAAACCTGGAATTTATCTCATCGTCCATCGTGTCAGGCTCTAATACCAAACTATTAGGATTCTTAGCGAAGGATCGAGTCACAGGACGATGAACAGGAAGATCTAAATCAATCGACTTCGACTTTCCCTTGTCTTTGTTCGAATTCCTAGATTGACCTATTTTGTAGATAACTTCAGCTCGTTGAAGGGAGACTGAAACCTTAGAGTTCAATGGAAGAGAGAACTCTGATCTCTTGCTTTTTGTTGAAAATATGACTTCCTGATTTATTCATCAAAAGCCCCTTTAAATAGGAGTCTTATTACATCAATAGGAAATCTAATTCTTATGAAAGTAGGAGACCTAAATCCTATTCCAAACTAATAACTATAGCTTAACCTAATCCTTATGAAACTATGAAACATAAATCCTATTCTAGAATAATAAATAAAGCTACTAAAATATAATTAAATGGCTTCCAACGCATCCACAACACAATCTCTCTTAGTTGTTAGTATAAGACATTAAGTTTTCTTGTTCAATATAGAGTGGTCGTTTGGTGGGAGGGATTAGGAAAAATATCCCTCCAAAAAATCATGCATAAGAGAACAATGTTTAGCTTGGGGTGGAGGGATTAGGGAAAAAAATAATTCCCCAATACTAATGCAATATTTTGGTTTGATAGGTAAGATGAAATACTGTTCAGTTTGGCTGTCCATATAAAATGGAACTCCTGCATAACTTTATGCAGCGTTTGGCTAGCGGTATTAAATTATACCTGCATTAAGTATGCAGGATTCTATATATAATTTTGTGCAGTGTAGATATATATATTAGTGATTCAGAGATAAAAGTATTTAACGACAAAAAAATGCCTTTGAAGTAGGTAATTCCTACAAAATATTCTTTGTTTTGTTATTCATTGGATAACAATCATGATATTATTTTTTAGCATATAACAGTCCCAAAAGATTCGTGTATGTTGGGTGTTGTTCATAGAAAATCATATCTTTTTGTAGATTTCTACTTTCTAGTATACTTCTGGTATACGAGCATGTTCATTTGCTTGAATTTCAATAAAATTATTATTTTATCCAAAAATAGTCCCTTCATTGTTATTCACTGCATAAATAATTCTTGCATTATAATTCCTGCAAATCAAACGACCCTTTTGTGTCATAGGCTAAGGAGGCAAGCCACCTAAGAAAAGATTAGTGCAGATGGTGTAGTCTAAACCCCTTTGTTGTATTAACATTCTAATTTCCATCGACCATTCAAAGTTTTAGTTTCGAGTCTTCTTTTCTACTGCGCTTGAGCTGTGTGCGTCTGAAATGTATGATAACGATTTTCATGCTATATGCAAAAAAGAAACAGAGAAAAGAAGGTCATTGCTTTTATCAGCTCACCCGGTATTCATGTTGACTAAGAATTGAGAAAAGGTGGTCATTGCTTTAGCTTGGTGGTTGGAACTTTTCCTTCTGAAATTACCTGTGAAATATTGATGTTAATCAGTTTGATGTGGACTTTTTTTTTTTGAGACAAGTGACAGTTCTATTCAATAAAAACTTAGCCACCCCAGAAAAAGGTGCTAAGTTGGAAACTTTACAAGCATCGAAAAGGTACTTAAACCCCTGCCCGAAACCCTAAGACAATTCATCCTAATTTTCTCGATAGAACTGCTAGTGCCTTCAAAATGTCTACCATTCCTTTCCTTCCACACTGTCCACCAAATGCAAGGAGGAATGATCTTCCACCCGTCCTCCTCCCCACCTCTATTCCCAATACTCCACCAATTATTCAACAATGCCAAAGTAGAACTAGGTATTACCCAAGTTATGGACTTAAAGTGGAAGAGGAGTGAATCTCTCTTATTTGTTTCTCAGTTTATGTCTGGTTCAGACCTCACATTTGTTTCTGTAAGAAACTAGTCCAATATATTTTGTTTATGAATCTGTGTAGATAAAGTTATTTTGCAGTAAATATGGCGAGAATTTTGATAATGCTGCTTTAACAAGGGCCTCAAAATTGTGGAGAGAATTATACCCTTTAGGGTGGCTTAGATGGTTTGGTTTGGGATTTCCACAAGGCAGGTCTCAAATTCAAAACCCCTTGCTTGCGACAACAGGGGGTTGGCCTTCTAGGTCGAACTCGTTGCACGGGGCTAATGTGGTTTACCTCTCCTGTGTGGTTTGCGAGCTATTACACAAGAGCGGGGTTTACCCTGTGCGCACCCAAAGGGTAGTGACTGCAGATTCCCTTGTTATCAAAAAAAATTATGGAGAGAATTTAGTCAATGAGGCTTAACTAGGCAACAAAGTTACGGAGATAATTTTTTCAATGAGGCTTTAACTAGGCATCAAAAGTATATAGAGATTGATCAACCAGACATTAACTATGTGTCTGATACTTCCTTCTTTATTGAAGTTCGAATTGCATTAGAAGTATAAAAATAGGTGGTTTTTTCTTTCTTGATTTGCAAAAGTAAGGCATATAAACAGGGGGATACTTGTCAGTTTTGAATACTTCCCTGTATTTCCTTTCAATCAAAAGTGGAGAATTATGAGATGATTTTCATTGCTTTTGGTGCTTTGTGTAGTTTATCTTCAAAGGGGATCCTTGGCTATTCAAAAGACTAATGCTTAGACTTTTATATACCATATTCTCATTTTGGCTTCGCTCTGATTTTAGGTTATGTTGTTGCCGAAGGTAGACCCATAAGGGAGCATCGGCTTCCTTGCTGTGGTATGGGAATTGGCTGGTTCTTGTAAGTTCCTATATTTGCCTATCTTTGCCTCCTTTTCTCATTTGTTTATTCTGAGGAACTAAGTGATGTAATAACCTTGACTGACTTATTATTTTGGCTTAGGAATTCTTCGCTCGCCTAATTCAGTCACTAAATTTTAGATAAGAGAAAAACGAGGTCAGATATAAGATTTTTGGGCAACAAAAAGGTAAATGCGCTCAGGGGTAACAACTTAGAAACATTAGAACTTAGTGTGAAGTTTTCTAATGGATTTACTGGATCCTGACATAGTGACATTAATGGACCAGTTCGTTATAAACTAGATCTTATGATTCGGGGAGAGCTCAACCAAAAATTTCAACCATGGTTTGTTCTAATGCTCTTCTGACTTTATTTGCAAGGTTCATTATTGGTTTCTTTCTTGGTGCCATTCCCTGGTACATTGGAGCTTTTCTTCTTTTGTGTGGTCGGCTCGATTACAGAGAAAAACCTGGATTTATTGCATGCACCTTAGCAGTAAGTTTATTCATCTCTTGCAATATCAATTAATTTATTTGTTTTATTTTATTTTTTATCAGGTATCAATTCATTTATTTACTTGGAAATGGCAATATCATTCATTCTTTTCTAGTTTTTTTTTAAATGGCAACATCAATTCATTTATTGCATATGCTTTTTGTATAATGGCTTTATTTGAGCAACCCGGAGTTTCATGTGCGGGTTTTTTTTCTTCTGAGGGTAACCTCTAACGGCCTGACACTAAGAGATATGAGATTTTTAACTGTGTAACATGTATGGTTGTATTTGTATGCACTGGCATTACTGAGTGATACTAAGTTAACTAGGCCTTTTAACACTGGTTTACCTCTGCACAATGTAACTTTTCAACTCTCCATCTTTGCGCTAGAAACTTGTAGTCTGAGAAAGAGAGAACTGATGAGGCAGTACAATGAAGCTGTGTGCTGACCGTTGTGCTTCATGTATAGAGACTAGAGTAGAGAGGGAAATTTAATTAGAAGTTAGATGTTGTCTGCCTATGGATTTACTGCTGTTTTCACTTTCAAGCAAATAGCATGAAAGATGACTAAGGGCCTGTTTGGATGGGCTTATAAAAAGTAACTTATAAGTCAAAAGCTAAAAGCCACAAGTTTGGATTTTGGCTTATTTTAAAACTTTTTTGGCCTAAAAGTGAGTGCTTAAAAGCCCCTTTTAACCTTTTCAAAGTTCTCCAAAAAACTAAAAAAGTAAATAAAAGCCAAAAGCACCTAAAAATAAGGTAATTCAAACGGGCACTAAGTCTTTTTATTGATACCTGCATCATGTTGTTCAACTTTGTGGACAGGCAATTGTAACAAGTTACTGCATGTTGCAAGTTTAGTGTAGTCAATGCTCAACAATAAATTAAGCTTCAACATCATTGTAATCAAGCCCTCCATGTGCATAATCCGTCGTGCCTTCTAACCTGGGCATGGGACTAGCTTGTTGAAGTTGTCTCTGTGGAAAAATGTAGGAAGTCCCTTGATTTATTGTCGCATCATATTGTTAAGCATTGTGAAAGGATGTTTTCTGATAAGGAACTGGGAGAGGAAATTCTAACAAGTGGACTTGTATGTTGCAGTAAAACTTGCAGACTATAATAGATGAAGCTTGGCCTTTCCACACTAAGTTTCTAGTTACATATTTCTCGTTTGACTGTCTTCTTTCATTCACATATCATAAGAATTCAGAAATTTGTTGGCTGAGTTTGAGGCAGCACGTAGACCTTATCCTTTGGGAGGGATGTGATAGATGCTCGGGAAGGAAACTATAGACACCTCTCTTTCTTCTTTGGGGAGAATTTGGGATGAGTGGTATCAAAATTAGTCTGGTTCCAAAATTTTATACTTCTTGTAACAGTATGGATATGTGCACCACCTGTTCAATTACTCTAGAGCGCCTCACATAATAGGTTTCCCATATATTGTAAATGTGTAACATATTACTGCCTTTTCAATTGTAATCCTATAGAGTGAGTTGAGGGATTTTCATAAGCACATAGAAGTTTGGGCATAGATGTTGCTTGGGTGGCTCTGTGTAGAATCTTTTTGTCAATTTGCTTGTAGCAGAAGTTAACAATCTTGAATGGAGGAGGATCAAGAACTAGAGGAGTTATGCACTGAAGGCTTTAACTTCTGGACTTGTGTTTATATCCTCATAGACCTTTAGGTGTGATTTCTCTAGAATCGTTAAGAAAATATTGTTAGGTAGACTTGTAAGTTGCAAATAATATAAAGAAAATATTGTTAAGAAGATGCACTTCTTTCATGAGTATGACATATTTATAGTAAACCTTTCAATAATTAAACATAAGACCAGGTATTGATATTTTTTAGCAAAATTTGAACAACAAATATGTTCCTTTAAAATTGAGTATCCATTGTTGGCGCTGAAGAGGTTGAATAGTTTCAGTATGGACCTTTTGATAACTAATAGTTTTACTATGGAATTGTTTGCTGTTGCCAGAACACCAAAGGAAAACATGGTACCAGCAGTTTCACACACTTTTGGTGCTCTGTGTTATTCTTGCATATCTTAGTTATTCTGCCTAATGTCATTAGCTTTGACTATGTTCATTTTGTTCTCTCATCAGGCTACGCTTGCTTTGGTTGCTGTGACTCTTGGTGTAACAAAGGCAAATTATACCTGGTGAGAGACCGATTCATGCTACAAATGTTGTAAATTTTCAAGAATATATCCATAAAGGAAAAAAAAAAAGGATAAATGAAAGGCAAGGGAATTTTCACGAATATATCCACCTAGTGGGATTTCACTGGGTATGTTGTTTGGAATCATCGTTTATTATTGTAATTTGTATATAGCAGATACCAACTGAGTGGTGCTTATATTCTGGCAATGCAATTCTAAGTTAGTCTTGGTTCAATGTATTCTTCTAAGTATTTGTTAAAATGGCCAATATAAATGCAGTATTTGATTAGGAGGATTGTACTACATTGTTTTTTGGATTCCTATGGAAGAGATTGACAATACATTTATAGTATAGTATCGTTTTAGGTTATTTATGACAGTATCTCCTCAATGTCTTTTGTATTGGTTTGGAAAAGTTGGGTTACAAGGACAATAAAACATCTTTTGGATTATTGGTAAAGGACCAAAAATGCTTTTGGATTATTGCGAAAGATCTAAATATATTCTTCATCTATATATTTTGCTAAAATTACTACTTTTGCTTACATTTTTGGCTCACTTATATCATTTGACTAACATCAACACTAAAATTTTAAAATATATATTTAAAATTCACGTATTTTGTTGCTGGTCTAATCACAAACTTTGATGCCAATTAAATGATACATCCATATGATTTTTCGACTTAATCCTCTATATTTTTTTATTTTTTTTTATTTATACTCTTCAAATATATTTTTTGTAGAGGTTGGTTTTTTGTTTAATAATAATAGGAGATGTTTTGTTCAAAAAATAAGTAATGCACAAAGATTACAAGACCTAATTTACAGTTACATGCATGTATTGATATGGATATATGAAAGTTGATACTGAGTCCAAAACGAGTTAGTCGATTTATTACGTTAACATTTTGGTTGAATGAAAATTTTAATTTTTAGTTAAAATAATGTTTACTCCTAAGAAGATCATATGAATATGCCATCACAATAACATTCATATCCACTCAAATGTAATAAAAATCTCTCTTAAATTCAAAGTACAACACACACTAGATAAAGTTAATGCATTAAATAAAGAATAAATTTGAATTCATGTTTCTAATCATTAGGTCCAAATTTTTTAAACTTTTTTTTAATCAAAATACATTGTATTCACACGTATATAATATCTAATCCTAATTGAAATCGCACAAATATAATATCTGATCTTTAATTGTTGTGTATCCAGGGGCGGACCCACGTGGGTTCCAGGTGAACCCCCTCGATAAAAAATTACACCGTATATATAAAATATTTTTTCTGTATTTATGTAGATATATTAATTTTGAACCCCTCATAAACAAGAAACAAGTTGTAGCATAGTGGTAGAACTTCTTTTAAATTGATCCTTGCGTCTAGGGTCAAATTCCATTGTGAACATTTTATTTTTTTTAGATTCTCTTCATTTAGTTTTAGGACCAATCTTTCACGTTTTTTTTTATAAAAAAAGTGTGCTAAAAAGATAGATTTAAACCCAAAAAATTCAAACGTGAAAGAAAATTCAAATGTGCTAAAAGGTCTCTTATAACGGAACTAACTTTTTGTACCTATAAACTACATACTACTACTTGGAATTGTGTTTTGTTGGCTTAATCATATGTTTATATTTTTATTTTTTGAACCCCCTGAATGAAAATTCTGAATCCGTTACTATGTGTATAATGTATAGGTGCATTTTCATTGCAAAAGTTAGATGTATGTGAAGACATTAACTATATGTGTGACCAACTAGCTTCAATGCGTGTATTTTCAAACTGTATGTAAAAAAGTATGTAAAGTGAATGGGGAGCCAACACCTAAAAATATATGTTAGCGTGTATAAAATGAATTTATTGTTGTCTCTATTGAGAAAATGCTCATTGCTACGATTTATTGATACACAAGATACATATATCTTATTTGACTGCTATTAAAACACACAATATCGTTATATATATTTTTATTATTATTTTTGAATAAAGAGTAATAAAAGGGTCGAAATTGGTAATTTTCACTACTCAAAAGTCAAAATTAGCTATTTGTATACTTGGGCCGAACATGCCAGTAGTTAAAAGCCCAATATAAAGAATGTGGGTCTAATCTAGACAGCCCATTAAGATTAGGGTTTCCCAAGAGGTCCTTTAACATAAAAACCCTAGCTTTTCTTCCTTCACATTTTCGGACTGAAGACGCCTCCCAAATATTCAGACGCAAAGCAGCCGGCGCAGAAATGGTGACCTACAAAGTTAGTATCACAGATTAACAAACAAATTTTAGCAATTTTGCTTGATTTTCTCATGTATTTGACGCAATAATAATTGAGATTTGTTGTTGTTGTTGTTGTAGTTCCATCAATATCAGGTTGTAGGGAGAGCTCTACCGTCAGAAAACGATGAGCACCCAAAGATTTACCGTATGAAACTCTGGGCTACAAATGAGGTCCGTGCCAAGTCCAAGTTCTGGTAATTTTTCTCACTCTTCGTCTCTGTGTGTGTTTTTGTTATATGATTATCTCATTATTAGCTCCCACCTCTTCCAATTGGTATTATTTCCTAACTAGTATAGTGTCATATGAATCAAGCATACTCTATGTGTTGGGGGGGAATGATTGGCAGTGGCGTATTCAGGATTTTGATTTTTCACTAAGGGGCTCGGGAAAAAAATTAGTGCATTGTGATCAAGTTGAATTTTGAACAAGTTAAACCAACGTATAGACTTATGTTGTTGAGGGATTCAAAATTTATTTGTGTACATAAAAGATATCTTATACATACAGTGTATATTTTTCGGGTGAACACTGTCATGATTCCTAGATCCGTCCCTGATATTATGGTGTTTGATTTGGTTGGAAAAGGTACTTCTTGAGGAAGCTAAAGAAGGTGAAGAAGAGCAATGGTCAGATGCTAGCTATTAATGAGGTATGATCAAATGCATTTCTTAATTTTATCTTTGATAAAATGTGTCATTGGGATGTATTTGAAAGCAAGATTTGTGATGTTGTTTATTTGATTTGTATTGTCCCTAGTTATTATTGTAGTTCACGGTTAATTTGTACTTTTACTTGATAAAAATTAAATTCTTTTGCTGGTTCTATAAAGTAAATGTTTCTGTTAATCTGTTGTGAAGTGTGAATAGTAGTTTCCTAGTAATCTGGTATGTCAGGGGTCCCCTAAGTGAAATTTTCCATTTGTTTGCCTATCAGAGCTTGTATAGACTTGTCAATGTTAGTCTTAGCATGTGATCCATGGTGTTATCTTCTAGACTTTATTTAACTCGTCTGGATGATATCATTTTCAATTGGCATGTCATTCTTAGTGGTGGTGGTGCACTAAATTTATGTTATTCCTAGTTTGCTCTTCGAAATGAGGTCTGTTATAGTGTGATAGAGGTTCAGGGTAAATCATAAAAAATAGAAATATGTGCATAGGTTTGGATTAAAAATGCAAAAAAAAAAAGAAGAAAAGAATATAACAACAACAATATACTTGGTAAAATCCCACAAATGAGGTCTGGGAAGAAAAAGAACACGATGCTACTTTTTAACTAGTAATACCTATTTTTTGGGATAGAGTTTCTTTAAATAATTGCACGTGTGTAACTTGGGAAGACTTTCATAATGGTTTAAATATCACAGTACTACTGCAGAATGTAACCTTTGACTCAGTAGTTCCAGGTTTTGGAGGTAGCCATAATCTATGTATACTTGTAATGATTATTAAAAGTTACTCCCTCTATTTCAATTTGTTTGACCTAACATGGAGTTTAAGAAAGAAAAGAAGACTTTTGAATTTTGTGGTCTAAAATTAAAGATATGTCAAATGTACCTAAACTAACCTTGTGGTCTTAAACATGTCACGTAGAAAGTTGAAACTAAAGAGTTGTTAAAAAAGGAAAGAGTCATTCTTTTTTAACCGACTAAAAAAGGAAAGTAGTACAAACAAATTGAACCGGGGGGAGTACTATTTTCTTTCTCATATATGATTATACATCTTTTTCACAGTGTAGTTTTGTGGTTATACTTCATCCATTGACATAGATGCCAAACTTTGTTATTGAGATTTTGTGTTCCTTTCTGTAGATTTTTGAGAAGAACCCAACAAAAATCAAGAACTATGGTATTTGGCTGCGTTACCAAAGTAGGACCGGGTATCATAACATGTACAAGGAGTACCGTGATACCACTTTGAATGGTGGTGTAGAACAGATGTACACTGAAATGGCTTCTCGCCACAGGGTCCGCCATCACTGCATCCAGATCATCAAGACAGCCACTATTCCAGCTAAGCTCTGCAAGAGGGAGAGCACGAAGCAGTTCCATGACTCCAAAATCAAGTTCCCCTTGGTGTTCAAGAAAGTCAGGCCACCTACCAGGAAACTCAGGACAACCTACAAGGCCACCAAACCTAACTTGTTTATGTAAAACGTGTTTTGATCATTTAGTGGATTGAGTTGCCATTTCAAATTACTTCAATTTTGATGCTCTGGACTTGTGGATTTCAACATTCACTGTCAAGGGGAGGAAAAAGACACTTTTGTTGTGATCAATCGATTATCTTTTGCGTTCTTTATAGAACTAGATATCATACTATTATGTTCAATTTTGAGTTTGGTGTTTTGTTTCCTATGTCAGTTGCAATCTTAGTTATATTTCTCGATTATTGGTTTACCTAATATTCGTACAGGGATGTCTGGTATGCATTTTTCTCATTAAGTAATTCTATCATTCCAGGTGGTGGTACGTAGAGTGAATAATTATTTGAACTGTTTTAAAGATTTTGTGTTTTGTACTATATTGGGTAGCAATCCTAAGGTGCTTTATCAATTGTCAACACTTTGTATTGGTTAAGTTCACGAGTTGGAGATAAGTGGACTTGACGGACCTGTATTGCTGGATTCCATATTTGAGGTTCAATGAAGGAATATCTGTTCTAGCATTTGGCCTTGTCTGTACTGTTCTATGTTTATAAATATTACCCTTTATTCTTTCTAGGTGAAAAAATTACTGCTAAATTGATTTCTAGGAGATGTCATCCTTGAAACGTGGAGAGATTATGTTATCTGCAAAATACATGGTTAAATCTCTTTTTATCAAATTTGGCCTTCTGGAAAACATTTTTATATACTAGGGTAGTTCAAAATTGAACCGAAAAAAAGTTAATGGTTTATTGGTAATGGGTTATTGATTTAGCGGTTTTGATTAATGGTTTTTTTATTTTCGTATCAGGTTAATAGTTCGTAATGATTTGGTTATTTTTTTTAACGGATTAACTTTAGTTTCATATTTTTATTTCTAACTTTCTACAAGGTTTCAGTGTTTGCTTTTGAGCAATGTACAATCTTTCAACTCATGTGTATGGTTCTTTGGTTTGTCACCTTGTTTTTAAGTGATTTTCAATAATTTTTTTGTCTATCAAATCTTAACAATTAAACGATCAACAACCAATATTTTAATAGTTCTATAACGATTTAACATGTCTACAATCAATAACTTTAAAATTGAGTTGAAGGATGACAAAAAAAATTGGGTAAGATCCACCGAAGTGGGTAGCCTTAACCGGATGTGTCTGATAACAGGTTAAGCCCGAAGGCTGTTCCCGTCCCTGTCGGGGGAGATGCCAACCATCTCTCCTTTCTACGAACACAAACATTATTAAGTTATGCATTCTATATAAAATTATAGGAATTTCACTAAAGAGGCGATGTGGGATAGCTTGCAACGTCTACTGACCACTTTCTCATTTCACTTCCAACGTTTTCAGCTTCTCTTAGGGTTACCAATATTGGAAACAAGTTGGTAGCTCGTCACATATACACGTATTAATAATACATGAATTAGTTATGCAGGAATTAGTCAATTATCTATTAGTTATTCCATCTTTTACCTTCCATAAAATAATATGTAAATTCTCTCATAACTTATACATGTATCAGTTATGCAGGATTGTAAATTGACAATCAAATGACGCTGTATTTGGTATGCTGAATTTTATACATAACAACTAAAATGCTATTAAACATGATACTAATTATTCTAATTTTAATACATGAAGAATTCACTTCTTAACCAACAATCAAACGATCTCTTACTGTTTTCTAGTTTTAGGGCTTCTCTACAATATAATAACAACAATCTGTGGATCTGTTAATGAGAAGTGAAACCAGTGCATTTAAAGGAAGGAAAATTCAATAAATGATTGGGAAGTCCGAGCGTGAATATATCTATGATGCAACTCCTTAGCAGAGCTAGAGTGTGTTAAGGGTGATCAGGTGAACATTCTTCCCCGAAAAATTATACTGTATCTATAGTTCAAATTCTAATTTATATATAGGTTATTATATCAAGAAACGCCTATATATTAATGGGTTTTCATTTCAAATGAGACCGTTGATCTATGATGCTAACTTCAAAATAGACGAAAAGGCCACACAAACAATGGCTTGGATCTCCTTCCTTAACCTTTGCCTAGGTTTTTTGTTAAAGAATCTCTGTTCACCTTGGCATCGACAATAGGTAAACCACTTCATTTAGACATGGCCACGATCAACAAAACCAGAACTAAATAAAAGTCGACATTTCTAGGATCATTTCTGAGTATAAAATTATGATACAACTTGCTCAATATTTCTCATTTTCTGCCTATAATTTTTTTTTCTATTTTCTGGGTTATTGGTAAGTGAGAGGACTTGCTTTAACAGGAAATCAAGAATAACTATTGAGATCTGGAAGATCAAATAATCAAAGTGTTAACAATGCTCTCAACCTCAAAGTACCATAGTGTTTTTTCTATCTCTTACATATTTCAAAACTGGTTGCTGCCTAACCAAGCCTGAAAACATCCAATTATCTAAAGGAGGAAAAAGACCAGAAAAAGTTAAGATTGTCGTTGAAAAGAACAAAAACAACCAAAATTCGCAATTGCTGTGTTGAGAAGAAGCAGCCTCTATACCGCACTAAATTAAGCCTCAGAAGCAGAAGGTTGCTCTTGCTATACTAAGCTGACTCAGGGTTTGAAATCAGAAAACACGACAACAGAGTTGTGACCACCAAAACCAAATGAATTTGAGATTGCTGCAGATGGAAAACAAATGTTAGGAAACATCTTGAACATTTATTTGAGAAGCTGTCACACGTTCAATTATTTCTCTGAATTTTATCCCATTTATCTGGAAAAAAAAAGGTTTTATGGTGTCAAAAGTGCAAGCAATCTCTTACCAACATTGATCTCGTGCTGCTGTTTCTTGTTTGGAACGGTATTGAACTCAACTGAAGGCTCAGTGTTCTGCATAATTCACAATAACAGGAGATATGCAAATTAAGAATAGCATATGAGTCAACATTTGTAAATTTAAGTTTCCAAAGAGAAAATAACATACGAATTGGTTTATGGAAGGATGCAGCCAGCCAGTTTTAATGGCTTTCACTGTTGCAATAGCTTCCAGGCCACCAGCAGCACCCAGGCAGTGGCCTATCATGGACTGAAAGAACAGAAAATGACAAACTTTGAAGGATCAACAAATTTGCCAATATTCCAAGAAAGTTCACATCAATGAAAGAAAGTACAAAAAGATACTCCCTCCGTTCACTTTTACTTGTCACATTTGGACTTGACATACCCATTAAGAAAACAATAATTGACATGACTATTTTATCACACTACTCCTATTAAGTGATGTTTAGTATTAGGTGCTGAAAAATTATTTGGAGAATAAGTAATTAATGCTAAGGGTAAAACATAGAATTTTTTTTTTTGCCTTTTCTTGATATGTTAAAAGTGACAAGTAAAAGTGAAAATCTATTTTTGGAATAATGGACAAATAAAAGTGAACAGAGGGAGTACATTATGATGTGAGAAGGTTACCTTGGTTGCATTCATTTTGATCTCTGAAGTGTTCTTGAATACCTTCTTAATAGCGTTTACCTCAGCTAGATCACCAACTATTGTGGAAGTTGCATGAGCATTTATGTAATTAACCTGAAAATAAACAAAAAGGAGAGACCAGTTGACTAATCAAACTAACCTCTGAACATTTATGAGCAGTTTTAACATTATATTCTCTATTACTCACAGAGAGTGACTACCGCGAAAATGTTTGAAGTACCATCTAAACAAGGTTGTAAATGACAGCAGTACCTTTAACTAGAGAGAGAAAGCAAAAACACAACAGCTGAATTACTACTAGCTAACTGAAAAGCATACTAAACAATGATCTAAATGGTCAAGTGAACAAACTGCTGTTCTAATTTTGTTTCATCTCTATCTCTTTAAAAAAACTAGTAAATGATCAATATCATAGAAACAGATCAAGTAAATTCATTAAGAGGCATTATTGGAAACATAACAAATACCAGCAGCATGTGGGAATAATAAAATGATTATATGACTTCCAATCTTATCCGTTCAAGCAATAGCTAATAATACTAAAAGGCAGGTAGTCCCAGATTCATGAAAGCTCAACCTGAAAAACTCTATGAAAGTGCGAATTAAGCTTTCTTGACTTCAACATGAAAAAGATGGAATTCGAAAAGAAATAGAGGATCACAATACTTCTCTTTCTTCATGTCAATGACAGTCCTGAAGAGTTTCTGTGAAAAACTAGCAAGGACATCCTCTTTGCTGATGCTCTTCATCCTCATCATGGAAGCTTTGAACAAAACATTGCACATAGCAGCAACGAGGAGACTGTCAGGGAATTTAGAGCAAAAGGAAGCAACCAGAGTTGCAGTTTCATGCTCACTTATGGTTTGCCAATGACACACTGATTATTTTTTTTTGGTAAAGTAATTAAATGATATTAGAAAGCATCAAAAAGATGCAAAGTCACAAAGCACAATGTGCAAGAAAGCAGCTCCAAACAGAAATATAGGGAGCTAGCTTGGCAAAAACTGGAGGAACAGTCAAAAGGGGCCCTACTACTCTACTGTACTAGAGATAGAGAACTAACAAAATCCAAAAAGTTATCCACACTGATTATATGTGATGCTGATTTTGAATAATTTTCATATCTTGGTGATTCTTCCCATAACTATATCGCCCTGTACTTGGTTAAAACTGTCACAGTATCTTCCCACACTTCCATTTACATCCCTCCAATAAAGATATATTGGTCATTTCTTTTCCCTTGACCAAGATTTTTTTAGTTTTTTTTTTTTTGAGTAAGGTAACTTACCAACATTTTTTTAGTTTTGTTTTTATAAACATCTTGACCAAGATTTTTTTAGTTTTATTTTTATAAATATCTTGACCAAGACATTTATATTTTCTTAGAATTTAGTTTAGTTTTCTCATCCAATGCAATTTGCTGAAAATAAGCACTACTAATGTCAAGCACTTTGGTGGGATTTAAAGGAAAGACAGAAAATTCATCATCTTTTTGAGTGAGTGAATGACATCTATTAAGGTTGATGGTTTGAGGGTGAGGGATGTTAAGGAGCTTTGATAAAGCTCTATTTGAGAAACAATCGTGGATATATGAGGTAGAGGAGAAGGCTTTGTTAAGAAAGGTGATAGGGACATATCTGAGGAGATAAGGGGGACAACATTCAGGAAAACTTAAAACGTCGCTAGCCTTTCTAGGATAGCTGTATGGAGGAATTTTATGAATATCTAAGATGTCTCTACTAAGCATGTTTGAACAACAAATCTAGGCTCTCTCATGCAACTGTTAGGACAACAAATCTAGGAAGTAGCATAGTTTGAACAAACAGCTCCCAGAATTCAAGCCTAAACAAGAGAAGTAGAGCTTATATCGATTATTATTTTATGTTGTAAAGAAGCTGGCCATCTACTCTGGAATTAAATCCTGAACAAGAGAGAGAGATAGTATATTATTTATTGTTTGTGTAAGAAGCTGGTGAAGAAGTAGGCCATCTACTCCTACACCGCAAATTTGTTAACAAATTATGGAATTCACTACTCTAATGTTATTGTGCAGGGAATTAACTGGGTAATGTTGGGTGTAGTGTGACCCCTTTTTCCAAAAACTGGAGTTTAGAGGCAATAGATAGGTGCTTCTTCCCATCTGCCAAAGTCTTGATGGGCAGAATTATTTGGTACTTGTGTTGGTGGAGGTAGCAAGTACATAGTGGAATTAGTCGAGGTATGCGCAAGCTAGCCAAACACAACCCTAATAAAATAAGAATAGAAAGAGGGTCAGCAATGTTATTCCACATGCAAGTATAAGGAAAGGAATCGGTGCACCTATGAGCAGTGTTATCAAAGGCACGCTTTAAGCTAGGGCTGTTCAAAACCGAACCGAAAAAAAGTTATTGGTTTATCAGTAATGGGTTATTGGTTTAGCGGTTTTGATAACGGTTTTGATTTTTTTTGTTATCAGGTTATCGGTTCTTAACGGTTTGAGATTTTTTCTTAACGGATTAACCGATAACCTGATAGTAAATGAAATAATTATATTTTTATCATTTTGTATTAAAGTCCTTGACTTAGAGTTTAGTTTCCTACTTTTAGTTTTAGCTATCTCAAACTCTTGGGTATTCTACAATGTAAAAGTGTTTGCTTTTTAGCAAGATGTTATTTGTGAACTCATGTGCATGGTTCATTTGGTTTGTCACCTTGTTTCTGAGTGATTTTTGATGATTTTTTTTTTTGTGTCAAATCTTAACGGTTAAACAGATAACGATCAACAACCGATAAACCAATAACCGATAAGTCAATATCTTAATGGTTCTTTAACGGTTTAGCATCTCTACAAACCGATAACCAATAAGTCAAACCGATAAACTTCAAAACCGAACCAAACCGACCCATACGCAGCCCTACTTTAAGCACGCTTAAGCCCTGAAGCGAGGCTCAAAATGAGTTGAGCGCTTTGCCTCGCTTTATGTGCGCTTCAATGTCGTCATCAAGGTTCTAAGGCAAACGTTTCCTTGCCAATGAGCCTCTTATGAAGAAGTGACACTAAATAATTGATATTTCACTTTATCATAATTTTTTTTCAATTTCTTTGGTCATATATTTGTCATTCATGTTTATAATTATTTGTCTTGGACTAAACATATATATTTGTATATTTTTCTCCCTTTGCACCTTTTTTCATTAAAGCCCACGCTTTATTTGTGCTTTGCGCTTAAAGCCTCCATGGACCTTAGTGCTTTTTTGCGCTTTTTGCCTTTGATAACACTGCCTCTGAGGGAGAAGAAATTCAGTGATGCACATTCAGAACATCCTCTTCTTCACATAAAACGGACAGAGGAAAATTTGGTTTGTACGTTCTCTAGCCCAAAATTCTTTGTTGTGTGCAACTTTTCTCCTTTTTTGCTCCATTCTTCATTTCACATAATGGGACACCTGTCTATGTTGTATGCTTAGGGCTTCTCTGGTATAACTTTGCGGTCCTTACCTTTGGCCCTATTTATGACTTTCTTGTTAGAATGCTCACTTTGTACAACTATTTATGTACAAAGGTTTCCCCATATTGTCCATATAATAACCTTATTTACTTATCTAACAAACAAGGCACTAAATATTGTTAAGGAAATTTAGAACAAGCTCAGATGCTACGAGTGTTCTTTCAGACTAATCAAGAAATAAGATAGAAATATTGAGTCCTACATTTCAAAGAGAAAAACAGTACAAAGTAAAAGCCTCAAACAAGGTCCGTGTCTCATGATAAAACATATTATTGATGTCAGCACTACATTTTCTATGTCCATTACTCTTTACTTAATGATGAATAGCTCATGAAATGGAGAATACGAAAGTACAAATGTTGGATTTAGTGCCTGAAGGACAACAGATATGACCTAATATATATTGTCTAAATCTACAGCAATTTGTTCTTTCCTGCAGCCCTGTAACTGTTTTTCTTTGACTATTGAGTGGACATAACAAAAGTAGAACATCAAATGATTGGAGGAAGAGAACCAAAAATACCTCTTCTGGTGAGACTCCAGCATCTTCAAGGCTACTAAGGATACATGAAGAAACACCAAGTCCATCAGCTCTGGGGTCAGTCATGTGATGAGCATCACAATTTACTGCACCACCCAAGTATTCTGCAATTATGGGGGCTCCTCGTTTCATTGCATGCTCCAAACTTTCCATCACCTGTCAACAACTCCATCCAATTGTCATGATGTATTCTCAAAGGTGATCATGTTATATGAGAGTGATACGATAAGGCAGTGCTTTGTCCAAAACTATGTTCCACCAAGCAATGAAAGAGCACTCATGATTTTTTTTTAAAAAAAAGAGTTTATGTCAAGTGTTCCATATTGGAGGATATATGTTGTTGTCTCCTTATGTAGTCTTAGGCAATCCCCACCTCATGAACTAGCTTTGGGTTGAGTTAAGCCCAAGGTTCATTTTCTTAACATATTTAATTAGTTCATGAAGGAAAGAAACATCAATTGTTAAAAAACAGTACTATGGACGGTTAGAGTGGGTAAAAGTCCCACATTGGTTGGGGAATGGACTGGTGGTCTCCTTATATGGACTTGGACAATCCTCCCGTCATGAGCTAGCTTTTGGGGTTGAGTTACGCTCAGGTGCCATATTTTTACATGGTATCAGAGCCAGGTCCATCCCCGTTTGGGCTCCTGATCCACGCTCCAGTTGGGCCTGGGCGTGAAGGGGAGTGTTAGAGTGGCTAAAAGTCCCACATTGGTTGGGAAATGGACTGGTGGTCTCCTTTTATGGACTTGGGCAATCCTCCTCTCATGAGCTAGCTTTTGGGGTTGAGTTATGCCCAGGTGCCATAGTTTTACATGGACAACACAAAACATTGGTCCAACAAAGATAGAAAGCTTAGAGGATGTTCTTGTTATCAAACTTTAATAAACACTTCAACAAACTTACCAACACTCCAGCTCCCTCTCCCATAACAAAGCCGTCTCTATCTTTGTCCCACGGTCTAGAAGCAGTTTGTGGATCATCATTTCTTTGAGACAAAGCTCTGCATGCCACAAAACCTCCCAACCCAATAGGAATTATGGCAGCTTCAGTTCCACCAGCTATCATCAAATCAGCTTCACCTCGACGAATGTGATTTGCGGCAGCATAGAAACAATAGTTGGAGGTAGCACAAGCAGTTGAAATTGAGTAGTTCGGTCCCATGAAACCAACATCAATTGCAAGCAAGGCCGAACCCATATTTGTTATGGCATATGGTATGAAAAATGGAGTAATTTTCCTGTGACCCTTTTCGATTAAGGCTTGGACGCCATCTGAAAAAACGGTAAGCCCACCCATTCCTGTTCCTACCAAAACACCAGCTCGCTCCTTATCAATCTGCAGTCAAAATAGAACTAAAGAACTTAAAATTCTTTGCTACTTGAAAAGAGAAACAAATCCAGACAAAGAAGGTTTGTCCACTAGTAAGCATGATTTTCAAATGCAGTAACTAAAAGAATCACAAAATTGAAGAAAAGAGATCAGAGAGTTTGTTCATGAAGTGAAGTTCCGACATCACAACAACTGGGGTTTATTCCATATTCCGTAGATTTCAAATATTAAAAAAACATAGAAGCTAAACTGGATGATAAATAGTGTGAAGTTCTAAAATTCAGGGGAGATTCATGGACAATAATAGCACCAATTAACTAGCAAGCATATGGTCCGCTACCAAAAGGCATGGAAAGGGCAGAAAGTAAGAAGGTTAGTACTGGAGAATTAGGAATCCAAGGAAGCTCTACTGGAGCCTCAGCTCCAATCTTGGCTCCCATTGCCCTAGTTTGCTAATCAAGAACAAGTTTTATGGTAGCCGCATAGTGGAGGTAGATGTAGTAGTACCTATAATTACAAATGGCTGATTAATAAAACAATGGAGACAACAAGTTGAAATCGAGGAAGACATCAAAGACTACCAATATATGAGAACATATCTAAAATAGTCGTAGGACTACATATACCATATACATGCAGTGGTAGATTGTCTGAACAATAACTAAAGTTTCGAAGACCATCCTGCCAGGAGGTCACTGGGAAATCTCTACTCTCAATTAATTTTGTTAACAACATGTGATCCTTGTATGGCAAACCTCTACATACTGAGAAGGAGGTAGCTGACTTTGATTATTGAACAAATCCAGTATAACTGCTGAAGAATTATAATAACATTCTGGTATTTCACAAATAAATTAAAGACTTTAGGGGTCGTTTGGTAGAGTGTATTAGTAAAAATAATGCATGCATTAGCTTTGTGTATTAGTAGTACCTTGTTTGGTACACTTTTTCAACCTCTGTATAACTACCACTCTGTTGTGCATTGAGTTGTGTATTACTAATACATGGAAATCCATGTATTAGTAATGCAAGGGCTTTTAATGCATGCATTAGCATGGTTAAAGACAAAATTGTCCCCAAAAACTTTTTCTACATCTTTTCCAGTATATTTGTGTATGATATTTTTGTAAATAAATATATCTTTTAGAAATAATGCAATGCATGTTATTTTTAATGCACCAAACCAAACAATGCATAAGAAATAATCTCTCCATAACTAATGCAAGCATTACTAATATACTTTATTTAGCATTATTCTAATACACTCTACCAAATGGCCCCTTAATGTAAGCATATAGCTCACGACGTAGAGACCTATGAAAATATACATCTCTATTGTTGTTCAAAAGGTGAGAACAAGGTAATATTTTTAATCAAAAGTAGATCTTTAAGACAATAACTACTCCTTGGGTTGCTGGAATCATTGTAGGTTTTATATACTAAACTAAATATAACTTGCTGCGCCTGAGTAGTTTGGTCCATTTTTTAAAATTTTTTTTATAAGTAATCAAGGATTTCATAAGTACTTGCACAAAGCCAATACCAAAAAACGTAATTCCAGATTGCGTAAATTCTCTATTGTATCTAGAATTGCATCTGCATCATGTACAATAACCAGGCTGCACCAAAAAGCTAGCAAGAAAATACATCTTTGTTTAAGGCTATGTATGTTCCTTCTGTTACCTTAACAAAATTCTGCTATTTCTTTCAAGCCATACAGTCCACCAAACAGCTCGAGGGATGGTATTCCGAGTCTTTCGCGATTTCTTGGACAACCACTCTATGTTCCAGTATTGCAGTAGCTCAAAAATGGATCTTGGCATGGTCCAAGACATGCCAAATATAGCCAAAAACATGCATCAAAACTGACTAGTAACTCTACAATGCAAGAAGAGGTGTCCAATATCTTCATAGTGCTCCTCATACATTGGGCACCTACAAGCTACCCCCCCCCCTCCCCCTCTCTGACGGTTGGAAATGAGTGAGAAGCTTTCCTAGCCACAATCCAAGAGAAGCAGGAGACCTTCAAAAAATAGCGTTGCTAAACCAGATCTCTTTCCAAAACCAAGAAACTCAACTGTTGCTTGAAAGACACCTTTGAGATGTCCCTTCCCCCTGATAGAATCTACTTTATTATTCCGGTAAATGTTGATGGGCATGGATTAGCTAAATATACCATTGTATTAGAGGAAAGCTAGACATGGACACTTCTCCTTCATTTGGTTACCTTCTCTAATTCTACCAACAAAATGTTAGTTAATCAAATGATTTTGTTTTGCCATTAATCAAATTTCAAAAAAAGGGTAACAACATAAAAGAGTTGATAATACCAACAAGGACATCAAACAAGCCCAATTACAAAATTTAAAAAAATTGAGCACTCATAATCTACATTATTCCACAAATGACAGAGTAAAAGTACCAATCAAACATATCAACTACAAAGCAAATTCAAAAGCTTAAGAGAGAAAAAAGATTAACCAAATCTACATATATAAGCATCCAAACCCCATAAATTCCCCTATAATGAGCCAAAATACGAATAAAACATATCACATCAAACCCCATTTTCATCTCAAGCTAAACAAAGCAATTTCAAGAACTTAAACATGAAATCAAAACCTTTTTATCTCTGTCGCTACCAAGATCCGCATTTTCCAGTGCTTTTTTCCCAGCAACAATGCAATACCTGAGACAATCATCAAGCCTTCTATCATTCTTACCATCAATATAACCATCAGCTTTAAACCCTCTAATTTGTCCACCAAATCTAGTAGGAAATTTAGAAGCATCAAATCGATCAATTAGAGTAACCCCACTTTCACCAGCTAATAACTTATCATAATAAGCATCAACATCGTTCCCAAACACAGAAACAAGACCCATCCCAGTTATAACAACACGCTTTTTGGGATCTTTTTCCCTAGTGGGAGCTGAAACTGTAGTGGATGAAGCTGAGATAAAAGGGATTCTTTTGGGTCTCAATGGCTTTACATTGGTGAATTGGGGTATGGTTTTGAGAAATGGGTCGACCGGAGATGGCCGGAGAGATGAAGATTGGATAGCTTGCATGGTTACCGGCGGAGAAGGAAAGATGTAGTGGAGTTTCGATGACACCAATGTGGATGCAGGGGAAAGGCTTAAAATTACAGAGAATGTTTTAGCAAATCAGAATCTATATGGAGTATATATTTATTTCAATATAATAATTTAGTATGTTTCCTCCAAGTTTGGTGTAATAGTTAGGGGTTCATTGTGGGATTAAAAATAGATCCAAATCAAAAATTGAATTAAATTAATTTATTTTTTGAGATTTAGTTCGATTTGATTTTATAGATTTTATGAATTCGATAATATTGATCTGATTTTAATTTTATCTTTTAAAAGAAAAAGAAGTTTGAATCGACTCGAACAAAAAAACTATATATATAATATTATTTTTTTATGGATAATTATAGTTTTATGAGAGGCCAATGGACTTTAGGTTATAAAGTTGGTTTATTAAGAAGATTGTATATAAAAAGATTGAAATATTTAATATTGCAACTGATATTACAATATATATGATATTATATCTATTTAGAGAAAATGGTCAAATACGCCCTCAACGTATATTCGAATTCTCAACTATACACTTTAATTTTATCGGGGTTCTATCAGCCCCTGTATGTTTAAAATTGAATTATTACCTCTCTAAATGCTTAGTTGGCATAGTAAGTGTATTTTGAGCATAAAAAACTATTATTAAAACTTTATTTTTAATATCTTTTTTCAATAAATATATGTATTTTTAATTATTTATTTTTCTTATTTGTTTACTTTCTTCTTCATAACAATATAAACCAAATCTCTCCATCTTTCACCACCTCTAAACCATCGTTGCCATCACCATCTCCACCGGATTCACCATTATTGATTCCAAATAAATTTTCAAACTCATGTAAAACTCTTGCAAAACCAATCAACCTAAATCAATTGTAGATAAATTTACATATATTTATATCACTCCAAAATACTTTGGATTTGATTTGAGAAAAATCAATCTGGGTTTACTTCAAATTCAATTGAACCCACAATTTTTTATTTTTTATTTTGCTAATAGATCCTTTAATTATCAATCTCAAATCTCAATCAATCATCTACATCTTAGAAATTGTTGCTATCAATCTCGTTAATTCATCAATCGTCGGTGAATCAGTCTTTTCCTCTTCGAAATTGTCATCCACATTGATGATGATATGGAAGACATCATAAGCTCCTCCTCTTTCCTTGAGAGGATTGCTCGTCTCCGGTGACCTCCATTAATTGCAATACTCGACCTTGTTCTCTGAATATCTTTGGATGAGCTCTGCAATCATTATTCACATCTCTTCCTCAAAGACCCAATTTCGATGGACTTATGGTGTTCTAGTGATGGTGAAAATGGTGAAAGTACTTTGGGTGTTTGAAGGGATGGGTAAGAATATGGAAGAAAAGGGTAAAGAAATATAAAAATTGAAAAAAAAATATTTGATGAATTTTTGACGAGTCAAATACGTGAAATTCACATGCCATCATAGATCTGGTTATGACTTTTTAAGGGCATAATTATTTCATTTTAATAATTCAGGGGGGTGATAGGACTCTCGTGAAATTTAAGTGTGTAGTTAAAAATCTGAATATACGTTGAGGGGGCATTTGACCATTTTCTCTATTTATTTAAATGGTAAAAATGTGTTTCTTTTGATTTTAGTCTACTTGTGTTGTATGTGTATGCCGCGTCAATTAATTAGCATAAAATACATATAAAATGAATAGATTATATAAAGTAGAAACTAAAGCTAAAAATAATGCAATATCTACATAATTGATGAAAATGAGAGTTATTAGATTGATATAATAGATTAATTAAATATGTATTATAGCTGAAAAATAATATATTTGATTATTGCAATACTTGTAAACCAATATGACATCACCTTTGATCCCACACTTTTTTGAGATCTTCGAGTTTCGACCATTCATGTGAGAATTTATTGATCATTATAAATTCTCAATGGTATTCATTCGATCCACTTCCTTCTCAGTCCACTTCACCACATGTTCTCATCTCTCAATTGATGAGATCCTTAAGTGCAAAGAGATAATGCAAAACTTGATATATCAAAATTTAAATGTTAAGTATTCACTTTCTTGATTGAAATAGGTCCAATATTTGTTCTCATTTGCATAAGAGTATTGAGAATATTAGGGTTAAATCTTTATCACATAATTGATCAGAGGGATGAGGGTATTGGTGTTATTAGAAAGAGAAGGGCTAGGTTGTATAATGGTCTTTTCTAAAGATTTCAGATGGATTAGAATAGAAAATTGAAATGTAGAGGCTAGAGCAATAGGCTGATCAGTTGTCAAAGCATGCTGGTTAGTGGTTGGAGTGCATGGACATGAAAATTAGGTTTCAGGTTGACTGCTAGAGTTGAGCACGGAGGGTAGGAGAGAGAATAGAGTGTCCTTATTCCGCCATATGCAGAGTTTTATAAGTGTATATCTTAATATTAATAATGATTACTAGTCATTCAAATGGAGACATGTAAATACAATTTTTGTACAACTTATATAAAATACTATTTTTATTCGAATAAAAACTTCTTTATATATATATATGCAATAAAATAGAGGATACATTTTCTTAGAAACAACGGACAAACTTTAAGACATGAAGATTGTAATCATAAATGATATTATGCATATTCACATTGAAACTGTGTGTCACGATCCGATTTCTCTAGTCATGATAACACCTACTATAACTCACTAGTAGGTAAGTCAATTCGTAACCCGGAACGACAAGTAATGGGTATAAGGGTAGAAACAAAGCGGAAGCAACAATTAAAAGCAATAACAAGAGAGATAGCGGAAGCAAACCAAAATATATATACATAAATAAGATCCCTCATAGAACTTGGAAGTCACAGGTACAGAGCTACTAAACAAAGAGTACAAGTTTCAAAAGTGGACCCAAAATACAAAGACTTGACTCAAAATACAATGCAAACTTATTATGCCGAAATTTAAATGTTAAATATTCAATTTCTTGATTGGAATAGATTCAATATTTGTTCAAATTTGCATAAGACCATTGAGAGTGTTATGGTTAATCAAATTCACATAATTGAATTGAATTGGAGGTTGATTGATGGGAGGGGTGAGGGTATTGATGTTGTTAGGAAAAGAAGGGCTAGGGAAAGGCTTAAAACTACAGAGAATGTTTTATCAAATTAGAATATATATATATATATATATATATATAATAATTTAGTATGTTTCCTCCAAGTTTCGTGTAATAGTTAGGGGTTCATTGTGTGATTAAAAATAGATCCAAATCAAAAATTGAATTAAATTAATTTATTTTGGTGTTTAGTTTGATTTGATTATAAATTTTATGAATTAGATAATATTTGATCTGATTTTAATTTTATTTTTAAAAATAAAAAGAATTTAAATCGAATCGATAAATTATATATATAATATTTTTTATGAATAATTTTAAGTACATATATTATATATATTTTTTCTATCAAAAATTATTTATCATTAGTTTTTTTTCTGAGAGGGTAATCGACTTTAAGTTATACGTTTGTTTATTAAAACTAGTTTAGTGTATGTATATTGCATGTGTGTAGCGTCAGCACTAAAAGATTGCATATAAAAAGATTGAAATATTTAATATTGCATTTGAAATTACAATGTATGCGATACTGTATTTATTTAAATGGTAAAAATATGTTTCTTTTGATTTTAGTCTACTTGTGTTGTACGTGTATAACGTGTCAATTAATTAGTATAAAGTAAATCTAAAATGAATAGATTATAGAAAAGTAGAAACTAAAGCTAAAAATAATGCAATACCTACGTAATTGATGAAAATGAGAGTTATTAAATTGATATAATAGATTAATTAAATATGTATTATATCTGAAAAATAATATATTTAGTTATACAATACTTGTAAACCAATATGACATCACCTTTGATCCCACGCTGCTTTAAGATTTTCTTGTTGAGATCTTTGAGTTTCGGTCATTCATGTGAGAATTTACCAATCATTGCATATTGTAAACTCTCAATGATATTCATTCAATTCATTTCCTTCTCAGTCCACTTCACCACATGTTTTCATCTCTCAATTGATGAAATTCCTATGTGTGAAATGACAATGCAAACTTGTTATATCAAAATTTAAATATTAAATATTCGCTTTCTTGATTGGAATAGATTCAATATTTGTTCTCATTTGCATAAGAGCATTGAGAGCGTTAGGATTAATTAAATTCACATAATTGAATTGAACTGAAGGTTGATTGTAAAGAAAAGAAAAGAATTGGTAGCAAATGAACCGATGTTTATTGATTACTGTATTGATCCTTATATAGCCAGTGTATTACATACAAGACTGAAAATAAATAATAACTTAGAAGAAATCTAGGTAATGGAAAAACCTACATAACTACAATCCTAAAGATAAGAAAGTTGACAAGTACAAAATTAATATAAAAAGAACTGAATAAAAAGATTCTTACAAATGACAAGAGTCCTAGAGATCTGCTAGCTGTTATTACGCCCCCACAAATTGGCGTCAAGGTCTACTACGCCCAACTTGGAGTAATGGTTCTTGAAAAGAGCACGCGGAAGTGGCTTTGTGAGAAGATCTGCAACTTGATCAACATGTAAATGGAAAACTTCAAGTTGTTTGCGCTCAACCTGCTCACGGACAAAATGAAAGTCGATGGCCACACGCTTCATGCGGCTATGGAAAACAGGCAATTATAATTGGTGCTAATATTGTCAAAGAGAACTTTTGGCACAACAATCAGAGGAACCTGAAATTCCCAAAGAAGATGGGTGAGCCAGTCAGTTTCAAAAACAGCAGCAATAACTGCCTGGTACTCTACCTCTATAGAAGAACGAGAAACTAAACGTTGCCTCTTTGAAGACCATGAAATAGGAGAGCGGCCAAGATAGATAACATAACTAGTGATGGAAGTGCGATCTTGAGGATCCCCTGCCCAGTCTGAGTCAGAGTACGCCAACAATCTACGATCAGTCTCCTTGGAAATGAATACATCAAAGGAGGTACTGGAACGGAGATAGTAGAGAAGTCATTTAAGAGCAACCCAATGAGACATAAATGACTGATGCTTGTGACAACTTACTAACAGTAAAAGTTATATCCGGACGAGTGAAAGAAAGATAATGAAGCTTACCAATAATGTGCCTATATAAGGAACCATCAACTAGATGATCATCAAGGCAAGGGATCAAAAACAATAGTAGATCTCATAAATGTGGAAACACATTTGCACTTATCCATCGCTACCTCATGTAGGAGATCCATAGTGTACTTCTCTTGAGAAAGCAGAAGAACGAATCACCTCTATACCAAGAAAGTAATGAAACGGCCCTAAGTCCTTCAGTGAAAAACGTTGAGAAAGAGCCTCAATGATATAATGAACACCTAACTGGTGATTAACAGTCACTAAGATATCATCCACATATCTAAAATATACACAGTAAACTCAGATTAATGCATAATGAAGAGTGAGGAATCAACATGTGACTTAACAAAATCCAAAGTAAGGAGATAATTTTTGAGTTCAATATACCAAACACAAGGGGCCTATTTGAGATCATAAAGGTCTTTTTGAGCTGCTCAAAATGGATTCCGATTTCTCCTTTCATGTCTGATCTTTTGCTACTGCCTAGCCACTCTAGCCTTTGACTTCCCCAATTTTTTTTCATCACAAGTGCTTGATTCTATCTTTTAATTTTGATTACATTTGTGGTGTACATGCTTTTTGATTAATTCTAATGTTGGGTTTTAGTTTCTGGTTCATGTCTATCTCCTATGTTTGTGCAAATGCTTTGTTATAGCTAACTGAGTTCTTGATTTTTAAGTGTTTGTGTAGGTGATAGCCCCAGTGGCCATGAGTGTCGAAATTGCTTCTCTTAATGTGTTATATGCCTTCACAGTTTTTATGATGCCAAAATGGGGAAGATGCATACTTGTGTAATATTTATATCCCAATTGGTCTTAACTGATCCTCTAATGTGTTTTCTTTGTCCATTGTGCTTTAAAAAATGCAACATAACATAGATTGAGCTATGCACACAAGAAGCAATGGTTTGTCATCATCAAAAGGGGGGAATTTTTTAGATCGAGAAAGATTTTGATGATTGACAAATAGAGGAACAGATGAAAGAAATAGGCTGCGCCGACATGTTCCTTTTAGACCGAGTCCAACTGTGATTAGGAAAATGTTAACCACACAAAGAAGATGTTATAAGGCGGTGGATGGGTTGCTTTTTGGACAAGAAACTAGTGCAAAAAGTTTTCTTTTATAAAGAATTCCTACAAGAAAGAGAAAGCACATAATAAATAGCCCAACACGGGATTCCGAGTCCTACAAGGAGTAGAAACCACTATAAAGTAACCGAGTTCCAATTGAAGAAGGAAAGATCCTTGATCTATAAATAGGGCAAGGTTTTCTCCAAAGAAACTTGTGCACTTAAACAGAGAGTTACAAGCATAATACAATCAAATATAGGGAGTTCATATTTGAGAGAGTATTGATTGAAGATCCAAGTGCAGCCAACACAAGGAAACAAGATTGAAGAACCTGATCCATAGACTTAGGCTTTATAGTTCTTAAGTCAAGTTTGCTTGTATTTGCTTTCTTATCAAGTTGTTTCTTTAATTATTTCTAGATCCAGTGAGGTATAAACTATAGTAGGAATAGTCTTCAAGTTGGGGTGACTTAAAGACTTCAGAACATAAACCTTGGGAGGGGGGGGGGGGGTTGTGTTGGAGTTTAGGAATTAAAGTTAGTTCCTAGGATTGCAAAAGTTGTAATCTAAATTCATAACTTGAAGTGGGGTCGACGATCTAGTTGGTTGTTGGCGTCTAGGAATTAGAGTTTATAATTCCTTAGGTTACATAGGTTTGTAATCTTTTGTTGAGGCTCAGAGTTTAATGAAGTGGAGTTAAATCCTACAGAGGTGAAGGTCGTGGTTTTTTTTACCCTTTATGAGCTGGGTTTTTTATGATAAAATATTGTGTCATTACTTTAGTTGCTTTACATAACGTAACTGTTGTAATCTGCAAAGGAACAGATAGAATATACTTGTTCCTTAGGCAAATCTGGGGGTCAAAATTCCAACATACTAGGTGATTTTCTTTTCAAATGTCCAAGTCCTAGTAGACAGAGTTACCTGGTGTGTGCTAATCGGAGGTACCATCTACCTCGTAAAATTAGTTGAGTTGCGTTCAAACGGACCCCTACACCATGGTTTCAACGCTCTTGGATTGATTTTCAAATGGCAATTTTGTCACCCTATTGTTCCCCAAATTAAACTACATTAAATAAAAATTGCATTGGGTTGTATAATTGTATATAGGTACTCTTCATCATAAAATCAATGTTACACTTAAAAGTTAAAAGCCTTCATATTTCAACTAAGAAACTCAGTTGCAGAGTAGAGACTACTTTAAATCAATTACTCCTTCCGTTCCAATTTATGTGACACTCTTTCCTTTATAGTCAGTCCTAAAAAGAACGATACATTTTCATAATTAGTAACAAGTAACTTTAAACTTCTCATTTCTCTTAATAAGATGATTTATAGCCACACATGATACAACTATCTATGATCTATGTTAGATCACAAGTTTCAAAAGTCATTTTTTCATTCTTAAACTTTGTGTTGAGTCAAACATTTTAACATAAATCAGGACAGAGTGAATATTTTAGTTGGGTGGTGCTTATAAGACTAAACATATTTTTGATTACCTATCTTTGTAGCTATTTCATTCTTATAAGGATACAAAATTATGTAATTCCTCTTCTCAATTATGTGATACTTGTTAGTTAGTTCCAAAGAGAATGGCATCTCTCTCTCTCTCTTTATATATATATATATATATTATTTTTAATTTTTAATTTTTTTAGAATGGTAAAAATAATAATTTTATAACAAGGTATCCTATAGATTTAAACAAGTTGTGTAGGCAAGCATAGAGTGAAATACAAGTAAGTTCCAAGAACAATGTCTTCTTACATGTAGTCTAGAACATCATAAACAGATTTAGATTCTTTTAAGTCAGTGGCGGAGCCAGAAATTTTACGAAGGATATCCAAAAAAAGGAGGAAAAAATTGTTGCTAATGAGATTCGAACACTTGAGCACTTAGGGCTCTTTCAAGGCATCTAAGTGTCATTGGGCTATACAACACCTTATTCTATCATTGGTGTCCAAAATATATTATTTAATCACTTTGTATATCATTTTACTTATATATACGATATTATTTTCTGACGAAGGTTGTCCAATAGGGTGGCTACGCCCCTGTTTTAAGTATTCTATGATGAGACAACCTCTCTATCTCCACGAGGTAGTAGTAAGGTCTGCGTACACTCTACCCTCCATAAACCCCATTTAGTGGGATCACTGGATATGTTGTTATGATGAAAAATCCTCCGTCTCCTTTTCTGACCTAATAAGTTTCCATAGTCATCTCAATTTCAAGGGCAACCTTTGTCTATGCAAGCTCAACCTTGAGCTTTGCGTTTTCCTCTAGCAGGTATATATTTTCAAGATCATAGTTCATATGCAGCTGGTTCATGACATTCTGGTGAGTAGCATAGATGACTTTAATTTTAGCCTATTTTCAGTGTTGTATTAGGTAGAAGGAACTGGTTCGACCAACCTTGTACCCTCAAGAGAAACAATAGTTCACCCATCTCTAACACCCAAAACTAGTAATCACCTTGCCTCAGAGCACTGTCCACTTTCCAAAGTTCACAACTCTAGTTGTACAAACATCAAGAGTGTCTTCTTATCTAAGAGATTCAGAGGAAGGTGGTCCATGAACATCCCCTTTACTATCAGTAGTTTTATTGACCAGTTTTGACTTGGCATAATCTTGGGAGGAACTTGTTTCTTGACTTGCTTCTTTGATCGTTTTGAAAGAGATCTACCTTTGCCTTTGTTTTAAAAAAACCTTCAGCGGCCATAATCTCCTCATCTATAGTTTGAATAGGATCAATAAGAGGAACAAATTTTCTTCAGCATCATTCTTTGTAGAGGAACATATTCTCCAAATCTGTTCCTTAGATATGGTACTATTGGATGCAGTCCCAGCTATCATAATTTTTGACATCAACCTTAGATCCCTGTCTATATGGAGCCCAATAGAAGAACAAGATTCGGCAGAGGGGTCCCCCATAGATTCCGTTCACTAGATGCACCCAAGTTGAGCCTAGCGATTGAACTTTGTTCAATTGTAGGGTCCCAAGTGTTCCCCTTCACATGGTGCTCCTCCATGACTTCCTCAGTATCTTTAGACACACCTAATACAAATTCCCCCTAAGAACCATTACTACCTACTTTCTACACCACATTCTCTTAATTCATAAGGCACCAAAGTAGAGGTGTCATCTATAGAAGCCATTCAAACCACAACATCAGATAGACCATCAAACTGAGAATCTCTAAGAGTGTCATTAAGAAACATAAATTGTAATATTGATCAGGCACAAACCTGTTCCTTGAAGAACACTAATTCCACACTTTTTAGAAAAAGAGGATTTCTCGGTTAAGAAGTTTATAAAAGAGAAGGGTTTGAGTTGTGGAGGCAAACTAGGAGAAGGCTTTAAATAGGACTTTTATTAGATGGTTGATCGGTAGTATTGAGATTCTTTTGAGATGAAGAGTTTTATCTTAGATAGAGATCTGGTTAGTCACGTTGGCATATTTTATCACAAGAAATCGTGATTTGATGGGATCTTTTTTCCCTTTTAGAGAACGCCGACAAGAGAGCATAGGACATGAATATACCTTTTGGGACAAGTGGAAAGAACATGTTCAAGTTCATTGATTTTATGTTTAATAATGATCCATTGTAGTACACATACTTAGATCTCTGGATAATGCTGAGTTTCACTCCAATTTTACTAAGTCTCTTTCCTGTGACAGATGCAAATACAATGTTATAGTGCATGAGTAGCTTGACTTTAAAAGGGGTATAGAGACATACAACTTAATGTACAAGACTGAGCATAAAATTCAAAATTAGAGGGCAGTATACGCAATGTTCATTAGCAACTGAGGGATACTCAAGTGATCTTAATCATCCCCAAGTTCCAACTTGTTCCTTTAAAAGTGTTTCCCTAGGTTGATCATCCTTCTTAGTTGATGGACTCACAATTTCCACACTATGATCATCTGAGTGCGCCTCATATGATTTTTATGTGAGTGATAGTCAGATACTGCATAGGTTAGACCTTTCTTTCACATGTTTCTTCATAATTGATTCAGAGATCCTTGGAAACTCATCAACATCTTGCAGGCTTGTTTCTCTTATTACAAAGTTGTGATATACTGAGTGGATTTTAGTTCATTCCTTCAACATGATGCCTTTCTTTCAATTTTGTGTTCCTTAGACTTGCCCATTTTTCCAACTTCTTTGATTTGACCATTTTTTTCATCACCAAAAGCTACTATTCCATCCTTTTCTTCTGTAAGTGAGAGGAATTTCTTCTAGTTTCAATCATGTGTCTGGAGCAACAAGTGTTCATATATGAATTTTGCTTGCTTCCTCTCACTTTTTCCTATAAATTTAAGGTTAGATTTAGGAACCCAGACTAGCTTGGGTCCCTTGTTTTGATAAAAAGGATGAATGAGATCTCTATTGATCCATATTGGTAAAATATTTTCAAATTTTTTCTTTTGCCCCAATATGTTCCTTTGACGTGATTCCTTTCTTTTAATAGGGGTGGTTTTCTATTTAAGGCAGCTTTGGAGTTTTTATTCATTTGAGCTATAACTATTGGACAGGCACCCCTTGAGTGACTAATATTACCACAGTGAGAGCACAAATAAGAGATTATCTTAGAAGCTTCTTTAAAAAAACCTATTCCAGCTTTAGCGTTATGTGTTCTACTGCTGAGCTGAGTCACAATCATTGATGATTGAGTCCATTTGTTTCCTCTATCAAGACCATACATAGTTCTAGTCAGGTCAAGATTTATTCTTCTAAATTTTTCCCTTTCAAAAAATAGTTCATCTTATAGCCTCTTTAGATCTTGGTCACATCTGATTTGGTCACCACTAATTTTGCCTTTTCCATTCTCAATAACCTTGTTTCAACATTTCAAATTTTAGAGCCAAAGTTTAGGAATCAAGTTGCTGTACTTGTTCTTAGGAATTGGTTTTCATCCTTGAGACTAGAGTTAATTTTTCAAGATCAATATATTCAAATTTTAAACTGGTCAAGGAAGTCAATAACTGATCTCTGTTTTTATTCAAATCTTGAAAATTATCTATGAGAGTTATAATAAGGGAAGATAATTTTTTCTTTGAAAAATGTTTCATCTTATCTTTAAGGTCAAGAAGATTTACCTCCCTTTTCTCAGTATCTGATTCAGAGTCCTCCATGGCCATTAAAGCAACATCTTCTGCATCATCTTCATTTGAGTTGTCTGAACCTGTTCCCCAAGCAACATACATAGCCTTTGTAGATTCCTTTTCTTTGCCTGGGGGTAGTTTTTTTTTCATAATTTTCACCTTTCTTGAAGAGCTTTTTAAGCTTTTTGCTGATTGCGGCTATGTCCTCATCATCCAGATAAAATTCATCACTCTTAGTTGCCTTGAAAGAAAAAATCATATCTTTGCTTCCTTCACTCATTTTTACGCTATCAACATTCATCTCATAAGTCTTTAGATTCCCTACAAGTTCATCCAAACTCATGGTTGTCAAATCCTTTGCTTCTCTTATTGCAGTGACCTTGATCTCCTATGACCTAGGTAGAGTCCTCAATACTTTGTCAACCAGTTCTTCAGCAGTGTATGTTTTTCCCAAAGACACCAATTCATTCATAATAGTAGTGAATCTAGTAATCATATCTTGAAGTGATTCACCACTCACCATTTTAAATGCTTCAAATTCAGTGCATAGTCTAGCAATTCTAAATTATTTTACTTGGGGAGTTCCTTCATGTGCATTGATTAGTGTGTCCCAAATTTGCTTGGCTGTAGTACAACCAGAGATGCAATTGAACTCTTCAGGTACAAGTCTACACACAAGGATGCACTTAGCTTTAGCACTCTTTGCGAGCATCCTATAATCAGCTTCTCTATATTGAGCCTTGGGCTTTGGAATGTCTTTCCCTTCAGCATCCTTCATCATAGGAATAAGAGGACCATCGGTAACTCTAATCCATAATTCATAGTCTTGAGCTTGTAGAAAATCCTCCATTCTTGCCTTCCACCATGCGTAGTAATGTCCATTGAATAGTGGTGGCCTGCTGATGTGCTGACCTTCATCGTGTCCAAGCGGAGGTGCAAAATTCATAGTGATCTTATCTTGAGTTATTAGACTCTACTAAGATAACTTGCTTTGATATCAATTGTTGGAATTTTGACCCCCAGATTTGCCTAAGGAACATGTATATTCTATTTGTTCCTTTGCAGATTACAACAGTTACGTTATGTAAAGCAAATAAAGTAATGACACAATATTTTATTGCAGAAAACTCCTGCTCATAAAGGTAAAACACCACGACCTACACATCTGTAGCATTTAACTCTACTTCGTTAAACTCTAAGCCTCAACAAAAAATTACAAACCTGTGTAACCTAAGAAATTATAAGCTCTAATTCCTAGACACCAACAACCAACTAGATCGTCCACCCCACTTCAAGTTATGAATTCAGATTACAAGTCTTGCAATCCTAGGAACTAACTCTAATTCCTGAACTCCAACACAAACTCCCCTAATGTTTATGTTCCCAAGTCTTTAAGTCCAACTTGAAGGCTCTATTCCTACTCCAGTTTTACCTCACTGTATTTAGAAATAATTAAAGAAACAACTCAATAAGAATGCAAATACAAGGAAACTTGACTTAAGAATTATAAAGCCTAAGTCTATGGATCAGGTTCTTCAGTCTTGTTTCCTTGCGTTGGCTGCTCTTGGATCTTCAATCAGAACTCTCTCAAATATGAATTCCCTCTATTTGATGTATTCTGCTTGTAACTCTCTGTTTAAGTGCGCAAGTTTCTTTGGAGAAAGCCTTGCCCTATTTATAGATCAAGGATCTTTCCTTTTTCAATTGGAACTCGATTACTTTATAGTGGTTTCTACTCCTTGTTGGACTCGGAATCCCATGTTAATTGAGCTATTTATTATGCGCTTCCTCTACTCGTAGGAATCCTTTATAAAAGAAAACTTTTCGCACTAGTTTCTTGTCAAAAGAGCAACCCATCCACTGCCTTATAACTTCTGCTTCGCGTGGTTAACATTCTCCTAATCCCATTTGGACTTGGTCTGAAAGGAACATGTCGGTGCAATCTGTTCCTCTATTTATCAATCGTCAAAATCTTTCTCGATCTAACATAGTATTTTTTGTCTCCACAAGAAATCAAACCTGAAACTTCATGATTCTCAATCCACTTCACTGACGTTGAATGGTATTTTTAGTCAAGTATAAGGGATCAAAGTTCCATGCTATGTTTTAAGAAGTGCAATGAGTTTAATGACACTACTAGTTATGTTTCCCACCAATTCTGGTGGTTCATTAAATGAAAGGACAAATTGATCATGGTGTATAATAGGGTTGTGTATTGGTCAGTTTGGTTTGGTTTTGAAATTTATCGGTTCAACTTATCAGTGATCGATTTGTAGACATGCTAAACGGTTATAAAATCATTAAGATATTGGCTTATCAGTTATTGGTTGGCAGTTATTGATCGTTATTGGTTTAACCGTTAATATTTGACACAAAATAATCATTACGAAACAAGGTTACAAACCAAATGAACAATGCACATGAGTTGACATATTGCATCTAGCTCAAAAGCAATCACTGTCACATTGTAGGATAATCGAAAGTTAGAGACAAACTGAAATAAAAGTATGAAACTAAACTCTAAGGCAAGGACTTTATTTACCAAAATGGTATAGATATAATTATTTATTTTACTATCGAGTTATCGGTTAACCTATTAAGAAAAAACCTCAAACTGTTAAGAATCGATAATTCAATAATAAAAAATCAAAATCGTTACCGAAATCGCTAAATCAATAACCCATAACAGATAAACCAATAACTTATTTTTTGTTCGATTTTGAACAACCACAGTGTATAACATGTGACAATGTTTAGGATATTCTGAAAGAAGTTGTTTTAAGGCAATGACATTGGTTGTCGAAAAGAGGATGGGGAGCGCTCATATGGTATTGATTCTTTATCTCTTCAGGTTCTCTGAAAAGTGAAACTGAATTCCCAAAAGTACTCTTGATTTTGTTGTGGGTGTGTTGCACATGCTTCGTTTGGTCCTAGCATTCCAAATTTTACAAGGATAGCAGATTGTGAATTAGAAAAGGTAATATAGAAAGTTAACTATGTTGAGAAATTATTACTTCTTATAGTAGTTTATGGAGGTTTAGTGCGGTTTTCTCTTCCACATCTGAAAACTATGCATATTAAGGTAATTAGATACTAGAATATACATGTGTATTTGGGTCTAATTAAAGTTTGTTAAAAGTTATGAGAATAAATTTCATAGGGCTTTAGTTCAACGGCAAAAGCAGTACAATGCGAGATAGGCATACTCACATGTTCGAGTCCTGATATGATCCAAGTACGGTATTTAAGTAGATCAGAAGGGTAGAAAGGTAGTCAGTTATCCAGAATATTACCAGTGTCAGAAAATAAAATAAAATGTAAGCCGTTATCCACTGCCTTTTGAAGCTGAAAACAAACAATTTCTCAATTATAGTAAATGATAGATTTAGAGAAAAAAGATTATAAGATGGCGATAGAGAATAGAAGAATTGCTCTTTCAACAATGACCTCTTAAACCTTTTTCATTTTCTTATGAGAAGTAAATGTAATGGCTGATGAGTATTGTTGCCAAAACCTTCTTGCGCTCTCTTAGTTGTTAGTATAAAACATAAAATTTTCTTGTTCGATGTAGAGTGGTCGTTTGGTGGGAGAGATTAGGAAAAATATCCCTTCGAAAAATCATGCAAAAGATAACAATGTTTGGTTTGGGGTGAGGAATTAGGAAAAAAAATAATCCCCGCAATACTAATGCAATATTTGGTTGGCTATAATTTTGTTTTGATAGGTAAGATGAACTACTACTCCGTTTTGATAGGTAAGATGGAGGAATTATAATGCAAGAATTGTTTATGCAGTGAATAACAATGAAGGGACTATTTTTTGATAAAAGTAATAATTTTATTGAAATTCAAGCAAATGAACATGATCGTAGAAGTATACCAAAAAGTAGAAAACCTACCAAAGATGTGATTTTCTATGAACAACACCCAATATACCTAATCCTTTGGGACTGTTATATGCTAAAAAGTAATTTTTGATTGTTATGCAAAGAATATTTTGAAGGAATTACCTACTTCAAAGGCATTTTTTTGTCATTAAATACTTTTATCTATGAATTAATAATATATATATAGAGTATGTATATCTACACTGATAAAATTATATATAGAAATCAGCATACTTGATGCAGGTATAATTTAATACCTCTAGCAAAATGCTGCATAAATTTATGCAAGAGTTATTATACTAGGCCAGCCCGTGCGACGAGCTTGACCTAGAATTGCAACCCCCTACTGAGTTTTGATTTTAAGACCTCCATTGTGGAAGTCCCAAACAAAACCATCTGAGCCACCCCGAAAGGTATAATGCTCTCCATAATTTTGATGCCCTAGTTAAAGCAGCATTATCAAAACTCTCGCCATATTTACTGCATTATAACTTTTTCTACACAAATGCATAAACATATTTTACTTAACAAGTTTCTTACAGAAACAAATGTGAGCTCTAAATTATACATAAGCTGAGAGAGAAATAAGAGATATTCTCTCCTCTTCAACTTTAAGTACACATCAAACTGATTAACAAATATTTCACATGTAATTTCAGAAGGAAGTGTTCCAACTACTAAGCTAAAGCAATCACATCAAATTGCCATGCATCAATGCTGGTATTGCCATATGAACATCATTTCTCAATCAACACGATTATTAGGTGAGCTGATAAAAGCAATGAACTCCTTTTCTCTGTTCTTTTTGCATATAGCATGAAAATTGTCATCATACATTTCAGACGCACACAACTCAAGTGCAGTACAAAACAGGTCTCAGGAATCGAAACTAAAACTTTGAATGGACAATATAAATCAGAATGTTAACATTACAAAAGGGTTTAGACTACAACCTCACTAATCTTTTCTTAGGTGACTTGCCTCCTTAGCTTATGACACAAAAGGGTTGTTCAATTTGCATGTTAGCTATGGAGGAATTATAATGCAAGAATTGTTTATGCAATGAATAACAATGAAAAGACTACTTTTTGATAAAGTAATAATTTTATTGAAATTAATGCAAATGAACATGATCGTATACTAGAAGTATACCAAAAAGTAGAAAACCTACAAAAATATATGATTTTCTACTAACAACACCCAATATACCCAATCCTTTGGGACTGTTATATGCTAAAAAGTAATACTGTGACTGTTATGCAATGAATGACAATGCGAAGAATATTTTGAAGGGATTACCTACTTCAAAGACATTTTTTGTCATTAAATACTTTTATCTCAGAATTACTAATATATATACATAAAATTATATATAGAATCCTGCATACTTAATGCAGGTATAATTTAATACCGCTAACAAAATGCTTCATATAGTTATGCCGGAGTTATTATTTTTATGGGCAACCAAATGGAGTAGTAGTTCATCTTACATATCAAAACAAACCAAATATTGCATTAGTATTGCGGGGATTATTTTTTTACAAACCCCCCACCCCAAGCCAAACATTGTTATCATTTCCGTGATTTTTCTAAGGGATATTTTTTCTAATCTCTACCATCAAACGACCATTTTACATCGAACAAGAAAATTTTATGTGTTATGCTAACAACTAAGAGAGAGCAAGAAGGTTTTAGTAACAATACTTATTAGCCATTACATTTACTTCTCATATGAAAAGAGAAAAAAAGTTTAAGAGGTCAATGTTGAAAGACTAATTCTTCTATTCTCTATCGCTGTCTCATAATCTTTTTTCTCCAAATCTGTCATTTACTATAATCGAGAATAAATTGTTTGTTTTCAGCTTCAAAAGGCGGTGGATAACGGACTACCTTTTTTTTTTTAAAAAAAAACTGGTAATGTTGTGGATAACAGACTACCTTTCTACCCTTCTCTACTTAAATACTATACTTGGTTCATATAATGACTCGAACATGTGAATATGCTTATCTCTCATTGTACTGCTTTTGCTGCTGAACTAAAGCCCTAGGAAATTTATTCTCATAACCTTTAACAAACTTTAATTAGACCCAAATACACATGTATATTTTTTATTTTACTATTTTGAAATTGGTAATGCTGCATTTCTCGGCATTAAGGATATGCTGGTGACCTCCAAAAATAGTACATAGAGAGATTAGAGAGGCTAATTACAAGGATCCTAGCATATCTACTAGTTGCTCTATCTCCGTTATACATTCTTGTTTACAGCAAAAGTACAAATATGTAATACAATTCTCTTTTACTTTTTGTATGGAGTTTGATTTGTTCTTATAGCGTCTTTGATTTGTTCTTATAGCATCTTCCATTTCTTTCCTTCCATATTGACCACCATATGCAGGCTGGAATCATTCTCCACCTACCTAATTACCATAATATGCATAGTTTTCAGACGTGGAAGAGAAAACCACACTAAACCTCCATAAACTACTATAAGAGGTAATGATTTCTTAACATAGTTAACTTTCTTTATTACCTTTATAATTCACAACCAGCGATGCTTGTAAAATAATTGGAATGCTAGGACCTAAGGAAGCATGTGCAACTCACACAACAAAATCAAGAGTACTTTTGGGAATTCACTTTCAGAGAACTTGAAGGCTGAAGAGATAAATAATCAAATACCATATGAGCACTCCCCATCCTCTTTCCACAACCAACGTCATTGCCCCTGCTAAAACAACTTACTTCAAAATATCCTAAACATTGTCACACGTTATACAGTGATCAATTTGTCCTTTCATCGATAAATAGACCACCAGATTTGGTGGGACACATAACTAGTAGTTTTTTTTAACCTCGTTGCATTTCTTAAAAGATATCATGGAACTTTAATGCCTTTTACTTGACTAAATATACCATTCAACGTCAGTGAAGTGGATTGAGAACCATGAGGTTTCAGGTTTGATTTCTTGTGGAAACAAAAAATATTATGTGATTTTTTTAAAATGTTCAAGTCTTGATAGACAGAATTACCCGGTGTGTTGTAATGGGAGCTACCATCTACCTCATGGAATTCGTTGAGTTGAATGCAAACAGATCCCTACACCATGGTTTCAACGCTCGTGGATTAATTTCCAAATGGAAATTTTGTCAACCTTCTTGTTCCCCAAATTAAACTACATTAAATAAAAATTGCATTGGGTTGCATTATTGTATATAGATACTCTTCAACATAAAATCAATGTTACACTTAAAAGCCTCCATATTTCAACCAGGAAACTAAGTTGCAGAGTAGAGACTACTTTAAATCAATTACTCCTTCCATTTCAATTGAACAAATGACTTTTTATAACAATCATGTTCTTTCATGAACATATGTGCCTATTTAATTTAAGACCTCTATATGTTACAAAATATCCAATAGAGCTTTCCTAATTACTTTTTTTTTAGAATTATGACCTCCTTAATTCTTCTAAGGAACACGTATGAACTGTCTATTCCTTAATTAATTAGTAGTTCAAAGTAAGCAAGTTCGTAAATCAACAGCCTAGCAGTTACCAACTTCAAACTTTTATTAACACGAAACTCCAAACTACACAATGATGACAAACTTATGTAACCTAAGGAATTATAAACTCTAATTCCTAAACTCAAGACACCCCCCCCTCCCCCCCAAGGTTTATGTTCCCCGAAGTCTACAAGTTGCCCCAACTTGTTAGACCAACCTATACTAAGAAACTCACAGTAAACAAAACAAATAATAACAACTTCAGATTAACGAAATAAACTCTTCTATTTTGATTCTACGCAGCACCTAAAATCTTCAATCAGAATTCTCATAAATTTGAACCCCTTTTGTTTGAGTGTATTCTGCTTGTAACTCCCTGTTTAAGTGCGTATATTTCTTTGAAGAAAAACCCTGCTCTATTTATAGACCAAAAGGTCTTCCTTTCTTCGACTCTAACTCACTAAAGTTATAGTGGTTCCTTTTCCTTGTATGACTTGGATTCCTCCACCGCCTTAATATTTTACGGCTCCTAATCCTATTTGAACTAGGTCATGTAAAATTATGTTGAATCAACATGTTCCATGCCTTAGTTATTTACTTTATCATTCTTCAAAATCTTCATTTGCTAAATCCAACAAATTCCCCCTTTTTGATGATGACAAACCATGTCTTCTTGTGTCCATAACATATCATTCCCCCTGAAGCAAATATTAGTATTCACTACACAAATAAGCAGATGATTGGAACAAGTTAGACTATAAATGATACACAAGCATAACTTCCCCCCTTTTGGCATCATAAAACATAGCACATAGTACACAGGAAACAAAAATACTCAGTGCAACAAGGTGATCACCAACCATATCAAGTCTAAAACAGTTGGAACTAAAACCAAGTAAACTTATAGGCAACATCAAGAAGAAAAAACATAGAACCAACAGATTCATTTACCAGAGTGCATATACCACCACTTGCACAAACGCAAAATGACAAAAGATTATAAGCAAAATAAGATAAATTAGGAACACATTACTGGACAATCTAAGCAGGGGTGGATGCAGATGGAGAGGTAGGGGGAAGATCCTTCTTCAGCAAGTCATAGAGGCCTCGTAGGTTAGCAAAGTTTGTGAATTTTTCAATTTTCAAAGCAACCTGAGATAAAGCAAGGTCAGATTTCAGACGCGCATTCTCTTCCTCCAAGCCAGCGTGTTCAAGACCATAAGCGACAATAACTGATCCATCGTGGCCAAATGAGACACCCTAAGTGCATCAATCTCTGCATCCTTAGCAGACAACAACGCCCTTAACCTCTGAAGCGGTGCATTAACCCCCCCTAGAGGAGCTGGTACTGCAGCCTGGTTCACTACACCCAAAACATCCTTAGTAGTTTGATACTGCCACACCTTAAACTGAACCCCATAATGATAAAAAAACATCCTCAACCAGAACCCATACCCAGAGCATGATAAGTTTTGTCTTGAATACAAATGCGATGCATATGACGTAAGATAAGACAAGGCAAATTGATGGGAATTTGGGAAAGAAACAAGTCCATAAGGGTGAGACCCATGAAATTAGCCTCAGTACATTTTTGTTGGCGAGGCAGGATAATCTTATGAACAACATCAAACAGTAGCTTCTGGAGTTGTATCATAGCACCTTTTGTCCACTTTGGTGTAGAATTCCAAGGTGGGATCATTCGCAAAACGACGAGAGATACCTAGGGCAGATGGTAACTCATCTAATGGAGGCCTATCCCTCTTCACATAGTGACACCAAACCACATTAGGAGCCCTAAAATTTGAGCCAGACATTCGGGAGTTAGAGTAAAAGAGACACCACAGACTGTACTAGTAATAGAAGTAGACGAGCCATATGCATTGATGTAAAACAATTGAGTTTCATCCCTTCACATACGGCGACGCATATTGCCCTGAAGGAGTAGGTTCATCCAACCCTGTGCCTCCAGAAGATCCATAAGTGTACGCATCTCTGGACCCCCAAATCCAGTAATAACCCTACCACGGAGAACAGTGTGTTACCCAAAGTGCATGATCCTAGAAGTCCTGGCATCGAGGGTGTCCTCAATATCATCACCTAATTCATCACCCTGCATCCCCCCTTGCGATTCATCCATAGAAGTATCAACATCCCGAGAGACTCAGATATAGGAAAGACACTCCCATTACTACCAGAGTCAGTAGACTCATCGACTAAACCTATGTGGGTAGTACCCTTGGAAGGAGCAGGTCGATGAGCCCCTTTTTGGTACAACTAGAGGAAGCAGAACCTTTACCCTTCCTAGCATGTGCAAGATCATCAGGTTCATCAGGTATGTCTATAGGGTCGAAGGGAGGAATAAACAATGTTTTTGAGGATTTGGATTTTTTGGTAGAAAAGGTGAGGAGACCTTCATCAAGAGGTCATTTGATCGAGTGAGTAATGCGGACAAGAACAACCTCAGATGGCATAGTAGGTAGAGTCTCTTGAGGTTTGTCTACCGGCACCACTACAGGCCTACAAGTAGCCTTTCATAGTCATGACCTTCAATGTCTAGGGACCAAATGGGCAATAGGTATGGTATCCTCAGGACTGATCCTAGAACCCCTAAATTATGCTGAGTCAGAGGATTCCCCCTTACTAGATGCACCAATATCGAGCCTAGTGAGTGAACTAGGTTCAGCCATATGGTCTCTAGTGCGTTCCTCCTTACTTGGTGCACCCTCCTAAACTCCCTTGATTTCCCAAGAAACCCTAGATTTCCCCTGAGATTGAGTTGTATTTCTTGGAAGAACAGGGAGATGGTAGATGCCTGTATCATCCACAAACACAACTTCAGGTAGAATAGATGTGCAAACTTGTTCCTCGAATAGGACCATTTCCCAAACTTGTTGAGAGGAGGAAGGGGTCAAGGACATTGTAGTGAGTCTAGGGTGGGAGGATTTGTAATATGTGTTTGATGGATTTTCTATGGTAAGGCAGAGAGGAGTGTGATGGTTTAGTTTGCTAGGAAAGAGTATGATATTTGAAGGAGAAAGGTGTGTATTTAATTGTAATAGGAACCTGATTGGTTTGTTAGATTAGAAGTCCAAGAATGTGAAGAGTTTTACTTGGAGTACAGTTGTAGTTTGCCTTAATGATATGATGATTTTCAACTTTTTGAAATTGACGGTGAGATATTTGAGTATGTTGGTCACAAGTTTATTGTGACACGTGGAAGGGACATGGTATTGCTTATAATTTTTTGAATTTATGCAATTTGCAAAAAGAGTGGAGTACATACTTGTATTTTAGGACCTGCTGGACCCCATGTTTCATTTTTATGCGCTCTTTCATCTGTGATAAAGAGAGAATACTTAGTTATAGTTTCACGAAGGTTTTAGAATTGGTGTAGGGATTATACAATTTAATATACATAATTTGATACAGAATCCAAATTTTGTGCCTTATACATAGTATTCTTTAGCCAGTTATGGAGTGTGGCTTATGCAATTTTAATCATCCCTAGTTCTAACCTGTTCTTTTCAAAGTGTTCTCTTGCTAATGCCTTGGTAAAGATATTTGTGATTTGTTTTTCAGTAGTGCAAAAATTCATAGAGACCAACCCCTTTTATCATTGTCCCTCAAAAAGTGATGTCTAATGTCAATGTGTCTTGTTCTCGTATGTTGAACAGGGTTTTGGCTATATTTATTGCACTAGTATTGTAAAATATTTTTGGAACACATCCAATGTTCAACCCAAAGTTTTTAATTTGTTGTTTGATCCATAGAAGTTGAGCACAACATGACACATCAGCTACACATTCAGCTTCGGCAGTAGATAGAGCCACATACTTTTGTTTCTTTGCTGCCCAAGAGATCAAACATGATCCTAAGAAGTGAGCCATACATGTAGTACTTTTTCTATCCACTAAGTAACCAGGATAATCTGCATCAGCATATCCTACTAGTTCAAAATTGCTTCCTTTCATATACCAGAGTCCCAAGTCAGTGGTTCCTTTAAGGTATTGTAGAATTCTTTTAACAACTTGTAAATGAGGTTCCTTAGGATTACCTTGAAATCGAGCACATAACCCCACACTAAACACAATGTTGGGCCTGATGGCTGTAGGATACAAAAGTGACCCAATCATTCCTCTATAGAGCTTTTGATCGATGATTGAACCTGTTCCCTCTAGATCTAACTTAGTAGATGGGGCAATTGGGGTATTGATTGTTCTTGCATACCTGAGGATGTTTGCTTGATCTGAAGTCCTAAGAAACAATTTAGCTCTCCAATCATGCTCATTTCAAACTTATTGCTCATTAGGGATGCAAATTCATTTGTGAGTGCTTTATTTGTGGCTCCATAGGTGATGTCATCCACGTATACCTGTACAATTAGCAAGTCCTTTTCTTTATTCCTGAGAAAGAGAGTGTTGTTAATTTTTAATCTTGTGTACCCATGACTTAAGAGAAGTTTTGACAATCTGTCATACCATGCCCTAGGTGCTTGTTTTAACCCATAGAGAGCTTTGTCAAGCTTATAGACATGGTCAGGATAGTCATTATTTTCAAAGCCATGGGGTTGTTTGACGAACACTTCCTCTTTTAGTAGACCATTTAAGAATGCACTTTTTACATCCATGTGATACAATGTGAATTCCATGTGAGCAGCAAATGCTATAAATAATCTTATTGCCTCTAGTCTTACCACTGGAGCAAAGGTTTCATCATAATATATGCCCTCTTCTTGATTGTAACCTTGAACCACCAATCTTGCTTTGTTTCTTGTTATGGTTCCATGTTCATCCAATTTGTTTCTGAACACCCACTTAGTTCCCAATGATAGTTCTGTTTAGGGGTCTTGGCACTAGGTGCAAGACTTTAATTTTTTTGAATTGATTCAGTTCCTCCTCCATAGCTATAATCCAGTCAGCATCTTGTATGGCCTCACTGATTTTCTTTGGTACCACCATAGAAAGGAATGCATTGAATACACAGTGATTTTTTAGTCTTGATCTAGTGGTTATTCTGGATCTGAGATCAGTTAGTGTGTTATCTATTGGATGTGATCCTTGGTACTTGTAATCTTTTAGTACCAACTCATGTTGTTCTGAGTCAGGACTATTAATTGGCGCTCTTTGATTTTTCTCATGTGTTTCTTCTGAGTTCTCATCATTGTCTCCATGAGATAGAGTAGTGTTTTCATCATCTGCAGGAGAGGAACCTGGTTCGTTTACCTGTTCCTGTTCAGTCTCAGCATATAATCTTAATGGTTCATTATCATCCTGAAAACTTTGGTTAGACATATCATTGCTTTCATCAAATACTACATGTACGCTCTCTTCTACACACATTGATCTTTTGTTTAGAATCATATAAGCTTTGCTATGTGAGGAATATCCTTGAAAAATTCCCTCATCACTTCTGGCATCGAAGTTTCCTAATAGATTCTTTCCATTATTATGAATGAAGCATTTACACCCGAAGGTTCTTCGATGAGATATGTTAGGTTTTCTACCTTTTAGTAATTCATAGGGAGTTTTATCTATCATGGATCTAGAGATACATCTATTTATAGTATAGCATGCAGTATTCATGGCTTCAGCCCAGAATTGATTAGTTAAATTGTTAGCAATCATCATAGTTCTAGCCATTTCTTGAAGGGTTCTATTTTTCCTTTCTACCACTCCATTTTGTTGAGGAGTCCAGGGAGCAGAGAAATTGTGGTCAACCTCATGAGATTCACAATATTGAACAAAATTAGAGTTCTCAAATTCAGTTCCACGATCATATCTAATAGCTACCAGTTGTTTGTCAAGTTTCTTTTGAAGTTCTCTTATTATGGTACATAAGGCTTCAAATGAATCGTCCTATGAAGCAAAAAAAAGTGTCCAAGTGTACCTTGTAAAATCATCTACTAGTACGAACACATATCTTTTTCGACCTCTATTTCTAACTCTCATAGGTCTGATAGGTCCATGTGTACCAGTTCTAAGGATTTGGTTGAGTTTATAACATGTTTAGATTTAAAATATGAGTTTACCTGTTTTCCTCGAGTACATGCTTCACAAATCCTTTCTTCTTTAAACTTAGTTTTTGGAAGTCCTATTAATAAGTCCTTAGAAATAAGTTTGTTTATTTGAACGTGACTCGCATGACCTAGGAGTTTATGCCATAGCAGAGGATCTCTGTCCATTACGCTTAGACATATAAGATTTTCAGCAGGTACCTTTGTAGTATCTACAATGTATACATGCTTATATTTTTGTCCAGTTAGGACAATTTCCTCTGTTTCAAGATTAATTACTTCAACTCCTGAGAAAGAGAAAATTACCTTGTTTCCTTTATCACAAAGTTGTGATATGCTGAGCAAGTTGTGATTCAAACCTTCAACATGATATACATTGTCGATTGAGTGTTTATTAGTCTTACTTATTTTTCCAATACCTTTAATCTGTTCCTTTTGTCCACCACCAAAAGCTACCATTCCACCCTTTCCTTCTTCAAGTGAGAGGAACTTTGTTTTATCTCCAGTCACGTGCCTTGATCAAGAGCTATCCATATACCAATGTTTCTTGCTTCCTCTCACCTTTTCTAGAAAAATTTAAGGGTTAGATTTTGGAACCCAGATTAACTTGGGTCCTTTATTTTGATCAAAAGGGTGAATTAGATCCTTGTTTATCCAGTTTGGTAGTTTTATTTTCTTTTGTACATACTTGTTCCTTTGATGCATTTCACGCATACTGATCATCTTGATATTTTTGTTGAAGTTGTTTCTGGATTTAGGACAAGTACTTTTAAAGTGACCCATGTTACCACAGAGTGTACATAATGCAGAGGCTGCCTCTTCAGTTTAGTTTTTAAAACCTATTCCAAATCTCATATTCCTAGTGTTGTTCCCTAGATGTGTTACGATCATGGAAGATCTTGTCCATTTATTTGCACGTTCAAGCTCATATTTTATCCTAGCTAATTCAAGATTTATTCTCCTAGAATTTTCCTTTTCTGAAGATAATTCATTTTTGAGCCTCTTTATATCATGTTCATACATGAGTTGATCACTTTCTTTATCCTTTCCTTTACCAATAACATTTAATTTCAATATTTCAGTTTTTAGTGATAGGTTGCAAGAATCAAGTTGTTGGGTTTTTTGAAGCAGAAGTTTGTTTTTCTCTTTTAAATCAATATTATTTTTTTCCAGATCTATATACTCAAACTTTAAACTAGTCATGGAAGTTAACAACTGATTCTTGCTCCTATTTACTTCTTGAATAGTATTGATGAAAGTGAGCATTAGAGAAAATAGTTTTTTCTTAGAAAATAGCTTAAGTTTGTCTTTGAGATCAACAATGTTTACCTCCTTTTCTTCAGAGTCTGAATCAAGTTATGGATCTGAGTCCTACATAGCCATCATTGCAATGTCATTAGGATCCTCTCCAGAGTTGTCTGAACCTGTTTCCCAGGCGGCATACATAGCTTGACTGTTTCCCTTTTCCCTAGCCTTTCTCTTGTTGGCTAGTTCTCTCTTTTTCTTTCCGGTCCTTTCTTTTCTCCACTCAACTTCCCACATAGGACAATCCTTGACTTGATGATCAGTTTTTCCACACTTGTAACAACTACCAATTTGAACCTTTTTTGTATTCTTCTTCTTACTAGATGATGCCTTTTTTCCATAGTTCATTCCCTTTTTGAAGAGTTTCTTAAAGTTCTTCCTGATTAGTACTCTATCTTTCTCATCTAAGTCAGATTCATCGCTTTCAGTAGGTTTGAGTGCAAGATTCTTGTCATTTTTACCTTTACTTCTTTTGTTGTTATCAACGTTCATCTCATATGTCTTGAGATTTCCTACCAGTTTATCCAAAGTCATATTTGTTAGATCTTTAGCTTCTCTTATTGCAGTAACTTTTATTTCTCATGACCTGGGCAAAGTCCTAAGTACTTTGTCTTCTTGTTCCTCAGTTGTGTATATTTTTCCAAGGATATTAATTCATTTACTACTGTGATGAATCTTGTAATCATATCTTAAAGTGATTCTCCATTCTTCATCTTGAAGGCTTCATACTCCGAACAGAGTCTAGCAATTTTAAATTTTCTAACTTGAGTAGTACCTTCATGCGCATTTAGCAGGGTGTTCCATATTTGTTTTGCAGTGGTACAATCGGAGATGCGATTGAACTCGTCAGGTGTGAGTTCGCATACAAATATGCATTTAGCTTTAGCATTCTTTCCAAGCATCTTATAATCAGCTTCTCCATACTGAGCCTTGGGTTTTGGAATATCTTTACCTTCACTATCCTTGATGGTAGGAATTAAAGGACCGTCAGTGATTCTGACCCATAGTTATAGTCTTCAGCTTGAATATAATCCTCCATTCTTGATTTCCACCAGGAGTAGTATTGTCCGTTGAATAGTGGTGGTCTATGATGTGTTGACCTTGCCCATGTCCAAGAGGAGGTGCAGAATTCATAGTGATATTTATCTTGAGTTATTAGACTCTTGTTTAGGATAACCTGCTCTGATACCAATTGTTAGAATAATGACCTGTTTAATTTTTCTAAGGAACACGTACGAAGTGTCTGTTCCTTAATTAATAAATAGTTCGAAGTAAGCAAGTTTGTAAATCAACAACCCATCAATTTCCAACTTCAAACTTTTATTAACTCCAAACTACACAATGATTACAAACTTATGTAATCCAAGGAATTATAAACTCTAATTCCTAAACTCAAGACAAACCCCCCCACCCCCCCCAAAGGTTTATGTCCCCCGAAGTCTACAAGTTGCTCCAACTTGTTAGACCAACCTATACTAAGAAACTCACAGTAAACAAAAGAAATAATAACAACTTCAGATTAACGAAATAAACTCTTCCATTTTGATTCTACGCAACACCTAAAATCTTCAATAAGAATTTTTACAAATATAAACTCCTATTTGATTGTATTCTGCTTGTAACTCTCTGTTTAAGTGCGCATGTTTCTTTGAATAAAACCCTGCTCTATTTATAGACCAAAATGTCTTTCCTTCTTCGACTCTAACTCACTAAAGTTATAGTGGTTCCTTTTCCTTGTGTAACTTGAATTCCTCCACCGCCTTCATCATTTACGGCTCCTAATCATGTTTGAACTAGGTCATGTAAAATCATGTTGAATGAACCCGTTTCATGCCTTAGTTATTTACTTTCTCATTCTTCAAAATCTTCATTTACTGAATCCAACATACTTTTCTAATTTTTGCTTTATTTTTTTCTTGTTCTTTTTATTGTTCTCGAAACAGACCATTGTTTCCTTTTTTTATTCTTAATAAAATCAGCCTTGGCCCAATAAATATTTTTTTTAAAAAATGAATATACTATGAGAATCTGATAATCAACGTTCAGTTTATTAGTTTTATAAGAATATGTTAACTTCTACATATCACATGATATTTGAGAACTTATCAACTTAATAGAAAATGAAGTACTTATTTACTGCATATTGTAAGAGAAAAGGACAACTTGCAAAACAACTCTTGCCGAAATAGAAATAACAATTTCTTTTTAAAAGGGTTATGGTTGTGACTATTATGAAAAGTCTCTTTAAAAAATAATTTCAGGAAGTTGGGTTTTTGTTTTGGAGAAATAACACATCCATTCGGTAGAGAAGAGAAGACAACTTGCAAAACAACTCTTCCAGAAAAAAGGAATATTTTCTCGTGAGTTTCTGATCCTTCTCTTATATTCTTCTTCCCTGGTAATGTATATATCTGATTCAGTTCTCCATAGTCTACTAAATAAGGTAGTTTTTGTTGAATAGTGATTCAAAGCAAAGTAGGAACACGTAAATTAGGACATGGATAGTTTGGCTGAACTAGTCTTCTGCATTCTGTTAGGTAGTTTCCTAGTGTTGCTGAAATATTGCTTTAGTGGGTTATATGACCTATATTTTAGGATTAGTTGTTTATTTCTTAGCTTATATATTTGGGCATGTTATTTTTGTTATTTGAACAACCCGAGTTTAATAAATAAAATAAGAAGTAACGCAACTTCTTTTTAATATTCTTTGCACTTTCCTTGTTTCTGTGTTTTTTGTGTCTTTCCTCTGTTCTCTGCCCAACAATTCTTGGTATAGAAGTAATGCAGCTTCCCTTTAATATTCTCTATACTTCCCATGTTTCTCTGATTTTTGTGCCTTTCCTCTATTCTCTGCCCAACAATTTTTGGTATCAGAGCACATGGCAACTAACGGTAGTTCATTGAGTGTGGCACAACCACTTATTCCTGTCTTGAAAGGAGAAAGCTTCAAATTTTGGAGTACACGAATGAAAACTATACTCATGTCTCAAGATCTTTGGGACTTAGTAGAACGTGGATATATAGATCCTGATAAAGAAAACAGGCTGCGAGACAACAAGAAAAAAGATGCTAAGGTGCTGGTCTAGCAGGTTGTCCATGACAATGTTTTTTCACGAATCGCAACAACAACCACATCAAAGCAAGCCTAGTCCATTTTGCAGAAAGAGTTTCAAGGAGAACTAAAGGTCATTGTAGTGAGACTGCAATCACTTCGGCGTGACTTTGAAACCTTGATGATGAAAAGTGGCAAATCTATTGCTAGTTTTCTATCAAGAGCAATGACAATTGTCAGTCAAATACGATCCTATGGAGAGAAGGTTACTGATTCGACCGTTGTGGAAAGGTATTGTGAAGTTTGAATCCAAAATTTGATCACGTAGTTGCGGCTATAGAAGAATCTAAGGATCTATCAGTTTTTTCTTTTGATGAACTGGTGGGATCTCTTCAAGCTCATGAGGCGAGAATCAATCAATCAGTAGAGAAGAACGAAGAAAAGGAATTCCAAGTGAAAGACACAACTACTAAATATGGAGATAATAATGGTCCAGCAAGTAGAGGCCAAGGAAGAGGAGGATTTTGCGGTGGTCGAGGCTGTGGTTATGGAAGAGGCAGAGAAAGAAATAATGGGCCCAAGCAGTCCAATGATCAAGGCAACACAAAGAATGTCATTCAATGTTATCATTGACACCGTTATGGGCATATAAAGGTTGATTGTTGGTTTAAAGACCAAAAAATGAATTTTGCAGTAGAAGAAAATGAGGAAGAGAATTATCTTTTTATGGCTTGCATTGATACAAACCATAACCCAAGTGATGTATGGTTCATAGACAGTGGGTGTTCAAATCATATCACAAGGGCCAAATCTATGTTTCGGGATCTTGATGAGAAGCAAAAAAAGAAGGTACAGCTTGGCAACACAAAAGAGATGCAGGTTGAAGGAAAAGCCAAGGTGGTTGTCGACACTAACCACGACAAAGTAAAAATGTTGGATGATGTTCAATTTGTACCAGATTTAGGGTTCAATTTGTTAAGTGTTGGACAACTAATGACTGGCGGATATTCTCTTTGGTTTGATGATGATGCTTGTCTCATTATAAACAAGAAGTCAGGCAAAAAGGTTCGCATCACTAAGACACCAAACAATATGTTTCCGCTGGACATTTTTAATATGGAAATTTTTTCTCTCGCTGCAAGTGCAAAGGATGACTCAAATCTATGGCATTTTATGGTCATCTCAACATAAAGGGCCTGAAATTGCTAGGTGATAAAGGTATGGTTCTTGGACTATCGAAAATTAGCTCTCTTTATTTATGTGAAGGGTGCATTTAAGGGAAACAAACTAGGAAATCTTTTCCTGTTGGAAAAGCATGGAGAGCTTCTAAATGTTTAGAATTAATACATGTTGACTTATGTGGTCCTATGCAGACTAAGTCCTTAGGTGGAAGTCATTATTTCTTGTTGTTTACTGACGATTATAGTCGCATGAGTTGGGTGTACTTTCTGGTGAACAAGTCAGAAACATTTGAGAAGTTTCAGAAATTTAAAGCTTTGGTGGAAAACCAAAGTAGCTGCAGTATCAAAGTTCTTCGCACATATAGAGGAGGAGAGATCGTGTCCAACGAATTCAATTTGTTTTGTGAAAAAAATGGTATCCATAGGGAGTTAACAACTCCTTATACTCCGAAGCAGAATGGTGTCACTGAACGGAAGAACCGAACCATTGTGGAGATGGCAAGAAGCATGTTGCGAGCAAAAGAACTCTCAAATCAGTTCTGGGCAGAAGCTGTGGCAGTATCTATTTACTTATTGAATGTTTCACCAACAAAATTCATTATGAATAAAACTCCTTATGAAGCTTGGCATTGCAGGAGACCAAACGTAAGTCATTTATAGGTTTTTGGGTGCATCGCTTATGCGTTGGTAAACTCACAAGCTCGTCAAAAGCTTGATGAGAAATCTGAAAAATGCATTTTTGTTGGCTATTGTACTCAATCCAAAGCATATAGATTGTATAACCCTCTTAATTGGTAAGGTTGCTTATGAACTTGACTTGCCTAATGATTTGGCATCGGTGCATCCGGTTTTCCATGTCTCATTGTTGAAGAAATGTGTTGGTGATTCGACGTCTATAGTGCCATTAGAGAATCTTAGCATAAAGGATAGTCTTTTCTATGAAGAAGTTCCGGTTGAGATTTTAGACCAGCAAGTTCGAAAGTTAAGAAATAAAGAAGTTGCTTCCGTGAAGGTTCTTTGGAGGAATCAATTAGTTGAGGGTTCTACTTGGGAGGCTGAGGCCGATATGATGTCCCGATATCCTCATCTCTTTCCCTCCGATCCTACTCTAGCTTGAGGTGCCTAGTTCCTCATGGTTCACTCTTAAGGATTCTTGTGTTTTAGTCATTCTCATGTTTCCTCATGCATTCATGCTCATGAAAATTTGATCTTTTCAAAGATATGATTTAGCTTGATTGATTATGCATGTCCATGAAGAGTCTAAATTTAGGGAAAAAAAGAAGCTAGCTTGATTGATTTATCTATGATTATGTGCATTGAGTATGAGTTGCATGAAGTCTTCATTAAATGATGTGTTGAATATGCTTTAGTTTGGAGTTGATGTTTTCCTCCTCGGATATGTGCATTTATGTGATTGCATTCTAGGTTGGGTTGTTAGCTCTTGTTTCTTAAACTCCTTATGATGTCTTGATTCTTATTCGAGGATGAATGTTCCCAAGGGGGAGATAATGTAACACCCCGAATTCGAAAGCGTGAAAAATTTCAATTTTTGGAAACTTTGGTGACTTACTACTTGACTTACCAATCTTCGTTTGACTTACCAATAGTAGGTCAAGAGGGGTAGGAGTAGTAGGTGGGTCTACCTAGGGGGAAAATTTGGAAAAATTTTCTAAGGAGTGATCTACTACATGACTTACTAATAGTCATTTGACTTACTAATCGTAGGTCAAGAGGGGGGGAGGTCGTTGATGCTACTGGTTTGGGGGAAGAATTTATTTAATTTTTTTGACCTAAGGCAGTGTGACCTGCGGTTGGTCACCTACGGGTAGTAGGTTGACCTACCAACCGTAGGTCATATAGTAAGTAGGGTCGTCGGTGGATTTTTAAAGGGGGATCTTTTGGTCTTTTCACCTAATGGCCTATTTACTAATCTAGGTCGGTTCCCTTCATCTCCTAACACTTTATAAGCCTTTTTAATCCTAAAATCTACCCTTCCAAATCACTTTTCAAGTTTCTCCAAACTCTCCTCTCTCAAATATTTCTTTCTCTAGAAGTTAGAAGAAGAAGAAGAGGGCAAGCTAGGGTTCAAGAAATCAAGCTTTTCTTCATCAATTGATTAAGGAATTGAGACTCTAAGGTATGATATTGTTCATCCATGGAGCCCTTTCCTCTGTGGAATCCCTAAAACCTCCAATTTTCAAAGTATCAAATCCCCAATTTGATTTAAGGGTTTTCTTCTATGATGTGGGTTCTTTCAAATATGATCAAATTACTTTCAATTATGGTTTTCTAAGTATAAATTGAGTTGAATTACATGTTTTAAGATGAATCCCCATGAACCCACATGAATTCCCCTTATTTTGATATTTATGCATTAATGATGGGTTGAATTATGAAGAAGATAGAATTTATGAAGTTTATGTGAACTCATGCATGTTTTTATGATTTCAAACGCTATGATTCATAATGAAATTGATGAATGATGAAAAATGGGTTTTATGAAGTTTGCATATTCAATTATGGAAATTATGATGATTTATGAATTGTTTTAAGATTGAAGCTTAATTGAAGATATTGTTGAGTTGTGAAAGGTTTTCTCACATGTTACTCAATCTATGAATGTGAAAGGTTTTCTCAGATGTTATTCATACTTGTTGAAAGGTTTTCTCAACTAAATCTTGAATCTAAGTTTAAGATAAGATAAGAAGAAGACCACCCATGTCTTCTAATGATATGAAAAGTTAAGACTATGACTAAATTCGTGGGAACTATGCTTAGCATCGAGTGGATATTGAGATGGAAGCCCTCCCGTTAGTAGAAGCTGGGTTTCTAGTGAAACTCTCCTTTTAGTAGAGGCCGGGTTTTCTGTATGGAGGCTCTCCCGTTAGTAGAGGCCGGGTCTCCAAAAGCAATCTCTCTATCCCATAACTATGTGCCACCATAGGATGATTGTCTTTAAGTAGACATTAGCTAGTGGATCCACGTAAGTTAGAAGTTAAGGTCTTACCTTGGCAAGTAAGGCAACCTCTTTTCGGTGTGGGGTAGACACCGGATTCCATGTTATAGCTCACATGGTCTATGTCGGTTAAGGCTCACTTCCCACAACAATGAATTAAAGTTACCTTTCAAAGTATTTCACAAGTGTTTTAAGTATGTTTAACTTGCATTGACTATGATTTACGACTTATTTTTTCTAACCCTTATCATGTTTTAGCTTGGTCATTGCATGTCATGAATATGTCCCGTTTTAGCATGTTTTAAATGATTTTGTGCATTGCTATCATACTAGGTACTTGATTGTACTAACGCATACTCTTGCCTACATTGACTTGTTAATGTAGGCCCCAATGATTCTCCATCTATTCGTGGCTAAAGCTTAGTAGAAGGATTGTTGAAGACTTGGTGAGTCCTCATTTATTCGAGGACATAGCCTAGTTGTTATTACTTTTATGTTCTTTCACTTTGGCATTGTATTGGGTTACGTCCCAAACTTTATTTCCAATTCTTTAGATAGATTGACTTTGAGACATGAGATGTAGACTTCCGCTATTTTCTTAAAAGCTTCGATATGAAATTATCTTTTGAACTCTTAAATCTCTATGATCTTGTATGTATGTATGCTAAGTGGCTTGTATGATCGTGACAGCAGCTTGAATGTGCTAAGGCATGGGGCAGACGTATGGCACCTTAGGGGCATACGTATGGGCAGTACTTCGGCAAGACAAGGCAGTGTGTTGGCTTGACAAGGCAAGGTTGTGGGACTTGACGATGGCAAATGATAACGTCCAAATATACTTCTTGAAATGAAATGTAAACGGTCGTATGCAATATATTTACCCAACTATGAGTCGGGATCGATCACAAAGAAAATATGAAAGAATATTATCAATAGCATATATTTAACTCGGTAGTCGTTATTTAAAAAGCGGAGAATTTAAATTGAAACAAAAATTAAAAAAAGAATAACAATAGCTTGAAACTAAGTATTTATTTGTATTTAGATTATTAGAAATAACTAGGAATTTGTTCCCCATGATTTCATAACATAGCAAGAATATTGTACTAGTGATTTATTTCAATTTTTAGCATGCAAAGTCGGTAAGTTTTGTATCTCCTAAGTGATTGGTCCTCTAAATAGGGAATTTCACCACGCAACTTGGTCCGTCTATGAGTGTATGCTTTACTAACTCTTACCTTTGACCTAGATTAGCCCTCAACATATTTGGTTCAGGCTATTAGCTAGATAGCGGATTATCACGCTAAATATCCGTTGTTTAATCTTTTTTCCCACTCGTTACTTCCTTGGTCCGGCAAGTAGGAATAAGGTGAGTTCTAACGTTGGCCACCGTTAAAAGCAATCAAAGCGAAGAGATTAACAATACATGCATAAAAATCAATCAAGAATCACTTTTTTTTTACATTAACTTATTTTAATAATCATCATGGTTCCCACAACCCTAGTTATGAAATTTAGCTACTTATTATCTCAAAAACACAATCAAAATTTATTAAAATAAATATGCTTGTGTTAATCATAAAAATTTAAGAACAATAGCTAAAATATCTTTCAATAATCACGAATACAAATAAATAATAAAGGAAAAGAACGAATAATCTAAAATTCTTCGGCCTCCACGGCGGCTCTTCCAAAATTCCTAAGTTATTAAGTTCTAAGTTGTATGTTGTATATTGTTTCTTGGATGCTTGCTTCTTGAAAGAATAATTTTTATGCCCTATTTATAGATATAAAAATCCTAAATAAAATAATTGAATCCAAAACAAATTAGGAAATCAAAACTGAATTGAACTTGATTTCCGATTAATTGTGATATGCTGCACCGCCTCAATTTTCTCTTGCTGCCTCAAAGGATGCCACGTGGCAACTTTATGAATTGCAATTTGGAATTTGCAATTTATGTTTGCTACTGCCATATTGTATAAATATATTATTTTATTAAATTTAATTCATTATGCTGCCTGCTTGATTTCCTTCTATGATTTCTTGTTTGTAATTCATTTGTGCTCCAAATTTCTTTATCTTCACACCATTTTAATCCTACAAATAAAATACACAATATAATAATAATTCATAAAACTTATGCTCAAAAAGGATAATTAAAAGATTAAATATGAGGCATATAATGATTAAATATGTATATTTTTAGCCTCATATCAACAGCCCACACTTAAATTTTTGCTCGTCCTCGACCAACCATTAAGGCTCATCTCAAAAAAAAATTGAACTCGGAATACCAGCACGTTGATTGATACAAACAATTAAGCGATGTTACAAATCATAATATCAAGTAATCTTCCAATCATTATGCAAGATATAGAATAAAACAACAAACTTCTAACCTTCTAGCCTCAAAGACGGACTCTACTGATCAAATTAGGTTTGTTCTCCTATTCCATCAAAGAAAGCTAATAAAATCACCTAAATATCATGAAACAAGTGCCCTCACAAGAAGAAATAGTCCACACACTCAATTTAAACAATTGAATATAAATTAAGGACTAAGCATCAAAGAACAATTCTCTCACTCACAATTTTTTTTACATGTATGCATAAAGAATTTGGCTTGCCCATTATGTACATCTCCACTAATTAAGTAAGCTTGAATAGAATCAAATATGACTTTAACAGGTTGTAATGTTGGCTACGGGACATGTAGGAAACTATATAATAGTGACTCAAAACTTCCCTAAGCACTTTTGATTTTTTTTCATCACCCATTATTTTCATCACTTTTTTTCAACCCTTCCTTCAATTATTTTCACAAGTAATTCTTATCATATCAAGAATGCTTCAACAATCTTCTTGTTTTCAAGCAATTTTTTTTTTCATGTCACACTCTTTCTAAGAGGGCCTTCTTATCACAAGTAACTATCATTGGTCACCCTTTCTTTTTTTTTTTTTACTCAACCATCCCTTTTCTTCATATTTAATAATTGTATCACAATTTATGCTACAGTGCTCAAGGAAGCATGGTGCAAAAATTAGGGATTCAAAAAAGTTGGATCAAGATAAATATAAGACTACCAAATGAAATGCTACAAGCTCAAAGGGGTTACTAGTGATATAATATCTGAAAAGACTAAAAATTACAAGACAAATCAAAGAAAGCCTATTATCATCTCCTAAACAAAAGCAATACTTTTTTATTTCGCTTCAATAACATGCAGGGCAAGTTCTAGACTAAGATGCAAAACATGGAATATATGCAAACAACCTCACCACACATGGCATAAGTCTCAATCAAGATGGATCAATTCTACTTCTAAGATGGACATGGTTATTATAATCTATAAAATAAGAATAAGTTATTTACAGAGTCACAGCCATGAGCTTAGGTGTCAAAAAGTCTATTTTAAATTTTATTCTCATGCACTCACAGAAAAGTACTACTCAACTCAGGCCTAAATTGCTAATATCAAACAAGTCAAAAATGTCTTTTCTTTTCTCTCCAAATAAAAAATAAAAATAAAAATTTACCCGGTTCAAAGGGCACCCCCTCGAAAAAGAACCGAGACCATAAGAAAAATCAAGGGGTGGATGAGATATGCCACTAAAAACTACAATAAAAGAATAATAGAAAAATCTTTTTATATTTTTATTTTTTTAATAAAATAACAAAAAATAAAGAAAATCTTTTTGTATTTTTTTTCAAATAAAATAAAATCCTATGGCATATTCACCCTAAGCTCACAACTATCAGAAAAATTTTCACCCCACACTTAAAATCATGCTTTGTCCCCAAAGTAATTTATAGAAAAGTTGTAATAACCCTCCAGGTCATTTATGTGTTAATGCCTTCTTTCCATCTTTAGAGTGTTCCTGTAAGCAATCCCAAGTCATTTATGACTTGCTGGCACTGACTGTTTGATCGCCTGGTCGTTCATTTGGGTTTTATGCCTGTTTCCCTGTTTTAGAACTTTTGAATCTTGAAAAGTTGATTTTGCTCATAACCTTAGGTAAACGACCTCAAAATATGATTCTGATGGTTCCATCAGCTCTAGAACAACCAAATTAGGCTAGAAGCATGATTGACCCGAGTCCCGAGGCTTTCGATGTGACTTTAGGGCCATTTGACGCTTTAACCTTGAAATTTGGCTCAAGTTTGACTTTGGTCAACATTCTTGGTAAACGCGCTCAGATGAGAATTTCATTAGCGCGGTTAGTTAGGGAATGCCGAGTTTGGTCTAGAATGATCTTTTGTGCGCTTCCCGATGTTTCTGATCTAATTTCGAGGCCGTTGGTTGAAGTTGACTAAATTGGCGATTAGGAGGTGGGACCCACTTTTAGTCGTAATGACCTCGTAAGGGAATTCTGACTGCTCCATTGAGTTTGGAACATCGAATTTGATGGGGTAGGATATCTCATTTGCATGCACGGGGTTCCGAACAAATTCCAAGCACCCCGTCGGAGTTTTGGGAAAGCCAAGTGTCAGCTGGTGCATAGATGATGTTGCAGACTCATTCCTTCTCCGCGTTCGTGGGCCTGGCTCCACATTCACGGAGGTGTGAGTGTTTCTTCTCCGCGTTCGCAGAGGTCTGAAAGGCCTGGGAGTTCTTCTCTCCGCATTCATGGATAGAGCTCCGCGTTCGCGGAGGTCTTCTTTGTTGGTCTCCGCATTCGTGGATGGGATTCGTGTTCACGGAGTTCAACGTTTCTCTTCTCTGCATTCACAGAAGGCTTGCCGCCTTCACAGAGATATGTTTGTTTTTCCTCTGCGTTCGTGTTAAGTCCCAAATTGTGATATCTTCTCCGTTTTAAGTTGGTTTTAGGTGATTCAAAGTTCCAGGTGTTCGGAATTGTATCGGCTTTGAGGGTGTGGGGTAAAATAGCATTGGATGAGCTTCGATTCTCGTGAATTTGTGTCATAAGTGGCTGCCTCAAGCTTACATTGTGTAAGTTTTGCATGTTTTGGTTTCTTGATTTGTCAGCTGTTTCGAGCCCCGAATTGTGTTCTATTTTGGAACATAAGTTTGGGGGAGGGTTTAGGACCTTTTCACGGAGTCAATTCTGGGATTTCTGGAGCTGGTCCCATATTTTCCAATTTTGACTCCTAAATTGGTCCATCTCTGATTTTGGTGTCTAAACGACCGTCTGACACCGTGATTCCATTTTTGATAGCGTGACAGCAGTCTGAGGCCATTTGAAAGGGAAAAGCTCTAGCAGAGTTATTTAGAGCGCGCACGATCGGCCTTCTGTTAGGTTACGACTTCCCTTCATTTTAGATTGAGTTGGATTGTGTAAATACATGCTGATTGGTGTGAATCTGGGGTGGGGTTCTAGTACTTCTTCTCTTCTTCTCAGAAACCATGCTTTAGGGTTGATTTTCGAGTTTTTTGGAGTAGAACCATATTATCGGAGGGATTATTTATGTGTTATTGCATGTGATCTATCTAGTTGGTTGTTTATTTCTGTTGGAGCATGTTTCTGGCCTTAGTCTAGGTTAGGTTAGCTTTGCCTTAGACCTATGCTCCTGTTTGGATTTGGTATGTATCTGATGTCGATTCGGATGGACTAGGTCCTTGTAGATCGGAATAGCAGACTTGAGTCTGATAGTAAGAGCCTAGTTTGGGCTTTTGTATTGCCGGTGATCTTCTGGCTTCTCTCCCCTTTTCTATGGTGCTGATGCATTGTGTTTTCTTTGTTTTGGATGCTTCTGGATAGGTTCTGTGGTGACGTTTCGTTGTAAGAGGTAAGGCATTTTCCTGAGATTTTGGGTGTTTCGTGAGCGGTTATGTGGTTTTTGGTGGACGGCGATCCATAGTGGTTTGGTATTTGAGATCCGTTACGGAATTGATATGCCTTGTGTGCTCTCCTGGCTGGGACAGGGCCATCGGAGTGTTAGCTGGCTCACTCACCTGGTTGGGCCAGGGCCCCCGGAGTGTTACTCGGTAGGCAGTTGGGTATGAGTTATTGAGGTCTTCTTCGGAGTGGACAAGCCATGTGCACTCGTCTGGCTAGGACAAGGCCCCCGGAGTGTTGGCTGGCTCACCCGTCTGGCTGGGATAGGGCCCCGGGGTGTTAGATGGTTGGGCGATTGGATTCTAGGGCCTTGGGAGGAGTTGGTATGCCCCCTTTGCACTCTAGTGTCTAGGGCAAGGCCACCGGGAGTTGCTATATGGCAGCCCGATTTCGAAGTCAGACTTATAATGGGGTTGGTATTGGCGCTTGTTTCGGTTATGTTGGTTGGTGGTTTCGGTTCACAGTTGGGTTTTCCTTCGGTCTCGTAGATTTAGTTTTTCTGTGTACCTGTCGGGCTTATGGGGGTCCGTTCGAGTTTTATTTAAACTTGTGCACGAGTGTACCTTCTGGGCTTATGGGGGTCCAATTAGTTTTAGTTTAGCTGTACTTAGATTTACTTTCGATACGCTCGTGTACTTCTTTTCATATTCGCTTAACATCTGTGATTGTAGATTCTATCCTCTCAGTCTATTTTTACCTTTCTTGGTCAGTTGGCCTATGATGCCTACTGGGTACCTGTTGTATTGGTACTTACGCTATACTCTGCATGTGTTTTCGTGATGCAGGTCCGAGCATCAGCTCTCAACGTTGAATTCGAGCCTGCTGCAATCTGTTCTGGAGGCGAGGGTGAGCACATGGCGTCCTGAGATTACCTGCCTCCTTTTGTTTATATATTTTTGCTTGTCTTTTGCGTTTGAGACAGTTTGGTTTCTGTGGTCCACTTTTGGGACTTGTACTCATTTTTAGTAGCTCTGTAGATGTGACTTCTAGGTTTTGGGAGATATCGTTGTTGTATATAGTTGTTTTTGCTTCCGCCTTTCCCTTATATGTTCCTTTATTTATGCTTCCGCTTATTTGAGGTTTATTTCCACCCTCAGTCCCATTACTGTTAAGTTGCGGGACAGGGTTTGGCTTGCCTACTGGCGGGTTAGTAGGCGCCATCATGACTCGAGAAATCGAGTCGTGACAAGTTGGTATCAGAGCCCTAGGTTCGCCAATCTCACTTGTACATAGCTAGCATATAGTAGAGTCATGCGGATCAGTGCGGAGACGTCCGTGACTTATCTTCGGGAGGCTACAGGATGTCTTTAAGAGTTTTTTCTATTTTGTATCATTTTCGTGCGCTGTTGTCCGGTTGGTTTCACAAATCTTACTTGTTTCACTCTGTCACAGAATGGCTCGCACGCGAAGTAGAGGCCAACCCCGTGGTCGAGCTAGGGCTACGGCACCAGGCCGAGATAGAGTGAGGACTCTGGAGCTGGAGCCGGAGCCTCAGTTTAACCAGATTCCCCCTCAGTTGGTAAGGCCAGGACCGACCTAACCACTACCCACACCAGCTGTCGCCCTTGATCTTCAGGCCATGCTCGCGTAAATACTAACAATGATATGGGGTATTCAGCAGCAGCAGCCGGCCCCCACACCAGTTCCAGAGCCAGTGCCAGCACCGCAGGGTCAGCTTGCCCCAGCGGCTCTAGAGATTCTTCAATAGGGTCAGTCTGTAGCAGTGGCCCCAGAGGTTCAGCAGCCACCAGCACCGGTCGCCGTTCAGCCAAACGCTTTAGATGGGGTCATGCCACTTCTGGAGCAGAAGATTCTTGGGGTGTTTCTGAGGTTGTCACCGTCGAGGTTTTCTGGGGCAGTTGTCGAGGACGCCCATGAGTTCAATACTTCATGCCGGGAGCAATTGTAGGCTCTAGGATTAGTGGAGTCGAGAGAATCCGTCTTCACTTCTTACCAGTTGGATGGACCGGCTAGGTAGTGGTGGCATTCATTTATAGAGACCAGGCCAGTTGGGTTCCCGCTAGTGACGTGGGCAGAGTATTTCGAGGCCTTCTTCGTTAGATTCATCCCACGCAGCGTCAGAGATTAGCTTCGTCATGAGTTCTCAAGATTGGAGCAAGGCTCTATGACGGTATCTGAGGACGAGGCTAGATTTCATGAGTTATCCCATCATGACACTATGATCTTGCCCAGAGAGGAGGAGAGAGTCCGATGCTTTGTTAGAGGTTTGAGGTTGCAGCTGCGTATTGAGTCATTGTCTATAGCTTCAGTGGACTGCTCTTTTCTAGATGTTGTGGACCACGCCCGTATGCTTGAGCAGCTCCATCGCGAGGCCCAAGGGGGTAGCGGCAAGAGGGCTAGGCAGGATGGTCATTTCAGTGGGCCATGTTCTAGGCCTAGAGTTACTCAGGATCGAGTCTAGCAGAGGTTCTAGTCGGGTCAGCCCAGTCGCCCATTTCAGGCATCGTTGCAGATATCAGAGGGTGGCCAGCACCGTCAGAGTGGCTATAGTGCCGGTCTGAGTCAAGGTTGAGGCGGTATACAGACGGGTTCCTCAGGTCGGGGTGGTCGACCTCCGGTTGAGAGCAAGTTGTTTCAGGGTTGCTTCACTTGCGGGGGGCTTGATCATTGGTCTAGGCAGTGTTCTATCTCCAGACCAGCCTTACCAGCTCCTCAGGCAGTGAGACTGGTATAAGCAGTAGCACCTCCAGCTAAGGGAGGAGGACAGCATCAGGGTGTTTGGGGAGGTCCTCGGGGAGGCAGGACAGGTGGTAGGGTGGCTCCAGCCAGAGCAGAGGCCGAGACATCGAATGATGTGATCATAGGTACAATTCTCTTATGCCATCAGTCTGCTTCAGCTTTATTTGATCTGAGTTCTACCTATTCATATGTGTCTGCTTATTGTGCTCCTTGGTTGGGGGTGAGTCCTGAGCCCTTATTGGTATCGTTGCGTGTGTCGACCCCTGTAGGTGATTCTTTAGTAGTGGATCAGGTTTGTAGATCCTGTGTGGTGACTATTCAGGGGCAGGACACTCAGTTTGATCTTATTGTGCTTAGTATGTTGGATTTTGATTTGATTTAGGGCATGGATTGAATATCCCCTCACCGAGCGATCTTGGATTGCTATGCCAAGACCGTTACATTAGCCATGACTGGTATTTCACCGGTGGTGTGGCAGGGTTCTTGTAGTCGCATATCGGTTGGGGTGATTTCCTGTATTCAGGCCCGAAGGCTAATGGGTAGCAGATGTTTGGCTTATTTGGCGTATGTTAGAGATGTTATTAGGGAGGACCCTACCGTTGATTCCGTGCCTATAGTCCGAGAGTATATCGATGTGTTTCCTACTGACCTTCTTGGCCTACCCCAGAGCGAGATATTGACTTTGCCATCGATTTGGAGCCGAGTACTCGTCCTATTTCCATCCTATCGTACCGTATGGCCCCCGCAGAGCTCAATGTTTAGCTTCGGGATCTCTTGGGTAAGGGATTCATTCGGCCTAGCGTATCGCCTTGGGGTGCCCCAGTCCTATTTGTAAATAAGAAGGACGATACTATGCAGATGTGTATTGATTACAGACAGCTGAATAAGGTGACGGTGAGGAGCCGTTACCCCATGCCTCGTATTGATGATCTATTCGACCAGCTTCAGGGTGCCGCGGTGTTTTCTAAGATTGACTTGAGATTCATCTACCACCAGTTGAGGGTTAGAGCAGCGGACATCCCTAAAATAATATTAAGATTCGTTACGGCCATTATGAGTTCCTGGTGATGTCTTTTGGGTTGACTAAAGCCCCTGCCGCTTTTATGGACTTGATGACTTGTATATTCAAGCCGCATCTAGACTCCTTTGTCATAGTCTTCATTGATGATATCTTGGTGTACTCACGGAGCCATAATGAGCATGAGCAACATTTGAGGATAGTACTCCAGACTTTGAGCAGCATTGGTTTGGGTTGTGTTTTGATGCAACAGGGTCGGGTTATTGATTATGCATCGAGGCAGCTTAAGCTGCATGAGTGCAACTACCCCACTTATGATTTGGAGTTGGCGGCGGTAGTTTTTGCGCTTAAGATCTGGAGGCATTACCTTTATGGAGTTCATTGCGAGATCTGATCATAGGAGTCTTCAGTACATTATGACCCAGAGGGATCTTAATTCAATGCAGCACCGTTGGATTGAGCTCTTGAAAGACTATGACCTCTCTATTCTCTACCATCGCGGCCAGGCAAATGTGGTAGTGGACGCCTTGAGCCGGAAGGCAGTGAGTATGGGTAGTCTAACCATTCTTTCTGTTTCGGAGCGATCTTTGGGTTTGGACATTTAGTCCCTAACCAACCAGATGATTAGGCTTGATGTTTCAGATACCAGTTAGGTGTTAGCCTATGTGGGGGTTCAGTCATCTCTGCTAGATCAGATCAGTGGCCGTCAGTTCGAGGATGAGTCTTTGGTGGCCCTCCAAGATAGAGCATTAGCAGGTGATACTAGGTAGACTACGTTAGACTCAAATGGGGTTTTGAGATTTGTTGGCTGTTTGTGTGTTTTGAGAGTTGGGGATTTGATTCAGCTGATCCTTAGCGAGGCCCATGACTCCAGGTATTCTATCCATCTGGGCACCGCAAAGATGTATCGTGATTTGAGGCAGCATTACTAGTGGAGTGGTATAAGGAGAGACATCTCAGATTACGTGTCTTGGTGCTTGTGTTGTCAGTAGGTGAAGGCCAAGCTTTTGAGGCCTAGTGGTGAGTTGCAGAGATTATCCATTCCTGAGTGGAAGTGGGAGCGTATCACCATTGTTTCATTGTGGGCTTGCCTCGAACTTCTAGAGGTGTTGACAATATTTGGGTCATTGTGGATCGATTGACCAAGTCAACACACTTCCTTCCAGTTCGTACTTCCTTCAGTGCTGAGAGGCTAGCTCATATCTACATTCGGGAGGTGGTTCGCCTTCATGGTGTGCCTGTTTCTATCATTTCATACCGGGGTTCACAGTTCACTTCCAGCTTTTGGATGGTATTTCAGGAGTAGTTGGGCACCCGTGTCGATCTTAGCACAACAATCCACCAGCAGACTAATGGCCAGTCAGGGCGTACTATTCAGGTCCTTGAGGATATGTTGCGGCCTATGTTATGGACTTTTGAGGTCAGTGGTACTAGTTTTTACCTTTAGCGGAGTTTGCGTACAACAACAACTACCACTCTAGCATTCAGATGGACCTGTTTGAGGCCTTATATGGTAGGTGTTGTCGCACTTCAGTTGGTTGGTTTGAGTCTACAAAGCCTAGGCCGCGTGGTACAGACTTGTTTCAGGAGTCTTTAGTTCATGTGAGGATGATTCTTGATCAGCTCAGGACGGCTCAGAGTAGACAATAAAGTTACGTGGATCGCAGGTGACGGCCACTGAGATTTGCCATTGGTGATAGAGTATTCCTCCGAGTATTGCCCATGAAGGGCGTGATGAGATTTGGGAGGCGGGGCAAGCTTAGCCCTAGGTATATTGTGCCTTTTAAGATTTTGAGGATAGTTGGTGATATGGCCTATGAGTTAGACTTACCTGCAGCATTCTCAACTATTCATCCAGTTTTCCACATTTCGATGTTGTGCCGATATGTTCCGGATGAGTGTCATGTGCTCCAATATGACGCCATTGAGTTGGATGATCGCCTGACCTATATTAAGGAGCCAATTGCTATTTTGGCAAGATATGTGAGGCAGTTGAGGACTAGAGCCATTCCTGTGGTTAAGGTCTATTGGAGGCATCGTCTAGTCGATGAGGCTACCTTGGAGATTGAGCAGGAGATGCGGGAGCAGTTCCCTAGCTTATTTAAGCCCTCATATACTTCTTGACTCTTACTTTCGCGGACGAAAGTTCATTTATTAATGGATATTGTAGTGACTCTCCAGGTCATTTATGTATTAATGCCTTCTTTCTGTCGTTTAGAGCTTTCCTGTAGCGACCCCAAGTCATTTATGACTTGCTCCGCATTTGTGAAGGTGTGAGTGTTTCTTCTCCGCGTTCATGGATAAGGTTCCGCGTTCGTGAATGGGCTTCGCGTTTGTGGAGTTAAGCTTTTCTCTTTTTCGCGTTCGCGGAAGGCTAGCCGCGTTTCTGGAGATATGTTTGTTTTCCCTCCACGTTCACAGGCCCCTTGCCGCGTTCGCGGAGGTCAGCGACTGGCAGTCATTATAAAAGGGGGTCGGGCCTTCATTTGTGTTAAGTCCCAAATTGTGATATCTTCTCCGTTTTAAGTCATTTTTCGGTGATTCAAAGTACCAGGTGTTCAGAATTGTATCGGCTTTGTGGGTGTGGGGTCGGATAGCATTTGGTGAGTTCTGATTCTCATGAATTCGCGTCGTAAGTGGCTGCCTCAAGCTTACATTGTGTAAAGTTTTGCATGTTTTGGTTTCTTGATTTGTCAATTGTTTTGAGCCCTGAATTGTGTTCTATTTTGGAACAGAGGTTCGGGGGAAGGTTTAGGACCTTTTCATGCAGTCAATTCTGGAATTTCTGGAGTGGGTCCCATATTCTCCAATTTTGACTCCTATATTGGTCTGTCTCCGATTTTGATGATTTTGGTGTCTAAACGACCATCCTGACACTGCGATTCTATTTTTGATAGCATGGCGGTAGTCTGAGGCCGTTCAGAAGGGAAAAGTTTCGGTAGATTGATTTGGAGCGCATGCAGTTGGCGTTCTGGTAGGTTACGACTTCCCTTCTTTTTAGATTGAGTTGGATTGTGTGAATACATGTTGATTGGTGTGAATCTGGGGTGGGGTTCTAGTACTTTTTCTCTTCTTCTCAGAAACCATGCTTTAGGGTTGATTTTTAGGCTGTATGGGGTAGTACCATGCTATCAGAGGGATTGTTTATATGTTGTTTCCTGTGATCTATTTGGTTGGTTTTTTATTTCTGTTGGAGCATGTTTCTGGCCTTTGTCTAGGTTAGGTTAGCTTTGCCTTAAACCTATGCACCTGTTTGGCTTTGGTATGTATCCGACATTGATTCGGATGGAATAGATCCTTGTAGATTGGAATAGCAGACTTGAGTCTGGTAGTATGAGCCTAGTTTGGGATTTTGTATTGCTAGTGATCTTCTTGCTTCTCTCCCCTTTTCTATGGTGCCGATGCGTTGTTGGAGGCATTCTGTTTTCTTGGTTTTGGATGCTTCTGGATAGGTTCTGTGGTGATGTTCCGTTGTCGGAGGTGTGGCATTTTCTCAAGATTTTGGGTGTTTCGTGAGCGGTTCTGCGGTAATGTGGTTGTTGGTGGACGGCGATCCATAGTGGTTTGGTATTTGAGATCTGTTATGGAATTGATATGCCTTGCACTCTCGCCTGGCTAGGACAGGGCCCCTGGAGTGTTAGCTGGCTCACTCGTCTAGCTGGGCCAGGGCCCCCGGAGTGTTAGTTGGCCGAGTAGTTGGGAATGAGTTATTGAGGTCCTCTTCGGAGTGGCAAAGCTCTGCGCACTCGTTTCGCTGGGACAGGGCCCTTGGAGTGTTGGCTGGCTCACCCGTCTGGTTAGGATAGGGCCCCCGGGGTGTTAGCTGGTTGGGCGGATGGATACTAGGGCCTTGGGAGGCGTTGTTATGCCCCATTTGCACTCTACTGACTAGGCTAGGGCCCCTAGGAGTTGCTATCTGGCTAGGCCCAATTTGGAAGTCAAACTTCTGATGAGGTTGGTATTGGCCACTTGTTTCAGTTGTGTTGGTTGGTGGTTTTAGTTCGTAGTTGGGTTTTCTTTCGATCTCAGAGATTTAGCTTTTTTGTGTACCTATCGGGCTTATGGGAGTCCGTTCAGGTTTTATTTAAACTTGTGAATGAGTGTACCTTCTGGGCTTATGGGTGTCACGCCCTGAGTCTACACCCTGGATGTGGCTGGCACTTGAGAACCATTGCTGATTCCCAAGTGAACCCTTAGCCTAGCTCACTACTCAGCCAAAGACTTAACTCGAGCCTATTAGGCACCAAACACAGTACAAGTAAACTCACAAACTTAACTGAAAAGTTAAAATTGTTAAATTCTGGAAAATACTCAATTCTCATAATACGGGGAACATTAGTCAAACTCAACATAGGGAAATAAGAATAATCATGGAAAACTCATCAACTATAGACCTGTCTATGAAGCCTCTAAATACTCAAAAGGGCAGCGGGACAGACCCCATGACAACTCGACAAAACTAAACAACAGAAATAACGGAAATGAAAAGAGTGCGGATCCTCCGGAAGTACTAGGAGGCTCACCACATCTGCTATTTGGAATGTGAACGGGATCAACAGAGCGCCTGCTGATGACCCTGAACACCTGTGTCTGCATCATGAAACGATATAGATCGAATGACATTAGTACATTGAATGCACTGCTATGTAAATCGACTGAATATAACAATAGTAGAAAAGAGAAGGCTCAAGGAAGTACTCACCTCAACTCAACTCAAAGTAAAACAACTCATAACTAACTCAAGTAAAAGTGATACTCAAAAGTAATTCAAAAAAATATACAAAAGCAACCTCAAGAATAGGTGTAAAATATCATGAAGTAAGTTTTTACTCATATTTGGGAGATTATCTAACCGACAACCATCACTTTGAGCTAAATGATGATACAACGTCTCGCCCATGCTGCCAAAACTGTCCTATACCTTGCCAGAGTATAAGACATCCTCAACTAAGTGGATCCACTAAGCTCTACCCGAAGGCATAAGGAAATCATCTAAAAAGTATGAATCCTTTACCCATGTTGGCGTACATGGTTTATGGGGAGTTTGAGTTGTCTAAACTCATCCCCATATCGGTGCTCAATACTACTCCCAATAAATATACTCATGCTCAAGTAAGAAAAATATAATTCTTTCTCTATTTTTGAGGTAATTACTCAAAAGATACTCTTTAAGAAACAGTGCCTCAACTCCTCTTCTCAAAACTCTCTTAGTTATTTTCTCAAAATCAAAGTCCTATTTCTCACTCAAAAATGATACTTGAGAAATCAAAGTTTCATTTACAAGCTACTCAACTGCCTCTTTAACTCTACTCACAACTCCTCTCTATTTTGCTCAAAAGAAACCAATTTAAATTAATGGTTCAGTTTAAAAAAGACTCTCAAAATAATTCAACAAATGCTCAATTCATAGGGTTCTTTGCAGAAAATAAATATGGACAACCAACTCAATAATTAGGGTTCATATCAAAATCTAAGCGCGAACCATAGCAAGATAACTACTCAAGAACATGGATACATTACTTAAGAATTAAATGGAATTCGATAACAATAGGCAGAAAACTCAAATATTTCTCAAGAACATGGGTTGAAACCCTATATTTCATAATTCTAAATTTTGAATGTAAATTGGCGTGTGAACGTACTAGCCCAACAATGAGGGAAGCCTTACATACTTGGAAGATCAAAGATCTTGGCAAAATCTCAAGCTCTTGGTTGAAGTTCTTAGAACCCTAGCCTTTTCTCCTCTTGAACGTCCTCTAAAATTTTACTAAGTGTAATAATGTTTCCAGATTTTTTCTGCTGTTTTTAGCCTAAAAATAATAGGAAAAAGTTAGGATTTAGGTTTAGAGGGGAGGGGAAAGGTCTAAAATACCCTTAATGAAAACTGTCGGCGTGACCTACGGTCCGTAAGTCGACCTACGGCCCGTCCTATTCCTCCTTCGTTTGATTCAAAGAGTTTGCAACTTTTGGCTTCCAACTACGATGCCCATGTACGGCCCGTCATTCGATCTACAGTCCGTACATGGCCACCGTAGATCAGGCCTTGTGAACTGGAATTCGACTAAGTCTTGAGGGCAACCTATGGGTCCTATCTACTATCCGTAGCTCAGACTACGACCTGTACCTTTGGTCCGTAGAATTAACTCCTGAAACTTGACATTCTCCAACCTCAACCTGGTTTCTACTGTTGCCTTCATACGGTCCCGTAGAACCAATACTGCAGCAGTTTCTGCATTTTCTCCAACTCCAAGTTATGGGGTGTCACAATATCTCCCCCTTGGGAACATTCGTCCTCGAATGAGCCCATACTAAGCCTGTAAGGGATGGGGACATCCAACAACCCAACACCATACAATTCCAAGCAACACATGCCAAATAAATTTAAAAACGCAAGAACTCAACATGCTAAACTGAAAATGGTACTTCGTTACGAGTTAGTACCTTTCTCTGGGTCTGCATTGGCGTCAAAAAGATGTGGATATCTCTTTTTCATGTCCTCCTCCGCCTCCTAAGTAGCTTTCTCAATGAGCTGATTTCTGCACAAGACTTTCACCGATGCAACTTCTTTGGTCCTCATTTTGCGAACTTGGCGATCAAGGATCTGAATGGGGATCTCCTTATAAGATAGGCTTTCCTTGATGCCAATATTCTCAGTAGGCACGACAAGGGAAGGATCATTCAAGCATTTCTTCAACATAAAGATGTGAAATACTGGATGGACTGTCTCTAACTCTGATGGTAGCTCCAACTCATAGGCTACATTGCCCACTCTCTTTGATATCCTATAAGGACCAATGTAGCAGGGACTGAGCTTTCCCTTTCGGCAAAACCTCATCACACCCTTCATGGGTGAGACCTTCAGATATACCCAATCATCCACCTCAAACTCCAAATCTCTTCTCCTAACATCTGTGTAGGATTTCTGATGACTCGAGTTCTGCAATCAACTGAGGCATAACAAGCATGAAGCCAGTCCATACCTAGAATAACATCAAAGTCCACTATATATAACTCAACCAAGTCAGCCATGGTGTTCTTGTGATAGATAGAGACAATACAATCACGGTAGACTTTTTCTGCTAGAATAGACTCACCAACAGGTGTAGAAACATTGAAAGACTCAAGAAGTTGTTCGGGGGAACTGCCGAACCTCATAGCTATGAAAGGAGTCACAAATGACAGACTCGCACCTGGATCAATCAAGGCATATACATCAAATGTAAAAACTCGAAGCATACCAATAACAACATCTGGTGAGTTCTCCTGATCCTGTCATGTACCCATAGCCTACAGGCGGTTTGTACCTCCACACGTCTCTGACGTAGCTCCCCTTTGGTTGCTCCTATCTGCTGGAGCTACTGAAGAAGACTGGGCTCTATTACCCCCATTACCTTGCTTTTTCTGTGAACACTCTTTCATAAAGTGACCTGGCTGACCGCACTTGAAACAGCCACTCGAGCCATCACGACACTCTCCCATGTGATTTCTACCGCATCTGGTACATGTGGGGATCAAATTTTTCCTTGGTGCCATGCTACCCTGAGACTAACTAGGTCGAGCTCTGGAATTCTGGTTCTTGAATTCACCTATGTTCCTCGGTGCAGGTGCACTAGCTGAAGAAGGTGCTGGTCCAGGTGATCTCTGCTGGAAAGAGGATTGATTCCCATTTCCGGTCTTCTGGTGGCCGGACTCATGGCTGGTTGTCTTAGCCCTCTTGTACGGAACTCTTCCCTGTCCTTCAACTTATCTTCCTCAACTTGTTGCACATGGATCATGAGCCTAGTTATGTCCATGTACCCTATCAGCATAACCGCCTTACCTTCCTTACTTGACAAGCGGGAGAGCCTAGACACAAACATGCTCATCCTGCTCATCATATCAGCCACCATCGCTGGAGCATAGCGGGATAGCTGAGTGAACTTGATGCTGTACTCCTTCACGCTCATAGATCCCTGCTTCAAATTAAGGTATTCTCTTACCTTTGCCTCCCTTAGTTCACGGGGCAAGAAATGCCCCAAGAAGGCCTCTTCAAATATTGCCCAACACATAGGTGGTGCCCCCTTTGCCCTGTTCTTCTTCCATTGGTCATACCATAACCTGGCAACACCCTTGAGCTGGTAAGAAGCTAGCTCCACACGCTCTGCATCAGTAATACGCATAACCTCAAACACCCTTTGTAGTTCCTCCACAAAGTTCTCCGGATCCTCTGTGATATTCGACCCCATGAACTCTGGGGCATTCATCCTCAAGAATTCGTGGACTCTGGATGTATCAGCCACATCCTGACGAACCATTCTCTGTTGTCCAGCCTTATGCACCACAACCTGAGTCAGCATATGAATAGCATTTCTGAACTCAGCATTGGTGACATCTCCTTGCGGGGGTTGCACTTCTGTTGCATTGGGAACTTCTTGACCTGGAGGGTTCACGTTCCTCCTAGCAGGACGTCCTCGAACAGCTCTTCATGGAGGCATGATCTGAAAAGATACGCGTAATCACGAGTTAGAAGGAAGACTTTTATAGAGACGAACTCTACAGCACGAAGTGGAATAAGAAGAAAGTGAGAGATTCCTAAATGTCACAGTCTCCTAATTATAGATGTGGCGAGCTTCACACCGATAACTAGGACTCTACTGACACGGGTTCATAGACTCCCTAGGACTCTTGAACTTGTGCTCTGATACCAAGTTTGTCACGCCTCGAGTCTACACCCTGAATATGGCCGGCACTTGAGAACCATTGCTGATTCCCAAACGAACCCTTGGCCTAGCTCACTACTAAGCAGAAGACTTAACTCGAGCCTATTAGGCTCCTAACACAGTACAAGTAAACTCACAAACTTAACTGAATAGTTAAAATTGTTAAAGTCTGGAAAATACTCAATTCTCATAATACGGGGAACATTAGTCAAACTCAACATAGGGAAATAAGAATAATCATGGAGAACTCATCAACTCTAGACCTGTCTATGAAGCCTCTAAATACTCAAACGGGCAGCAGGGCAAACCCCATGACAACTCGACAAAACTAAACAACTGAAATAACGAAAATGAAAAGAGTGTGGATCGTCCGGAAGTACTAGGAGGCTCGCCATAACTGCTATCTGGAATTTGAACGGGATCAACGGAGCGCCTACTGATGACCATGAACACTTGTGTCTGCACCATGAAACGATGCAGGTCGAATGACATCAGTACATTGAATGCACTGGTATGTAAAATGGCTGAATATAACAATAGTAGAAAAGAGAAGGCTCAAGGAAGTACTCACCTCAACTCAACTCAAAGTAAAACAACTCATAACTAACTCAAGTAAAAGTGATACTCAAAAGTAATTCAAAAAAATATACAAAAGCAACCTCAAGAATAGGTGTAAAATATCATGAAGTAAGTGTTTACTCATATTTGAGAGATTCTCTAACCGACAACCATCTCTCTGAGCTAAATGATGATACAGCGTCTCGCCCACGCTGCCAGAACTGTCCTATACCTTGCCGGAGTATAAGACATCCTCAACTAAGTGGATCCACTAAGCTCTACCCGAAGGCATAAGGATATCATCTAAAAAGTATGAATCCTTTACCCATGTTGGCATACATGGTTTATGGGGAGTTTGAGTTGTCTGAAATCATCCCCATATCGGTGCTCAATACTACTCCCAATAAATATACTCATGCTCAAGTAAGAAAAATATAATTCTTTCTCTGTTTTTGAGGTAGTTACTCAAAAGATACCCTTTAAGAAACATTGCCTCAATTCCTCTTCTCAAAACTCTCTTAGTTATTTTCTCAAAATCAAAGTCCTCTTTCTCACTCAAAAATGATAGTTGGGAAATCAAAGTTTCATTTACAAGCTACTCAACTGCCTCTTTAACTCTAGTCACAACTCCCCTCTATTTTGCTCAAAAGAAACCAATTTAAATTAATGGTTCACTTTAAAAGACTCTCAAAATAATTCAACAAATGCTCAATTCATAGGATTCTTTGTAGAAAATAAATATGGACAACCAACTCAATAATTAGTGTTCATACCAGAATCTAAGCGTGAACCATAGCAAGATAACTACTCAAGAACATGGATACAATACTCAAGAATTAACTGGAATTCGGTAACAATAGGCAGAAAACTCGAATATTTCTCAAGAACAAGGGCTGAAACCCTAAGTTTCATAATTCTAAATTTTGAATGTAAATTGGCGTGTGAACGTACTAGCCCAACACTGAGGGAAGCCTTACATACCTGGAAGATCAAAGATCTTAGCGAAATCGTAAGCTCTTGGTTGAAGTTCTTGGAACCCTAGCCTTTTCTCCTCTTGAACGTCCTCTCAAATTTTTTTAAGTGTAATAATGTTTCCAGACTATTTCTGTTGTTTTTAGCCCGAAAATAATAGGAAAAAGTCAGGATTTGGGTTTAGAAAGGAGCGGAATGTCTAAAATACCCTTAATGAAAACTGTCGGCGTGACCTATTATCGTGACCTATGGTCCGTCAGTCGACCTACGGTCCATCCTGTTCCTCCGTCGTTTGATTCAGAGAGTTTGCAACTTTGGCCTTCCAACTGACGATGCCCATGTATGACCCGTCATTCGATCTACGGTCCGTAAATGACCACCGTAGATCAGGCCCTGAGAACTGGAATTCGACTAAGTCTGGAGGGCAACCTACGGGTCCTATCTACGATCCGTAGCTCAGACTACGGCCTTTACCTTTGGTCCGTAGAATCAACTCCTGAAACTTGACATTCTCCAACCTCAACCTGGTTTCTACGGTTGCCTTCCTACAGTCCGTAGAACCACCTAGGGTCCGTAGGTCGGTCCCGTAGAACCAGTACTGCAGTAGTTTCTGCATTTTCTCCAACTCCAAGTTATGGGGTGTCACAATGGGGGTTCAATTAAGTTTAGTTTAGCTGTACTTAGATTTACTTTTTGTACACTTGTGTACTTCTTTTCATATTCGCTTGATCTCTGTGATTGTTGATTCTATCCTCTCAGTCTGTTTTTACCTTTCTTGCTACGTTGGCCTATGATGCCTAGTGGGTACCTATTGTATTGGTACTCATCCTACACTCTGCATCTGTTTTCGTGATGCAGGTCCGAGCACCAGCTCTCAGTGTTGAGTTCGAGCCTGCTGCAGTCTATTCCGAAGGCGAGGGTGAGCACATGGCGTCCTAAGATTACCTGCCTCCTTCTATTTATATATTTTGGCTTGTCTTTTACGTTTGATACAGTTTGGTTTCTGTGGTCCACTTTTGGGACTTGTACTCATTTTGTAGTAGCTCTGTACATGTGACTCCCAGGTTCTAGTAGGTATCGTTGTTATATATAGTTGGTTTCACTTCCGCCTATCCCTTATATGTTCCTTTATTTATGCTTCCTCTTAGTTGAGGTTAATTTCCACATTCAGTCCCATTACTGTTAAGTTTCGGGACAGGGTTTGGCTTGCCTACTGGCGGGTTGGTAGGCAACAACATGACTCAAAAAATCGGGTCGTGACAAAAGAGAAGATGAAGAAGGGTAAGAAATACTCCCTCGGGCCCTCTATGGCCTAGCTAACAACATATTTTCTCTCCATTCTTCAAGGGTCACGCGCACCCCACACTTAAGCTCGAAACATGTTCCTTAGCTTCAAAGTTAGGTACTCAGAATTCCCCTAAATCTGCAAAAACAAAAACAATAAAAAAAAGTGACACTAAAAAAATAATAAGAAGCTACACTACGAATTTGGTTGCCTCCCAATAAGCGCTTGATTTAATGTCGCAGCACGACACCATTAATTTTATTTTTTTCCTTCCACTTTGAGGATATGAATTGCACCTCTAATTTTGCATCAATTTTTCTATTCCGCTCAAGAGGTGGTGGTACAAAAATAAAAGTCTGAAGCAATAGATATCGCATTACGCACTTTTTGGATCCTAAGTGAGGAGTGTAATTCTTCGATTTTGAAACAATAAATTCAAGAGTATAGACACATTGTTCCTCCTCCATACACTCTTCTATAAGCTCAGATGGCTCGATTAATATCTCATCATCTAAACATAATGTGGAAAAGTGATTGGAATGAGGTCCAATGCGTCCTAACTCATGAATTCTACTATTATTTACACCCTCATATTTACACACACTAGAGTTTTTAAAAATAATATTATCTACTTCATTACATAACTCTAGTGTACTCTTCTCAACAGGGACAACATCAATAAAAGTATGATCAAGTAATTCGCCCTCCAATTTTAACTCCTCAATTTGGCTTATAAGCATCTTTTCTTCTTCACACATGTTATTACTAAATTGTTGGGTGTTATACGCATCAATCTTTGCATTCCACTCAGCGTTTAATTTGTAAATATTAACATATCAACCTCATGCATGCGCTTAATTATTGATTTATTGGAGAGTATCAGCAAATCTTCCATATCCCCACATAACTTATCTTGTTGAGAAAAAAATAATTCGTAAGAATCCATAATATCAGTACATACTTTTTCAGATGTCCTTCAAGAAGAGTAAAAATAATAATAATAAACAAAAGTAAATTTAAAACTAATCCTAAAAAAAAACAAAAAAGGACTACAAGTCAAAATAAATACTAAAGACAATTTCTAAATCACATTTCTCGGCAACAATGCCATTTTTTATAACGTCCAAATATACTTCTTGAAATGAAATATAAACGGTTGTATGCAATATATTTACCCAACTATGAGTCGGGATCGATCCCACAGAAAATATGGAAGAATATTGTCAAAATCATATATTTAACTCGGTAGTCGTTATTTAAAAAGGGGGAATTTAAATTGAAACAAAAATTCAAAAAAAAAAAAGAAGCTTGGAACTAAGTATTTATTTGTATTTAGATTATTAGAAATAACTAGGAATGTGTTCCCCATGATTTCATAACATAGCAAGAATATTGTATTAGTGATCTATTTCAATTTTTTAGCATGCAAAGTCAGTAAGTTATGTATCTCCTAAGTGATTGGTCCTCCAAATAGGGAATTTCACCACGCAGCTTGGTCCGTCTACGGGTGTATGGTTTACTAACCCTTACCTTTGACCCAGATTAGCCCTCAGCGTATTTGGTTCAGGCTATTAGCTAGATAGCGGATTATCACACAAAATCTCCGTTGTTTAACTCTTTTCTCATTCGTTACTTCCTTGGTCCAACAAGTAGGAATAAGGTGAGTTCTAACGTTGGCCACCATTAAAAAGCAATCAAAATAAAGAGATTAACAATACATGCATAAAAATCAATCAAGAATCACTTTTTTTATATATTAACTTACTTTAATAATTCATCATGGTTCCCACAACCCTAGTTATGAAATTTAGCTACTCATTATCTCAAAAACACAATCAAAATTTATTAAAATAAATATGCTTGTGTTAATCATAAAAATTTAGGAACAATAGCTAAAATATCTTTCAATAACCACGAATAAAAATAAATAATAAAGGAGAAGAAAGAATAAACCAAAATTCTCCAGCTTCCACGGTGGCTCTTCCAAAATTCCTAAGCTATTAAGTTCTAAATTGTATGTTGTGTATTGTTTCTTGGATGCTTGCTTTTTGAAAGAATAATTTTTATGCCCTATTTATAGATATAGAAACCCTAAATAAAATAATTAAATCCAAAACAAATTACGAAATCAAAACCGAATTGAACTTGATTTCCGATTAATTGTGAACTGCTGCATCGCCTCAATTTTCTCTTGCTGCCTCAAAGGATGCCACGTGGCAACTTTATGAATTGCAATTTGAAATTTGCAATTTATGTTCGCTACTACCATATGTATAAATATATTATTTTATTAAATTTAATCCATTAAGCTGTCTGCTTGATTTCCTTCTATGATTTTTTGGTTTTAATATATTTTTGCTCCAAATTTCTTCATCTTCACACCATTTTAATCCTACAAATAAAATACACAATATAATAATAATTCATAAATTTATGCTCAAAAAGGATAATTAAAATATTAAATATAAGGCAAATAATGATTAAATATGTATATTTTTAGCCTCGCATTAGCAAGACAAAGGCATTACAATGTGTTGACACGAGTTGGTAGATTTGCTGAAATAAAACTAAGTGTTGAAAACAGGCTGAAATATTCCAAGTGTTGGGCATGGTGAAATTCGGCTAAGGCATTGAAGAAACATGTTGTAACACATCATACTTCAATTAGTTTTTAGTTTTGGATCAACGTCAAATGACCATATCTTTTAGCACATAAAGAGTTAGGTGGCCCATGAGGTCTCAAATCGAAGGCCTTTGCGTCCTCTTTCCAATGCCACTAAGTTTGCTAAATTTTGAGCTCGGAGTGAAAAGTTATGGCCATTTGAGTAAAACCTCTCTAGTTAAGGTTGTTCATCCGTTTAAGGAAAGAGTATTTTGGTCTTTTCCTTACCACTATAGGCCTGCCCACATTTTTACTCACCCAATTTAGGGGTCTATTTAAACGTTAAGCTATTTTTCATATTCCTAAACACTTAAAATTTTAGGGCGAAGTTTCAAAAAGAGGAAAAGAGGGTTTTCAAGCGTTCATTCAAGGGTTGAGGAATTTCGCCAAGAGCAATCATTCTTTCCAGGTATGTGAGGCTTCCCATAGTTAAGGAATTGTTCGTCCTCATGCCAAACATGCAATTCTTTCATTAATTCGCATATATAATCGTTTATGTAAATATTCTTGAAGGGTTCTTGAGTTTTAAGCTTCATTCTTTATCAATGGAGGTTTTGAGTTCTTGAGGTAAGGGTTTTGCGAATAAGTGGTGGTTTTGAGTGGGATTTTAATAATTTCGTGTTGGGTTTGTGAATCAAAGAGAGTTTGGAAGAAATCAATCGATTCTAGATGAGTTAGGACCCGGAATTGAGCAAGAAAATTTGTCAAAATACTGGTCAGTAGTTTGGGGCCTGCGTGCCACACCAACAGTTCGCCCCAAACTCTGGTCAGTAGTTTGGGGCCTGGCTCCCCACGCCAGCAATACGACATGGGTTGTTTGACCTTTTTCCTTCCTTGTTTCATTCCGAATGTGTTCCTTTAAGTTGTGGCTATGCTTTCCTACTCTATATTAGCTCCTATAGGCTCCATTTATCATTGAAAACTCATGCATTATCCTACTCATATGTCTTAAATGCATTTTCAAAACTAAAGTTAGTTTAAGAGAAGAGTCAAGAGCTATTATTGAGAAAGTAAAGAAAAGTTTAAGAATCTTTTTAGAACAAATGCTTTGTCTTTAAAATTGATTCTGAGAAAGAGTAAAAGATGAGTTTCGAGAAAAGTATAGGGAACTAAGTAATTCCCTAAGATAATAGTTTTAATTTAAGAAAAGAGAAACTTTGATTTCTAATTGAGTTATTAGTACAGAGATACTCCAGAGCAGTTACCTCTTTTAAGAGGATAGTTTGAGCAATTACCTCAAACCAGAGAAAAAGTAATGTTTTTATACATTCAAGCAGCAGTATATATATATCATTGGGATTAGTATTGAGCACCGATATAGGAAAGAGTTCAGACAACTCACAGCCCCCATAAACCATGTCTTGCCAACATGGGTTCAGGATCATACTTTTTAGATTAATCCTTATAGCTTAGTGGATCCACTTAGTTGAGAGGTTCTATATCCCGGCACGATATAGGACAGTTCTGGCAGCGTGGACAAGATGTTGTATCATCACTTAGCTCACAGTGATGGTTGTCAATTAGAGAATCTCCCAATAAAGTTAAAGTTTATTTTCACATAACACTTCTTATGTTGATTTTAGAGATGAGTAAGTATTTTGTAAAGATAAATGATGTCATTCCTTTAATTCTTTACATTCAGTTGAGTTCATGCTATATCTATTGCAGTCATCTAGGTCAGTTATTTAGTTCACTTTAGCCATATTGCATACTCGTACATTCCATTTACTGATGTCATTCGACTTGCATCTTTTTATGATGCAGATACAGGTGTTTAGGATCATCAACGTGCATTTCGTTGAGATCACTTTACGCTTCAGATAGCTTTGGTGAGCCTCCTTGCTTTTGGAGGATTTCACATCTATTTTTCATACTCAGTTTTAGTAGCATTTGAGGTGTCGTGGGTCTTGTCCCAACATCTACATTAAGCAGTTAGAGGCTTCATAGACAGACATAGTTAGATGTTTCCATTGTTTCTCAGGATGTTTATGTAACTTATGACTTATGCTAAGTATTTCAAGACAATGATTTAAGACTTTTCTCTGAATATCTAAATGCTCATCTATTTAAGCTTACACATATCTTCTAGAGTCAGGTGATGTCATAGTAAGCCAGACCAAGGGTTCACTTGGGGATCAAAAATGGTTATCGAGTGCCGGTCACGTCTAGGGTGTAGACTCGGGGCGTGACACATATTCCTGGCACATGTCTTAATGTATTTGAATTCGAATTTGTATTATGACTGTTAGGATAAAGCTATTAAACTTAGTTTAAATCTGGCCATGACAAGTGTCAAGCACATGTCAGATGTAACTATTGTAACTGCCTTGGTCAGAAATTTTAAAGGGGTTGAAATTTTTCTAAGGCTAAGAGGAGTGTTTTGTGCCTTAGAATAATTCGTGAAGCATTTCCTTTGTTGAGTTTTGATATTAATAAAGGTTGAGAAGTGTTTCTGTACGTTGCTTGGCGTTTGTTATATTTATACACTATCTAAAAGTGAGATAAGTCTTCCAGACTTAGTCAAATTCGTGTGAGCTGTAAGGCTGAAGTTTACAAGCGTCGTAGACTACCGTTTAGTGGTGAAAGATGAAAAAAAATCACACTGCAATCAAGTAGCATGATCTTGCAAGATGTGACATCTGTAGAACTTTTTAATCAGTGTTATAAAAGTCGTAAGGCGACGCGAGGTGAGGAGTAAGCTTCGAGGCGCTAAGCATAAGTCTGTGAATCTTTAATTTTTAATATTTTATAAATTACTATAGTAAAGAATTAAAAAAATAGGGAAAGAGTATAATATACTCCTCAACTTTGCAATTTAGAACTGATATATCCCTCATTACAAAAGTAGTTCACATATAACAGAGGAAAGTCGTGACAGTGGTGACTGTTGTTTATTACTGCACTTTGTTACTGTTTTCTTTTATATGTTCCCTAGTTTCTTGGAATCTTTTATTTGTTTACTAGCCTTAGGATTCTATGTGCTTTACTGTTACATATATTTAGGGATTATAGTAAGGGTATCATTCTTTTAAATACCCTTCACATTAATGTACTGAACACAATTTTCATAAGTAAAATCCTTTACCTTTTATGGTATCGAGCCTGATCCTTTTTTTTTTCTCTCTCTCTATCTTTTCCAGTTCGAGCTCAATAACATAATTAGATATCTCAATGAATGGCTCAAGCAACATTGTCAATGCTGACAATACAGCCACACATAACTCCATCGTGCAATTTAACCTTGCAACTCAATTGCCGATCAAACTTGTTGGTAGTCATAACTTTTCAACTTGGAAGGCCCAGGTTTCAATGCTCATGAATGGCCATAAACTATTTGGTCATTTTGACGGCTCCTCCGTTGCCCCTTTGGTAACAATAGCACAGGACACCAGAAGTGTTCCAAATTCAGCATATGAAACCTGGTTCTGCCAGGATCAACCTATACAAAATGCTCTCCTGACGTCTGTTGATCCCACACTAGCATCTACTGCTGCAACAGCATCATCGGCTCACAAAGCTTGGTTCTATCTCCACACACCTTTGCTAACAAGTCACAGACTAGAATATTTAGTCTTCGCGACCACCTAGCTCATCTCCAGAAAGAATCCTGGCCTGTAGCACATTACTTACGCAAGATTCACTCGCTCTGTGATGAACTTGCAACTGCCGGAGCACTAGTTGCCAATAAGGAACTGGTTGTCAAGATTTTGAGTGGTCTTGGCCCTGAGTTTAGGGAAATATCTGCTGCTATCAGATCACGTGACACTTTTGTCACTTATGAGGAATTATATGAGAAACTGGTTCATCATGAACTTTTCCTCAAACACCAAGAAGCTAAAAAGACACCTCTCATAAATGCAACACTTTCTCAACGAAGCACCACCACTTCATCTCGTACCACCAATCGGAAGCAAGGAAATAGTGTTTCGCCCAACAATCAACAATGGCGTGCCCAACCCAATCGGGAACAAAGGCCCCCCCGAGGGAACCAACAATGGCAGCAACAACCTTCAGGCAATGAACTCAGGTGCCAACTTTGTGATCGCTTTGGTTAGTTTGCTAGAGTTTGTCTCTCCCAATCTCACAATCATCTCCAAGCACGCGCTCACTATGCTAGTCGAGTAAACCACCAACAGGATCCTTGGATTGTCGACTCTGGCGCCACTCATCATACTACCTCTGATGCTTCCAACTTCTCTAATTTGCAGGATTACCACGGTCCCGAAATGGTCTCAATGGGTGATGGTAATTCCATACCAATTTCCCACACTGGTAACGCTAGTCTTTGTGCATCGAATCATCACTTTACATTATTTAATACTTTGTGTGCCCCTGCCATAAAAAGAAACCTTATTTGGGTCTACCAATTCTGTTATGACAACAAAACATCTATTGAATTTTTTCCTTTCCATTATCTTGTGAAGGATCTGACTATGGAGGAGCCTCTGGTACGCGGGCAGAATAAAAGTGGACTTTATGAGTGGCCTCCAGGAAGCACATGTACTGCTCCTCAATGCAACATAGCCATTCCTCTGCACCTGTGGCATCACCGTTTGGGACTTCCTAACCGTCGCATTTTAAATAAATTGTTGCACAAGTTTTCCCTTTCTTTTTTAGATTCCAAAACTCACTTAGTTTGTAATTATTGTTGCTCAAATAAAATGCATTGATTGCCTTTTTCTGAGAATTCCTTACACGGTAAATGCCCTCTCCAACTACTTTATAGTGACTTATGGGGGCCTTCTCCGGTGTTGTCTGTTGATAAAAAAATGTTATTATGTTTTATTTGTTGATCATTTATCAAAATATATGTGGATATACACATTAAAGTCCAAGCACGAAGTTGCTGAGGTTTTCAAAAGCTTGCATCCCTTGCTTGAGCGAAAATTTCAAACAAAAATTATTTCACTCTATACTGATGGTGGTGGTGAATTTGAAGGTCTGTCCCCTATTAAAAACACAAGGTATTGAACATTTAGTTTCTCCCCCTTATACACCACAAAGAGTAGCTTTGGTTGAACGGAGACACCGGCATGTTGTTGAAACTGCCAAGACTCTACTCCACCAAGCTTCACTGCTGTCAAAATTTTAGAGCTTTGCTTGTCACCGAGCAGTTTACCTTATCAACCACTTACCTACACCTACTTTAGCAGACAAGTGTCCATATGAAGTTTTATTCAAAGAAGCTCCCAAATTTGAATCCATCAAAATATTTGGTAGTTTATGTTATCCTTGGCTTCGCCCTTATGCTAAAAATAAACTTGCGTCTCGTTCCTCTGCTTGTGTTTATCTGGTTTTTTCTAACAAATATTACTGCCACCAGTGTTTTGATCCTATCACTTCAAAAATTTATTTATCAAGGGATGTATTATTTTTTGAAGAAAATTATCCTTTTCAAAGTATCTTTTCCCAATTTAAAGACAATGTTGCTAATAACATATTGTGGGAAGTCTGTTAAGCTAGCTCCCACCCAACAGACCACAAGTTGGAGTTCCCTTCAAGTTATGATCTTCTACTATCTGCATTGCAATTGCCTCCACAACCACTCTCGTTTAGTTCTACCGCGAACCAAGGCTTCCCCAATCAGACATGTACTTCTCCATCTCTAAGGATGCATATTTTTCCCCATACTGCCACATCTTCCTCTCCTAATAATGTTCCTCCTACTTTGGAACAACCATCACAAGTAAATCTCCCTGTCACATTCAACCCAACCACTCTTCCACCCATAAATAATCGTCCTCTCCTTACCTATAAACGTCGTAACCCCCAATCCCTAGTCCAGCCTCCATCCTCTTCCAACCAGTCCTCCTTGGCCCCCCTTGCTCCCCTTAAATCCTCACAAGAGAAGTCCATAAACCAGCCTTTAACGCCCCAATTCATCATATGGTTACTTGATCCAAGAGTAATCAAAACCCCCATACCAATTTCTTGTCACCTCTAGTGCCCCTTTTATTCCAAGGACCCACAATCTAGCCCGATCTCACCCTCAATGGCGAGCTTCCATGCAAGCTGAATTTGATGCACTCACTCTTAACTAAATGTGGGAGTTGGTTCCATATGGCCCTTCGAAGAACGTCGTGGACAGTAAGTGGTTATTTTGCATCAAACATCACCCTGATGGTTCTATTGACAGGTACAAAGCTCGTTTAGTTGCTCATGGATTTACTCAGAGACCTGGCCTCGACTATCATTCCACCTTCAGCCCTATGGTTAAATCGACTATAGTGCGTTTGGTTCTCTCAATAGCAACTCAACGCAGTTGGCCCATTCATCAACTAGATGTGAATAATGCATTTATTCATGGACATCTTAAAGAAGAGGTTTATATGAGACAAATGCCTGCCTTTGAAGACTCTTCCTTCCCTAATCATGTTTGCAAGTAAAAAAAGGCAATTTATGGTCTCAAGCAAGCACCTCCGATAGGGTATATTGAACTCAAAAACTATCTGCTATCAACTCGTTTCACTAAGTCCAAATCAGATTCCTCCCTGTTTATCCTTCACAATTCTGGCTTTACTGCCTATGTGCTTGTTTATGTGGATGATATTATAATTACAGGGAATGATATATCTGGTGTTCGTCACATAATTACTGGGTTGTCTAATTGTTTCACTAGTAAAGATCTTGGTAAACTGAATTACTTTTTGGGAGTTGAGGTGCTTCACACTGATAATGGCCTTATGTTGTCTCAACAAAAGTATGTTACAGATTTGCTGCATGATATTCATATGCAGGATAGCAAAGGTGTACCTACACCGATGTGCTCTACCACCATTTTTGGCTCTTTGAACAATTAGTCTCCTGTTAATGCCTCCCAATATCGGCAACTTATTGGCAAGCTTCAATACCTATCCTTCACTCGGTCGGATATTGCATTTACTTTAAACAAGCTTGCACAATTTATGCATTGTCCCCAATCAGAACATTGGAAGGCCGTAAAACGCCTGCTCAGGTACCTTAACAACACTTCTTCCTATGGTATTAATGTAGCTAAGGAGAAAGACTCAAGGTTGGTTGCATATGCTGACTCTGATTGGGCTGGCGACCCTGTTGATTGCACCTCAACAACTGGTTACATGATTTATCTTGGTAGCACTCCTATTTCGTGGTCCTCTAAGAAGCAACATTTAGTCTAGCGCTCTTCTACTGAGGCTGAATATCGTGCTGTCGCAGCTGCTGTTGCAGAACTTAATTGGATAATTAATCTCTGTCGAGAACTTTGACTTTCTCTCCCTCACATTCCCTAGATCATGTGTGACAATGTCAGTGCCACCTACATATGTCAAAACCCTGTGTTTCACAGCAGAATGAAACATGTTACTATTGATTTTCATTTTGTTAGAGAGCAGGTACAGAACAAAGAACTTGTAGTCAAGCATTTACACGCTGCAGATCAAGTTGCTGACATACTAACCAACCCCTTCTGTGCGCTTCTTTTGAACGGAACTTTAACAAGTTGGGTGTTGTCGATGTCACCACCAACTTGCGGGGGCGTAATAGTGGAAAGTCGTGACAGTGGTGACTGCACTTTGTTACTATTTTCTGTTAGATGTTCCCTAGTTTCTTGGGATCTTTTATTTGTTTACTAGCCTTAGGATTCTACGTGCTTTACTGTTACATATATTTAGGGATTATAGTTGGGGTATCATTCTTTTAAATACCCTTCACATTAATGTACTGAACACAATTTTCATAAGTAAAAATCATCCTTTACCTTTTAACATATACCTTTACATGTTACATAAATGACGGCCCTTTTGGTCTCACGGGAGTAAAAAATTAATTTTAAATTTATTATTTGAGTTTTTATTTAAGAAAAATATTTTTTGAATTTATTATATTGATGGTAAAATTTATTTTTTCACTCATTTTCTTGTAAAATGTATTATAGATGTCTCAATTTTTTGTACAGAGACAAAAAAAGTACAATATAGTAGCAAAAAAATTATTTTTAATTATTTTCTAATTCTTTTCTCTTTTTTCATTCACACTTTTTTTTATTTCTCATATTTTTACACTAAAGAATAAAAGGAAAAAATAAATAAGAATGAAAAACTCAAATAATGATAAACAAATAGATCTCTATAGGGAGATATTTAAAACTCAAATTAGCCGTTACATCTAGGCCTGTTCATGGTTATGGTTAAAATACCAAATCGAACCGCAATTTGAACCAAACGTTTAGCAACGGACAAATTTTGTAGCTAAACAGAAAAATCCATCGCTAATCCTGCTTAGCGATGAATTAGCGATAGATTTTTGTTAGCTACGAGAAAAATAGTGACGGACTAGCGACGAAGTTTGTTGCTAAATGTAGTGGTTTTTTAGTAGTGAACCGATTAAAAAATTGATATTTAGTGTGGTTTGGTTTTAAATTTTGAAAACCGATACTATTTGGTTTTGTTTTGATTTAACTAAAAAAAGCCGCAAAAACAATCAAATCGAACCGAGAAATTATATATATAAATTTTATAATTATTTATATATTATTCATAAATAAAATATAAATATTTTGTTAAATTTTAATTAACTTAAGTCTTAACTTTACCAGTTTCTCAAGCACAACACTTAAATTTTAGCCCAACTATTAAAACTCGAAGACCAAGTCCATCAAAATCCATCACTTTAATCTTTACCTACCCTACGTCACATTAAATAGTTACACTTTCTCTTAATTGAATCACTTTGTTCGTGTAATAATAACTCTAGTATTGCTCAATTGAATCCATAGTAGCTTTCTTGTGGATTGTTCATGTATTAGGTGTTTGTGTCTATCAAGATGCGTATACTCTCAACAAATTTAATTTATTACTTTCAAACCGAAAACACTAAAAAACCTGAACCAAACCGACGATTATTTTTTTCATTTGGTTTGGTTTGATTTTAGAAATTTAAAAACCGACTAAATTGGTTTGGTTTTGGTTTTAACCAATAACCGATCCAAACCGAACCATGAACACCCCTAGTTACATCAATGAAGTCAGAAAAAAAATTATATATGAGAAAAATCAAGTATACTCTAAATGTTGCTAGAAGGATCATATATACCCCTACATGGATATTCCTTTTAAGAAATTTTTTAAAAAAATTACAATTATTGTTTTCGCTTCCATTAGATGAAAATGATATATATGAGCCATTTTGGTAACGGTAGAAATATATGTGAGTTGCTTTTGTAACAATAAGGGCATATATGAGCCACTTTTATTATGAGGAATATATCAGCTCTAAATAGCAAAGTTAAGGGGAATATTATAAATATAAAATTACACAGAAATTTCAAGAAAACATTAAAATAAGTGTAAATGTATGTACATAGAACTACTTCATCTTAATACATTAACAAAAATCAACATTGACTAAAAAAGTAATCAAAACTGCTCATGTAGAAAAACTAATTAGACTGTTTTAAAAGATTGAGTCGAAATTTGTAAATTTGTTTTTAAAAAAAAAAAACAAAAAAACAAAGAAGGAACCTATGATCAGAATAAGTGATGAACAATATGATGTGTTTTTACTTTGTTATTTGTATATTGATAATTGTTTTCTCTTTAGCCGGTGAAATACGAAAATAAAAAGATAAAAATTAAGACTTAGGATAAAAATGTTTAGATTTTTAATGTAATGACCCGGTTGGTCATTTTTTATTTTTTTGTGAAATATATCGTTTCACCCTTCTCGATTTTGACCCCGAGTTGTTTCTTAATTTAGTTTTGGAAGTTGGTTTCAAACCTTGAGTTAAAAATTGAGATTTTTGGTAATTTTGAGTTTGAAGGCTTAAGTTGCTTAAAAAATGGTTTTCGGAGTCTTTTGGAGTTTCGAGTGTCGGAATGGAAATCCGTTAATTCCATTAGTTTCGGAATGTGGCATCTTGTCCGTGAGAGTTGTCGGATTCTGATTCTGAGTCTTTTTGAGGATTTGAGGTCCTAAGTTGTAAATTTGTCAAATTTTAGCCTTTGGATTGACTTTGGTCAACATTCGGAGTTCGGATGCTCGGATCGGAATTCTGAGAGTTCCGTTGGATTCGGGGGATGATTTTAGGCCTAGCAGTGGTCTTGATTGATTTTTGTGAGGTCTCGAGCTTGATTTGGCCTTTTTAGGTGTTGAGTTAGTTTCTTGTGGTTTTCACGGATGTTGGGTCAAGGAGACCTAAGATTCGTGTTTTGACGGCTCCATTGAGTTCGAACCGTCGAGTATAATTGATTCGCATATCTGTTTTGTGTGCACGGGGTTCCGAAGGACCTGTCGCTTAAGCGACCCTCGCAGAAGCGAAGGAGGCTTCGCTTAAGCGAAACTCGCATTTTTAGCGGGGTTCACTGAATCAAACCCTTGGTCACTTTTGCGACATCAGAGAGGGTTTAGACCTGCAATTTCGGGGTTTAAGCCCCATTTCACCATTTTTGAGGGAAACCTTGGTGGCGATTTTTGAAGGGATTTTCTGTGCTAGATCATTTGGGTAAGCCTTCTTGATGCTAAACCTTCATTTTTCATTGATTAATTATGGATTTTAACATCAAAATATGATATTTTGATTGGTGAATGTCGAGGTTTTTCATGAATTTAAGTTCCTAAACTAAAATGGTGATTTTGAAGTGGTTTTAATCACTTTTTCGAAATGGTTTTCTCAAATGAGTTCCTATAGCTTTGAGTAATGTTTTCAAGTATTAAATTTCAGATTCAAACCTTCCTTTTCAAATTGGGGTTAGCGTTGATTGACCCACTTTTCTAGAGAATTGGTGTGAGTATTGTGATTTCCGGTAGATGATTATCAATTCTTGATTATGATAGATTGTGTGGCTTTGGAAGTGATTCGGAAAGGGAAGACTAACTCTTGGAGTGATTAATTGATTGATTTGAGGTAAGTGATCTCTTAAACTTTACAATTTGGTTGAATTGTTTATTTCTCTTCATCGCCTATGTGCTGGGAGTAATCAGGAATGAGGTGAAGGGTTATTTTGTTCCACTTGATTAATGTTAACCAACCAAAAGGGGGAAAAATCAAAAGGCTTCTTTATGATCATGTTAAATTGTGAATTGCCTTGTTGTGACCCTATTTGATCGGTTGGTGAATTGCTTGAATGCATGAAAGTGGACTTGTGTGATATGAATTGTTGTCTCTCCGTGTGGTGTTGTATTGTTTGTGTGCATTGTTTGATGAACACCGTGATGAGACACATGATGAAAGTTGAAGGAAAATGGTTTCGGCTAGTGACATAAATGTCGAAGAAAAATGATTTCGGTAAGTGCTATTTTGTGATAAAAGCCTAAGGGAAATAGCTTCGGCTAGTGACCTAAATGCCGAAGGAAAATGGTTCCGGCAAGTGAAATAATGTGAAAGTCGAAGGGAAATGATTCTAGCTAGTGACATTGTGCCGAAAGGAAATGATTTCGGCAAATGTTGACTTTATGATCAATCTACTTGATGCATGTGATTGATGCTATTTGTTGTGTTTGATTTGGTTACTTGATATATGAGTGAACCTGTTGTTACTTGTGAATTGCGATACCATGTACTTGAGAGTAAATGATTTGATACTTATCGGCTGTTGAAATGTAACTATTGATCTTGAGCCTTGAGACTTGTTTATTGTAGAACTGCTAGGTTGGACTGATTTCTGTGCAGGTTGTAGTTTGTGGAGGTTCGGTTGGGATGGAAAGGAGTATTCGATTTAGCTAGATTGCCTAGTTATTAGGTTGCTTGCTGAGTACCGTGTTGGTGGTACTCACTCCTTGCTTCTACACTTGTGTAGGTTCCGAGCCCGGACTTGTGTGTTTCTCCTGATTTTCGAGGCTTGTCAAGGACCGAAGAGGTAGCTTCTATCACTTCGGCAGGCCCTTCTCTTTCCTTTTTCTTTAAGCTTTGTTCTACTTGAGAAACAAAGACTAAGACTTGTATTTATCTTTCAAATTCTGTATTTACTTTAAAAGCTTGTACACGTGACAATCAGTCTTTGGGGTGTTGTTTGGAATGAATAAAATTTTCCTCCTTTGTCTTGTTCTTGCTTTATTTATTTTCGCTTTTCTTTCATTTTTCGTTGGATTGAGGCTGACTTGTCTTGGTGGGAAAAGACAAGTGTCATCACGTCCATTTTTGGGTCATGACATTTAAGTTTTTCAATTTTTCAAAATTTAATACTCTCTTTGTCCCAATTTATGTGGCACTTTTCATTTTTGGAGAGTCAAACAGTTTAAGTTTGACCAGAAATTTGCGTATGGAATCTTCAATTTTTTTAAAATAAAATTTATATATTTGTAAACTACTTAAAAAGTACTATAATTCACAATAATTAATAATTCAAAATGTTTTAAAAATCTATGAAAAACTTATAGTCAAACATAAATTTGTTTGAATCTCGAAATCTGAAAAGTGCCCCATAAAATGGGACGGAAGGAGTAACAAGTTGAATTTTATATTTTTGTATCAATTTAAGGACTTGTTTAGAAATTTTGATTTTAATTATGAGAGAATTAGTGCGCTCACGTCCCAAACCAAAAACTCCCAAACGCCTAAACATATTTATTGGCTTCTCATTAATTGAACTCGAAAGAGGGAATGCAGACCGTAATTAGAATAAAAAAGGCGTGTTTGTGATCTAGATAGAAAATCATTTCGCTAATGTGGATAGAGATATACCCTTTAGCTTTTCTTAGTTAAATACAATGATTTAAATGTATCCGTCTATCGACCATAGAAATAATCATAACTACCCGGCTCTCTGAGGTGGCGCATTATGCTAAATGTGAAAGTAATCCCCATGATCTTCCTTTACTTAGAGATGATGAGAGTTTGCTGAGTGGCGTCCACATCGCTCAAGTATCCGCTCTTTACTATTCAATGCCACCAGTGATGATAAGTATACTACAATTGCACGTGATATCTCCTTCATCCTGGAGCAGATTCAATTCCTTCATCTATAGCCAATCTTTGGAATCTCTAAATGTTCATATTAAAGGAATGCGAGGACAGGTAACATTACCATGCTCACTTTTGAAGATGACTAAATTGAGGCATATATATGTAAACAACCGTGCTTTATTTAATCTCGACAATATGGGTGATTCACTTGCTAATTCACAATTAAGTTTAATGCACAGTCTTGAGCAAGATTGACTAAGTAGATATGTGTTAAGAAGTACACAGCCGGGTTTCCCATATTAGTACTGTGACCAATGTCAACAAGCTGTTTTCCTTGTAAACAAAAAATTAAATTCTTAGCCACTGTTGATGCAAAAGAAGGTTTAGAGATGCTGCTCGAGGGGTATTCATCTGTGAGGATTTGGTTATGCTTTTGATAAACATAATTTTGAATTTCCTTGTAAGATAGAAATTAAATTTTGTTTTCACCATCACTGCGCTTGGGGAATTGATGGTTTGTTTGGAGTGAATCATTGGTATGTACGTATCGACTGATTGGAGTTTTTATTGTTGTTTTCATCTGCTGGGTTGGTTTTGGAATGAGTGATAGCGTTGCTAGTGTTAGGCAGATACGATAGGACTGGTGGAAAGTCTGTTGAACCACTGGTTCAAGAGATTCTGCTATTGATCATGGTTTAAGATGGAACGGTATTTTAGTCTAGAAATTTTACAGTCGAAAATGAAAAGATTGCAAGGAACAACTCCGCTGCAATGAGAATAATAACTATGCACACATAGAGAGCATGGAGTATTCAATTATGAAATTGTGACAACTCCAAACAGATACATCAAAATGGAAACACTTCAATTCAATTTTCAGTATCTGTCCATGCTATTTGTTGAATCACAACATAATTATGGTGATAGACATACAACAACATTTTGAAACAACTACCTAATTAACCAACATTCCTATACCATATACTCTTGATGGGTGTAACAAGGTTGTCCAAAATAAAATAGTAACAACAAAACACCAATGCCTCTATCATCCTAAACCATGCTTTTCTCCAATGAGGATGGAAGCAGAGCACTGCAGCTAATCCCAACAAGATTGCTCCATAAGACACAATAAAGCCAATGTAAAAACACTGAATGTCCTCCAAGTCTGATGATTCCTCACCTCCATTAATCTTGGAGGTATTTGACAATTTAGGACTCATGCCACAATTGTTGTCTAATGGATAACCGCAAAGAAAAAGATTTCCCTCGTAGCTGCTTTTGTTGAAAGTTCCAAATTGAGCTTTGAAATCAGGCACTGCACCTGATAAGTTATTGTATGCAACACTGAATACTGCCAAAGAATTTAGCTCAAGTAGACCAACAGGAATGCTCCCATTCAATCTATTGCAGGAAAGGTCTATACTCTCGATTTCCTGTAGATTGGAGAAGGTATTTGGTATTCTTCCGATGATCGCTTGTGCGATAGATTCAATGTATGTATATTGCTCATGTTCCCTAACTCGATGGGAATTTCACCAGTTAAACTGTTACTTGAGAGATCAATACCCGACATATATTTTAGAATGCTTCCCTTATAATTGATTGAGTTTCTTTTCGTTGAAAACTGGACCTGAGTTTCCGCATCCATCAAAAATATGTCACTTATAAATCCCTGACTATCGTGGTAGTGCCTTTTCGAACGTATCCAGACCTCAAAATTTAACCATGAAAGCCTAGAAGGCTCAGCATAATAAGTCCAACTTATCTCTGCATCATTTTTGGCATGTGTTAACTAACCCAAACAAGGAGGGAGTGGACCATAAAGCTTATTGAAAGATAAATCCATAATAGATAACTTGTTCAGCATACAAATCTGAGTTGGAATCTCTCCTTCCAATTGGTTATTGCTAAGGAGAAGGTAGTTGAGAGTATTAAGAGAGGCTATGGTGTGTGGGTTATTTCCTGTAAGATTGTTGTAGTGAAGATCCAACGTTATCAGAGAAAAGAAGTTGAAAAGTACATGTCCCAACTCACAACTCAATTGATTTGTCATGCCCCGAGCCTACACCCTAGATGTGGCCGGCACTCGAGAACCATTTTTGGTCCCCAAGCGAACCCCTTGGCCTGGCTAACTACTTAGCAGAAGATTCACTCAAGCATAAACAAGATTGGAATTAATATTTAAGACATTTAAACTCCAACAGTTTCTAAACTCAAACTGTCTGAAAACACTTAAATTCAACTATCAAAATACTTTGCAAAACAGTCTCAAAACATCTTATCAAAAGGAAATATACTGAGGGACTCCTCAACACTAACTATCTATGAAGCCTCTAAATACTAAGATAGATGCCAGGACAGGACCCTCGACAACTCAACAAAACAGGAAACATAGTGTGAAGTCCTCCGAAAAGCAAGGAGGCTCACCAAAGCTAGCTAGAGTACAATTGGTATCAACGAAGCACCTGTTGATAACCCTGAACACCTGTATCTACATCATAAAAAGATGCAAGTCGAATGACATCAGTACATTGAATGCACGAGTATGTAAAATGGCTGAGTAAAACAACAACTGAATTGATAAGGCTAGGAGAATACTCACCTCAACTCAACTCAATGCAAAGCAATAATAAGAGATGGCATATTTAAAGCTTTGTAAATAAAAGATACTAACTCTAGGATATATATATATATATATATATATATATATATATATAAATACAAAAATTGTACATCTTTACTCTTATTTGAAAGATTCTCTAACCGGCAACCATCACTATGAGCTAAGTGCTCGCCCACGCTGACAGAACTGTCATATACCTTGTCGGGGTATAGAACATCTCAACTAAGTGGATCCACTAAGCTCTACCCGAAGGCATAAGGAAATCATCTAAAAAGTATGAATCCTTTACCCATGTTGGCATACATGGTTTATGAGGAATTCGAGTTGTCTGAACTCATCCCCATATCGGTGCTCAATACTACTCCAAATAATTATACATATACTCATGCTCAAGTAGAAATACTCTTTCTCTGTTTTGAGATAATTTCTCAAAATGTACTCTTTAAGAGGCAATGTCTCAATTATCTCTCGAAATTCTCTTAACTCATTATAAAAATCAAAGTTCTCTTTCTCACTGTAAAGATGATAAATTTGGAAATCAATAGTTCCCTTAAACTTTACTCAAAATGTCTCTTTAAACTTTCCTCAAAACTCCTCTTTATTTTCTCAAAAAAGTCAATTTAAGATAGTGGTTCGGTTCAAGAGATTCTCAATAATAACTCAATGAATACTCAAATTATAGGGTTCATGCAGAAAATTAGTCATGAATAATCAACTCAATAAGTAGAGTTCATACTGAAATATAGACATGATCAATATCACAATAATATTCAATGATATGGATACAATAACTCAAGACTTGAATTAGAATTCAACAATAGGCTTAACTCGAAATTTCTCAAAACAAAGGAATAAAACCCTAGATTTCTCTTTTCTAAAATTCTGATATATGTAAGGCGTGTGGACGCACTAGTCCAACACTATTAAACCCTTACATACCTAGGATGATGATTATCTAAGCGGAACTCGAAGGTCTTGCATGAAACTCTTGAACCCTAGCTTTTCTCCTTCTCTCCAATTCTTGCTCTCAAAAGATTCTAAGTGTTAATGAGAGAAAAAAGCACGTTGGGTACTGATAAGGGACTAATTTTAGTCCCAAAACATCTGGGTTTTAATTATAAAAGGGTGGGAAAAGATGAAAACACCCCTCTTTAAACTGCCGAAATGACCTACGAGGTCACCTATGGCTCGTGGTTTGACCTACGGACTGTAGGTACCTTCCGTAGGTCTTGGGTCCCCAAAAATTGCATTTTTGAGCCTTTGTAATGACTTGAAAGAACCACCTACGAGACCTACCTACGGTTCATCGTTCAAACGGCGGCCGTAGGTCAGATCCGTCGTTCACAGACTTATGATTCTGATATGATAGTCTCTGGTAAAATGGTCATAACGTTTTACTTCGAGCTCTAAAAAAGGAAAACTTGGAGGCGTTGGAAGGAGGACTCAAAGGCCTTTAATTTGATAGGTCATGGACTACCTAATTCATTATGTACTGGGAGATCTGATTATTTGAAGTTGACCTAAGTAGAATCTTATGTCAAGACTTAGTCGAAAATGAAGTTTTCAACTCAACTTTGTGCTAGGGGGTCCTTGTGACCTTAAGTCGTATTCAAATCCAAATCAATTCTAACACAAAAGAAATGAACTTTACAAATATGAGCAATTTACGAATCACCCGATACGATTCCTACATGCAAAAAAATAATGGTCCGGGCCTTAGCTTATAAATTTTTGGAGTGTTACAATATCTCCCCCTTGGAGTCATTCTTCCTCGAATGATAGATGAAATGAGAATGAAGAGGGTAGGGAAATGTTTAACAATCCAAACTTTGAAATACACATAAATTCATGAACTCGAAATAGTGAAGGAGGGACTGAATTGAATGAGTACTTTAGGAAGAGTTAATACCTTAGATTGGGGCTAAATCGGAGGTAAAGAGATGAGGGTATCTCTTCTTCATATCTTCCTCGGCCTCCCATGTAGCCTCCTCAACAAACTGATTCCTCCACAAGACTTTGACTGATGCAACCTCTTTGGTTCTCAACTTGCGAACCTGACGATCAAGAATCTGAAGGGGAATCTCCTCATAAGATAGGTTGTCCTTGATACCAATATTCTCGATAGGCACAATAAGTGAAGGATCACCCAAACACATCCTTAGCATAGAGATGTGGAATACCGGATGGACTGCTTCTAACTCTGACGGTAGCTCTAACTCATAAGCTACATTGCCAACTCTCTTAGATATCCTGTAAGAACAAATATATCAGGGACTAAGCTTTCCCTTCTTACCAAATCTCATAACACCTTTCATAGGTGAAACCTTCAAATAGACCCAATCATTAACCTCAAACTCCAAGTCTCTCCTTCTCACATCTGTATAGGATTTCTGAAGACTTTGCGCTGTTTTCAACCTTTCCTGAATAGTCTTTACTTTCTCCATGGCTTGATGAACCAAATCTGGTCCTATCAACTCAGCTTTACTAACCTTAAACCAGCCAATGGGAGGTCTACACCTTCGCCCATATAGAGCCTCATACGGAGCCATCTGAATGCTGGAATGGTAACTATTATTGTATGCGAACTCGATAAGAGGCAAGTGGTCATCCCAATTACCCTTGAAATCGAGAACACAAGCTCTCAACATGTCCTCTAAGGTTTGAATTGTGCGCTCTGCTTGACCATCAGTTTGACGATGAAAAGTAGTACTAAGGTTCACCTTCGAACTCAAACCTTTCTGAAACGACTTCCAAAACTGCGCGGTAAACTGAGCACCCCTATCTGAGATGATGGACAAGGGGATTCCATGTAGTCAAACTATCTCACGAATGTACATGTTTGCATATTCTTCTATTGTATTAGTAGTCTTTACTGGTAAGAAGTGGGCTGATTTGGTCATCCGATCCACAATCACCCAAATGGAATTATGCTGCCTGTGAGATCACAGTAAACCTGTAATAAAGTCCATAATAATCATCTCCCACTTCCATTCCAGAAGGGGTATATTCTGAGCCACACCACACGGCCTTTGATGCTCAGCTTTGACTTGCTGGCAATTTGGGCACTTCGCAACAAACTCTGCAATACACCTCTTCATACTACTCCATCAATAGACTTCTCTCAAGTCATGGTACATCTTTAATTTGTGGAACCCAGATGAATCAAATATTTGGAACTGTGAGCTTCTTCCATAATCCTCTCTTGGAGATCATTCATCTCTGGAACACATAACCTTCCTTGATATCTCAACACAATATCTCCCCCTTGTGCAAAAGCCATCACCTTTTGCTTATGCACATTTGCCTTCAACTCAAGCAAAATGGGGTCTTTGTCTTGCTTCTCCTTTACTTCTGTTACTAATGAAGACTCAGCTCCATTCATCACAACAACTCCACCTTCATTGGAATCCAACAATCGAACACCCAACCGTGCAAGTCTGTGCACTTCCTTACTAACTCTTTCTTGCCTTCTTCAACATGAGCAGTGCTCTTCATGGACAACCTACTCAAAGCATCAGCAACAACATTAGCCTTACCTGGGTGATAGAGGATATTCATGTCGTAATTCTTGAGCAACTCTAACCACCTTCTTTGTCTGAGATTGAGTTCCTTCTGACTGAACACATACTGGAGACTCTTGTGGTCTGTGAACACATCCACGTGAACACCATTGAGATAATGGCACCATATTTTGAGAGTAAAAACCACTGCTGCCAACTTGAGATCATGAGTCGGGTAGTTCCTCTCATGAATCTTAAGCTTTCTGGAGGCATAGGCTATAACCTTACCATTCTGCATCAATACACAATCAAGTTCAACTCTGGACTCATCACAGTAGATGATAAAACTCTCTGTACCTTCTGGTAGGGTCAACACTGGAGAAGTAGTTAACCGAGTCTTCAATTCTTAAAGCTTTTCTCACAAGGTTCAGACCATTGAAACTTAGCTGTTTTCTGAGTCAACTTAGTCAATGGAGATGAAATAGATGAGAATCCCTCACAAACCTTCTATAGTAACCAGCTAACCCCCAAGAAACTCCTTATATCAGTTGGAGATGTGGGTCTTGGCCAATTCTGCACTACCTCAATCTTCTGAGTGTCGACTCAAATTCCTCGCCAGATACAATGTGGCCAACGAATGCCACGGATTCGAGCCAGAACTCACACTTAGAAAACTTGGCATATAACTCTCGATCTTTGAGAGTTTGGAGGACTATTTTGAGATAACTAGCATGGTCCTCCTCATTCCTTGAATAAATCAGTATGTCATCAATGAACACGATAACAAACATATCTAGATATGGCTTAAATACTCTATTCATAAGATCCATGAATGTTGCAGGAGCGTTAGTCAAACCAAAAGACATAACAAAGAACTCATAATGACAGTAACGGGTCCTGAAAGCTGTCTTCGGAATGTCACTTTCTCTCACTCTCAACTGATGATAGCCAGATCTTAGGTCTATCTTAGAGAAACAAGTGGCACCCTGAAGTTGGTCGAAAAGGTCATCGATTCTCGGAAAGGGATACTTATTCTTTATAGTGACCTTGTTCAACTGGGGTAGTCGATACACATCCTAAGGGAACCATCTTTCTTTCTCACGAACAAGACCGGAGCGCCCCAAGATGAGACACTTGGTCAGATGAAACCCTTATCAAGAAGATCTATTAACTGCTCTTTTAACTCTTTTAACTCTTTTAACTCAGCTGGAGCCATTCTATATGACAGAATATAGATGGGTTGAGTATCAGGAAGAATATCTATTCCGAAGTTTATTTCTCTCTCAGGATGGACTTCGGGAAGATCGTCTGGAAAGACCTCTGGAAACTCACTCACAACTAAAACTGACTGAATAGGTGGTGTCTCAACACTAGAGTTATTAACTCGGACTAAGTGATAGATGCACCCATTGGAAACTAACTTTCTAGCCTTAAGGTATGAGATGAAATGACCCTTAGGCACTGCTGAACTACTCCTCCACTCTAAAACTGGCTCATTAGGAAATTGAAACTTGACTACTCGAGTTCTACAATCGACTGAGGCATAACAAGCATGAAGCCAGTCCATACCTAGAATAACATCAAAGTCCACCATATCTAGCTCAACTAAGTCAGCCATGGTGTCCTTGTGATAGACAGAGATGGTAAAATCACGATCGACTCTTTCTGCTAGAATAGACTCACCAACAGGTGTGGAAACACTAAAAGGCTCAAGGAGTTGTTCGGGGGAAATGCTGAACTTCATGGCTACATAAGGAGTCACAAAAGACAAACTCGCACCTGGATCAATAAAGGCATAAACATCAAAAGTAAAAACTTTAAGCATACTAGTGACAACATCTGGTGAGTTCTCCTGATCCTGGTAACTAGTTATAGCATACAGACGGTTTACTCCTCCGCTTGTCTATGAAGTAGCTCCTCTCTGGGTATTTCTATCTGCTGGAGCTGCTGAAGAAGATTGGGCTCTATTGCATTCATTAGCCTGCTTGTTCTTGGGGAACTCTATCATAAAGTGACCGTCTGAATACACTTGAAGCAGCCACTTGAGCCATCACGACACTCTCCTGAGTGGTTCCTACCACACTTGGTACATTTGGGGGTCCAATTAGCCCCTTGTGCCACGCTACCCTGAGACTGAGTAGGTCAAGCTCTGAAATTCTAGGAGTTCTGGTTCTTGAATTCATTTCTGTTCTTCGGTGCAGGTGCACTAGCTGATGATGGAGCAGGTCCAGGAGACCTTTGTCGAAAAGATGACCGGTTCACATTCTCGACCTTCTGCTGGCCGGATTCATGATTTGTTGTCTTAGCCCTCTTACTGCGGAACTCTTCCTTGTCATTCAATTTATCCTCCTCAACTTATTGCACATGGATCATGAGTCTTGCTATATCCATGTCCCTTATCAACATAGCTGTCTTACCTTCTTTACTTGACAAGCAGGATAGCCCAGACACAAACAAGCTTATCATACTCCTCATATCAGCCACCATCTCCGGAGCATAGTGAGACAGCTGAGTGAACTTGAGGCTGTACTCTTGCACACTCATAGATTCTGCTTCAAATTCAGAAACTCTCTTACCTTTGCTTCCCTTAGTTCACGGGGAAAGAAGCGCCCCAAGAAAGCATCTTCAAACACTGCCCAACCCAAAGGTGGTGGCCCCTCTTCCCTGTTCATCTTCCATTGGTCATGCCATATTTTAACAATACCTTTGAGCTGATATAAAGCTAACTCCACACGCTCTGCATCAGCAACACGCATAACCTCGAACACTTTCTGAAGTTCCTCCACAAAGTTCTCCGGATCCTCTGTGATATTCGACCCTGTGAACTCTGGGGGATTCATCCTCAAGAATTCACGGATTCTGAATATATCAGCCACATCCTAATGACCCAATCTTTGTTGAACAGCCTGATTTGCCACAACTTGAGTCAGCATCTGAATTGCATTCCTGAACTCAGCATTGGTGATATCTCCTTGAGAGGGTTGCACTTCTAGTGCATTTGGAACCTTTAGACCTTGAGGATTAACATTCCTCCTCACAGGACATCCTCGAACAGCTCTTCAGGGACGTATGATCTGAAAAGACACGTGTAAGCACGAGATAGAGGAAACTTTTATAGAGTTGAACTATATCGCACGAAAAAGAATAAGAAGAAAATGAAATGTTTCCTAAATGTCATAGCCTCCTAATTATAGATGTGGCGCACTTCACACCGATAAGAAGGACTCTACATGCACGGCTTCATAGACACCCTAGGACTCTTGAACCTAGCTTTGATACCAAGTTTGTCACGCCCCGAGCCTACACCCTGGACGTGACCGACACCCGAGAACCATTTATGGTCACCAAGCGAACCCCTTGGCCTGGCTGACTACTTAGCGGAAGATTCACTCAAGCATAAATAAGCTTTGAATTAATATTTAAGACATTTAAACTCCAACAGTTTCTAAACTCAAACTGTCTGAAAACACTTAAGTTCAACAATGAAAATACTTTGCAAAACAGTCTCAAAACATCTTATCAAAAGGAAATATACTGAGGGACTCCTCAACACTAACTATCTATGAAGCCTCTAAATACTAAGATAGATGTCAGGACAGGACCCTCGACAGCTCAACAAAATAGGAAACATAGTGTGAAGCCCTCCGAAAAGCAAGGAGGCTCACCAAAGCTAGCTGGAGTGGAATTGGTATCAAGAAAGCGCCTGTTGATGACCCTGAACACCTGTATCTGCATCATAAAAAGATGCAGGTCGAATGACAACAGTACATTGAATGCACGAGTATGTAAAATGACTGAGTAAAATAATAACTGAACTGATAAGGCTAGGAGAATACACACCTCAACTCAACTCAACTCAATGGAAATCAATAATAAGAGATGGCATATTTAAAGCTTTGTAAATAAAAGATACTAACTCTAGGATATATATATAAAAATACAAAAAAAATTACATCTTTACTCTTATTTGGGAAATTCTCTAACCGACAACCATCACTATGAGCTAAGTGATGATACATCGTCTCGCCTACGCTGCAAGAACTGTCATATACCTTGTCGGGGTATAGAACACCTCAACTAAGTGGATCCACCAAGCTCTACCCGAAGGCATAAGGAAATCATCTAAAAAGTATGAATCCTTTATCCATGTTGGCATACATGGTTTATGAGGAATTCGAGTTGTCTGAACTCATCCCCATATCGGTGCTCAATACTACTCCAAATAATTATACATATACTCATGCTCAAGTAGAAATACTCTTTCTCTGTTTTGAGGTAATTTCTCAAAATGTACTCTTTAAGAGGCAATGTCTCAATTATCTCTCGAAACTCTCTTAACTCTTTATAAAAATCAAAGTTCTCTTTCTCACTGTAAAGATGATAAATTTGGAAATCAATAGTTCCCTTAAACTTTACTCAAAATGTCTCTTTAAACTTTCCTCAAAACTCCTCTTTATTTTCTTAGAAAAGTCAATTTAAGATAGTCGTTCGGTTCAAAAGGTTCTCAATAATAACTCAATGAATACTCAAATTATAGGGTCCATGCAGAAAATTAGTCATGAAAAATCAACTCAATAAGTAGGGTTCATACCGAAATGTAGACATGAACAATATCACAATAATACTCAATGATATGGATACAATAACTCAAGAATTGAATTAGAATTCAACAATAGACTTAACTCGAAACTTCTCAAAAACAAGGAATAAAACCCTAGATTTCTCTTTTCTGAAATTTTGATATTTGTAGGGCGTGTGGAGACACTAGTCCAACACTATGAAAGCCTTACATACCTAGGACGATGATTATCTAAGCGGAACTCGAAGGTCCTGCATGAAACTCTTGAACCCTAGCTTTTCTCCTTCTCTCCAATTCTTGCTTTCAAAAGATTCTAAGTGTTAATGAGAGAACAAAGCACGTTGGGTACTAATAAGGGACTAATTTTAGCCCCAAAACATCTGGATTTTAATTATAAAAGAGTGGGAAAAGACGAAAACACCCCTCTTTAAAACTGCCGAAATGACCTACGAGGTCACCTACGGCTCGTGGTTTGACCTATGGACACTAGGTACCTTCCGTAGGTCTTGGGTCCCCAAAATTGAGTTTTTGAACCTTTTTAACGAATTGAAAAAACCATCTACGAGACCTACCTACAGTTCGTCATTCAAACGATGGACCGTAGGTCAGATCCGTCGTTCACAGACTCAAAATTCTGATCTGACAGTTTCTGGTAAAATGGTCATAACTTCTTACTCCAAGCTCAAAAAAAGGCAAACTTGGTGGCGTTGGAAAGAAGACTCAAAGTCCTTTAATTTTATAGGTTATGGGCTACCTAATTCATTATGTGATGGGAGATGTGATTATTTGAAGTTGACCTAAGTAGAATATTGTGTCAAGACTTAGTCGAAAAAGAAGTTTTCAACTCAACTTTGTGCTAGGAGGTCCTTGTGAACTTAAGTCATATTCAAATCTATTCTATCACAAAAGAAATAACCTTTACAAATATGAGCAATTTACGAATCACCGATACGATTCCTACATGCAAACAATGAATGGTCCGGGCCTTAGCTTATAAATTTTCGAAGTGTTACATGATTTTTTTCTAGATGGATGTGTTTGAGAGGTAAAGAACTCACACAAGAAGGAATAAAGGCTGAAAGCCTATTTTCGGATATAGCTAAAACATATATACTCTTCAAATTGCAAATCTCATCTGGAATCGAACCTTCAAGATGATTCTTGGACAAATCAAGCTGTAACAATCTTGTATTATCCGTAATCCACCTCGGAATCTCCCCAGTGAAATTATTCTTGCTAGCTTCCAGTACAATAAGGGATCTGGGGAAAATGTTTCTAGATAGTGGTCCTTCAAAGTTATTGTCATTCAAATACAAAAAGGATAATATATGTGGCCTGACTTCCTCAGAAAATATTTTTCCTTTAAGCTTGTTGTTTGACAACCGAAGGCACAACAATTGTGGAGAACCAATTGCCAGATCACTAGAAACTCCTCCAAATAAGAACATGTGAGATAGGTCTATAGTTTCTAAATGAATGCCACTAATCATGGAAGGTATGGGACCTTCAAGAAAATTTTGTGACATGTTCAAACGAGTAAGCTTTGGGAAGGCTAAACTCATATTTTCTGGAATATGTCCATTTAGTTTGTTATTAGAAACATCAATCGTCCGTAGATGGAGGTGACAACTCGATGGCTACTTGAATGGTCCGTTGAAAGCATTATCTCTACTATATATCCCTGCAAGTCTGGTGTTATTTTCTAACAACCATGTTGGAAACTTTCCTTGCAATTGATTTCCATATATAACAAGGATCCTCAAATCATATTGGTAGTGAAGGAAAGAAGGCAATTTTTGTAGGTTTATGCATCCCTCAATACCAAAAAGTTCCAACTGGAAATTTGGGATCCAATTTAGGAATTCAGTATCTGTAATTATTGTATTAGAACCAAAACTCAAGTAGGTCAATTTTGTATGGTTGGAAAATTGTCTGAATGACAGAGGAACATCAAATTGGTTATATGAAATATCAAGGTACTCAAAGGATGTGAGTCTCCTCCAAATAGAATGTGACTTTATATTTGCGCTGAAGTTATTCACAGAAAAACACAACCATCGAAGTGATGTCAAGTTTTCAAGACACGAAGGCAGTGTTCCCTCAAAATTATTGTCTAAAAAATCCAGCTCTTCAATGTGTTTGAGTTCACACTAACCTATATATATATATATATATTTAAAAAAGATTCAGAGACATTTATAAGCTAAAACAAATTTCAATAATAAGCCAAATCTTATTCTACTTTTTTATTATGTCTATGAGTGTATTTGATACAAAGGAAAATGTTTTCTAGGAAAATAAGGGAGTTTCGTTACTTTTTTTTTTTTGGAGCTTAAACAAAATATAGTATATGGGAGGTGAGGAGTGGGGTGGTGGGATGAGACTACGGTCTACGGGGTGGGGTGGGGATGAGGTGTGTTGGAGGTTTTCAATATGACTATATTCAATGTGGAATGTTATATGCAGAGTTATTTTTCTCATTTTTAATGAACTTGTTTTTCTAGGACAATTTGTTGGAATTAATGCATTCACACCTTGATGTTTAGTCTTCCAATATTGTCTCTTAGTTTTTCAAGAAATTTATTAGGATTTTGTAATGTATGTATCTAGTAAATTATGATACATGTATCTAGTCATTTGTGCAAGACCTTTGGTTTTACATTTTTAGTAGTATAAATAGAGATGTAGTTGATGATTGTAATCATCTCAAATGGCCTTAAGTAGCCTATATAAAACATGAGCATTCTCTAAAGAAATTATTCTCCTTATATTTCCTACAAATTGGTATCAGAGCAGGTTTTCGTTCTTAATCTGAGGTTAGGTGAAGAAAAATAACGACATCCAAAACAAATGAAGGTGCTGATTCTTTAGTTATTCTTACTCCATTGTTTGATCGAACTGATTTTGAATACTGGAAGATAAGAATGAGAACGCATTTGAAGGCTGAAGGTTTGTGGACTATAGTTGCAAATGGCTATGAAGAGCCAGAAAATGATGGTGAACTTATAGCAACAGAGATGAAAAATCTTGAGGCTAAGTATCGTCAAGATGTAAAAGCCTTGAGCAAAATCCAAATGGGAGTCTCAAGAGCATATTTTACAAAAATTGCTACTTGTGAGACTACAAAGCAAGCTTGGGAGTCTCTGGAAATTGAGGTGAATGGTGACGAAAAGGTACGCACTATAAATCTTCAAACTCTTAGAAGAGAGTTTCAAAACTTGAAGATGATAGAATCTGAAAAAATAGATGAATATTGCACAAGAGTCATGAATATTGTCAATGAATTGAGAAATTTTGGTGATACAATTTCTGACCAACAAGATATGGAAAAGATTCTAATTAGTGTCACAGAAAAGTATGAGTACATTGTTGCTATCACTGAGGAGACGAAAGATCTTTCAAAGTTTTCTATCAAAAAGAGCTAGTTGGATCATTTTGTGCACACGAGAAGCGAAGATTTTTTCATGAAGATCAACCCAAAGAGACGGCTTCCAATCCAGAACCAATGAGAATTCTCAAAATTTCTCAAAAAATCAACAAAAGAAGAATTACAATCCAAAAAAGAAGCAGGATCATGATGATTCTTCTAAGAAGGTTGAAGAAAAAGGTGAGAAAAGTACTAGTCTTTTTTGTAAAATTTGTAAAAAGACTAATCACAATGCAGAAAAATATTGGCACAAAGGCAAGCCCCAATGTAACTTTTGTAAAAAGTTTGGCCATATTGAGAAGGATTGCTGGCACAAGCAACAGGAGCAAGCAAATTTCTGTGAAGAACAAGGGGAAGAAAAGGAAGAAAACCATTTTTTTTCTTCTCAATCTGATGCTTCAGCAAAAAATAATGAATGGTATGCTGATAGCGGTTGTAGCAATCACATGAATGGAGATGAAAATGCTTTCCTCTCTCAATTAATAGTAGCATCACTACTAAAGTGAGAATGGAAAATGGAGCCTTAGTTGATGCAAAAGGTAAGGGTACCATTTCGATCAACATAAAATGGAGCGGTAAGCAAATTCATGATGTTCTTTATGTTCCTGACTTGGAAGAAAATTTACTTAGTGTTGGTCAATTCATGAAAAATGGTTATTCTCTTGTGTTTAGAGATAATTATTACAAGATTTATGATAAAATTAAGCCAAATCAAGTCATTGTTGAAGTAACCATGATAAAAAGAAACTTTCCTTTACAATTTCATTACAATGCATTCAAAAATGAAGTTGTAGATGATTCATGGCTTTGGCACAAAAGACTTTGTCACTTGAATTTTCATGGTTTGAAGCTTTTCAAGCAAAAAGACATGGTGCAAGGCCTTCCTGAGATATATACTGAGGTGGATCCATATGAAAGTTGTATAATGGGAAAGCAACATAGGAAGTCTTCTCTAAAAGGGATGTCTTGGAGAGCAAGTGTTCTTTTGGAACTAATTCATACCGACATTTGCGAACCAATGAAGACTCCATCTCTTGGAAGTAAAAAGTACTTTCTAATCTTTATTGAAGATTTTTCAAGAATGACTTGGGTTTATTTCTTGAAAGAAAAATTAGAAGCATTTGCTACATTCAAGAAATTTAAAGACCTTGTTGAGAAGAAAAAGAGTTGCAACATCAAAATCATTCACAGTGATAGAGGAGGTGAATACACAAGCTGAGAATTTGAAGCATATTGCAAAAATGAAGGCATTCAGAAGCAACTTACAGCAGGGTACACTCCTTAATAAAATGATCTATCTGAAAGAAAGAAATATAACCATTGTTGAAATGGCCAGAACAATGATGAATGAGAAAGGGCTGCCAAAATACTTTTGAGCAGAAGCGGTACATACAACAGTGTACATCCTCAATAGGTGCCCGACAAAGGAAATGAAGGACAAGACACCATTTGAAGCTTGGAGTGAAATGAAACCTTATGTAAGTCATTTTAAAATTTTCGGGTGTATTTGTTATGCTCATATACCTACCGAGAAAAGAACAAAATTGGATGAAAAAAGTCAAAAATGTATATTTCTTGATTATAGTGATGTGACAAAAGGTTATAGGCTTCTTGATATCAAAACTAACAAACTTGTTGTTAGTAGAGATGTCATTTTTGATGAAAAAACAGCATGGAGTTGGAACGATAAAAAAGTAGAGAATACTTCTATCATTTCTTTAGATGTGTCAAATCAAGAAGAGGATGAGGAAGATAAAAATGTCCCTCAAGGAGAGGAAATCTCAGATTCAGGTGATGAAGAACCGCCTTCAAGAGGAACAAAAATGTTGACGACATTTATCAAAGATGCAACTTTGCCGATGTTGAGCCAGAAAATTATGAGGAGGCAATAAAGCATGATGTTTGGATGAAATTCATGGCAGAAAAAATTCGGATGGTTGAGAAAAATAATACTTGGGAGCGTGTGACTATACCCAAAGAAAGAGAAGTTGTAAGTCTAAAATGGATTTACAAAACCAAACTCAATCAAGAAGGAGATATTCAAAGCACTAGAGAAAGGAAAAATTCAGTTACACTATTGCCAGGAGAACAACTTGTTGACATATTCACCAAAGCACTTCCTAGAGAAAAGTTTTGCTATCTTCGAGAACGCATTGGAGTTGTCAAGCAAATGCATTAAGGGGGAGTGTTGGAATTAATGTATTCACACCTTGATGTTTTGTCTTCCAATATTGTCTCTTAGTTTTTCAAGAAGTCTTTTAGGATTTTGTAATACATGTATCTAATCATTTGTGAAAGACCTTTGTTTTTATATTTTTACTAGTATAAATAGAGATGTAGTTGATGATTGTAATCATCTCAAATGGCCTTAAGTAGCCTATATAAAACTTGAGCATTCTCTAAAGAAAGTATTCTCCTTCTATATTTTCTACACAATTTTCCCCGTACCAAACACACCCTATATTCATGAAAATGCATGCATTAGGAAAAAAGAAAAAAACAGGGTACCTTGATTAGGGAGGGTGGATCGGATTATATTGCAAATCGAGTTCATTCAGGTTGGGAAGCTGTCTTAGTTTACTGAACCCTGGATAACAAAATAACATGTTAGTAGTATAGCTTCATTTTTCACAAGTCATGAATACACTCCATACTCCATATATACCTTCATTTTTTGACCATCCTGTAATATTTCTGTAAGACAATAAAAGAAGTTGCAGGGACTTGAATGGAAGAAAGAGAGAGGCATTAAATCTCCAATCATCCCCTGATCCAAACCTTTCTCCTCCAAGATTGAGTTTGATCACTCGACCTGTTTCTAAGCTACATTTTACACTTTTCCAAAAACAACAATCTATAAAACTATTCGCATTATATCCAGCCCAATCAACCAACAATTCGCCATTCAAACTCATTATGTTTGCCTGGAGCTCCAAGAGAGCACTTCTCTCTTCCTCCAAACAACCATTGGCCACAATTGCTATAAGAAAAACGCTAACAACAAAAACTTAATGTTCCCCATATCCCTACTATAACTCTACTTTATTTTTTGCTAGCTACCTAACGGAATGTTTATTTGTGTCTTTTGCAAAAAAATATTTTATTTTATTTTTTACAAAATGAAGAAAGTATTTATTTTTTTCGATTCCATCATTACTAATATGAGAAATTGCCATTAATTACTCACTAAAGGAAATATAAAAGTAATTTAGTTAAAGAAATATTACTCCCTTCATTTTAATTTATGTGACCTTACTTGATTGCTGGACATCAAAATTTAAAAGTAATTCTTTTTTAACATTTGTAATTTTAAAAAAATAATAAATATTTGCGTGATTATAAATCTTCTTATTAGGAGTAAAATAATAAAAACGTTAAATGAAATAATTATTGAAACAGACAAAAAAAAAATCTGATAGCCAAATTTGATGCAAAAAATATTAAATATTTTCCTTAATAATATGACAATTTAAAATGACCAATAAAAATAGTCGGACATATATACTATTAATTTAGCACTAGCATTATACTTAAGTTTCCACTTTATTAGTCTGCCTCGGAAGTAGGGTGTTCACGGGTTGATTTGCCAGTTATTGTTCAAATTAAAATCAAATTAATTTAATAAGTTTTAAAATTATTAAAATCAAATCATACAAATATAATATTGTTATAAACATAGTAGTGTTATAGTGAATGTCTATTATGTGGAGTCCTTTTAGGGTATGGTTAGGAATCATACTTGGGGATCAAGTCAATTTTCCCCTATTAATAGAGAGGTTCTCTTCAATGTAAATCAGATCTATGAATAAATATCAATAAGAAGTCTTCTCTCTTCTCCCTTCTTTATTCTTCTTTTGTTCTATAAAGTTTCATAACACGTTATCAACACGAGTCTCTAACTTTTTTATTTGAATTTTATCTGAGTTTTAATAGTACTACCGTCCGTGAGATTATTGACGGATATTGCTGCTTCACTGGGTATTAAACTTCTTGCTGACTTTTCTAGGGGAGAAATTGATGTTGTTCTCCTAGAGATGAAACAATACTTTAACGTTTATCCATATATACTAGAGGTTGTTTTTCCCTTAGCAAGTTTAGTATATATTTTTGTGGTGTTCCTTTCTGAATCTCCAATTTATAAAATACTAACTGTTCTTGGTCATCTTTGAGAAATTGTGACAGGGAAAGATGACAAACAAAAGAGAAATAGCTGGTAGGCTAAAACAAAGCCATGATGTTTGCTATCATGGATTACGAGGCAGGGGCAATAATTTTTTTAAAAGCATAGTTATGAGTTATGACTAAATTTATTTATCTCTAGCGTTTAGCCGTTGTTAAACTTCACAATGCTTGATAACTTTTAGTAGCAATTGTTTTAAAGTTGATATAACCGAGTCAGGTTAGCAGGAACATAGCTTAATTATCAAGGTTAGAGGTCTCATTATTTTTGGTCCACTTGCAAGTTGCAAACGAGATGCGCATTGCTACTTAAATATTCTACTATTTGAGAAATTGGATAGTTCCAAAGGTAAGTTCCAAAGGTATGATTTATTTTGTTCTTAAAATATTGTGATCAATAAACTATTTTAACTTTGATAAGCACTTTTATCTTAGAGTGCTATGGATTTAAGTTCTATCGCATCAAAAGGATAAGACACTGGATTCATGTCCAATCGCACCAAGAGGGTAAGACATCAGGTTCGAGTCTTGGTGCACCGTGATGAAAGATGTTGGGTTCAAGTCCCTCATTGATTTATGGCATAAGACGTTGGGTTTGAGTTTCAATGCACCATATTGATGATATAATGATGACTAAGATAAAATAACGTGCTTTTGATGAAACCATACTCCATTGAAACCGCTCCATTCCCTAAAGTGAATATGGTAGCAGTGCAAAATATGTCTGAAAGAAGACAAGTGATTGAATAATGCACATGAATGTGCATGAAATGAGGTACTAAGCTATAATAAGATGATATGCTAAGATGAATGTGTTCCGTTCATGAAGAATGAGAACTTTTGATAAATGCTAAAAATATAGATCCATTCTATGTAGTGAATAAGGTGTAAGACCACCATGCTAGGCGTGAAAAAGGTTGTGACCTTGGTCGTGCAATTGAGGCACATTCAATAGTAAATAAGAAATTTCCTAATTTCAATGCTTTCATACTTTGGCATGATTGTCTGGGACATCAAGAATCTATATTGATGAGACGAATTATAGAAAACTAAAATGGACATCCATTAAAAAACCTAAAGATTCTTTTAAATGGTGAATTTTCTTGTACTACTATTATAAAGGCAAGTTAATTGTGAGACCATCATCAATGAAAGATGAGATTGAGTCCCCTACGTTCTTGAAATGTACACATTGGTTTGTGGACCTATTCACTTACCTAGTGGGTTGTTTAGATACTTCATGGTCCTAATAGATGCTCCTTCTAAATGGTCTCATGTGTGCCTATTGTTATCTCGCAACTTGATGTTTGCAAAAATTTTGGCACAAATATACGATTACATGCACAATTTTCTGATAATCAGATTAGTCTATTTAGTGATGGAATCACGACTCACCTCTAGAAAGGGTAGAGTAATTCAGAAGAAATAAATCTGATATTTACTCTCGGAGTAATAATGTTGAAATTTGCTCATATAATAGTAATTAGAAATTTACTAAAGCAAAAGGCACATGACATAGTAAACTTGGAGTTTACTAGTACTAATTATTTTATCAGTTGGCATGAATGATTTTGCCATATAGAATATGTGCATACTGAGTACTAGATATATATATTGAAGAACTGAAAGATTCTTCAAGAATTTTTTTTTGTTGCGTGTTCTCATGATAAGTTGATTGAATCAACTAATATTGGGACTAAATCCCTAAATTCTGAAAGTATAAAATGTGAATATGGGCTCGTTCACCTATCATGTGATATGATAAAGAGATGCATCTATAAGATAATCACATATGCGTTTGTTATCAACCTGAAGTTTGACATTAGCAAAATTGTGTGTGCAAGATAATTGAGTTAAGAGCACAACTTTCAGAATATGTAATCAGGACAATTCATCTTGATAATATTGATAAATATCCAAGCTGATGTGACACTAAATGCCTCAAATAAATAGTCAATCATTGCTTATGAGAAGTAAGCTTCATGGTCTGAAATATAATATATTGCATACAAAAGAAATTGTATGCATTAGACCAATAAATTATGATCAATTTTTCTCTTAGTTGGTTTATGGTCAGGGACCAAATATTTTCTATCTAATAATTTTGATATGCGGTATATGATTAATAAATATACTATGATGCACAAAGATGGATTCTCCAAAATAGATTGAGATGTATGTTAGCTTATCTAACATAAGGGGGAGATAAGAAGCAATCTAGAGTTGCAAATATTCCTATTGAATGTCCTAAAGAATAGAGTCTACGACATGCATGAAGCAAGATAGACTAATCGATTCTAAATAAAATAATCCTTGGAAAAGGGGGAGGAGAAAAAGAATCAAAATGATCATAATAAGGAGGCAATGTGCTCTTGAAGAGCCTATGACATAACACTTCATGAAACCTCATGAGAGGGATAGGTACCTGAAAATAATGAAGTCATGAGATCTCAAAAGTTATGTTATATTGTGAACCGATACAAAGTAATATTTCGTTGATGATATCTTTGATACAATATAGCGCAATATTGTAAAAGATTATGAGGATATGAATTCTACGTATATTAAAGCATGCTGACGTAGAAATAATTATCAAGTGAAAAGTGGAATGATGCATCTTGGTAAGCGTAAAGCTTATTTGACTTGCGATCTAGATACTAGAAGATATCATACATTTAATATTGAATGTTGTCACTTGACAAAATTGATATGAAAATATCCGATAGATTCAAAATGCATGAAGCATATACAAGTTTTTGAAAAATTTGTTTATAATCCTCATATGGATTAAATCAATGAAAAATTCCTTTGTATTGTTATGCAAGTTAATAACTTGAGTTGAAACTCTTGAAGACTTCTTCAAAAGACAATTGATTGTTTGTTTAAAGAGGTTGAAGTGAGGAACTTGTAGAATTTTTTGATCCTAAAGGTATGATTCATAAAAGGAGATAGAAGGAAGTACATTTCGTCAAAGCTTTTCTACAAACATGAGCTCCCAAGAATGGTGATATCAACATGTAACAGGTTTGTCCAAGTAATGATATGACTTATTTATTCATCAAGTCTCTACCAACTACAACTTTCGAGAAGATGGTGCACAAGCTTGGAATGTGAATATTGAAGTCTTTGGGTTGATGCTCACATTAGGGGGAGTTAATACGCGATGTACTCTTTTTCCCTCACAAGGTTTTGTCCCATTGGGTTTTCCTTGTAAGGTTTTTAATGAGGCATCTATAATGCGTATTATTAGATATATGTACTCTTTTTCCTTTATTAGAATTTTTCTCCCATTGGATTTTATCTAGTAAGGTTTTAACGAGGCATATTATCTACCAAATAGACATTCAAGGGGGAGTGTTATAAACATAGTAGTGTTCTAGTGAATGTCTATTATGTGGAGTCCTTTTTGGGTATGGTTAGGAATCCTACTTGGGGACCAAGTCAATTTCCCCCTATTAATAGATAGGTTCTCTTCAATGTAAATCAGATCTGTGAATCCCTAAATATCAATAAGAAGTCTTCTCTCTTCTCCCTACTTTATTCTTCTTCTTGTTCTATAAAGTTTCATAACAAATATATATTTATCAATTTAATTATTATTTATTTTAGTTTGATTGTTCAGTTATTAATCATATACGAAAATAAGATCAAAAGAAAAGGTGGGGAATAGAAAAATAAATGAAAACCAAACAACTCACAACCACTCATTATGGCCCTACAAACCTTGAAGAGGTTTAACTTTTATCCAACAACAAGACATCAATGTTGTTGCTTTTGTTTTATTTTTGTTGGTTTTGAGAGTGGATCCGCATTGACCTTTTGTTAGACTTTTTACTTTGGAATATTTTGTTATAGTAAATAAATTTAGAAGAAAACATATATAAGATATTTAAAATTGCTCATAAAAAATAATATATTAAATATATATAATTATAAAAAAATATATGTAAATGATATCAGAATTGCCAGCACTAATTCAGTCTTCAGACCTACACGAGAATGGTAATATCAAGTATACGTTTACTTGATAAGTCTTCCAAAGTTGGACGTTGATGCTGCTAAAATCACTATCGATCTAACGTATTATTTGGGGCATCATTATATGTAAACTTGTTAAATTTTCTACTGTATTTATTGGAAAGTTTCCTATCTAGTCACTTCACTTGTCAAAGGTCTTTGATTTTTAGTTGGAGAAAGATTTAAATTGATTGATACTACTGAAATAACTAAAGTTAATGTGAGGGTACTTCATTTTTTTGTGAACTTATTGTATTTTTCTGTTGTCCCTACTAAAAAATGGGTCAAATTTGAGGGCCATAACCAGCAAACAGAGTTGATTTCCTTAAGGAAAATCGACGTTAAATTGATCGAATGTGCATCAGTGGTTTTGCCTTCGTGAAATTGATGGACATGATTGGTTAATATTTAGGGACAATCGGTCATGTCCATTGATGTTTGTCACAATTCAACCCACTCAGGCCATATGGGCACGTACTCTAACACCTAAATAGAAGAACCCTTAACCCTAAACTTAATCTGGGCCATGTGGAAAATAAATACAACATCATTTAACACCCTATATAATTAGGAAGATATATTTAATTGCTTGAAAATCTCCAAGCTACTTTACAAGGGAATATACTAACACTCTCAAGGAACTAGTCTAAGCAGTTACAAGAATTACTAAGAGTACAATTTATAAAAGAAATAAAACACAGCTTCCACCATAAAGAAAGAGGAGTAGAAACTGTCGAGATCATCATCGCCTTCCTCTATGAATCATCAACTAAACTCCCGTAACCAGATTATGCCAAGTGACATAGTAAGAGTAGTATCAATACCAACAACACGTACTGGTAGTCATCATCAGTCGACCGAACCTACCACATAATATAAAGTAGAGGGAACATGCAATATGAAAGTTCCACCACCCCAAGTCTCTATCCACGAGCTTCCACCATCCCAGGTCTAATACCATAAACTAGTACACTTTGATCCCAACCTCCTACCTCATTCTGATGTGAACTTTGATGCTTTCTAAGCTTGCCTTTTATGTCACCCTAAGGCTTCCCAAGCCTACCTGTGATGTCACCCTAAGGCTTCCCAAACTTGTCTGTTATGTAACACTTCCCAAGCCTACCTGTGATGTCACCCTAAGGCTTTCCAAACCTGCCTGCTATGTCACCCCAAGGCTTTCCAAGCCTACCTATGATGTCACTCTAAGGCTTTCCAAGCCTGCCTATGATGTCACTCTAATATCATATCATAACCTAACCCCACTATCACATAGAGATTCTCGAATACAAGGCGATCCTTAATTTGATTAACCAACCTACTATCCTGACCCTTTTTGGAACATTACATGAAATTGGCGCCTTAGACCAACTCATCTATCTTGACTTTCCCATTATCATATAAATCCTAAAAACATTGGATAACCATAACCAGTCCCAACACTTAACTATACACCAGATCCCCAGTCATCTGTCTAACTTAACCACCACCACTTCATCCCAACACTTAACTATACACCAGATCCCCGGTCATCTGTCTAACTTAACCACCACCACTTCAATAAATCAATAATATCATGATAAATAGAACACGGTTTAGAAATAACTAAAGCAATGAGTTCTCATAAATTCAATCCAATAGTTAAAACAATTATGCAGAATAACCCCTAATGGTTTTGTTGTCAATAAACACTTAATATACCTCAATCATTACAAGTAACACATAACTCGGACTCTCAATCCTCACCTTGGATTTATATGCACAGCTCGCAATATCATAACTATTTGTCAACCACATGTAACAACAATCATGAATACATAGACTCCCAATCACAATATCTTGAAAAAATAGCACTTGGGTCAAACAATATATAACTACATGTCCCACATGATCACAATGCAAATATTGGGTCCTCTCATGGAACCACAATCACATACTTGCTCATTTCACAATACTCAAACCCAAGCTGTTAGTGTACTAGCGCAGTACCCGAGACAACCTTTAATATTTATACCAGGCGTGATATTCAAGTCAACCATTAGTATTCTCGTACCGGCGTAGTACCCGAGCCAACCAACAATCATGCACAATCACAAACACAATGAACAATACCACTTAAACACCACAAGTCACAAGTTCATTGCATGAGATTACTTACATGATATCATTTTGTATGTCTCCCTACCATGCATTGCCCAAATCATACTACAAAGCAGTAGACATGCGTACATACATAAACCAAAAATATACAACCATCACCTACCTATAAACACATATATGTCAATAGCCCAAAATACTGGACCTCATTATGAGCACACATTCATTCCCTGAGATATATCTCCCTAGTCCCATGAATCAATACTCTTCCTATTTATTTAGTTCTCCTTGATTACCACAAGTTTCAGAAATGGCTATAACTCAGCAATTTCATAAACACATAACCGTAAGATTAACACCAAATCACCCCAATAAGGAAACTCATGAAGATTAACAATCAAGAACTAGAGAACTACCCCCTAGTCATTATCTTTTCCCACCGTAACAACAATAAACAACACCATTTAACCATCCAAACTCTGTGCCCGAAGTCCTAGGCATGAAACCTCTCATCAATCTACAAAATATCATGCAGTAGAAAACATGTCTATTTACTTAATTAAGAAAACCTAGCATACCTGGGTGCCAAGCAACTGTCGCAGAAGTTTGATCGCAAACCTTGACTCCTTTTGTGAAACTTTAGCTTGTTCTTAGTCTAAAATAATAGTATAATACAAAATTAATCACAAATGACCTAAATATTTCAAGATTATATGCAAATCCCAAATCTTAGGCAAACCTCGATTTTTCCACCTATTCTAGGGCTTTTCCACCAACAATTCACCTAGAACTATAAATTTTATGGTTATACTAGTGAATTATGGTAAATAAATCAAGAATAAACATTCTTAAGATTATCCAAGGTCTTACACCCTAAAATTCTCATAAAACAAAAAAAAATTCCCACCTTAGAATGAATTCAAACTGTCCTCTAGGGTCACAAATATATTTTCTAAGGATTAAAAAATCAAACGAGTGTTAGTTTGATGAACGGACTTACCTAGAATGAGAAAATCAATGAAAACTGAATCGCCCCTCCCTTGCCCTAGCATGACCTTGGATGAGTTTTGAGAGTAAAATAACATTTTAGGTCTGAAAATAATTTTTAATTTCATGCAGCCCGCTACAGCGGCTCGCTATAGCGCCCTGATTTTCGCCATAGCGGTCTCAACTTTTTAACACAGACAGTCTCTGGTAAAATGATCATAACTTTTTACTCCGAATTTGAAATAATGCAAAATTAGTGGCATTGGAAATAAAGCTCATCGACCTTTAATTTTATATTTCATGGGCCACCTAATTCATTATAGGCTGAGAGATATGGTTGTTTGAAATTGACCTTAGTTTAAACTAAAGCTCAAAACTAAATCGATAAGGGCACGTTCAACTAACTTTGTGATAGGGGCATTATACAACCTTAATTCATAACTAATGCACTCAGATACCAAGAATTGATCCTAACCATATGACGAATGAGAATCGTATATCTTTACCGCGGATATTTTTAGTAACGACGGAATAGGTCGTTACAATTTTTGTCAGTTTTAAAAAGTATGGACAAGATCAATTTTTCCGAAATATACATTAAAAATGTACCTTTTCTCAAAGTTTGATGGCATATTTGAGTCTTTTCTCTTTTGAAAAATGAATTAATTAATGAAATGATCAAATCATAATTGACCACGTGTAAAAAATAGTTTTACGAAATCAGAACTCTTTTCAGTTAACAAATAATGGCATGGATGAACCTTTTCTCAAACGAAAATGGCATAGATAAGCCAAAATTTTAACGAATGGCATAAATGTGCCTTTTTCTCATAGTTCAATGACATATTTAAGCTTTTTTCCTATAAATAACTATTACTATATTAATCCTAGGAAATGAAAAAGGCAAGAAGAAATAAATTGTGCACCAATCAAGAAAAAGATAGTATTGTCAGTTGAAATTTGCACAGTTATTAAAATTGTCCCTTCCATTAGTTTCTAACATTGTTATGTTAGGGAAACCAAAAGTTATCCACTTTAGCATAGTTAAGGAATTAAAAATGCTCATATTATATTTGAAGGACCGAAATGAACTTACTCCCATACATAAGAGATAAGTATAGCGAAAAACTCGACATCCTAACATTAAGTTAATATGGAAAATTCAGGTCCAGACATTAACTTTAGAAAGAGATTTGAGTAGGAATGAATCAACTCAAGTCTTTGCCTAATTAACTAAAACTCAAAAGACTTTTCACAAGTGAGGTGACCTGTGAATCAATACATGATGGCCTGTGAATCAATATTCGTATAAGTCTTTGTTCTTTTATGGAAGACTTATCCAAGCTAATAATCCAGTGAACCTAAAGGGACAACTTTTCAAGTTTAAAATTATAATTGGAAAAAACAAAAATTCAAGAGCTTAATTTTGATAGATGAGTAGCATTGTAATGTTTCATTTCTTGTGAATTTGCTTTTAATTGTGAAATGACCATTTTCCCCTTTCTCTTAGCGTTTTCATGCTTAATTTATGTTGCGGAAATGGTTGGTGTGGTCCCCCATGCGATCGGGTGTGTTTTTTGTTATTTTGCCATTTTTGAGTTGAGTATCATTGGTATGGTTGACTTTGATCAACATTTTGAGTTCCGAGCGTCAGATGGGGATTCCGTCTATTCCATCGCATCTGGAACGTCAAGTTTGAGCTAGTAAGGTAGTTGGTAAGGTTTCTGAGGCCTTAGGTTGAGTTTTGGGCATTTGGGTGAGAAGTTGAGTTATAAGCCTTAAGAGTGGCCCGGGAGGGTAATTATGTCATTTGACCTCTTTTCAGAAATTCAACGATTCCATTGAGTCCGGAATATCAAATTTAGTGGGGTAGCATGTCCAGTTTTTTTTTATCGGAGGCGAAATAGTCTGGTGGACCCTTGTACTTGTATCGATTTGTATTGTGGACCCTTCTACTTACCAATTTGTCATCTGGACCCCTGAACCTATTGAAACCTAAAATTTTAAACCCTTTTTTTGACCTGTCATCCTATGTGGCACTTTTGTTCAAAGTGTGTGTGATGCACATTTTTTAGACGTGTGAGGTCTTCAAAAAAGATAGCAAATGTCAATTTTGACCTATCTAAGAGTCATCTTCTTCCCCCATTTATTCATTCACCATTATTGAACCAAGAAGAAGCTTTTTGGGGCTTTTCTACTCTTCAAATCTTTCTGTCCAAATTCTTTCTTCATTTTTGTCTTTCTTCTTCTTCTTCAAAGGGCTCATTATTTCTTGTGCAAATTCTTTATTACTCTACAGAGGAATTTCCACTAGTACAAATTTCTTTTCTTGTTCCACAAAAAATAAATGGACATATCAATCTTACTCTTCAACAAGTATTTTGTTTCCTCTGACCTACTCAACGTCGAAGCCGCCATCGACACCAATTTCTGCAAATCTTCAAAACATAAAATACTTTATTTGATGAACAAATTATAAAAAGCTAAAAAGTCAAAAGTAATCCAAAATTGCAAAGAAGGGAGGAAAAAGAAAAACAAACACAGATGAGGAGTTACAGAGAGAATTTGAAAGTTGAGTAATTTGGATGAGAACAGATTATTAGTGAGTTTTACGGTTTTGGAGAGCCTTCCAACAGTTTGGGTCCATCGCTACTTTCTCCAAATCGAAGGCACAGTCGCCCTCTCCGTCTTTGAGTGGTAGCTCCACCATCACGTTGAGGTGTGCGATCAATCTTGTTAGTACTCCATTTTACTGATGAGAGCCTTTGTGAGAGAGGATAAAGAAGAGAAATATGGAACAAAATTGGAAGAAAGAGAAAAAGATTTTTCAAATAAAATATTGGGGATTTAATTTAATGTTAATATTTTATTTTCTATGTGGCAATTAAAAATGATGTGGAATTTGACATGGAGTGATTGTATTACATACACCCTCCATTGTATGAAAAAGGGGTTTAAAATATTAGGTTTCAATGGGTTCAGGGTCCATATGACAAATGGGTAAATAGAAGGGTCCACAATACAAATCGATACAAGTACAATGGTCCACCAGACCATTTCGCCTTTATTAGACTCCAAACGATTTCCGAGGATCCATTCAGAGGCATTTTCCTCGTGTTGGGCTGCTGGTTTTCTATTTCTGGTGCAGGTGTAGTAGACCATCATGATTGTGATGTATGGGATCGCGTTCGCGATGAGTCTCCCTCCTTGCCTTCACGATCGCGGCCCATAGGCTAGCGTATGCGATGCATTACCTCAGTGTCCTTCGCGATCGCGAGAGTTAGTGGCTCATGATCGCAATGACCAAATTTTGCCTGAATAGAACCTAAATTCGAAATTTTCCCATTTTTCTCATTTTCACCATTTTCAAACCTTTGGAGCTTTGGGTAGACGATTCTTGGGAGCATTTTTGTGAAAACTTGTGTGGGCAAGCTTTCCTACAAATTCTTTATGGATTCCTTGTATTTTTTATCATCTGAAACACTTTTAAATCATGATTTCAATGTGAGTTTTGAGGGGTTTTCCCCTAAGTTAGAAAATTGGTATTTTCATGAATTGGAACTCGTTTCTTGGTCGATTTTAATGAGTTTTTCAACCACAAATCCCTCTTGGCTTGTAGATCATGTTTTTCAACTAAATATCTGATTTTACCCTTTCGATTTTTGAAGTGATTTTTGGGTTATTTTATCCTCCGGTTTCTAATCCTAACAATATGAGTATCATTGACTCCTTTTGATAAACTCTTTCCATTCTTGATAGTTGGGGATCATTGCGGTGATCATGTGGTTGAGGTAGTACTTCGATAGAGCTGTTCGGGTGAAGTTTCAGCCTTCGAGGTAGGTTTGTCTATCCCTCTTTTAGACTGAGATGAGTAAGCAATCTTTGTTAGGAAGTCAACTTAGAAATGAGTTGTAGTATGAGTTTTAGAGGCTGGTAAGTGTTGACCTTCTTGTTTAGTCCGTGTGATGCCTATTTGTGATGCTTAGCCTTTATGGAGGCTCGTGTGATACCTTTAATTGTTACTGAAAAACACATCTTTCAATTCAAGCTCATAGCTTAAATCGTGAGAAATTTTCTATAACATGCATATCTTGTGATTTCCTCAAAATAACTTTGATAATAAGATATCAAGTCTAAAATCATGCTTTGAAACATAAGCTCAATGAATCATAACAATATCATGTCAAGAACTAATAAGGATGACAATGAAAAACCTTGCTAAGAATAAAAAGGAAATGCAATAGTCAAGAATTCATAATTTTAAATAAATAGTTCATTAAATCATACAATTTGAGTAATAAAAACGGTGAAGTTGGAAGTGGATTTATAAACCTTAATTCCTCATTGAAGTCCTATATACGTTAGTGATGGAAATTAGTGAAGAACCTTGAACTTGGAGCCTTTAGATCTTGCGAAATTGGAGAAGTCCCTATTCTTGAAGTTCTTGGGTTTTGGAAGAAGGAGAATTAGGGATTGTGGAAGTTACAATGTGTATTAGGAGGTCATTAGGCTATGATATGGGTTTAGGAAAGTTGAGTAAGCGTAAAAGGTCAAGAACATCCCTCTGGAAACGTAAGAAGACTAGAAAAATCAAAGTAAGCGACCTTTTAATGAATCCCATCAGACAAATCGGCGATCTAGAGGCCACACCACTCAATTATTCAGTGGATCACCAAAATGACACTTTGGATAGCCAAAATTAACAATTTATGAAGGCTTTAAAGTCAATTCGGCGATGCAATTCAATGATACGCCAACCTATTCGACGATTCACCAAATGGACATGTATCATCACTGAATTTCCCAGTTCATACATGTTTCAGTAAAACAACCATAACATTCTACTCTGAAGTCCGATTGATGCAGACTTGGTGGCATTGAAAAGAAGACTCATAGACCTTTAATTTGATAGGTTATGAGATACCTAACTCTTTAAATGCTGATAGTTATGGTCATTATAAGTTGACCTTTGTGTGAACTCATGCGAAAACTTAGCTGATAGAAAAGCTATGAACTCGACTTAGTTCTAGAGGTCTCTTATGAGCCTAAACCACATACGATATATTTCCTACACTTTGTAAAGGACCCTAACAAATATGAACAAGTAGGACATCACCCGGTCTAAGCTTCTATACTTACGACGAATGGTTCGAAGAACTTGTGAGGTGTTACACTATGAAATGCAAATTTGAACCTCGTCAAGCTATAATGGAGCTCCCACTTGAGCTTCTTGGATGTATTTTGTTGCTGCTGAGCTTTGTGTATATCTATAAAAATAAATTCTATATTGTTCCATTTCTGAGGCTTGTATTATGCTCATGGTGTATATCATATGTAGAGTTGTAATAGTCAAAGTCAATTTCATCATCCACTCTGCTTTGTGTGATGATAATTTTTTCAAATTGTCGGAAAGCTTCTGTACCTCTGTTCTTGTGGAGTTGTTGTGTAGGCTCGGGAAATTATCAATCATGTATGAGTACTTTAACTATGCCAGCCCTTGTTTCTATGTTCTAGTGATTTTTTTAGAATTAAACGACTCATGATTTGGACTCTCCGATTTCGAGATATGACTTTATCGCTAAGATTGCGCAAAACTGTGAGATCAAAATTCCAAGCATGTAGCCAACTTCAGAAATTGTTTGCGGCCCATCTAGGAGGAGTTTTACAATGAGATTTTGGTATGTTGCAGTCTTTCCAATCTAATTTCACTAGAACCAAGCAGCTTGCCTTTCGTATTCTCCTACACTAGATATAGACGTTTTGGTGAGACTGCACAAATCTGTGAGAAGAACCGACAGATCTGGAGGCCAGCTTCAAAAATTACTTACCGTCAATTCAGAAGGAGTTTTCCCTTGATTTTTGGATATATCGTAGACTTCGAAGTCTAGTTTCTAGAAATCAAGCTGCTAGTCATTTGGACTTTTCTGCACCAAGAAATATATGTTTTGATAAGACTATACGGAACTGTCATAAGAACATGCCAGATTTATAGCCAACTTAAAAAATTGACTCCTGTCAATCCAGAAGGATTTTTACCTTGATTCTTGGATATGCTATAGGGTTCAAAATCTAATTTTTAAATAGTCAAGTCGCTTATCATTTGGATGCTCCTACTCCAAGTTATAAACATTTTAGTTAGACTGCACAGATTTGTGAGAAGAACCGCCAGATTTAGAGACCAATTTCAAAAATTAATATTCGTCAATCGAGAAGGATTTTGGCTTTGTCTATCGGATACGTCTACGAGTGTGATTTTTGAAAAATCAAGTGGATTATGATTTTGAAATTTCTACGATAAGATATGAATTTTGAACCACATATATGCTGAACTGAAAAGAAAGTGACGAAAATAAAGTATAGAAAAAAATTAACTGATAGAGATAGATTCGATCGAACTTGATGATGCGACAAATTGAAAATTAACCTCCATGAGAACATGAGTATAATTTGTAGATATTAAAAGTTGGTGACATAAGTATTGTTCCTACAAATTATGAAAAATTATAATGGGAACCAAATTATGAAAAGAATATATATGGAAAGTTTCTATATGTGTCTGAAAGGTTTCCTAATAAGGTTAGACTTATGTATGGAGGTGGTAAAATTCTTACACTTTGCTGTAAAAAAAATTTTACACTTTGTCCTGACTCAAAGAAACTAAAGGGATAACTGTTAATGTTGATAACCAAATTATTCTTGTTCTTGGAAGTGGCCACTGCATAGTTGATAACCCAAATAAAATTATGATACTTTTAAAGTCTTGATAACATCTTTCGATACAAGAATTGATTTTCTTACCTATTCAATGAAAAAGTAATACCATGCAATATTCCCTATAAGTTGGAAACACATCAAACTGGAAAAATGAGCTGACAAATATGATAGTATAGACGAGTCCACCACGTGCTATTATGGGACCGGGTTGCTGTTACACTAAAGTGCAGTAAAGGAAACTCAAATGCAAAGTAAAGATAACAAGGAGTTTTACGTGGAAACCTCCTTGCTCAAGAGAGGAAAACCACGACCTATCAAACAAGATTTTCCAACTGCCTTCACTATCTTCAAGCAACTAGTGAATAAAGACTTCAATCAAACATCCACGGATTAAACTCTTAATCCTGCACCCTGTAACACCCCTATTACAGAAAGAGCCAAAGCAATAGCTCTATTACCCACTATATCAACTAACTCTAGTTAATATAGACTTCAATCACATACTACACAGTTAGCTCTAACTATGCTCATTGTTGGTTGAAATGATAAAGACACGACCTATTCCTTTATAAATTATGAACGGATCTTACAAGTTAAAACACGCAAGATAATATTTTAATCACAACAAATGAAAGCACTTGATAACTCTATCAGGTCCCTTGTAGTTCTTGAAAGCTTGTGTTCTTCTTGAGAGAGACAAAAGACTACTTTTCAGAATGTGCTCAATGCTTGACAAGGTTGTTTCATGTCAATAAGGATATATTGTCCTCTGAACAAAACAACCTAGTGTCCTCCCATTGGTTAAGGACGTTGTCCTCTTTTCCCGTGCTCACCAATCATGCCAGAATGATAGCTTTACACTATTCTCCATTTCACAAAGATGCATGCTCGAATCATGGGACCAGGTCTCATAGTTTGTGAAGATCATCAAAACAATCAGAATTACATTTTCCCCTTTTTGATGATGACGAACAAACGCTTCACTTCTTCAGCATGTTCTTACTTGTTCTCTCTATCATTAATGATTCATACATTCATTCCGCCTATCACTAGTACCTACACTCTTTAAGTTCCTGAGTTCCTGCCGCCCTATCAACCCATAACACGTATCTTCCCCCTTTTGACATCATAAAAAAAATGATGGCAGTAAACATGAGCAAGATGTCAAGCAGAAACAACATGAATTCAGGGCCATTGGGCGACACATAACATGAGTAAAAAAACAATCAGAGAAGAAATAAAACAGGAAAACAGAGCAAGATATCATTAGATAGAGGAAGCATCCACCGAACTGTTTGTTAGAGCAATTACAAAAACACAGACACTTTGCCACTACACGAAGGGATACCAAAAAAAGAGAGGACTTTAGGAGAGAGGGGGATGAGGGGCAAATGATTGCAAGATCATGGTCATGCGGGTATTTGCATCAATATGGACTTGTAATAACTGTTTTGTGAGATTCTTGACCTCACCATCCAATTTAGCATTCGACTCAAGCAGTTTTGCATTCTAAGCCTTCAGGTCTACCACTTCATCCTGCAGATCTGCACTAGGACCTGGCCCTAGGATTTTTCCTTTTGGAGCAAAGCCTTGAGTCGAGTTATCTCCAACTCTTTTGCTGCTAGGACGCCAGTTAGATCCTCCATTTCCCTCTTGAGCAATTCTTGTTGTTCAAGCAACTCTGACACTTGGGACTTGTACTTAACCTTTCCTTCGATACATTCACACTCAATGAGAGTGGACATCGAGAAGGCTTGTTTTACAGTCCCTACGACTCCCTTTCCAAGGAGCACATTGAAGTGACCAAATACCCTGTTTAACAAATACCCGTAGTCCAAACCATGACGCCCATCTTTGGCTGTCATTACCTTGCTCATATGCTTCAGCATCACACTTGGAAGATTGATGGCCTCGTATTTGTCCAATGCTTCCATGAAAAATAGGTCAGCCGAGGAAACGACCTTTCTCTTCTCATTACAAGGCAACAATACTTCATTGACAAACTCAAAGTGTAACTGGTGCTCACTTTTGAGATACTTCTTGAGGACTCCAACACACTTAAGACCATCTACTTTGGTTGTCTCCTTGACATAGGATTCTGAGGGAACACACCCTTCCACCGACCTGATCCCATACAAGGAACTTCCAACATAACACTCAAAATATCTTCACTCAAATGAATCTACACATCATGAACTTGGGTATCAATACTGTCATCCTCATGAATTTCCATTTGATAGTAAAATTCATGAACCTCAAGATCATGCAACAAAGGAACATGCCACTCAAACAAGTGCTCCCATTCTTGCAATGCCACACAGTCAACCAGATATTGCATTCCTGATTTGTCAAGAATCTCTGGATCTAATACTCTCCTATTTAAAACCTTTTGAGTTTTGAGAATGTTAATCCTTTCTTCTCTTGACAGCTTAACAGGTGAACCTGGTCCCTTAACCTGATGTGACCCTAGTTCAGGCTTCCTATCTACTGATTCCTTTTTACTTCCTCTCCTTCCTTTGGTTGTATTTTTGGGCTTTGAGTGATCAGCTTTAACTTTCTTCCCATCTACTACTTTCCTTATTTTGTTTACCGCCCGCACTATGTCTTTTGATTCAGTGGCACTCTTATCTAGCACCTTGGACACATCAATTAGTTCTTCAGGCGAGAAATCCCTGTCCTCACAAACAGTGATCTTTCTTTTCCATCTATTTTGAGTTGTCTTTGCTTTATTAGCAACCATAGCATCTCCCAGTAGATTCTTTTGTGAGACACGAGTGGAGTAATTTTTCATAACTTTGACAGGAGGAAGTTTATCCATCTTGTCTTTACCCTTATCAGGTGCTTTTCCCTTTTCTGGCTTTGATTCCTTTGACTCTTTCAGTTCCTTGTCAAATATTCTTATTTCAATTGGTTTCGGTTCATTTGCTCCCTTCTTCCTTTTGTTTTCCAAACTAAAGGAGCAATATTAACTTCCTCCATTACATCTTCCTGAACAAAATCAAAGGGTAACCCGGTGTCTGGAGATTTGCACTCAATCTCAGAAAATTGAGGTTCAATATCTCCCTTCATGCCAGTCAGACTTTGTACCACCCATTCATCACCAACAACCAAGATATTTGATTTCGTACCCTTCTCGACTGATAGATCCCCATCAAACAACCTTTCAAACATAATAGAAGATAATGGGCATGGTTGGGAAGTGACATTTGGTTCAGAGGGGTTTTTAAGGGTTTTACAAGTGACTGTGCCTCTGAACGAGTAGAGAAATCTTGGAAGTTTTCTTGAGAAGGGGAGAGGACTAGAGTGGGAGAGCATTGGAGATTTTCATTTTAAGGGAGAGAGGTTATGTTGAGTTCTTCAATCGGAGATGGTAGGACTTAAGTGGTTGGAGTTGTAGACTCAACGGTTTCCCCAACTCCACATATAGGGGTAGAGGGGGAGAGATTATCAGGTTGGACCATGGGATAAAACTGGAGTGATTGAGGGACTGCTTCTACAGGGAATGAGTCCTTTGGAAGAGATGAGGATTATGACATTGTTCTGAGTGCTTTAAGAGAGAGAGACGGTTTTAGAGTGAAGAATTTTTGGATGGGGAGGAAGATAGTGAAAAAGATTTTACTGATGGATTTAGAGAAAGAGGGGTTAGATATAAATTTTCAACTATGGTGTTCAGTCCCTGAACAGAGGTGACCTTTGGTGTTTTGAAATGAAGTGACATTACTTTAGAAAGAGAGGAAAGATTACACGTGGCAAGTGACCATATCTTGCAATATTCCAAATGCAGTAAGAAGATACTAACCTCTGAGTAGGGACTAGGTCCCTCTCTTAGTTCTAGACATCGATTGTCTTGATCAATACCATTTTCTTCTTCCCTCTAGCTAAGTCACCATGAGTGTATACCTACAAAAAGGTACTTCGTTGAATTCATTCATTAATGCAAGACAAAAGGCAAAGATACCTTCTCCCTAATCGTAGACAATGAGAGGGTGGAATGCATCTAGGTTGCATCTAGGTTGAGATGTCAATTTGATTTGAGCATCTTTAGCATTATCCTATTTTTTGTAAATTGGTCTGTACATAGGGTTTTGGTAAAGATATCAATAATTTGATTCTCTGTCTTGCAAAATTTTATGATGATGTTCCCCTTTTCGACATTGTCTCTCAAAATATGGTGCCCCACATCAATATGTTTGGTTCTTTTATGTTGAACCAGATTTTTTGCCATATTGGGACACTTGTGTTTTCACAAAGAAGAGGGATTGTGTCTGTGAGTACACCAGTCTTCAAGTTGTTGCTTTGTCCATAGGAGTTGTGCACAACATGATGCAACATCCACATACTCAGCTTCAGGTGTGGATAGAGCCACTGAATTCTGTTTCTTTGTTCCCCAAGAGATTAGTGATGACCCAAGAAAATGAGTCATCCCCAAAATTCTTTACCAGGTACCCTGCATATTCAACATCAGCATATCCAACCAGATCAAACGAGTCTCTAGAAGGGTAGTACAGGGCCAAGTCCAGAGTTCCCTTCAAATATCTCAGGATGCGCTTTGTTGCCTTCAAATGAGATTCTTTGGGGCATGCCTGAAACCTTGAACACATTCCCACACTGAACACTATATTTGGTCTGCTTGTAATCAGATAGAGAAGAGACCCAATGATTCCTCTATACATGGTTTAATTTACTTCAAGACCTGTTTCATCAGTGTCCAACTTTGAGTTTGTTCCCATTGGTGTAACAATGGTTTTCGCATCAAGCATATTAAAATTTTTGAGAAGTTCCTTAATATATTTCTCTTGAAAGATTGAGGTCCCATGAGTAGATTTCTTGATTTGTAGCCCTAAAAAGAAATTGAGTTCCCCCATCATGCTCATTTCAAACTCACTTCCCATCAAAGTAGCAAAATCCTTGCACAAAGAATTTGAAGTTGCTCCAAAAATAATGTTGTCAACATATACTTGGACAATGAGAAGTTCAATTCCTCTTGATTTCAGAAACAGGGTGTTGTCAATCTTTCCTCTTTTAAACCTATTATCAAGAAGGAACTTTGACAATCTCTCGTACCACGCCCTTGGATCTTGCTTCAATCCATATAAGGCCTTATCTAATTTTAGCACATGATTTGGCAAATCAATATCTTCGAAACCAGGAGGCTGTTTCACATATACTTCTTTCAAATACCCATTCAAAAAGACACTTTTTACATCCATTTGGAATAGTTTGCATCCCATATATGAGGCAAAAGCAATTAGGATTCTGATGGCTTCTGTTCTACCCACATGAACAAATGTTTCATCATAGTCAATCCCTTCTCTTGATTATACCCTTGCACAAATAATCTTGACTTGTTTCTTGTAATGATTACATGCTCGTCCAACTTCTTTTTGTACATCCACCTGGTCCTTATTATGGTTATGTCTTCTGGTCTAGGAACTAGGTGCTAGACTTGACTTTTTCAAACTAATGTAGTTCCTCCTGCATTGAGTATACCCAGTCCACATCCTTCAAGGATTCCTTCACATTCTTGCTCAAAAGTGGATATGAATGCCGAGAAAGCCATAAGATTTCTTGTTTTTGACTTGGTGTGAATTCTAGAATCCAGAGGTGAGACAAGATTGTCCATGGGATGAGAGAACTTGTGTTTCCAACTTGATTTCTTAGCAATCTCCATAGTAGGTTCAACAATTGGTTTATCATCTTCAGAATCTGATCCTTCAGGTTCATCTTGATTTGCATCACCTAAATGGATAAGTTGACCTGGTCCTTCTTCAAGTTTCTCATCCTCTTTAGATGATCTAGGATTGTTGGTTTCCTTAAGAAGACTGTCTCTCTATATTTGTAGTGGCTCTTCAATTTCAGCTCCTTCCCTGTCCTTCGGGCTATCAATTCCACCAGATTCATCAAAGATGACATGAACACTCTCCTCAACTCACAGAGTTCTTTTATTGTAGGCTCTGTATGCCTTGCTTGTTAGAAAATAGCTCACAAAGACTCCTTCATCACTTTTGAGATCAAATTTGCCAAGGTTATCCTTTCCATTGTTGAGCACAAATCATTTGCACCCAAAGGCTTTAAGATAACTTAGCTTGGGTTTTCTCTTGTTCAACAACTAGTTGGGTGTCTTTTTAAGAATAGATAGAATAAGACACCTATTAGTCACATAACAAGCTGTGTTCACTGCCTCCGCCCAGAAATGTTTTAAAAGATTAGAATCTATAAACATAGTTCTTGCTAGGGGTGTTCGTGGTTCAGTTTGGATCGGTTATTGGTTAAAACCAAAATCAAACCAATCTAGTCGGTTTTTAAATTTCTAAAACCAAACCAAATGAAAAAATAAACCATCGGTTTGGTTATTGTCGGTTTGGTTCAGTTTTTCTGATTTTTTTGGTTTGAAAGTAATAATTTTTTTGAGGACATACGTATCTCGACAGACACATACACCTAGTACATGAACAATCCACAAGAAAACTACTGTAGGCTCAATTACGCAATTAAGCAATACTAGAGTTATTATTACACAAACAAAGTGATTCAATTAAGAGAAAGTGTGACTATCTTATGTGAGGTAGAGTAGGTAAAGACAAAAGTAATGAATTTTGATGGACTTGGACTTAGGGTTGTAATATGTAGGTTAAAATTTAAGTGTTGGGCTTGAGAAAATGGTAAAATTAAATATTTAAGTTAATTAAAATTTAACAAAATATTTATATTTTATTTATGAATAATATATAAATAATTATAAAATTTATATATCTAATTTCTCGGTTCAATTTGGTTATTTTTGCAGTTATTTTTTAGTAAAATAACCAAACCAAATAGTATCGGTTTTTAAAATTTAAAACCAAACCTAAACAAACCAAACTAAATATCAATTTTTTTTAATCAATTTGGTTCGAATTGTGGTTCGGTTTGATTTTTAACCATAACCATAAACAACCCTAGTTCTTGCAATGCCCACTAAGGTTCTATTTTTTGTTTCAACTACACCGTTCTGTTGAGGAGTTCTGCGAGGTGAGAAGTTGTGATTGATACCGTGATCAACACAAAAACTCTCAATCTGAGCATTTTCAAATTTAGTACCATGATTTGTTCGGATCCCAGCAATTTTACAGTCCAATTTTGTTTGAATCTTTTTGGCAAAAATGATCAACAATTCTGCTGTTTCATCCTTGGATCTTAGAAACATGGTCCAAGTGAATTTTGAATAGTGATCTACACTCACAAAGATGTATCTCTTTCCACCTCTACTCTGAATCTTTACAGGACCACACAGATGTATATGCAACAATTCCAAATGGTCTGGTGGTACTTACTCATTTATTTTGTTTAAAGGAGGATCTAGTTTTCTTTCCCTTGACACAAGCATCACAAATTTTGTTATCAACAAATTTCAATTTTGGCAATCCGTGAACCAGTTCCCCAGACACAAGTTTGTTCAGAAGGGAGGCACTTACATGACCAAGTCTTTTATGCCAGAGATCAGTTTTTTCACTTTGAGCACTGAGACATGTGAGATTATCTCCACGAGTAGAATCTAGATCAGCTAGGTACATGTTTTTGACCCTTTTCATCGTTAATAACACCTTTTGAGACGCCAGATTTGTGACAACATATTTGTTAGAAAAAAAACTTAACTTCATTTCCTTTATCACAAATTTGAGATACACTTAGCAGATTGTACTTCAATCCATTTACATAAAAGATGTCTTCTATGGAATGCTCCACAGTTTTCCCAATTCTACCAACTCCAAGAATATACCATTTCTTTCCATTTCCAAATGACACACCACCACCTTGGTGTGCTTCAAATGAGAGGAAGTGATCAGTTTCTCCAGTCATATGCTTGGAACATCCACTATCCATGAATCAACATTAACTGTTTCCTTCCTTCTGCAAATGAAAGATCATGTGTTAAACTTAGGAACCCACTTGAGTCAGAGTTCCCAAAAAGCAGATGGAGGTTTAACAAGTGACCTCCTATCCCAAAGTGGCAATTTTGACTTGCTCATCTTGTTACTTGGACCAGGTTCCCTTTTCCTTTTTTCTTTCAGCTGTGAAATTTTTTCCAGATTTTCATTCACCCTTTTTAAAGATTCACAGTTCTTTTTAAGATGACCATTTTGACCATAGTGACTGCACAGCAAATTATGAGAAACAATAATATATTATTGTGAGGATTATATGGAGGGTTTATCTTCCGACAACCTATACCTTTTCCACAGTTATATTCCCGACTTGTCATATTAGCTAGGATCTTAGAAGAGGTAGTCCACTTTAGATATTTGCTTAGCTCTTCCTTGACCTAAGTAAGGTCCTTTTCTGATTGAAGATTTCTTTCTAATGACACAACAAGTTTCATTTCAGACTGTTTTAGACTTTCTTCCAGCTCCAACTCCAGACTACTAATTTTCCCCTTTCCATTTGACATTTCTTTTGAGTTTTCTTTGAGATTTAGATTTTTTGCTTCTAAGACAATCATTCTTTCATTGATTTCAGACATTTGAGACATTAAATCATTTTTTTCATCTTAGAGAGAGTCTATGGTGATGTTCATAAGATCTTTTTCAGTAGTCAATTCATTTATTGAATCTATCAGAACATTAACAAGACTTCTCAGCCTTTTGACGGGGTACATGTTCATATTTTTCTTAAATCAATGAGGGTTACCTCTTCTTTATTGTCCTCGTCTTCTGACTATGCCATTAGAGAGAATAGAGAGTCAAAGACATCTTCATTGTCTTTAACAGCCAGCATTGATGCATCTTCACGATGTTTTGAATCTTCCGAGTCACTAGAAGAATTTCCCCAAGAAGCAAGAGCATTCTTCACCACCTGATCAGCAGTTGCCTTCCTTCTTGCTTTATCGGGGACCTGGTCCCTTCGCTTTTCTTTGTCTCCACCAGTTTTAACATTGTCTTTGCATTCCAACTTTTGCATTGGACAATCTCTGATGAAGTGTCCTGACTTTCCACACTTGTGGAACAAGTCAGTTGCATTTGTTGAACGACTAGTATTCCCTTTTTTCACAAATCCTCCATGCCTCTTCACGATTTTCTGAAATCTCCGTGTTAGGTAAGCCATTTCTTCATCATCCTTAGACATGTCATTTGGAGAAACTTTGAGTACTAAAGATATTTCCTTCTTTCCATCCTTAATAAAATGTCCTGTTGCTTGTTCAACTCATGAGCTTGGAGATTTCCAACCATCTCGTCCATGGTGAGAGTTTTCATGTCCCTGGCCTCTGTGATAGCATCAACCTTGCTCTCCCAAGATTAGGGAAGAACACGAAGAATTTTTCTAACCTGTTTGCTAGGATGAACAGGTTCACCCAAGCATCGAAGCTCATTGATAATGGATGTGAATCTAGTGTGCATCTCATGGATTGTTTCTCCTTCCTTCATGGTGAAATTTTCATATTGAATCGTAAGCATGTCGACTTTTGACTACTTCACTTGAGTGGTTCCCTCATGAGTTGTCTTCAGGCAGTCCCAGATCTTTTTAGTTGTCTCACAAGCTGAGATTCTATTATATTTGTCAGCACCAATTCCACAGACCAATAGCTTTTTGGCTTTGTAGATTTTTTTAATCTTTTCTTGTCAGCCTCATCATATTCTCTCCTGGTCTTAGGAACCACCCGAGTTAGATCTCCCTCCTTTACATCCTTCGTAGGAACGTGAGGTCCATCAAGAAAAATGTCCCATAATTCACTATCTTCAGCCATGATGTAGTCATGCATTCTAGTCCTCCACCACCTGTAATAGTGTCCATTAAAATTAGGGGAACGAGTAGTGGATTGTCCTTCTTCCAAGCTAGGTGAAGCCTCCATTTTCTCAAGAACTTCTCTTGATGTTAGTCAGATAGAGAGTTGTAGCTCTGATACCAATTGATAGTATAGACGAGTCCACTACGTGTTATGGGACTGGGTAGCTATTACACTAAAGTGCAATAAAGGAAACTAAAATGCAAAGTAAAGACAACAAGGAGTTTTATGTGGAAACTTCCTTGCTCAAGGGAGGCAAACCACGACTTGTCAAACAGGATTTTCCAACTGCTTTCACTATCTTCAAGCAACTAGTGAATACAGACTCTAATCAAACATACACGGATTAAATTAAGTGCACCCTGTGACACCCCTATTACAGAAAGAGCCAAAGCAATAGCTCTATTGTCCACTGTATCAACTAACTCTAGTTAATATAGACTTCAATCACATACTACACAGTTAGCTCTAATTATGTTGATTGTTGGTTGAAATGATAAAGACACGATCTATTCCTTTATAGATTAGGAACAGATCTTACAAGTTCAAACACGCAAGATACAATCTTTTAATCACAATAAATGAAAGCACTTGATAACTCTATCAGGTCCCTTGCAGTTCTAGAAAGCTTGTGTTCTTCTTGAGAGACGCAAAAGACTACTTTTCAGAATGTGCTCAATGCTTGACTAGGTTGTTTCATGTCAATAAGGATATATTGTCCTCTGAAAAAACAACCTAGTATCCTCCCATTGGTTGAGGACACTGTCCTCTTTTCCCGTGCTCACCAACCGTGCCAGAATGGCAGCTTTACAGCTATTCCAAAATGATCGAAAGTCAAATGAATTTCTTGCAAATTAGAGAAAGTCACCACAAGAAACAAAAGACTCTAGATTCATTTGAATAGCTTCAACACTTCGATGATTGAATTGCGACACAATTGAATAGCTTGAACATAGTCATTTCTTGTCAAGTTTCAATATTTTGCAAGAAGTCAATTACATGAAGTTAAAAGAAAAGTTTCACGGATACTTTAAGTCGTGTCTATAAAAGTTCGACAAGTCATGCACCTCACTAAGCCTAGAGGCAGGGGCATTTATAGGCATTGGAATTTTATTGAAAAAAATCTATATTATTAAATTTTAAATTCATGATATGTTGACCAAGTCAAATTTTTGGTTAATAAAGTTGGATTGATGTTGACGTTATGACTTAAATGAAGGCTAATTACATTTGAATCAATCTGTTAAGTTGACAAGACGAGCCCAACCCATATTCTTCAAGTCCAAGGTCTGCTAGAATTACTTGGAGACCAACCCCCAACCCTACCTCGTGCCTACATAAAACAATCTTTACAACAACATAATTATGTATGATAGATCATGCACTTATCATCCAGAAATTGCATGATAGAGAACCAGTTTAATCCAGACCATTACTTCTGCATCCCCGTAGAGCAGCAAAGCAGCTTGAAATGACCTTTATGGTGTAAGTTGGAGGGGTAGTCTAGAATTTTTACCACCAAAAATGAAAAGATAGCAAGGAACAACTCCGCTGCAAGTCTAGCGTTGAGCGAGATGCCATACGATCGAGTATGGGAAGGGATTCCAAACAGCAGGAAGAGAGAAAGGGGAGTTGGATGATGTACTAAGACTTTCTATCTCTGAATCAATTTTGAGTTTGGACCAACGCTTTAATTTCCCCTATCAAACAATGTTAGTTTTAAGTGTGATTTTTATTCCTAATTAATAATGTTAACAAGTTTTTATATATCTTGAAATTGTTGAATAGCTCTTTAAACCTTCAACTTGATCTAGAATAGTTCTTTTTGATGCCCAAATAGGTTTTGGACTCCAAAGAATCAGATGACTTTAATCAAACTGCTAGATAAATAGCAACACCAATGAATGAGAACAACTATGCACACATTGGTTATAGAATTGTAATATCATTTTGTCTATGCCAAACTATATATATATATATATATATATATATATATATATATACAACTATGCACACATTGGTTATAGAATTGTAATATCATTTTGTCTATGCCAAACTATATATATATATATATTTTAAATTTCAAGCTACCATATATTTGGATAAATTTAAAAACTGTGGTGCTAATTCAATTCAAGTTTTTTTGATTTGCTAAACTATTCATAATAACTTATTCAAATTACTCATGTAAAATACAAATACAAATTCAACTCATACTAAAATGAGATTATTCGAATTTAAAAACAGCTAGTTCAACGTAATTCACTCTTTTTAATTGGAACTAAATTTTGAAACTTTAAATATGTCAAAATTAAGTTTGATTTCATTTCTCAGACAATCAACTTTGTCTAGAAGAAAATATAATTTTATTGGCATTATTTTTTAAAACTAATTAAGATCAAGCCTTCAGATATTTAAATGCTTTGAGAAATAGTATCAATGAATGCAATAATAAGCTAAAGTCTGTACGGTGATGAGGGATCAGTTTCCTTTCAACGTTCTTATTCATGAACAATTTATTAGTTTCGTAACCACCTACGAAAACACACAAAGAAAAAAAATCTTACATAAAATAATGAACAAAAAAGAAAATTAAACCAACAAATTAAAAGAAACAAACACATATACGACGTGTATTAAGCAAAAATTGAATCTTATAAATATTTAAATAATAATATTTACAAGCATAATCAAAAAGATATATTTGAGATACTCATAATAAGTAGTTTGATAAGCAGTCCATTTGAATAGTTGTTGTAGCCAGTTGATATATTTTTCTTTTCACTTCCTGCAAATGATGGAACAAACTCAACAAAAAATTATACCAAACAATCAAAGAAAAGATATATTGCTTAGAAATTATAACAATAAACGTTCATGCATAAGAAATTTTTAGAAGAGATCATAGGATCACCTAGAACCATGTAGAACCACTAATAAGTAAATTACATTACTTTGATTCATATACGAGGATTTGTTAATACAATTATCCAATAAAAATAATAATTAGAATTACCTGATGAAATATAGAATCATGAGTTTTTCACCTAGCACATGGGGCTGTTGGAGCTTTGTTCCTAAATTTATACTATCATTTTATTGAGTGCCCAGAATTTGAAGAGGTGCAACATTTAATACCTATTAATAAATATTAATTATTGGGAAGGAGAAGGGGATTGAAATGAGTTTTCTGGGCAAAAAAATGGTGCAACACTAATGCATACTAATACAACATTAATATCTAGTGATAAATGTTAATTATGGGGAAGGAGAAGAGTTAAATTTTTTTTGCCAGAAACATTCGAGCAAACATTAATTCATATTTCAACAGTTAATGGAGACCTATTTATTTTTTCAACTGAAGCTTTTATTTTTTTCTTTAATGAGGAGATAATCTAAATATAAAGCCTTAATATTTTATGTATTTTAAAATGAGGAAAAATTTTTAAAAAATCACAAAAAAGATAAATAGGATTTGAGGCCTTAGAGAGCGTCACATCATCGTTTTTATGTTTCAACTTTATATATATATACTAGTGTACTTGGTTGCGCTGCGCGCGGTTATAAAAAAAACTACAATAAAATTACATACTAACCATATAAAAGGGAACTATTTTTTATTAATCACACAATTTCATTAAAGAGAAGCTATGAAAAATATTTTGGTTAAATATGAAAGTTATATAAGAAATCAATATATGTGAACTTGTAAGAGTTAAATATTAAAAATAAAGTTAGTGTAAAAAAGAGATGGTAATGTTAAGATTATTAGAATGTAAACTTGAGATGTGATTATTTTTATTTTTTTTCTATAAGATCCTTTTTCTTAATTATATTTTTAAATATAGTTTCTCTATATTTATGTAAACTTGAAATGTAATTTTTTTTTTTTTTGCTTCTTTGTAACTTTTTTTTAATTACATTTTTAGTATGATTTTTTAACAATGTGTAAACTTGAGATGTAATCACTATTTTCTTCTTCTCCTTGAAGTCCTTTTCATAATTTTTTTTTGTACAATTTCTCAACATCTATACTTCATAAAATTCACATTTTTCATCTTTCTAAATAAAACAAAATTTGAAAGAGAAAAATAAGAAGAACTCGAGAAAAAAGATCAATTAAATATATCTATATTTCGTGACAGTTGTTATTCCAAGTCATCTATAAGGTGCATACTATCTAATTTCAGTTACTTAATTTTTCACATAAATATTTTTTTAGTTCCTACTTCTTCCTCCTCTTTGTTAACTTCATCACTGTTTACTTTCTAATTTTTGTTTGTTCACCAACCTAAGGAATTGTCATGTCATGATCATTGAAAAATAAATAAGAAAATTACTAATATCGAAAAACAAAAGAAAGTAAGAAAGAAAATAAATTTAAAAATAAACATAAAAAGAGAACAAAGAGAGAGAATTAGCTATGTAAAAAAAGTTGTTTTTTTTTAAATGGCACACTCAGATTCCTATTTCTTCTAGTTTTGCTTATACACAAAAACATCAAAGAGTATCTTTCACATTTCAAATAAATACTACATTCAATATACAATAAATTTCTAAGAATAAATAGTCATATATAGTAATTAAGAGAATTAAGAATATGACTTTGGACTTATTTGTAACATAATAGGAGTAATATTTGTACATTAATACACAAATAATGAACATTAATCATAAAAAATGAAAAAAACAATTAGGATTAGAGTTATTGACACAATTATTTTTATAAAATAAGTTAAATTGAACGGAAAAAAAAAAGAAGCCAAATTAAAGAGATGACACTTCACTTTTTTAGAGCCAAAAATTATTATATAGATAAATATAGACTTTTAAAGATCAGTTTTTTTCTCTAGAAAAATCAACAAACTGTTTACTCTTTTTTATTTCTCAAAGCTAATAAGCCTATAATTATAAAGAATAATTTAAACCGACAAGTAATTTAAAGAGATAATATTTTTAGATGCCTTTCCATTTAAATTGAGCAATAAATGTAGAGAGTTATAAAATTATTGTTGGAGTGATTTTAATTTTCAGTAAATATTTGAAGGGGTATATAAGCAAAAAAGTTTAAAAAATTGTTAAAAATATAAAATACCAATGATGATAGTTTTAAAAAATAATATTTTAAAAACTTAACATATGAATATTATAATATTTAAAAAGTGTAGTAGGATTTTGGAAAAACTAAAAAAATATTACTTTCAAAAGATATAATTATATAAGGTTCATTACTTCAATCTAAAAATATTTCGCTCGTGAAAATCTTATTATTCATAAACGAAGCAAAAATCATTTCATGAAAAAATTAATTAAATATATTTCTTTTTCTTTTTTATATTTAGACACTTTAAAAATTGTTATTCTTACTTGAATAATTAATCAATTCTTCTTCACTTTTTACTAATCATAATTTTTTAACTAATCAATATGAAACATTCTAAAAATTACTTATATTTTTAAAAATATTCTAACCTACAAACACAATAAATTAACCTTATCAACAAAAAAGAGAGTGATAAATTTACCTAAACAAATAAAAACTTTGAAGAGTATTATCAATATAACATAATCAAATTCTCTAAGAATTACAGAGATGAGCAAAGAGAAAAATGAAATTATTTTAAAAAAAAATAATTCATGATTGATATCTTCACAAACACAAACAAATAATATCAAATGATTGATTTCAACAAAGAAAGAATTGTAATTATATTAAACATATCAAATTATTTTACCTTGTAAAATTAAATTATATATGCAAGGATATCTAACAATTTTCATTATAGATATTCCTTTTATAATCTGCAAAATATGATCAAGTAAGTTACAAAATTATTCATCAAAAGAAGCAAAAGATGAAGAATAAGGAGAAAACTACATTTAATCATAAGCCCTCCTGCGTATATGATCATTTTTGACAAAACATAAATAGTCGAAAAGAAAATAATACAACAAAAATATTGCTTATCACCTTAAAAAAATAGAGAATAACCAACTCATATAATTCAAAATCCATTAATTTTCGTTTAACTAATTTCGCTCTTGTATAGAAGAGTCAAGAAAAATAATAAACAAATATTAATCCTAAAATAAATCTTCATTTTTGTAGTTATAGTAAAAAGAATCATAAGGATAATAAACCAAACAATTTATCCAAAAGAAAGCAAAACTATACTTTGACAAATTAGGCTTGCTAATTAAAAATAATATATGAAACCATAATTGCAAAGGATAATTTACGTCAAAGCAAAAAAATATTCTAACATGGCTCTCACTAATTCTTCAACCGATGCAATGAGTCCAAAATAAAACAAATTTTTGGTGTGATCTTATAGTGTTATAAAATTGTACATTAAATAATTGGAGGTTATGAATATGAAAGGCTTGAGAGTTATGTATATTATTAATATTAATTAAAAATGTAATTTATGTAATTGAAGAGGTATGAGTTAAAGAAGATGATTTTGCAAGAAAAAATAATTGAAAGAAATGAATAAAAAAATGTCAAAAAAAGGAGAAAAAAGATAATTATGAATGGAGGTCATAGAGAGGTGCCACATCACCTTGTCTATGTTCCTCTTTTATATATATATACTAGTTAACCAAACCGCACTTCGCGCGATCATATTTTTTTTAAATATTTAATTGATATAAAAAAATTAAGAAATTGCAATACAAAAATATATATATGAAAAAATCACACAGAAAATAACAATAAAAGAAAAAAGAAAAATATAATAGAATTAAATTAGTTTCAAGAAAAAAAGAAGAAGATAATTATAATTTTTTTCTTGGAACAATATAAAGACATATTCTTTATGCGCGAATTTTATATACGTTGCTATCTCATTTTTGGGTGTTTTAAATTATTTATGTTATTTTACTAATAATTTCCTTTATATAATACTATTTACATTTATAAATTTATTTAACTATTTAAATTTAGAGTTCATGTAATTTCTATTACTTATAATTCAACTTTTTCACAATTATTACTTTAAAATATGAGCATATCAATTAGTGTAATTGATAAAATTAATAGCCTACACTTTTTTATGTATCCACACAAAACTTTCATATGAAAAGCATAGAAAGTGTAATTCAAAATTCAAGAAAGAAAGTAGAAGTTATATTCAATTCATACATTTACTAATTAATTAATATTTCATTAAAAAAATAACATTAAAAATTAAAACAATAAATATACAAGAGAGCTCAAATATCAATTTTATATAGAAATTGAATAAATTATGTAATCCAAACACTACTGAAATATGAAAAAGTTAAAAGCGAATATCAATGATTTCATAAATCAATATGTGGATGAGTTTTGATTTTCAATAAATAATATGAAAATTTTGGACAATAAATGATTATAATTATGATGTTTATTCTTATAAACTAATAAAATAAATAAGAAAATTGGGAAAAAAATTTATCTTTTTTGGCTGGTGCAACATTTTTTTTATTGACAATTTTAATCATGGGTTCATTATGAAATGTAATAACTATAAATGGATGTTGGGAATATATTTTTTTTTTGGAGAGTTACGTCTTTCCATTTTTTAAATTTATTCAGTGATCAATTATCTTATTCTTTAATTGACTAATTATGTAAATATTTTTTAGATTTTTAAAAATTAGATAAAAAGAAAAATCTCATAATTACGAGAGTTAAAGGATAATTTAATTTTTTTCAAGCTATTTGAAATGATATTTAGTTAGACTACTCTATTTTAATAAATTTTCATTCTTTAAGGATAAAATGAAAGATTTGAGTGATAAATATTTATGCCTTTAAATTTACAATAAATAATAGGAATAAGTTGAGTAGTAAAGTTTGAGATATTTAAATTCTTACAATAAATAATAGAAATTAATGAAGGAAATACTAATTGACACATTTTTTAATAGTAATAATAAATAGAAATATAGTGAAAATTACAAAAATCAAAAAGTAAATAAATAAAATAAATAGGATCATTGGCCACAGAGAAGTGTCAAATAACTTTTTTAATATTTAGCTTTGTATAATAAATAGATAGATATAAACTTTTCATTTTTCATGGAGAAATGAAAGGTTGGAGTTAAATATTTAGACCTTTAAATTTACAATAAAGAATAGAAATAACTAAAATAATAAATTTTGAGACATTAAAGTTTTTACAATAAACAATAGAAATGAATGGAGAGAGTAGTAATTGACACTTTTTTCAATAATAATAATAAATTAAAATATAGTGAAATCTATCAAAAAAATAAGAAAATAAATAAATAGGATCTTTGTCCTTATTTTATTTTTTTTGAAAATGAAAGTATTGCATATAATGTTTATAGTTTCTTTAGTTTTTTCTTAAGAATTGTACAAATTGTTGTCAATTTTTTTAATTCGTTGCTTGGATAACATTTTTTTTTGGTAAGTTATCAATTTTTCGCACTTTAAAATGCTTCTAATCGTAGTGTTGTATTTAGGAATGCACTTGAGCATGCAAATAAACAGTAATATCGAATACATAATGTTCATTTTAGAATGTTGCAAAAAGCTATCATAATAAAAATTCACATGAACTAATCATAATTTAACCTAATGAATTATGTATGTATAATGAAAAAGAAAAAATAGATTTCTTTATCAAGTTTCTCTTTCTTGGTCTTCTGATTTGCTTTACTTCTCATTTTATTCTCTTCCCATTACATTTTTAAAATACAACTTTAAGAAAAAAGAGAATGTAAAAATGAACAATTAAAAGAATTTTAAAATATATGAAAGAAAAACTAAAAAGATCAAATTACTATAATAATAATTTTACTTTAGGACTCTACATCATCTTCTTCCGAAATTCACAATTTTCTCTACTTTTGTATCTTCCTCAACTTTCTTCTTCATCCCTACAAGCACAAATTATAAATATACTTATATGAAATTGTTAGTTACTCCATGATTTTATTTGTATTGAGTTTATTCAATTTAGTTTCAAAGATTTGTTAAATTGACTAAAAATAAATAAATAATATCACATAAAAATTATTAAAGTAAAAAAAGTATAATTTAAAAAATTAAAAGAAGCATTTTTACCCATAGATTCTTTACGACTTTGTTGAAAGCAACCATATGATGTGATGATTAGCATTTTCTTCCTCACCCTAATGTATGATATGGTGATGGAGAAGTGAAAAAGTAACTTTGAATGAAAATATTTTCTTGATACAAAATATGAATTTATATAGAAAAATAGGAGGAATACCATAAGGTGTCATAAACTAATAAATTTAATTTTGGGGGTTATGAAGATTAAAAAAGGGAGTCATGAATATTATTAAGATTATAAGTTGAAGATGTGTGAGTTATTAGTAGTTATTTCTTATTTTATTAAAGATATTAAATATATATTATAGTGGTAGGTGAAAAGTTGAGTAATTGAATGTGAAAACTTTTTGAGATATTAAAAATAAAATAATTAAATAATGAAGGAAAAAATGGTCAAAAAAAGGAGAAAAAAGATAAATATAAATGGAGGCCATAAAGAGGTGCCACATCACCTTCTCTATGTTTCTCCTTTATATATATATATATATAGATTTGATTTATGTTTTAGTTTGACACGATGAGAAAACTCTTGAATTTTTATTGATTATGAGAGAAGGTGTAGACAAGAACTCAGAAAATTATGTAGTAATTCTATATTTCTTTTTCCACCTGCGTTGTTATGATTAAAGTCTTAAGAAGGATGTGTATATTGTATTTTTTTTATGTATATTTTTTTGTGTGTTTTCTCCCTATTAGACTTCTTTATTTTAATTTTCTACGAATTTCTATATTTTTATCAGGCTCAAATTAGTTATTTATGACTTTATTGGAAGTTTGCTACTACTAACCAACATTCAGATTTACCGTTGGTTGCTTATAAGGAATTACTTTTAAACATTAAAATGTGCCCCTCATTTTGTGCTTCTTGTCACACTTTTAAATATTTATTTGTAATTGTTGCATTTTACTACTCATTGCAAGCATATTTTCATAGAATTCTAATTGTTCTAATAAATCTAAAATAAAATTACATGGGACACACGTGCAACGCACGTGCCCAGAGACTAGTATATATATACAATGTATATTATATTGAAATAACGGTCATAAGAATAATATTAAGTTTTGTGACAAATTCATTGAAATTTTATTCTACTTATAATGTTAATGAACTTAAAGAAAAGTTATAAATACCTAGGTAAAAAATAAATTATATATAATATAAAGAGGTATTACATATATATGATATAACAAGGGTAAACTGAACAATGCATAGAATAAAGGGATAGTTTAATTATTATTCAATTTGAGTTGTTGTGGGGAGAATTTGATTTTTAAAGCAAAGTTAAAATCATTTTCACCCTCTTTAAATATGTATGGAACAAATTAATTATCACTAATAAGAGTGCTAAGAACCTCTATAATATAAGTCCTACTCGATTCATCTCATATTAATTATCACATTTTTTTAAAACCTATTAAAAAATATTTTTTAGACTTTATCATTATTCCTTACTCTATGAGAAATTTCTTGATTTTTAGAAATCAAACTTCTTAAACAAAAGAAAACTAAAAGGGAAAAGTGTCTGATATACCCCTTAACTTTGTCATTTAGAGCTAATATACCCCTCGTTACAAAAGTGAGTTATATATACCCCTACCGTTACAAAATGGCTCATATATACCCCTATCATTACAAAAGTGAAAAAAATTATTATAAATTTATTTTTTTTAAAATCATGTATTTAATCTTTTTCACACATGAATTATTTTGACTTCTTTGATTTTTTTTTTAAAGTTTTTTATTTATATTTTATTTTTTCTTTCATTCTTTAGTATAGAAATAAGAGAAATAAAAAGAAAGAAGTTTGAGTGGAAAAAGATTAAAAAGTTTTAAAAAATTAAAATTATATTTTTACGGCTATATTGTAATTTAGTTTTTTATACCTGTAAAAAGATATTTGGGGCATCTATAATAAACTTTACAAGAAAATAAGTGAAAAAAAATAAATATGACCATCAAAAAGTAATAAATATAAATTAGTCGATGAATAAAAATAGTCAAAAGAAAAAAACATGTGAGAAGGATCAAATATACTCCTATATGGATTTTTTTTTTAAGGAAAAACTATCTAACAACACATACATCACTACCATATATATACTATATTTACCTCTAGTTTAAAACAATTACACATACTATCACTTTTAATATTTATATCATATATCTTAAAAGATTTAATCAGATACACAAAACCCTTAAAAATGATATTGAATAATTATCTTAAATTTAAACTCCTTAATTAATGATCCATTAACAAGTCAAAATTTTAAAATGATTAATTCTCGAAAAAATTATTTGTATTTTCACTTCAGTTCCGTGAAGGGAAAAGAAAACGTAAATAAAAGAAAAAAAGTATATATATTCTAAATTTTAAAATATAAACAGATTATCCACCAGCCCTCTTTCTTCCTCCATCTTCTCCCTCTTCCTTCCTCCATCCTCTCAATACATGTTTGCATGTTCAAATCAACATTATACATAGGTTTGTTTCTATTGTTTTATTATTCTCGTGTATCTTGTTTTTGTATGAGTTAAAATTCATAATGTTCTGAAGTTCAATTTTAAAAAGTTTTACAAATTAGATTTTATATTTTTTGATTTTTTTGTTTCTCAAACACTTTAACGAGTGACTATCTCAAAATCGGATGATTCTTGTTAAAGTTACTACACATCAACAATATTATACTAAATCAAACAACTTTTTTTTTTCACTCATGAATTTCTTATTGCAGGAATTGACTCTTCATTCGCCAACATTAATTCAAGCCGAGAATAGATCTACGTATAGAAACGACTCAATCAAGATGGAAGAATTACGCCAAGCTTTAATTAACATAACAAATACACCATTAGATACACATCAAGTGAACCAATGTTGGATACACACATCAGGTGTACATGTATCTAGTTAAGAGTTCATATATCTGAGTTATGATTATATGTATTTATGAGAAAAAATTTCAGATGATAAAAAAGAGGGAAGAATGTTGAAATTTTTTACTTTTTTTTTAAAATTAATGATAAGACAAATACTCTATAGTCGTGATTTGTTCCTAAATTCGTGCATCTCAGTTACATTCCATATTTAGATACACATAATTATATGTATATGCTTACTATGTATCCTTGATACATGTTTTTAAATATAATGTATGAAATTGATACTTGATACATCAAATTAATACTAGATACATATAAAAGATACAAGAAATTAAAATTAGATCATATAAAAGATACATAAATTTAATATTAGATCATATAAATAGATACATGAAATTAATACTAGAAACATATAACAAATACATGAAATTAATACTAGATACTTCTATGATACATATGAATGTACTTGAATGATACTCATGTGTTTAAGTGTTTAGTTTGTTGGATACATCATATATTGATGGAGTAATAGATACATCAAATTAATGAATTTATTATTTTAAGAATAATAAAATGAAATTAATCGAATTACATGACCAAGACATACATGTTTTTGTCTTTTATTAATAATATTAATGAATTTATTATTTCAAAGAATAATAAAATGAAATTAAACATAGATAACTCCTTGATTTCCGCCTTATATTAAGGGATTTGATTAATTTAAATTTTCAGAATTAATTGTTCATATATTCTGAAAATCCTCAATTACTCCTCTAATTAAGGAAATCAGTTACAACCAATTAATTTAAACAAATAAAATATGTATCTTGGTTTTAAAATTCAGTAGATACATGTATCTCGCAGATTCAAACTCATGTATCCTAAGCATAAATATGACAGAGGAAGTAATATTTGAAACTATCGGGAATCTTAGTAATTAGACCTAAACAAGTGAGATTTATGTAGTTTGCCCTTTTTTTTAATTAAAAAAGTTAAGAAATTAATTTAAAAATTATTTTTTTCATTTCCGTCAGAGGAAAAGGGTATAGTGAGTCATTTGTGTAAGAGTATGAGTATATATAAGCCAATTTTATCACGAGGAATATATCAGCTCTAAATAGCAAAATTGATGGGTATATCAAACCCATTTCCCAAACTAAAATACCAGTCAAACCCAATTTAATTTTTTTTTTGGGAAAAGGTTCTGATATACTCCTCAACTTTTCCATTTAGAGCTGATATACCCCTCGGTATGAAAGTGACTCATATATACCCTTACCGTTATACAAATGTCTCGCATATACGCCTACTGTTATAAAAGGAGCTCACATATATCCTTCATCTAATGGAAGTGAAAAAATTAGTTTTAGATTCATATTTTTGACTTTTAATTTTTTTTTAAAAAAATCACGTAGAGGTATATATGATCCTTCTAGCAAAGTTCTAGCTATATTTTAGTCTTTTTCATACATAAATTATTTTTTGACTTCTTTGATTATCATTATTTGAGTTTCTTATTCTTATTTTATTTTTCTTTCATTCTTTAGTGTAAAGAAAAAAAATTTAAAACTAATTTTTTTGTGGCTATATCATAATTTAAAATTATTTTTCGGCTATATTATAATTTAGTTTTTGTATTTGTAAAAAAAATTGGGGCATCTATAATAAATTTTACAAGAAAACTAGTAAAACATTAATAAATTTGACCATCAAAATAATAAATTTAAATTAGTCGTTGAAACAAAATAGTCAAGAAAAAAATACGTGTGAAGAGGATCAAATATACCCCATATAGATTATATTTTTTTTAAAATAATTAAAAACTAAATTAAAATTAATTTTTTTTACTTCCGTTAGAATAAAATGATATATGTGAGCCATTTGTATAACAATAAGGGTATATATGAGTCATTTTCATAACGACGATATATTAACTCTAAATGACAAAGTTAAGAGATATATCAAACCCTTTTTTTTAGGAAGTTGTAAGTATATCGTGTGTGGATGGATGGACGCAATAGTCCAGCCGCATTGTCAAAAAAAGACAAACAATCAATTGCTTTAGAATTTCTTCTTTCTTTCTTTTTCTGCTTTTATCGTTTTATTTATTTTTTGTAATGTAAACATAGAAAAAGAAGCAATTGTATGCTTCAAATAAATTAAGAGCTCGTTTGGATTGGCTTAAAATAAATAACTTTTAAAAAGTTACTTTAAAGTCATTTTAAAAATAAGTAGTTATGTGTTTTTGATGTGTTTGGCAAAAAAGTGTTGAAAGTCACTTTTTTTTATTAAAATGTCTGAAATACCCTTAAAGTTGTTAACATTATAAAAGAATTAAGGGTAAAAAAGTAATATACTTGGTCAAAGTAGAATGATTTATAAGTTAAAAAAAATAAGTAGGGGCCACCATACTTTTAACTTTTAACTTATTTTAAGTTATTCTTTAATTGCCAAACACTCTAATAAATCAAAAACTTATTTAAAAGTTATTTTGACTAACATAAAATTCCATCCGAACGGGCTGTAAGAAACACTATAGGGGTTTAGCTAGAGAAAATAATCATTTGAAATGTCTAAAATAAAATGGATAAACAAATGTGAAAAAATACTATCATTGCCCAATATTCCAAAAGAAATAAGATATACTTGTTATTTGATATCTATGCTCTTTAGTTTTAGATGTGCATAAGTTGATACTTAAATTTGTATAGAGTTGAACATGTATACATTGTTACACACGCGTCCTATGTGACATCCTACATGGTGTTCAATGTGTATTATGTCACATAGGACACATGTGTACTTGTTCAACTTTATACTAATTTAAGTGTCTATAATATATGAGTATATATTATATTTTAATTTAATACATGATTATTCATCAATATAAATAATTTATTCTATTATTGAATCATTTAATAAATTTCTGTAGATAAATCTTTTTAGAATATGAGATTTGAATTCTTAAAAATAAAACATATACTTGCTAGCTACAACATATAAAATATAATTTAGTTGTGTAAAAATTATGTTCACTGACAATTATATAACTTAAGCTCATAAACATATATTATTTTAGTAAAATATTTATTATTTTTAAAGACAAGAATATAATTTTATAATTTATAATAATAATTAAAAAAAAAAAAGAAGATAAAACCATTGAGCATAAACATATTTACTAGATTATATGAATTCAAATCTAAATCTAATATACCTGTTTTTTTTTCAAAATCTATATCAATGCATACGATGTCGATGGCTCGAGGAATATCCAATTAAAAACAAAAAGAGACAAGGACAGAAACAATTTTCAACAACCAGGGAACACCCCGAATTATTAAATACATTTGAAGAGAGATTAAAACAATTGGATTTATTAGAAATTAAAAAATATATATTATTAAAAGAAATCAATTAAGCTAAGAGACAAATCAGCCATAAGCTGACAGACAAATAAGAGATATTTGCTCCTCTTCCACTTTAAGTCCACATCAAACTGATTAACATCAATATTTCATAGGTAATTTCGAAAGGAACTATTCCAACTACCAAGCTAAAGGATTCACATCCAATTACCAGTCATCAATGCTAGTATTGCCATATGAACATCAATTTTCAGTCAACACGAATACCAGGTGAGTTGATAAAAGCAATAACTTTCTTTTTTTATGTTCTTTGTGCATATAATATGAAAATTGTCATCATACATTTTAAACGCATACAACTCAAGTGCAATAGAAAATAGGACTCGAAAATTTTAGTTAAAACTTTGAATGGTCAATAGAAATCAGAATGTTAATATAACAAAAGGGTTTAGACTACAACCGCACTAATCTTTTCTTAGGTGACTTGCCTCCTTAGCCTATGTCACAAAAGGTTTGTTCCATTTGCATGTTAGCTATGGAGGAATTATAATGCTAGAATTATTTATGGAGTGAATAACAATGAAGGGACTATTTTTTTATTTTATAAAAGTAATAATTTTATTGAAATTCAAGCAAATGAACATGATCGTAGAAGTATACCAAAAAGTAGAAAAGTATCTACAAAAGATATGATTTTCTACGAACAATACCCAATATACCCAATCCTTTGGGATTGTTACATGCTAAAAAGTAATTTGTGATTGTTATGCAAACAATATTATGAAGGGATTACCTACTTCAAAGGCATATTTTTGTCATTAAATACTTTTATCAATGAATTACTAAAATTATATATAGAAATCAACATACATGATGCAGGCATACTTGATGCAGGTATAATTTATATGGACAACCAAACGGAGTAGTAGTTCATCTTACCTATCAAAACAAAATTATGGCCAACCAAATATTGCATTAGTATTGCAGGAATTATTTTTTTTCCTAATTCCCCACCTCATGCCAAACATTGTTATCTTTTGCATGATTTTTCGAAGGGATATTTTTCCTAATCTCTCCCATCAAACAACCACTCTTCATCAAACAAGAAAATTTTATGTTTTATACTAACAACTAAGAGAGAGCAAGAAGGTTTTGGTAACAATACTCATTAGCCATTACATTTACTTCTCATAAGAAAAGGACAAAGGTTTAAGAGGTCAATGTTGAAAGAGCAATTTTTCTATTTTCTATCGCCATCTTATAATCGTTTTTCTCCAAATCTATCATTTACTATAATTGAGAAATTATTTGTTTTTAGCTTCAAAAGGCGGTGAATAATGATCTACCTTCTTTTTTTTGAAACTTGTAATATTGTGGATAACATACTACCTTTCTACCCTTCTGATCTACTTAAATACCGTACTTGGTTCATAGCAGGACTCGAACATGTGAGTATGCCTATCTCTCATTGTATTGCCTTTGCCGTTGAACTAAAAGCCCTATGAAATTTATTCTCATGACTTTTAACGAACTTTAATTAGACTCAAATACACGTGTATATTCTAGTATCTAATTACCTTAATATGTATAATTTTGAGATGTGGAAGAGAAAACCGCACTAAACCTCCATAAACTACTTTGAGAAGTAAAGATTTCTCAACATAGTTTACTTTCTATATTACCTTTTCTAATTCACAATCTTCTATCCTTGTAAAATTTGGAATGCTAGGACCATATGAGCGCTCCCCATTCTCTTTTCGACAACCAATGTCATTGCCCCCGCTAAAACAATTTACTTCAGAATATCCTAAACATTGTCACATGTTATGCACTAGGGTTGTTCAAAATCGAACCAAAAATAAGTTATTGATATATCGATTATGGGTTATTGATTTAGCGGTTTCGGTAACAGTTTTGATTTTTTATTATTGAATTATCGGTTCTTAATAGTTTGAGGTTTTTTTTTAACGGGATAACCGATAACTCGATAGTAAATTAAATAATTATATCTATACTATCTGGTATATAAATTCATTGCCTTAGAGTTTAGTTTCATACTTTTATTTCAGTTTGTCTCAAACTTTCGATTATTCTACAATGTGACAATGTTTACTCTTAAACTAGATGCAATCTGTCAACTCATGTGTATTGTTCATTTGGTTTGTCACCTTGTTTATTAATGATTTTTTTTGTGTCAAATATTAACGGTTAAACCGATAATGATCAATAACTGCTAACCAATAACTGATAAGCCAATATCTTAACGATTTTATAACCGTTTAGCATGTCTACAAATCGATCACTGATAAGACGAACCGATAAATTTTAAAACAAAACCAAACCGACCAATACACAGCCCTATTATACACAATGATCAATTTGGCCTTTTATTAAATAAACCACCAAATTTGGTGGGAAACATAACAAGTAGTTTCATTAACCTCATTGCATTTCTTAAAACATAACATGGAACTTTAATGCCTTTTACTTGACTAAAAATACCATTCAACGTCAGTGAAGCGAGTTGAGAATCATGAGATTTCATGTTCGATTTCTTGTGGAGACAAAAAATACTAGGTGATTTTCTTTTCAAATGTCCAAGTCCTGGTAGACAGAGTTACCCGGTGTGTGCTAATGAGAGGTACCATTTACCTCGTGAAATTAGTTGAGTTGCATTCAAACGGACCCCGACACCATGGTTTCAACGCTCTTGGATTGATTTTCAAATGGCAATTTTGTCACCCCTATTATATTGTTCCCTAAATTAAACTACATTAAATAAAAACTGCATTAGGTTGTATAATTGTATATAGGTACTCTTTATCATAAAATCAATGTTACACTTAAAAGTTAAAAGCCTCCATATTTCAACTAGGAAACTCAGTTGCAGAGTAGAGACTACTTTAAATCAATTATTCCTTTCGTTCCAATTTATGTGACACTTTTTACTTTTTAGTCAGTCCTAAAAAAAACAACACCTTTTCATAATTAGTAACAATTAACTTTAAACTTCTCAGTTCTCTTAATAAGATGATTTATAGCCACACATGACACAACTATCTATGATCTATTTTAAATCACAAGTTTCAAAAGTCATTTTTTCATTCTTAAACTTTGTGTTGAGTCAAACATCTTCACATAAATCAGGACAGAGGGAATACTTTAGTTGGGTGGTGCTTATAAGACTCAACATATTCTTGATTACCTATCTTTGCAGCTATTTCATTCTTATAAGGATATAAAATTATGTAATTCCTCTTCTCAATTATGTGATACTCGTTGGTCAATTCCAAAGAGAATGACATCTCTCTCTCTCTCTCTCTCTCTCTCTCTCTCTATCTATCTATCTATCTATCTATCTATATATATATATATTATTATTAATTTTTAATTTTTTTAAGAATAAGTGTCAAAAACACACCTAAACTATCCCATTTTTTTAAATTTTATATCTGAACTATTGAAAGTGTGATTTTCATACCTAAACTATCACTTATTAGTTTGAGAAACACACCTATCTCTTTTATTACACTCTGTTCATGGTGTGTGTACTACACTCTCTCTTTTATTTAAAATATTTTGCCAAATCACATTCTACATGGACAAAATATTTCACATTGACAAAAATTAAATAAATTATTAGTATTAATTAAAATTAAAGATTAAAGAATAATTATTCCAAAAAATAATTTTTTTTATAAAATATTTTTCTTACCCCCGATCTCACTGTACTCACCCCCCTCCCCCGATTTTCTTTTTAAAAAAATTCTTTTATAAAAAATTTATTTATTTTTACTTCATCTCCCCCCCCCCCCCCATTTTCAAATAATAATTTAAATATTATTTTAAAAAATAATTCTATCCCACCCCACCTAACCCTCCGCTTCTAATTTTTTTTCTCGTTTTGTGTTAGATATATACATATGTTTTAAGAACTTGTCGTAAGATTTTTTTTAAAATAAAATTTTTATTTATGTTATATTCGGTACACAAGTAGAAAAAAAGATTTTTCTAAAAATATATGTACATATTTTACACAAAACGAGAATAACGTAAATAAATAAATTAGTTAATTAAGAGCCGAGGGTTAAATAAGGTGGGGTAGAATTTTTTTAAAAATAAAATAATATAAAAAATGGGAATAGGTGGGTGGTTTTTTTTTTTTTTTTGGGGGGGGGGGGGGAGAGATGGTGGAGTGGGGTAAGAAAAATAATTTCAATTTTTTAATTTTTTTTTTTTTTTTGTGATAGTAATACTTTAATCTTTAATTTTTAATTAATACTAATAGTTTATTATTTAACTTTTGGCAAGATGAAATATTTTATCCATGTGAAATGCCATGTGGCAAGATTTTTTTCAAATAAAACAGAGAGTGTATTACACACACCACAGATGTGTGTTTCTCAAACTAATAAGTGATAGTTTAGGTATGAAACTCACACTCTTAATAGTTTAGGTATGAAACTCACACTCTCAATAGTTTAGGTATGAAACTCAAAAAAAGGTGATAGTTTAGGTGTGTTTTTGATGTTTATCTCGTAAAAATAATAATTTTATAACAAGGTATCCTATAAATGTAAACAAGTTGTGTAGGTAAGCATAGAGTGAAATACAAGTAAGTTCGTAGAACAATGTCTTCTTAGACCTCCGTAGACCTCACCTAGTGGGATTTCACTGGATATATTGTTGTTATGATGGGACAATCCTCTGTCTCTCTTTCTGACTTGATAAGTTTCCATCTCTGCTCCCACTAGTTAGCACTTCCATTCTTCTTCTGGCATAGTTCAACTAATTCCCCTTAGATTGACTAAAAAATTGCAAAGCTGGTCAATCCACTAACAATGTAAAAAAAGATGGTTGTTAATCTCTTCCTGTTTTCCACATAGGTGACATCTAAAACATCATAGGTAGAAATATAAAAGAAATAAAAAGAAAGAAGTGTGAGTGGAAAAAGATTAAAAAGTTTTTTCCAGCCGCATTGTCGAAAAAAGACGAACAATCAAATGCTTTAGAATTTTTTTTAATCTTTTTTTTCTGCTTTTATCGTTTTATGTATTTTTTGTAATGTAAACATAGAAAAAAGAAGAAGAAATTATATGCTTCAAATAAATTAAGAAACACTATAGGGGTTTAGCTAGAGAAAATAATCATTTGAAATGTCTAAAATAAAATGGATAAATAAATGTGAAAGGATACTATCATCACCCAATATCTCAAAAGAAATAAGATATACTTGTTATTTGATATCTATGCTCTTTAATTTTAGGTGTGCATAAGTTTATATTTAAATTTGTATTGAGTTGAACATGTATACACAGTTACACACGCGTCCTATTAGACGTCCTGCGTAACATCCTACATGGTGGCCTACGTGTATTATATTACATATTATACATGTGTACTTGTCCAACTTTAAAATAATTTAAGTGTCTATAATATATGAGTATATATTATACATGATTATATTATATTTTAATTTTATACATGATTATTCATCAATATAAATAATTTATTATATTATTGAATTATTTAATGAATTTCTATAGATAAACCTTTTTAGAATATGAGATTTGAAATCTTAAAAATAAAATATGTACTTGATAGCTCTAACATATAAAATATAAAAATTATGTTCATGGACAATTATTTAACTTAAACTCATAAATATATATTATTTTATTAAAAATATTTATTGTTTTTAAAGACAAGAATATAATTTTATAACTTGTAATAATAATTTTTTTTTAAAAAAGATAAAACCATAGAACATAAACATATTTACTAGATTATATGAATTCAAATCTAAATCTAATATAACTATTTTTTTTCCCACAAAATCTACATCAATGCATACGATGTCGATGGGTTGAGGAATATCAAATTAAAAACAAAAGGAGACAAGGACAGAAACAATATTCAACAACCAAGAAACACCCCAAATTATTAAATACGTTTCATGAGAGATTAAAACAATTGGATATATTAGAAATTATAAAAAATATAGTATTAAAAGTAATCAATTAAAAATTATATTTGACTAGTTTCTTACAGAAACAAATGTGAGGTCTAAATCAGACATAAGCTGAGAGAGAAATAAGAAATATTCGCTCCTTTTCCACTTTAAGTCCACATCAAACTGATTAACATCAATATTTCACAGGTAATTTCATAAGGAACTGTTCCAACTACCAAGCTAAATCAATCACATCAAATTGCCAGACATTAATGCTGGTATTGCCATATGAACATCAATTCTCAGTCAACACGAATATCAGGTGAGTTGATTAAAGCAATGACCTCCTTTTCATTGTTTCTTTTTTGCATATAGCATGAAAATTGTCATTATGCATTTCAGACGTACGCAACTCAAGTGCAGTAGAAAACAAGACTCAAAACTAAAACTTTGTATGGTCAATAGAAATCAGAATGTTTATATAACAAAAGGGTTTAGACTACAACATCCACACTAATCTTTTCTTAGGTGACTTGCCTCCTTAGCCTATGACATAAAAGGGTTGTTCAATTTGCATGTTAGCTATGGAGGAATTATAATGCAAGAACTGTTTATGCAACGAATAACAATGAAGGGACCATTTTTTGTAGGTTTTCATCTGATGTCAGCATCTACGGAAGCCATCGACGGTCCGTCGATGCATCTACGAGCCGTAGATGGGAACCGTAGGTGGAGCCCCAAAATTTTCAAAATGTCAAGCAACAGTAACTGAATGACGGTTTGCCAGGACGGCCCGTCAATCAGTCGACGAGCCGTAGATGGGTCTCGTAAGTCCCCTTATGACTTAGTTAAAATTTCAGACTTTAAGTTCCAATCGACGGTGGCAATGTATGGTCCGTGGTTGGACCTATGGACCGTAGGTTGGTGTCGTCGATGCTACTGTACTGGGGAGGGAAGAATTTATCTTCCAGGGTCTTAGTGGGCTGACCTACGGTTGGTCACCTACGGTCCGTAGGTCGACTGACGAACCGTAGGTCATGGTCGTTGATGCAGATTGTCAGTTATTTTAAGGGCCTTTTGGTCCTTTCCCCCAAATGATTTTATTATTCCCCAATGTCGATTACCCTCTTCTCCTAACTATATATAAACATTCCTAAGCCTAAATTCTTCTCTTTTTCAACCACTTTCACAAACTCTCTCAAACTCTCCCAAATATTTCTCTCTCTAGAAGTTGGAAGAAGAAGAAGAAGGAATTGAAGCTAGAGTTTCAAGGTAGAGCTCAATTGCTTAAGGGGCTTTGAATCTAAGGTATGATAGTGTTCATCCATGGAGCCCTTTCCTCCACGGACTTCTTCAAATCTTCAATTTTCCAGGTTCAATTCCCCAAATTGAATTAGGGTTTTGATCAATTCTTATGGATTCTTCAATTATGATTCCAATTGTTGATTTTATGATTTCTAGTGCACAATCTAGCATGATAAAGTAAATCTAGTGCACGATCTAGCGTGAATTATATGAAATTTGATGAATCTCCATGAGCCCATGTTAATTTCCCCAATTTCGAATTTATGCTATGAATTTTGAAGAGATGAATTACATGAAGTCTTTATGAATTGAATTATGAACTATGATTATCAAGCTATGAATTTCATGATAAGACTTGAATGATCTAAAGAGGATTTTATGAAAGTGATGCATGGTCAATCAAAAATCTATGATTTTCCTCTATTATGTGGGTTCCTTCAAGTATGACTAAATTGCCTTGTTTATGGCTTTCTAAGTATGAGCTTGCATTGAATTGCATGTTTTAAGATGAACTCTCATGAACCCATGTGAACTCCATGATTTATAAGTTATGAACATGATGCACTAGGCAAAGATGAAATTTTGAAATCATGCATGTTCTTATGAAGTTATGATATGTTGATGTTGATGTTGAGTTGTGAAAGGATTTCTTATGTAATTCTCAACCCATGAATGTGAAAGGTTTTCTCACATAAAAAGGATTCATAATTTGTTAAAAGGTTTTCTCAACTAAAGTTGAATCAAAGGTTTAAGGAGCTATTCTAAATGACGTAAGCTTGGACTTGTCCATGGAATATGAAACGTCTATAAACATGCTTTTAGCTTGGATTGGTAACCCTAGTTGTACCTTTCCATGGATAATAAAATGAATAAGAATGATGACTATTCTGTGGGATTTATGCTTAGCACCAAGAGGATTTGGAGATGGAAGCTCTCCCGTTAGTAGAGGCCGGGTTTCTAGTAGCAATCTCCCTATCCCTTACCTATGTGCCCCATAGTATGATGGTCTATGATAGACATTAGCTAGTGGATCCACGTAAGCTATATGTTAAGAAAAGGGTCCTACCTTGGCAAGTAGTAACCCTATCGGTGTGGGGTTAGACACCAGATTCCATGTTGATAGCTCACATGGTCTTACTTGTCGGTTAAGGCTACTTCCCACAATACGAATGAACTAAAGTTACTTTTCAAAGTACTTCACATGTTTTATGATGCTTAGCTTGCTTGACCATGATTTATGACTTATGCATGTCAACTCTTTTATCATGTTTAGCTTGGTCATTGCATGATTATGAAAATGTCCATTTTAGCTTGTTATATGTTGTTGTGCATGACTATCATACTTGGTACTTGATTGTACTAACGCATACTCTTGCCTACATTGATTCTATTAATGTAGGACGTGTCGATTCTTCTCATCCCCCTCGTGGCTTGTGAGCACTTAGAGACACCGAAGACTTGGTGAGGCCTCATATGTCCAAGGACCTAGCCTTGTTATGCTTTATGCTGTTCTCTTTACTTTTGGATATTGTATTGGGTTACGTCCCAAACCTTCATTTCTTTTCTTTGATGTTAGATGGATTGAGACATGAGATGTAGACTTCCGCTATTTTCTTTAAAACTTTGATATGTCATTATCTTTTAAACTCTTAAATTTCTATGATCTTGTATGTATGTATGCTAAGTGGCTTGTATGAGGCCTTTCAGGGTCTTGTACGCCATGTCATGTCTAGGGGGTACCTTGGGTCGTGACACTAGATACACCAATGTCGAGCCAAGCGGGTGAACTAGGTTCAGTCGTAGGGTCCCCAGTGTGTTCCCCCTTACTAGGTGCACCGTCCAAAACTCCCTCGATTTCCCAAGAAACCCTAGATTCCCCCTGAGACTGAGTTTTATTGCTTGGAAGAATAGCGAGATGGCAGATGCCTGTATCATCCACACACACAACTTTGGGTAGAATAGATGTGCAAACTTGTTCCTTGAATAGGATCATTTCCCAAACTTGCTGAGAGGAGGAAGGGGTCGAGGACATTGTAGTGAGCGTAGGGTGGGAGGGTGTGGAATCTGTATTTGATGGATTTTCTATGGTAAGGCAGAGAGGAGTGTGATGGTTTAGTTTGCTAGGAAAGAGTATGATATTTGAAGGAAAAAGGTGTGTATTTAATGGTAATGGGAACCTGATTGGTTTGTTAGATGAGAAGTCTAAGAATGTGAAGAGTTTTACTTGGAGTAGAGTTATAGTCTGCCATAATGATGTGATGGTTTTCAGCTTTTTGAAAGTGACGGTGCGATATTTGAGTATGTTGGTTACAAGTTTCTTGTGACAAGCGGAAATGACAGGATATTGCTTATAAATTTTTGAATTTATGCAATTTACAACAAGAGTGGAGTACATACCTGTATTTTAGGACCTATTGGACCCCATGTTTAATTTTTATGCGCTCTTTCACTTGTGATAAAGAGAGAATACTTAGTTATAGTTTCACGAAGGTTTTAGAATTGGTGTAGGGATTATACAATTTAGTGTACATAATTTGAGTACGAAATCCAAATTTTTGTGCCTTATGCATAGTATTCTTTAGCTAGTCATAGAGGGTGGCTTATGCAATTTTAATCATCCCTAGTTCCAACCTGTTCCTTTCAAAGTGTTCTCTTGGTAATGCCTTGGTAAAGATATCTGCAATTTGTTTTTTTAGCAGTGCAAAAATTCATAGAGACCAACCCATTTTCTACATTGTCCTTTAAAAAGTGATGTCTAATGTCAATGTGTTTTGTTCTCTTATGTTGAACAGGGTTTTTGGCTATATTTTTTGCACTAGTATTGTCACAAAAAATTGGAACACATCCAGTGTTCAACCCAAAGTCTTTGAGTTGTTGTTTGATCCATAAAAGTTGAGCATAACATGACGGAGCAGCTACATATTCAGCTTCGGCAGTAGATAGAGCCACACACTTTTGTTTCTTTGTTGCCCAAGAGATCAGACATGATCCTAAGAAGTGAGCCATACATGTAGTACTTTTTCTATATCGACATATCCTACTAGTTCAAAATTGCTTCCTTTCGGATACCAGAGTCCCAAGTCAGTGGTTCCTTTTAGGTATCGTACAATTCTTTTAACAGCTTGTAAAAGAGGTTTCTTAGGATTAGCTTGAAATCGAGCACATAACCCCACACTAAACACAATGTCAGGCCTGCTGGCTGTAAGATACAGAAATGACCCAATCATTCCTCTGTAGAGCTTTTGATCGATGATTGAACCTCTTCCCTCTAGATCTAACTTGGTAGCTCTGGAAATTGGGGTATTGATTGTTTTTCCATCCTCCATTTTGAACCTTTTGAGCAGTTCCTTGACATACTTTTGTTGATGGATTAAGGTGCCCGAGGATGTTTGCTTGATCTGAAGTCCTAAGAAATAATTTAGCTCTCCAATCATGCTCATTTCAAACTCATTGCTCATTAAGGATGAAAATTCATTTGTGAGTGCTTTATTTGTGGCTCCAAAGATGATGTCGTCCACGTATACTTGTATGATTAGCAAGTCCTTTCCTTTATTCATGAGAAAGAGAGTGTTGTTAATTTTGCTTCTTGTGCACCCATGGCTTAAGAGAAATTTTGACAATCTGTCATACCATGCCCTAGGTGATTGTTTTAACCCATAGAGAGCTTTGCCAAGCTTATAGACATGGTCAGGATAGTCATTATTTTCAAAGCCAGGGGGTTGTTTGACAAACACTTTCTCTTTTAGTAGACCATTTAAGAATGCACATTTTACATCCATCTGATACAATGTGAATTCCATGTGAGCAGCAAATGCTATAAGTAGTCTTATTGCCTCTAGTCTTACCACTGGAGCAAAGGTTTCATCATAATCTTTGCCCTCTTCTTGATTGTAACTTTGGACCACCAATCTTGCTTTGTTTCTTGTTATGGTTCCATATTCATCCAACTTGTTTCTGAACACCCACTTAGTTCCCAATGATGGTTCTGTTTAGGTTTCTTGGCACTAGGTGCTAGACTTTACTTCTTTCGAATTGATTCAGCTCCTCCTCCATAGTTATAATCCAGTCATCATCTTGTAGGGCCTCACTGATTTTCTTTGGTTCCACCATAGAACGGAATGCATTGAATGCACAATGAATCTTTAGTCCTGATCTAGTGGTTATTCTGAATCTGAGATCAGTTAGTATGTTATCTATTGGATGTGATCCTTGGTACTTGTAATTTTTTAGTACCAACTCCTGTTGTTCTGAGTCAGGACTATCACTCGGCTCTCTTTGATTTTTCTCAAGTGTTTCTTCTGGGTTCTCATCATTGTCCCCATGAGATAGAGTAGGGTTTTCATCATCTGTATGAGAGGAACCTGGTTCGTTTATCTGTTCCTGTTCAGTCTCAGCATATAATCTTGGTGGTTCATCATCATCCTACAGAGTTTGATTAGACATAATATTGCTTTCATCACATACTACATGTACGCTCTCTTCTACACACATTGATCTTTTGTTTAGAATCCTATAAGTTTTGCTATGTGGGGAATATCCTTGAAAATTTCCCTCATCACTCCTGGCGTTGAATTTTCCTAACAGATTCTTTCCTTTATTATGAATGAAGCATTTACTCCCGAAGGTTCTTAGATGAGATATGTTAGGTTTTCTACCTTTTAGTAATTCATAGGGAGTTTTATCTAGCATGGATCTAGACATACATCTATTTATAGTATATCATGCAGTATTTATGGCTTCAACCCAGAATTGATTAGTTATATTGTTAGAATTCATCATAGTTCTAGCCATTTCTTGAAGGGTTCTATTTTTCCTTTCTACTACTCCATTTTGTTGAGGAGTCCTGGGAACAGAGAAATTGTGGTCCAACCCCATGAGATTCATAATATTGAACAAAATTAGAGTTCTCAAATTCAGTTCCATGATCAGATATGATAGCTATCAGTTGTTTGTCAAGTTTCTTTTGAAGTTCTCTTATTAAGGTACAGAAAGCTTCAAATGAATCGTTCTCTGAAGCAAAAAAAAGTGTCCAAGTGTACCTTGTAAAATCATCTACTAGTACGAACACATATCTTTTTCTACCTCTTTTTCTGACTCTCATAGATCTGCATAGGTCCATGTGTACCCGTACTAAGGATCTGGTTGAGCTTATAACATGTTTTGATTTAAAATATGAGTTTACCTATTTTCCTCGAGTACATGCTTCACAAATCCTTTCTTCTTTAAACTTAGTTTTTGGAAGTCCTATTAATAAGCCCTTAGAAATAAGTTTGATTATTTGTATGTGACTCACATGACCTAGGCGTTTATGCCATAACAGAGGATCTATGCCCATTACGCTTAGACATATAAGATTTTCAGCAGGTACCTTTGTAGTATCTACAATGTATACATGCTTATATCTTTGTCTAGTTAGGACAGTTTCCTTTGTTTCAAGATTAATTACTTCAACTCCCGAGGAAGAGAAAATGACCTTGTTTCCTTTATCACAAAGTTGTGATATGCTGAGCAAGTTGTGATTCAAACCTTCAACATGATACGCATTTCCGATTGAATGTTCATTAGTCTTACTTATTTTTCCAATACCTTTAATCTGTCCCTTTTGTCCACCACCAAATGCTACCATTCCACCCTTTCCTTCTTCAAGTGAGAGGAACGTTGTTTTATGTCCAGTCATGTACCTTGAGCAAGCGCTATCCATATACTAGTGTTGCTTGCTTCCTCTCACCTTTTCCTAAAAAATTTAAGGGTTAGATTTTGGAACCCAGATTAACTTGGGTCCTTTATTTTGATCAAAAGGGTGAATCAGATCCTTGTTTATCCAGTTTGGTAGTTTTATTTTCTTTTGTACATACCTGTTCCTTTGATGCATTTCACGCATACTAATCATCTTGATATTTTTGTTCAAGTTGGTTCTGGATTTAGGAAAAGTACTTTTAAAGTAACCCATGCTACCACATAGTGTACATAATGTAGAGGCTCCCTCTTCAGTATAGTTTTTAAAACCTATTCCAAATCTCAGATTGCTAGTGTTGTTCCCTAGATGTGTTACGATCGTGGAAGATCTTGTCCATTTACTTGCATGTTCAAGCTCATATTTTATCCTACCTAATTCAAGATTTATTCTCCTAGAATTTTCCTTTTCTGAAGATAATTCATTTTTGAGCCTCTTTATATCATGTTCATACATGAGTTGATCACTTCCTTTATCCTTTCCTTTACCAATAACATTTAATTTCAAGATTTCAGTTTTTAGTGATAGGTTGCAAGAATCAAGTTGTTGGGTTTTTTGAAGCAGAAGCTTGTTTTTCTCTTTTAAATCAGTATTTTTTTTCCAGATCTGTATACTCAAACTTTAAAATAGTCATGGAAGTTAACAACTGATTCTTGCTCCTATTTGATTCTTGCTCCTATTTAGTTCTTGAATAGTATTGATGAAAGTGAGCATTAGAGAAGATAGTTTTTCTTAGAAAACAACTTAAGTTTGTCTTTGATATCAACAATGTTTACCTCCTTTTCTTCAAGAGTCTAAATCAGGTTCTGGATCTGAGTCCTCCATAGCCATCAATGCAATGACATCAGGATCCTCTCCAAAGTTGTCTGAACCTGTTCCCCAGGTGGCATACATAGCTTGACTGGTTTCCTTAGCCTTTCTCTTGTTGGCTAGTTCTCTCTTTTCCTTTCCAGTCCTTTGTTTTCTCCACTCAACTTCTCACATAGGAAAATCCTTGACTTGATGATCAGTTTTTCCACACTTGTAACAACCACCATTCTGAACCTTTTCTGTACTCTTCTCCTTACTAGATGATGCCTTTTTTCCATAGTTCATTCCCTTTTTGAAGAGTTTCTTAAAGTTCCTGCTGATTAGTGCTATATCTTCCTCATCTAAGTCAGATTCGTCGCTTTCAGTAGCTTTGAGTGCAAGATTCTTGTCTTTGTTTCCTTTACTTCTTTTGTTGTTATCAACGTTCATCTCATATGTCTTGAGATATCCTACCAGCTCATCCAAAGTCATATTTGTTAGATCTTTAGCTTCTCTTATTGCAGTAATTTTTATTTCCCATGACATGGGCAAAGTCCTAAGTACTTTGTCTACCTGTTCCTCAGTTGTGTATATTTTTCCAAGGATATTAATTCATTTACCATTAGGTGAATCTTGTGATCATATCTTGAAATTTTTCATCTTGAAGTCTTTGTACTCAGAACAGAGTCTAGCAATTCTGAATTTTCTAACTTGAGTAGTACCTTCACGTGCATTTAGCAGGGTGTCCCATATTTGTTTTGTAGTAGTACAACAGGAGATGCGATTGAACTCGCCAGGTCTCAGTCCCCATACAAGGATGCATTTAGCTTTAGCATTCTTTCCAAGCATCTTATAATCAACTTCTCCATACTGAGCCTTGAGTTTTAGAATATCTTTACCTTTACTATCCTTGACGGTAGGAATTAAAGGACCGTCAGTGATTCTGACCCATAGTTCATAGTTTTCAGCTTGAATAAAATCCTCCACTCTTGCTTTCCACCAGGAGTAGTATTGTCCGTTGAATAGTGGTGGCCTATTGATGTGCTGACCTTGCCCATGTCCAAGAGGAGGTGCAAAATTCATAGTGATATTTACCTTGAGTTATTAGACTCTTGTTTAAGATAACCATCTATGATACCAATTGTTAGAATTATGACCTCCTTAATCTTCTAAGGAACACGTACGAAGTGTCTGTTCCTTAATTAATTAGTAGTTCGAAGTAAGCAAGTTTGTAAATCAATAGCCCAGCAGTTTCCAACTTCAAACTTTTATCAACACCACACTCCAAATTACACAATGATTACAAACTTATGTAACCTAAGGAATTATAAATTCTAATTCCTAAACTCAAGACAACCCCCATGCGATTGAACTCGCCAGGTCTCAGTCCCCATACAAGGATGCATTTAGCTTTAGCATTCTTTCCAAGCATCTTATAATCAACTTCTCCATACTGAGCCTTGAGTTTTAGAATATCTTTACCTTTACTATCCTTGACGGTAGGAATTAAAGGACCGTCAGTGATTCTGACCCATAGTTCATAGTTTTCAGCTTGAATAAAATCCTCCACTCTTGCTTTCCACCAGGAGTAGTATTGTCCGTTGAATAGTGGTGGCCTATTGATGTGTTGACCTTGCCCATGTCCAAGAGGAGGTGCAAAATTCATAGTGATATTTACCTTGAGTTATTAGACTCTTGTTTAAGATAACCATCTATGATACCAATTGTTAGAATTATGACCTCCTTAATCTTCTAAGGAACACGTACGAAGTGTCTGTTCCTTAATTAATTAGTAGTTCGAAGTAAGCAAGTTTGTAAATCAATAGCCCAGCAGTTTCCAACTTCAAACTTTTATCAACACCACACTCCAAATTACACAATGATTACAAACTTATGTAACCTAAGGAATTATAAATTCTAATTCCTAAACTCAAGACAACCCCCCCCCCCAAGGTTTATGTCCCCCGAAGTCTACAAGTTGCCCCAACTTGTTAGACCAACCTATACTAAGAAACTCACAGTAAACAAAACAAATAATAACAACTTCAGATTAACGAAATAAACTCTTTAGTTTTGATTCTACGCAACACCTAAAATCTTCAATCAGAATTCTCACAAATGTGAACTCCTTCTATTTGATTGTATTTTGCTTGTAACTCTCTGTTTAAGTGTGCAGGTTTCTTTGAAGAAACTCCTTCTTCGACTCTAACTCACTAAAGTTATAGTGGTTCCTGTTTGAATTGGGTCATGTAAAATCATGTCGAATCAACCTGTTTCATGCCTTAGTTATTTAATTTGTCATTCTTCAAAATCTTCATTTACTAAATCCAACATACTTTCCTAATTTTTGCTTTTATTTTTTTCTAGTTCTTTTTATTGTTCTCGGAACAGATCATTGTTTCCTTTTTTTTTAATTCTTAATAAAATTGGCCTTGGCCCAATAAATATTTTTTTAAAAAAAAATGAATATACTATGAGAATCTGATATCACATGATATCAGATTCTCTGAGAATATGCTAACTTCTACATATCACATGATACTGGAGAACTTATCAACTTAATAGAAAATGAAGTACTTGTTTACTGCATATTGTAAGAGAAAAGGACAACTTGCAAAACAACTCTTGCCGAAATAGAAATAACAATTTCTTTTTGAAAGGGTTATGGTTGTGACTATTATGAAAAGTCTCTTAAAAAATAATTTTAGGAAGTTGGGTTTTTGTTTTGGCGAAATAACATATCCATTCGGTAGAGAAGAGAAGGAAAACTTGCAAAACAACTCTTCCAGAAAAAAAGAAATATTCTTCTTCCCTGGTATTGTATATATCTGATTCAGTTCTCCATAGTCGACTAAATAAGGTAGTTTTTCTTTGCATTCTCTGAATTGTTTCCCATATGATCTCTTACCACTGCACATGCAAATTCGAACCTCGTCAAGCTATGGTGGAGCTCCCACCTGAGCTTTTTGGATATATTTTGTTGCTACTAAGTTCGGTGTATATCTATTAAAAAAATTCTCTTTTGTTCCATTACTAAGGTTTGTATTACACTCATGGTGTAATAGTCAAAGTCAATTTCATTATCTAGTCTGCTTTGTGTGATGATAATTTCTTTCAAATTGTCAGAAAGCTCGTGTTCCTCTGTTCTTATGGTGTTGTTGTCTAAGCTCCGAAAACTATCAACCTAATGTATGACTACTTTAACTATGTCAGTTCTTGTTCCTCTATTCTTGTGGTTTCTGTAGAATCAAACGGCTCATGATTTGGACTCTCTGAGCTCCAGATATAAATTTTTCGCTAAGACTGCACAAAACTGTGAGATCAAAATTCCAAGCATGTAACCAATCTCAGAAATTGATTGCGGCCCATCCAGGTAGAGTTCTACAATGAATTTTTGGTATGTCGCAGCCTTTTGAATCTAGTTTCACTAGAGAATCAAGCGGTTTTTCATTCGTCTTCTCCTACACCAAGATAGAGACATTTTGGTGAGACCATACAAATTTGTGATCAGAAGAACCGACAAATCTGGAGGCCAACTTCAAAAATCACTTCCCGTCTATTCAGAAGGAGTTTTGCCCTGATTGTTGTTCATCCTGTATTCCTAAGATACTTAGAACAAAAACTTCGAAGAACTTGGTAAGAAACAACAAAGTTTAAAGAGTATTTTCAAGACAGAAAATTAAAACTTGTAGAGAAAATTGAATTAGAAACAATATACAAAATATTTTTCTCAAAGAAGAAAATCAAGCCAACTGAATGCACAGTGTCCCCTTAAAGAAATTATTCCCCTCAAGTACCTGAGGTTAATGGAATATATCCTCCCAGGATAGAACGATCTTACTCACCGGTGTATCGGTACCTAAAACCACAGTTCCAGCGAACCATTCAACGGCAGTAAAGTACACTTAGACTACTAGATTTAGTAGTAGAAGAAGAAGTCCAGAAAATTGGTTTTTTTCCTTGTTGAAAATTGAGAGGAAATCCCTATATTTATAGACAACAAAGGATAGTGTGAAAATGTGCTTATTGTGCCTTATCGGAAAGGTCACAACCCTTTGAAAAGCAACAACCCTTCGGAAAGGTCACAACCTTTCATAAAAATCACAACTCTTCATAAAAGTCGCAACTTTTCATTAAAGTCACAACTCTTCATGAAAGTCGCAACTCTTCATGAAAGTCGCAACTCTTCATTTTCCATTCACACCTTTCAAAACCCAACAATTCCCCAAATGAATGGGGAATGACTCTAAGACAAAGAAACGGACAAGTGTGTATACTTTACAAGCAAGAATTGATTGCATCTGGATAAGTAGGTTTCCCTTTGAACTTTCCGTAGTGAACATATGTCGGATATACTCGGTCAATCGGTAGATGCGATATCCTTGAAACCGTCAAGCTTTGGTGTATACATTAGACAACAATATGTCACACAATCAACCCTTTACCGTTTATGGTTCTTACTGTTATGTTCGTTTCAGCCATGAACACCTCCTGGTTTCATGAGTGTATAGAGAATAGGCTTTTTATAATGATTCTCTTTGAAGCGACTTCCACTTCACACTCATATAGGTGATTTCTAATACGTGTTATCACGTAGATACACTATTTGGTCAAATCTGCCAAACTTAGCAAATCATTAAAAAATTTAAGCTTTATTAACTCGTTAACAAGCCTTAATGTTTTAACCTTGTTCCTGAACATTGTCTTCATCATGAGAATGGATTGAGTTGATTGACAATGTCGAACCGTTAGTCACAACTTTGTTTTCTCCTTGAACCTAGCTCTTGGGATCTCCAGTCTGCTAGGTAGAGTTACCGCCATGATGACTTGTCCTAAGCCGTAAACCCATTCCCTTAGATGATCTTCCAACTCTCTCTAGTTAGGACTTTTTGTAAGCGGATCTGACACATTATCCTTTGACTTTACATAGTCAATTGTGATAATTCCACTAGAGAGTAGTTTTCTAATGGTATTATGTCTCCGTCATATATGATGAGATTTTCCGTTATACATCATGCTCCATGCCCTACCTATTGCATCTTGACTATCAAAGTGTATGCATACTGATGCCAAAGGTTTGAGCCAAAAATAATATCTTTCAAGAAATTTCGAAGCCATTCAACTTATTCACCGACTTTGTTTAGAGCGACAAGCTCAAAGATCATTGTAGAGCGAGCGATACATGTCTTCTTGGAAGATTTCCAAGACACTGCTCCTCCACCAAGAGTAAATACATATCCACTCGTGGATTTTACTTCATTTGACCCGGTGATCCAATTTACATCACTATATCCTTTCAATACTGCTGGATATTTATTATAATGCAAGGCATAGTTTTATGTATGTTTCAAATACTCCAAAACTCTTTTCATTGCCATCCAATGAGTTTGATTGGGATTACTCGTGAACCGACTCAGTTTACTGATAGCACATGCTATATCTGATCGTTTACACCTCCTGATATACATCATCCTTCCCAATACTCTATCATAATAAAATTGTGAGTCATTTTCGCCTTCATTCTTTTGAAGTACAAAGCTCACATTTATTGATGTTTTGACAATATTGAAATTCAAATATTTGAACTTGTCAAGTACATTTTCAATGTAATGAGACTGTGACAATGCTAAACATTGCGGAGTTCTAAGGATTCTTATATCTAAGATCACATTAGCAACCCCAAGAACTTTCATATCAAAGTTGCTTTCTAGCATATATTTAGTAGCATTTATGTCATAAGTGTCTCTACTGATGATAAACATGTCATCATCATACAAACAAACAATGACCTTGTGATTTGGAGTGTCTTTAATGTAAATACATTTATCACTTCCATCATTCTTAAATCCATTTGCCAACATAATTTTGTCAAATTTCATATGTCATTGTTTGGGTGCTTGTTTTAGTCCATAAAGTGACTTAACAAGTTCACACACTTTCTTTCCTTTACTAGGAACCACAAAACCCTCGAGTTGTTCCATGTAAATTTCCTCCTCCAACTCTCCATTTAAGAAGGCTGTCTTAACATCCATTTGATGGATTTCAAGATCATGCACGACCGCTAGTGCTATTAACACCCTAACAGATGTTATCCTTGTTACTGGAGAGTATGCATCAAAGTAATCGAGACCTTCCTTTTGTCTGTATCCTTTGACTACAAGTCTAACCTTATATTTGTCAATAGTTCCATCGACTTTCATTTTCCTTCTGAAGATTCACTTTGAACCCAAAGGTTTATTTCATGGAGGAAGATCAATCAATTTCCAATATAATTGCTTAAGATTGAATCAATCTCACTATTGACACCATCTTTTCAAAAAGATGAGTCCACAGAAGACGTAGGAAATGTTACAAAATCATATCCGAAGGAAGTAGATGTCATTTGACATTTATTATGCCTCTGAATCTCTTTATTAAGTACATTCTCCTTTGGTTCTTTCCAAGGTCTTTTAGACCATTCACTAAACTACTCAAGTCTAATTTTACAGTCCACAGTCTTAGGTCCTATTTTGATCGTTTTAAGGATAGGAACTTGGACTTATGCTAGACACCCCCACACTTTGAAATATTTCAAGTTGGATTTCCTTCCTTTCTATTTCTCATATGGAATAGATTTTGTCCTGACATAAAAAACTTTTTATTGCTTTCTTTCTGAACAGACAAAACTTTTTGTTGTTCCCTTTTGCTGTAAGGATAGCTTCTCCACACAAGTTTTGTGGTAAACCTGAACTAATAAGTAATGCATCCATTATTTTTTTCAAAGTTCAATTTTTCTTTTCATTCTGCAATTCCATTAGATTGAGGTGAGTAGGGCAGTAGTTTGATGGATAATTCCACTTTCCAAACATATTTCTGCAAAAGGAGATTTATACTCTCCATCCCTATCACTTCTTATCTTTTTCCCAACTGATTTTCAACTTCATGTTTATATTGCCTAGACGTTTCTATTGCTTCATCCTTACCTTTCAGCAAATAGACATAACTGTATCTAATGCAATTGTCAATAAAAGTTATGAGATACTTTTTCCTACCACGAAATGGTGTTGACTTCATATCACAAATGTCAGTGTAAATCAACTCTAAGGGATTAGAATTCCTTTCAACAGATTTATAAGAATGCTTAGTATACTTAGATTCAACACAAACTTGACATTTTTATTTATTTGCACTCAAAGTTAGACAAAACTTCTAAGTTCATCAGTTTTACTTTACAAGATTTTGTAATTGACATGTCCCAAGTGATCATGTCACAAACAGTTTGACTCAAGCAAGTAAGATCAACCAAAAATATTGAGTTTGAAAAGACCCTTCGTGAGGTAGCTTTTTCTCACAAATATTTTGTTCTTACTTATTACAATTTTTTCAAATACAAACATTGTTTAGAGTGAGCACCTTGCCAGATGTCCTTTTCAAAAGGACCTTTCCATAACCTTCAATTTGGTTGTTATAGAATTTACCCATGAACATAGTCTCATTGGGTCCAACAAGAGCATATGAACCAAATGCTTTTTTTACAACACAAACATGACATATTTTCACAAATATTCATGTCTATACAAATAGTTGTATTTTAATAGACAAATTTTTTCATGAAAAAATCACAACATTTTAAGTGACACTATTTCATAAAAGAACACAACTTTTTTGAACAAGTATATATATAATTTGGTAATTTCATTACTAGTCATACCATATACTAGTAAAAGAGAAACTCAACGACTACAATTCAAATATACTCTAAGAATTTTGTGGGTCAAACATAATACACGAATGTCATTGAATCTCATATCGTGTGCTCCAAATTTAAATTAAACACTAAGTCTAATTTTATTTTTATCATAAGCAAAGAACCCCCACATTTTAAATATGATCTCAAAAATATTTTTCAAGTATTTGAAAATAATTTTTCCACATATTTTTTTTCCATACTATCAAAATGTCATTGGCAGCATGAAACCTCTTTTGGAAATATTATTCTACAAAAGAATTATAGTGCTTCAATCCCTTTGAAAATCTTTACACAATATCAAAGTTCACTCCATAGAGGCACCTATTGCAGGCACAAAATTACAAACTTTAAGTCACTGGTCTTTTTTGCTATCACAATTAGACATACCACTTAGTATTTAGAATACTAACAATAAAGATAAAACTTGTGTACAATTTGCTTCTATTAACAATGAAGTTTTATATTCTTCAAATCGTCAGCCGAATGAACTTTGAATCTGGATGAAGTTTTTATGACTTCAAGTCAGTTTCAAATTCAAATGGAGTAGAAAACCAAAAGTACAACACTAACTTATTAGGTGAAGTTTTCATATTTTTCCAACCAATTGCACAGTCTAATTTATCCAGAGTAGAAAACTATAAAAGTTTTTAGTCTCCAAAAATCAAACACAATCAAATTTCACACGGAGTACAAAACTACAAAAGTTTTTTTTTTTAATCTCCAAACAGAATAAAACATATTCTTAGATTATCACATAGATACACTTTTCTTTTCAAATAGCCTTCCAACTAAAACATTTTGACATAATATCTTATCAAATAATCTCATTCTGCAAACTAAAGAATTTTAAAGGCAACACTTCTGCCAAGGAAAATTCATTAAAAAAAACAAATGATTTGCAGATCTTTTTCCAAAGACACAAATGATAAATATCAAAAGAGTTAACTTTTAGAAACTATTTTTCTCCTTAGATAAATAATAAGAAGGTTACCTGGTGTAATCTTTAACCGAAATACCACCAATTCTTCTGGTACATTCTCACTTCGACCTTGCTAAACAAGGCACCGAATTTTGGAGAAGTAGTGCACCAATCTTCTACTTCCATGGTTTGTCTCCCTCAATCAGTAGAATACAAAAATACCAACAGTATAATAATCTCCTTAAGATTGTTGTTCATCCTGTATTCCTAAGATACTTAGAACAAAAACTTCGAAAAACTTGGTAAGAAACAACAAAGTTTAAAGAGTGTTTTCAAAACTAGAAAATTAAAACTTGTAGAGAAAATTGAATCAGAAACAGATTAGAAACAATATACAAAATATTTTTCTCAAAGAAGAAAATCGAGCCCACTGAATGCACAGTGTCCCCTTAAGGAAATTATTCCCCTCAAGTACCCGAGGTCAATGGAATATATCTTCCCAGGATAGAACGATCTTACTCACCGGTGTATCGGTACCTAAAACCACGGCAGTAAAGTACACTTAGAATACTAGATTTAGTAGTAGAAGAAGAAGTCCAGAAAATTGGTTTTTTTCCTTGTTGAAAAATGAGAGGAAATCCCTCTATTTATAGACAACAAAGGATAGTGTGAAAAGGTGCTTATTGTGCCTTATCGGAAAGGTCACAACCCTTTGAAAAGCAACAACCCTTCGGAAAGGTCACAACCTTTCATAAAAGTCACAATTGTACCATAGGTGTGCTGAGATGATTAGAAGAAAGTGACGAAAATAAAGAAAAAGATGGATTCGATCGAACTTGATGGTGCGACAAATTGACAATTAACCCCCATGAGAACATGAGTATAATTTATAGATATTAAAAGTTGGTAACATAAATATTGTTACTACAAATTATGAAAAATTATAATGGAACCAAATTATGAAAAGAAAGTTTCTATATGTGTATGAAAGGTTTCCTAATAAGGTTAGGCTTATGTATGGCGGGGGTAAAATTTTTACACTTTGCTGTAATTTTTTTTTTTTAGCACTTTGTCGTGACTCAAAGAAACTAAAGGGATAATCGTTAATGTTTTAAATGCTAGATAAACAGCAATATTAATGAAGCATCTCATGAATGAGAACAACTCCAAATAGATATATTGATAAAAGAGAATGACAACATAATAATAGTGATACACATACAACAATACCTAACCAACATTCCTGTACCATCTACTCTTGATGGGTGTAACAATGTTGTCCAACACAAAATAGTAACAATAAAACATCAATGCCTCTATCATCCTAAACCATGCTTTTCTCCAATAACGATTTAAGCAAAGCGCTGTAGCTAATCCCAACAAGATCGCTCCATAAGACACAACAAAGCCAATGTAAAAACACTCAATATCTGATGATTCCTCACCTCCATTAATCTTAGAGGTATTTGACAATTTAGGACTCGTGCCACACTTGTTGTCTAATGGATAACCACAAAGAAAAGGATTTCCCTCGTAGCTGCTTTTGTTGAAAGTTCCAAATTGAGCTTTAAAATCGGGCACTGCACCGGATAAGTTGTTGTATGCAACACTGAATACTGCCAAAGAATTTAGCTCAAGTAGACCAACAGGAATGCTCCCATTCAATCTGTTGCAGGAAAGGTCTAAACTCTCGATTTCCTGTAGATTAGAAAAGGTATTTGGTATTCTTCCGATGAGATGATTGTGCGATAGATTCAATGCATGTATATTGCTCATGTTCCCAAGCTCAATGGGAATTTCACCCGTTATTCTGTTACTTGAGAGATCAATACCCGACATATATTTTAGAATGCTTCCCTTATAAGTGTATGAGTTTCTTTTCGTTGAAAACTGGACCTGAGTTTCCACATCCATCAAAAACATGTTACTTAGAAGTCCATAATTACTATCGTGGTAGTGCCTTTTCAAATTCATCCAGGCCACAAAATTTAACCATGAATGCGCAGAAGTTGTAGCATAATAAGTACTACTTATCTCTACATCATTTTTGGCTTGTGTTAAGTAACCCAAACAAGTATGGAGTGGACCATAAAGATTATTGAAAGACAAATCCACGATAGATAAGTTTTTCAACATACAAATCTGATTTGGAATCTCTCCTTCCAATTGGTTATTGCTAAGGAGAAGGTAGTTGAGAGTGTTAAGCGAGCCTATGGTGTGTGGTATATTTCCTGTAAAATTGTTGTAACGAAGATCCAACGTTATCAGAGAAGAGAAGTTGAAAAGTCCATGTTCCAGTCCACCACCCAATTGATTTTTCTCTAGATGGATGTGTTCGACAGGTAAAGAACTCACACAAGAAGGTATGAAGCCTGAAAGCCTGTTTTCGGATATAGCTAACACCTGAATGAGCTTTAAATTGCAAATCTCATCTGGAATCGAACCATCAAGATGATTCTTGGACAAATCAAGCTGTAACAATCTTGTATTATCCCTAATCCATCTCGGAATATCCCCAGTGAAACTATTCCTGCTAGCGTCAAGTACAATAAGGGATCTGGGGAAAATGTTCCTAGGTAGTGGTCCTTCAAAGTTATTGTCATTCAAATACAAAAAGGATAATATATTCGGCCTGAACTCCTCCGAAAATATTTTTCCTTTAAGCTTGTTGTTTGACAACCGAAGGTACAACAATTGTGGAGAACCAATTGACAGATCATTGGGAACTTCTCCGGACAAGATATTGACAGATAGGTCTAGAAATTTTAAATGAAGGCCACTAATCTTGGAAGGTATAGGACCTTCAAGATAATTTTGTGACATGTTCAAACTAGTAAGCTTTGGGAATGCTAAACTCATATTTTCTGGAATATGTCCTTTTAGTTTGTTATTAGAAACATCAATTGTCTCTAGATGGAGGTGACGACTCGGTGGCAACTTGAATGGTCCATTGAAAGCATTTTCTCTACCATAAATCGCTGCAAGTCTGGTGTTATTTTCTAACAACCATGTTGGAAACTTTCCTGGCAATTGATTTCCATCTATAGCAAGAATCCTCAAGTCATATTGGTAGTGAAGGAAAGAAGGCAATTTTTGAAGGTTTATACAATTATATATAGCAAAAAGCTCCAACTGGAAATTTGGGATCCAATTTTGGAATTCAGTATCTGTAATTATTGTATTAGAACCAACATTCAAGTTGATCAATTTTGTATGGTTGGAAAATTGGCTGAATGACAGAGGAACTTCAAATTGGTTATGCGCAATATGCAGGTACTCAAGTGATGTGAGTCTCCTCCAAATAGAATGTGACGCTATATTTCCATTGAAGAGGTTCCCATTCAATGTCAACCATCGAAGAGATGTCATGTTTCCAAGACATGAAGGCAGTGTTCCCACAAAATTATTGTTTGTAAAATCCAGCTCTTCAATGTGTTTGAGTTCACACCAACCTATATATATAGATATTTAGCTAAACCTATTCATGAAAATGCAGACATTATAAAAACATGCTACCTTGATTAGGGAGGGTGCCATTATTGTCACCAAAAGGCATACTCAACACTTTAAGAGAAGTCATTTGTCCAATGTTTGAGAGAAAGTTGTCATTTAAAGAAGATCCCGTCAAGTATAGGTACTCCACCGTGCTCAGATTTCTTAATGCTTATATGATAGAGTCAAAAATAAGAAACAACAAATTTCAAAACAAAAAGTGGTGATAGAAGTAAGGTAGACAAATATTGATGTCGAGCTTACCGTAAACTGTGGTCGGAGTAGTGAGATCACTACCTTCATAAGAAAGTGACTTAAGAGATGAGAATGGTTTTAGGGATTGTATGACTCTGCTCGAGTTGGGTTTAAAAGTTCCCAATTGTAAATTCCGCAGAGAACTCATTCTTTTGATACCTGTTAGATAAATTATATGTTTTTACATAAAAATGAATAGATCGATCCTATTACATAAGTTTGTAAAGATGTGTAATCCTAGTCCACATTTCATTATTAATCTTTATCTGATCAATTTGCATTTTGTTCTATAGGATGTCTTAAGGTTAAAATAAAATATTCAACAATAGAGCAACTTCATTGATTTGTTTACCTTTTGTAGTCACAAAGCTCTCTATATTGTTATTCCAGAGATCCAGATATTTCAAGTTGCTCAAAGCAATTATATCTACACAGGTAAATCAATAGTAAATAAATCAAACTTTAATTTGATATGCGAAGAAATAAAATTGAGATATTTAGATGCATCATTGATTGAGATATGGTTAGTGGGGAAGACTTGGATGGGAAGGGGCATAACAAACCATTTGTTTCAATATTTCCATTTATATTATTCGCGGCAAGATTCAGATGCTTGAGGGATGGAAAAATCTTCAGTGATGAAAAGATGCTGGAATTGAAGTTATTATCTCTCAAATTGAGTCTCTCTAAATTCCTCAGTCCACTATTTGCACCAACACCTGCATTTCATTTATGAAAAAAAAAAACTGTACTTAGGTTTAGTGTTATTTTGTTAATTGCTTTTTCTATTGTGTAATTTTTTCTTAAATCTCTGAGTTACTTTGTACATGTATTTGTTTTGGAAAAGAGATGTTACCCAATGCAAAAAGGCTATTGATATCACTGATTCCATAACCTCTAAAAGTGAGTTCTCTTAAATTGCTTAGCCCTCCACATTTCTTACTCATGCCTTCATTAAAAAATTACAACTATACTAAGTATTGTCCAAAAATGGCCACAGTTTCATATGTAGAGTTTATGTAAGAGGATATACTGCTATTATATGTCGGTATGCTGAAAGAGGTATCAACATTTACACCAAGTTTTAGAACCTCAAGAGATGAAATCCAACATAAAGATGATACTAAAACTTTAGGATGGATTGGATTATATTGCAAATCGAGTTCTTTCAGGTTGGGAAGCTGTCTTAGTTTACTGAACCCTGGATAACAAAATCAGATAAAAAAACATGTTAGTTATATAATATATATACTCCATACAAGATAGATGAGGCTAAAAGAAGACCTTCATGTTTTGTCCACCCTATAATATTTCTGTTAGACAATAAAAGAAGTTGTAGTGACTTGAATGGAAGAAAGAGAGAGGCATTAAATCTCCAACCATCCCCTGATCCAAAACTTGTTCCGAGATCGAGTTCGATCACTCGACCTGTTGCTAAGCTGCATTTAACTTTTTTCCAAAAACAACAATCTATAAAACCATTGGCATTATAACCTGCCCAATCAATCAACAATTCGCCATTCGAACTCATTATGTTTGCTTGCAGCTCCAAGAGAGCATTTCTCTCTTCCTCCCAACAACCATTGGCCACAATTATCATCACAAAAAACACCAACAACAAAGACTTAATGTTTCCCATATCCCCACTATTACTCTACTTTATTTTCTATCTAACAGAGTGTTTATATAGAAACTATATAGAGCTACAACTTATTTTACAGGTTTAATAGAACTCAATAGCTTTGGCTTAAATTTTGTTTTTATGCTTAAAAAGTCATTTAACATGGATAAATTATTTATCAAGAATCCAATAAGTTGCATTTTCTAAAATAAAGAATCCATAATCTCAAATTCTAATTTTTTTTTTAAAAAAACATAAAATAAAATTCTAGATAGGTAAAGAGAAAATGAGGGAGCAAATTATAAAGCGTTGAATCAATCCCCCAACTAACAAAGTGAAAGTGAAAGTAATCAACCAATTGAGCTACTAAAATTCTAGTTCCGTCTTAACTACACCACCTCCACACAATAAAATGGATGGTGGAAATGAAACTAGCTAGTCCAGTTAGCATCACTTCAATTTTGTTTGTTTCATAGATTCCAATATGACTTGAAAAGTAAAAAGAATGTTTATCTCATATTTGGTTGAAATAAATTCAAAAATTACTTTTGAAATAATTAATTTTAAGACAATTTATCCTCCGACCAAACAATCCCTATAAGTAAATTATGCTAAGAACCTCCATAACATTGAATGCCAATGCATAAGAGCCTGTCTGAATTGACTTAAAAGTTGATCAAACCTATTTTTAAGAAATTTTTAAGCTTTTGAAAGTGTTTGACAAGATTTAATGATAGCAATGAGGCGAGGCGGGATGGATGCGAGGCAAACCCGCTAAGACTTTACCCAGCCCCGCATAACCGCATTAACCCGCTCTGCTTAATTTACAATTTTTTTAAAGTAAAAGAAATGTACTAGTTATCAATCCTTACGGTAAATGTTGAAATAATATATATATATTCATTTGAAAGCCAACTTATAGAATATATATATATATAGTTCATTAACTGTTGTGTTGGGTTTTTTCTCATTCAGAACTTTATCTTAAAAAATATTTAAAAGATCCTTATAAACATATTTCTGTTAGAAAACAATCCTTGTATGCATATATACCCAACCCACATACCCGTCCTACTTTGAAAAATAAGTTTAAAATGACTTTAAAAAAAAAAGTAAAAATTAAAAGTAGGTCTCCCCCTACTTTTTATTTTTTGATTTAAAAGTCATTTAAATTTGATTTTTTATATTTTGATTTAAAGCTACCTTTTTAAAGTCAATCCAAACGGGTTCTAAGTATAAATCCTAAAATCACTTAACACCACTGACATTATTGTTGGAAAAAGACTAGAATAATTTGAAGTAGCACATAAGTTCCACATTTTTTGTAATTAATTAACTACTAATTTTGGGTTTACTTCAGTCAAAATAATTTTGTAATCCACAATTCTAGATTGAATTATGTTTACTTCACTCAAAGCTTTATTAGTGTAGGAAAAACAAATAAAAAATTGTAAGAATTTCAAGAAAGATTTGAGTTGCTTGGGTTGTTTAATTGTGTTAATTAATTGTTTTTATCCTTTTTATTTGTGTCATTTGCAAAAATATTTATTATTTTACAAAAGGAAGAAATTATTTATTTTCTTCGATTCCATCATTAATAATATGAGAAATTGCCATTAATTACTCACTAAAAGAAATATAAAAGTAATTTAGTTAAAGAAATATTATTCCTTTCATTTTAATTTATGTGACCTTATTTGATTAGATATCAAAATTTAAAGGTCATATTTTACCTGTTATTATTTGATTCCAGAGTAGGACATTGATGCTTCTAAAATCACTATCTAACGTATTGTTTGGGGCATTATTATTTGTAAGCTTGTTAATTTTTTTACCGTATTTATTGGAAAATTGGGAATTTTCCTATCTAGTCACTTCACTTGTGAAAAGTCTTTTGTTTTTAGTTGGGGAAAGATTTAAATTGATTGATACTGCAAAAATAACTTGAGGAAAATCCACGGAATGTGCGTCATTGATTTTGCCTTCGTGAAATCGATGGACAAGATTGAATAACATTGAGGGATAATCGGTCATGTCCGTCGATTTTTGTCAGTTTTAAAAAGCCATGGACAAGATCGATTTTTCAGAAATATATATAAAATTTTAGCTATTTGGAATTGAATATGGGTATTTTATTTTTATGATTTTGAAGAATTCTACCACTCAACGACTCATGCTCTTAGATGAAATATTTCCATCATTTTTATTTATACTCTTCAACTGCAATTTTCTACTTCAAAAATCAACCCTATCCATGGATTTTTATTTAAAAATAATGAAAAATTGAGGGTCTACATTGATTTTCTTTTATTTTATTTTTAAAAAAAATATAATTTTTGCGTAAAAAAATCCAACGAACAAAATCGATTTTACCTAAATTATTTGAACCAATCTTGTCTGTCGATTTTTCATTATTTTGAGTAGTGTGTGGTACAGTTGGAGATTTCCCAATTGAGTCATCACAACTTGCAAAAGAGTTTGGTCTGTAGCTAAGATGTAAATTAGTGATCCATAGATGCATATGAAAACTATATAATAGAAATTATTAAGTGTGTGTGATGCAATTAGGATATAAGGAATCTACCGTGGAGTTGGAGTTAAAAATCCTCTTTAGCCAATATAATTACTGATTTTTGCGATACTTTTTATTTATTATAATTTATAACAATACATAATAATACAATGATAAATTTATGTTATGTATTAAAAGTGAAATATGCTTGCAGTATAAATCTATTATAAGTGTTTTTAAAATATATTATATTTGTTCGGTAAGAAATTGACACTTTTATAAGTGTATTAAAGTGTATGATAAATGTATTATTCATTAATAAAACTTGTATTATATATATATATATATATTATAAATTGTTCTTTAATATGCATTAAAACTATATAATAAATGTAACTTTAGAAAGTGATTTGACTAGGTATGGATCAACTCAAGTCTTTGCCTTAACTAAAACTCAAAAGACTTCTCACAAGTGAGGTGACCTGTGAATCAATGCATGATGGCCTGTGAATTAATATTCGTATAAGTCTTTGTTTTTTTATAAAAGACTTGTCCAATCTAATAATCCAGTGAACCTAAAGGAACAACTTTTCAAGTTTAAAATTGTAATTGGAAAAACAAAAATTCAAGAGCTTAATTTTGATAGAGTAGCATGATCTTGCAAGATGTGACATCATGTAGAATTTTTTAATCAGTGTTATAAAAGTCGTGAGGCAACGCAAGGCGAGGAGTAAGCTTCGAGGCGTTAAGCATAAGTCCGTGAATCTTTAATTTTTAATATCATTACATGATTAAACATTAAAAAAATAAATAAATAAGGTTATGTATTTTAAATGTCTAAAACAATGTAAAACTAAAGAACAAATTAGTTAACATTATTGTCATTCTTAGTGTTGAATTAATTTTTCGGTTAACATTAGTATTGATTTGAATTTGATTCGAGCTTTATTAGAGTTACTAATATATATGAATTATAACCTTTGTTGGACCATTCAAAATTTTAAGTCTCAAAAACATGAAATAATATGATAAAAGATAAAAATTATGAAAAAGTATAGGAAATATTTCGAAATTATATCAAAGTACATACTTTTATGTATAAAATAAATTTAAAAAATATATATTTTAAAATTCTTCTTTAGGAGGTTCAGCCTCCAGCTATCGGTGTCTTCTCCCTTGTTAGTGGGATGTCTGATGAATCCTTTCTCCTTAAAGAATGGTAAAACATGGATACCAAAGACGTCATGAGAAACTTCTCGAGCAAGGCTACTGGTATGAAAGTTCCTTTACTGAAATCTGCAATTCATCATGACGTAGCATTTTCCAAATCTTCTCATCCTAATGGATGTTTAAGCAATTGGAGCTTTCCCTCTTCTAACTTTGGCAATGTCTGCTAGACACCTGGTTACTGAGAATGGGTAGAGGACGTGTTGCCTGCCATAAGGAGACTTTGGAGGTCATCAAGGTTTATGATGTTGTATATACTTCTTTGTTCACATACGACTATGACAACAACTTGCTCCATGCTTTTTGTGAGCTTTGACGTCCATCTACCAACACACTTTCTACTTTCATTGGATAGATGTCCATATCACTTTGGGACTTACAAGCAATTGGAGGTCTTCCTATACAATGGTACTTTTATGAAGAAGTTGTTCCCTCAACGAAAGAAATGACGCAGATTGATGCTCAAGAAAAATTGTTTCTTCCTAAAATTTGTCTATATTTATTTTCAGCCTTCTATAGATTAGCAAAAGGTGATCTCCATGAGGTGTCCATCCATGATTAGGTGAGATTCTGGTTTAGAGGACCTAATAGATATGTCGAGCCTTCGCAAAAGGTGTCAAAGGTACAAGTCACAAAGCCAAGGTTGAACCATAATCCTTCTAGACATTGATTTGGACTTCCTACCCTTTTGTCGAGCTAGATATTGCAGAATAACTTAGAGATGAGACTAATTTGGCAGACTTCCTTAGTTGTTGGCTTTGCAGATTCGTGCTTCCAACAAGAAAGTCAACTATGTGTGTGCTAGTGTTTTTAAAGTTGTGAGCTTGATGACTCATGGAAAAAAATTGTCTCTTGTAGTCCCTGTTCTTGCAAGCATATATCACGGCTTGAAAAAAATCTCTACTTCTCCAAACTTGAGTGTGACAAATATAATTTTTTCCCCATACACTATGTATATAGTTGGCTTGGGGAATACTTTGGGATTCATCATCGTGCCAATCGCTCACATCAATCCATACTCAATAACTTTGACTTAAATTTTATTTTTATGCTTAAAAAGCCATTTAATATGGATAAATTATTTATCAAGAATTCAATAAGTTGCGTTTTCTAAAATACATAATCCATAATCACAAATTCTAATTTTTTTTAAAAGAAACATAAAATAAAATTCTAGATAAGAAAAGAGAAAATGAGAGAGCAAATTATAAAGCGGTGAATCAAACCCCCAACTAACAAAGTCAAAGTTCAAGTTATCAACCAATTGAGCTAGTAAAATTAGCATCTCTTTAATTTTGTTTGTTTCATAGATTCCAATGACTCGAAAAGTAAAAAAAACTTTATTTCATATTTGGTTGAAATAAATTTCAAAATAACTTTTGAAAAAATTAATTTTAAAATAATTTATTCTCCAACCAAACAAGCCCCATAAGTAAATTAAGCTAAGAACCTCCATAACATTGAATGCCAATCCTAACCGTGGATTTTTATTTTAAAATAACAAAAAAATTGAGGGCCTGAATCGATTTTCTTTTTTAAAAAATATAATTTTTGCGTGAAAAAATCTAATGAACAGAATTGATTTTCCCTAAATTATTTGAATCGATCATGTCCGTCAAATTTTTCATTATTTTGAGTAGTGTGTGGTTGTCCTCAGCCTATCGCAAAATTGGAGATTTCCCAATTGAGTCATCATAACTTGCAAAAGAGTTTGATTTGTAGCTAAGACGTAAAGTAATAATCCATAGATGCATAGTGTTAGAACAAGAGATTGAAGAGAAAGAGCAAATTGGAAAAGCTACAATTGCAGCGTTACTTCTCATTCACTTGTCTTGATTGATACAACAACTATGTATTTATAATTATAATATTCTGATGTGTATAGATACAATTCCATAAGGAGACTAAATGTATTCTTGCGCCTAGCCTTTGTCAGTGGAATTCTTGTTAGAGTTGGAGACTAATTGACGTGTCTCAAAACTCCCCGTGCAAGCTGATGGTGGCGAAGACATGTTCAGCTTAGATCGAAGCAGTTCAAACCTGGAGGAGGTTAGAGGTTTGGTGAGGATATCAACTAGTTGATCCTTTGACGATAAGAACTGGACTGTGAAATCTTACGACCTACTTTGTCACGCACAAAATGAAAATCTATCTCAACATGCTTCGTGCGTGCATGAAACACTGGGTTATCGAAAGATAAACAGCTCCAATATTGTCACACCATAAGAGTGGAGCTTTTGGAATAGTGACACCCAATTCAAACAAAAGGGACTGAATCCAAGTCAGTTCAGCGGCTGCATTAATGAGAGCCTTATATTCAGACTCAGTAGACGATCTAACGACAATTCGTTGCTTTTTGGAGGACCAAGAGACTAGAGCTGCTCCCATGAAAATGGCATAACCACCAGTGGATTTTCTATCATCAACACACCCAGCCCAGTCCGAGTCGGTGAAGGCCTGAAGCAAGAAGTGTGAGGAGTAGGGAATATGGAAAAAAAGCTGTTGAGTGTGCTTTAGATAGCAAAGGATTCGCTTCACTCACTGGTTCACCGTTGGGTTATGCATAAATTGACAAGCTTTATTAACCACAATGGCGAGGTCTGGTAAAATAAGTGTAATGTATTGCAATGCCCCAACGATATGCTAATACAAAGTTGCATCATGGAATAAAGGACTATCACCATTGTGTAGCTTGGAGTTGACCGCCATAGGAGTTAGAGTGGGCTTACAATTTTGCATACCTGCTTTGGAGAGAAGATTTTGAATATATTGATGTTGGGATAATGAGATGCCATCAGATTGGCGTAGCACTTGAACACCAAGAAAGAAACTTAGTTGCCCTAAATCACGAATGAAGAATTCAGCACCGAGTTGCGAGATGACTGATTCTAGAAAAGATGCATGACTTCCTGTAATAATGATTTCATCGACATACACCAACAGATAAGGAAGAACATTATTTTTGTTATAGACAAATAGTGATATGTCAGACTTAGAAGGATAGAAATCGACAGTAACCAAAAATCGAAGAAGTCGCATGTACCAAGATCGAGGGGCTTGTTTGAGCCCATATAAAGACTTCTTGAGATGACACACATGGTTGGGATAGAGAGGATGAACAAAACCCAATGGTTGAGACATAAAGACTTTCTCTTGTAACTCACCATGAAGGAAGGCATTTTGGACGTCCAACTGACGTAAAGACCATTTTAGTGTTGCTGCAAGAGACAAGATAATATGAATAGTGGTTGGTTTTACTACAGGGCTGAATGTTTCATAATAATCATGTCCTTCGAGTTGGTGGAATCCTTTTGCAACAAGATGAGCTTTGTAGTGCTCAATATTACCTGATGAATTTCTCTTGATTCGAAACACCCATTTTCACCCTAACACATTCATGGAGGAATCATAGGGAACCAAGGACCAAGTATCATTGTGTAGCAATGCATCCATTTCTGATGCCATGACCGTACGCCATTCTGTAGATTTGTTTGCTTCAATGAAGCAAGTGAGTTCAATAGTGGGAGGAGGTGAAGGGGAAGAAGGGTGTTAGTGACTAAATATGCGGAAGGTGGCATGTGTCAAAGCCTCATTGAGTAAGTATGTTAGGGTTGGATTGCAGAAGTGGTAGGTTGGGTAGCAGGTGAAATAGAGGGCTGAGATTGAATAGGGAATAAATTGTATTTGCTAGAATCAACCACCGACGTCGGAAGAGCAGATGATGAGGCAGCCAAGAGGGGTTGTGAATCATGAGATGTAATAGTTTCTGGTGTTGGAGTGGGGCCGGTAGCATTATTCGAATGAGAGGTATCGAAAGGTAATGGAGTAGAGATGGACAACGATGGAATTGGAGATGGAAGTGTTCTTGGCAAGATAGGTTGTGATGAATGAGTAATGACAGGAAAGGAGACCCACGGAGTAGAAGGGGATGGCTGAAATGAAAATTTACTTTCATCAAAGTGCACATGTCGGGCTATATAGAGTCAATTAGTAAAACGATCAAGACAGCGATAACCAAGATGAGTAGAACTATAGCCAAGAAAGATGCATGGTTTACTCTGAAAGTCAAACTTGTGTTTGTTGTAAGGACATAAGTAGGGAAAACATAAGCAACCAAATGATTTAAGAAATGAGTAAGCGGGTTTGGAACGATGAACTAGTTCATACGGTTAGAGGCTTTGTGTGGAAACTGAGGGTAGGTGATTGATGAGGAAAACAACAGATTCGAAGGCGTATTGCCAATAACAGGCAGGGGTCGAGCTATGAGCTAGGAGGCTTAGACCCGTTTCAACAATGTGTCAATGTTTTCTTTCAACTCTACCTTGTTGTTCATGAGTATGAGGACAAGAAACACACTGAGATATACCGAGTTTATTGAGAACTGGAGACATTGAACGAAATTCCCCTCCCCAATATGATTGAATAGCTTTAATAGGTGTATTAAATTGGCATTCAATGAGAGCTTTAAACTGATGGAATACAGTTAGAAAATCATATTTAAGAGCAATTGGATAGCCCCAACAGTAACTAGTGAAATCATTGGCAAAAACAAGAAAGTACTTGTGTCCCTAAGATGAAAGTAAAGGTGCTGGACCCCAAACATCAACCTATAGTAATTGCAAAATTGAAGAAATTTTATTACTACTCAAAGGAAGAGACAATATTCTTGATTTTCCTAACTCACAAGCTTCACATACTTTATTAAAGCTAGAACTAGAACTAGAACTAGAACAAGGCAATCTATTTGTCTTAAGAATTTGCTGAAGAACTCTTTGATGTGGGTGACCAAGACGGAGATGCCAGCATAAGGGTGAAGCTCTGATTGAGTAGAAGGCTGATGGAATGGATTGAATTTGAGGATGAGATGATTGGAGTGTATAGAGACAGTTGTTACTCCGACCGAAAAGAAGAGGTGTCTTGGTATCCCGATCCTTAACAAGAAAATGAAAAGGGTGAAATTCAAAGAAAACATTATTATCATGAGCAAAACGTTGAACAAAGAGTAAATTCTTAGTGATTGAAGGGACATGAAGAATATTCTTAAGGGAGAAGGCTTGTGAAGGAGTGCGGAGAAGAGAATTACCAGTATGATGAATGGGAAGTCCATGACCATTGCCAATATGAACTTGATCTGATCCTTTATAGTCTTCAACCTGATGGAAGTTGGTGAGATCTGGGGCAATGTGATGTGAAGCACCTATATCGGGGAACCATTGCAAAGTAGCGGATATAGGAGCTTGGTGTGATAGGTAAGCTATTGGGCTCATATTAGGGTTGTAACGTTAGAAACATGTTAAAGCTAGATGGTTAGTGCCATTGCAAATTTGAGACTTTGGACGCTAATCTGGAGGCTTCCAGGCTTGTGCATTATTAGGTGAATAATTTTGTGAATTGTAGGAGCGGCCACCTCTGCCACCACGTCCTCTATTAAATCTGTCACGACCCCTATTGGAATTAAAATTGGAGGAACGATCAGATGTATTGTTGCTTTGGGTAAAGTTAGCTGAGGGAGCTTGTGTAATGGAGGTATCATGTTGTCCAGTAGATGAAATAGATAGTGTCGACAATTATGAGCCATTGATAAAATCATGGTTCAGAAGAAGACTGTGGAGCTCGAAAAAAGTTACTGGTTCGGGTTGTGTAGAAAGGGTAGTAACTAGGTCCTTAAATTCAGAGGGGAGACCCTTGAAGATATAAATATTATGATCTGCAATAGAAAGAGGGCATCCAGCCGCAGCTAATTCATCAGAGATGAGTTTAGCCTTTTGTAAATATTGAGTGACAGTAAAGTCGTCTTGCTTCAGGTTTTGTAGTTGCATATGAAGGTTAAGAATGCGTGTATTGGATGGAGATGATAAAGCAGCCGCGAGAGCATCCCAAACTTCTTTTGAGTTGTTCAATCCGATGGCTAGGGGCAATGTTTCTTAGGAGAGGGATGAAATTAATAGGCTCAAGATCATCTGATCTTGTTGTACCCACTGGGTTCGGATTGGAGGTGTTTGTACCGTCTACCAAAATTAAGGGTGGAGGGCAAGGGTGGCTTCCATCGATGTACCGTGGAGGTTTTGGCCACGAAGAAAAGGCAGCAATTGTGTTCGCCAAAACAAGTAATTTGTTGCCGATCATTTGATAGATATAAAATGATGAGCATGGTTAAGCATCACAGGGGAAGAAGAGATTGGAATTCCCGAAGATTGCAAAGAAGTAGAGGAGGTCGGAGTGGCTTCTAATACCATGTTAGAACAAGAGATTGAAGAGAAAGAGCAAACTGGAAAAGCCACAATTGCCGCATTATTTCTCATTCACTTGTCTTAATTGATACAACAACTATGTATTTATAATTATAATATTTTGATGTGTAGAGATACAATTCTTTAAGGAGAATAAATGTATTCTTGTGCCTAGCCTTTGTCAGTAGAATTCTTGTTAGAGTTGGAGACTAATTGACGTGTCTCAATACATAAGAAAACTTTTGCGTGAAAAAAATCCAATGAACAAAATCGATTTTCCCTAAATTATTTGAACCTATCTTGTCCGTTGAATTTTTCATTTATTTTGAGTAGTGTGGTTGTCGTCATCCTATGACAAAATTGGAGATTTCCCAATTGAGTCATCACAACTTTCAAAAGAGTTTGGTTTGTAGCTAAGACGTAAAGTAATGATCCATAGATGCATATGAAAACTTTGTGATAGAAATTATTAAGTGTGTGTGATGTAGTTAGTATATAAGGAATCTATCATGGAGTTGGAGTTAAAATCCTCCTTAGCAAATATAATTGTTCGAGTAGAGTCCATTTAATAAAAATATTCTCTGAGAGAAAATATGATCAACAAAATTTGTATTATAGATGTGTTTTATAAATTGTTCTTTAATATGTATTAAAACTATACAATAAATGTAACTTTAGAAAGTGACTAGGTAAGGATCAACTCAAATCTTTGCCTTAACTAAAACTCAAAAGACTTTTCACAAGTGAGGTGACCTGTGAATTAATATTCATTTAAGTCTTTGTTCTTTTATGGAAGACTTATCCAAGCTAAAGGGACAACTTTTCAAGTTTAAAATTGTAATTGGAAAAATGAAAATTCAAGAGCTTAATTTTGATAGAGGAGTAGTGTTAGACCCCTAGTCTAATTATGCAAGCATCGGACAGGCATGTCAAGGATTTGGGCATTGGTCTTGGCATGTGCGTGGGTGAAACAATGCATCTGTACGGCTAAGTGTTAGTGTGCAGTGAAGTGTTCAAGATGCTTAGGTGTTGGCTAGGCAGCCTGAACGTGCTAAGGCATGGGGCAGGCATATGGCACCTAAGGGGCATACGTGTGAACAGGACATCGGCAAGGCAAGGTAGTGTGTTGGCTTGACAAGGCAAGGTTGTGGGACTTGATGATGGCAAGACAAAGGCATTACAATGTGTTGACATGAGTTGGCAAATTTGCTAAAATAAAACTAAGTGTTGAAAACAGGCTAAAATATTCTAAGGGTTGGGCATGGTGAAATTTGGCTAAGGCATTGAAGAAACATGTGCTTGACACATGTCTTAATGTATTTGAATTCGAATTTGTATTATGACTGTTAGGATAAAGCTGTTAGACTTAGTTTAAATATGGCCATGACAAGTGTCAGACACATGTCAGATGTAACTGTTTTTGTATCTACTGTAACTGCTTTGTGCAGAAATTTTAGAAGAGGCTGAAATTTGTTCTAAGGCTAAGAGGAGTGTTCTATGTCTTAGAATAATTCGTGAAGCCTTTCCTTTATTGAGTTTTGATATTAACAAAGGTTGGGAAGTATTTCCATACGTTGCTTGGTGTTTGTTATATTTATACATTACCTAAAGTGAGATAAGTCTTCCAGACTTAATCAAATTCGTTTGAGTTGTAAGGCTGAAGTTTACAAGCGTTGTAGACAACCATTCAGTGGTGAAAGATGAAAAAAATCACACTGCTATCAATTGGTATCAGAGAGCGGTTAAACGATGGTGACAAACATTGAATTTTGAGAACATTTGCGCAGAGTTGAGGCCTTCGTTAGGATCACTAATGAACGCTGTGATGATCCAACATTGGTGGACCTTCAAACGCAAATTATTGGCATGAAACAAGAGTTTGAAACATTTCGGGGATAACTTGGTCTATATCATGCTGATATAGACCAACATATGGCAGAATATCACTACAATGTACTTAGGGGTGATGCTAAACTTTGGTGGTGAACTCGAAATGTGAACAATGAAGGTGTTGGCCGACCCAAAATTGATAATTGGACCAAGTTAAAAAAGGAGATGCGTGATCAATTTCTTTCTAGCAATGCATCATGGCTTGCAAGGGACAAATTGAATATACTAAGGCAAAATGGTTCAGTGCGAGTTTATATAAAAGAATTTTTCTCTCTGATGTTAGACATCCAAAATATGTCTGATGAGGAAAAATTACATAACTTTATTTCGGGCATGCAGGGCTGGGCTCAAAATGAATTGAGGAGCCAGAATGTGAAAGATTTATCGGGGGCAATCGCCGTCGCTGAATCCTTGGTTGATTTCCGATCGATTCGTCCTAATTCTGATGTTCCTTCTACTTCGAAATCTAAAAGAAAGAGTTAAAAGAGAAAGGACTGGAAAAAGGAAAATCATAAGGACAATGTTGTTCATAAAGGGAAGGCGCCAATAAAAGAGGGAAACAAGGACAAGACCAGGGGAAAAGATAGAAATTCGAAGGGTTGTTGGACTTGTGGTGGTCCTCATTTGGCAAAGGCTTGTCCCAACCGGGAAAGAGTTAACGCCATGCTTGCTGGAAAATTGAATCAATGTGAAGGAGAAGAAGAAGTCGTGGCTGCCTTGGCGAATCCTTTGGGTTTGTCATTCAATCAGATTACTTTGGTTAATGCTGTTGGAAATTCTATTTGTCCCTTTTCCTCACATAGATGGTGTGATGATCATGAATGAAAGCAATTCTGGTTTCATAAAGGGTATTCATCCTTTTAAGAAAGTTACAAAGCACAAGGGTCCGTTTTTGTCTGCTATTTCGATTGATAAAGGCTTAAGGAAGGGAGATGAAACTTTCCTTGTTGCCTTAGTCGAATTAAAGATTGATGTAACAGTGGAAGTGCCTAATTGTATAGCTGAAGTGTTAAGACAGTATGCTGATGTGATGCCGCCTGAACTGCCAAAGAAGTTGCCGTCATGGAGGGATATTGATCATAAAATTGAGTTGCTGCTAGGTTCAAGTGCTCCTATGCAGGCTCCTAATCGAATTGCTTCAAAGGAGTTGGCTGAATTACGCAAATAGTTGAATGAATTGTTGGATGCTGGACTGATTCAGCCATCCAAAGCTCCCTATGGTGCGCCTATTTTATTTTAAAAGAAACAGGATAGAACGCTAAAGATGTGTGTGGATTATACGGTATTGAATAAAGCAACTGTGAAGAACAAATATTCAGTTCCGTTGGTGCAGGATTTGATGGACAGGTTAAGCAAAGCATGTTGGTTCACTAAGCTAGATCTTAAGGCAGGCTACTGACATGTTAGAATAGCTGAAGGCGATGAGCCTAAGACTACTTGTGTAACTAGATATGACTCTTATGAATTTCTTGTAATGCCATTTGGGCTAACCAACGCCCCGGCTACGTTTTGCAACTTAATAAATAACGTGTTGTTTGGTTATCTTGATGACTTTGTAGTTATTTATTTTGACGACATTGTCATTTATAGTCAAACGTTGGACTGAACATGTGAAACATTTGAGTATGGTTCCGTCTCGGTTGAGGGATTATACACTTATGTGAACATGGGAAAGTGTGAATTTGCTCAAAAAGAGATAAAGTTTTTGGGGCAGTTAGTTAGTGAAAATTAGGTTCGGATGGATCCTAAGGAAGTGCAGGCCATTGTTGATTGGCAAGCACCACGTAGCGTGAAGGATTTGAGGTCATTCCTTGGATTGGCTAACTATTATAGAAAATTTATTGTTGGGTATTCGAAAAGAGCAGTGACTTTGACTGATTTACTAAAGAAAGATGTCAAGTGGGTATGGTTGGTGAGATGCGAAGAAGCTTTTCAGAACTTGAAAGAAGCTATTGCATCGGAGCCAATGCTTAGGCTGCCAAATTTCAAGTTACCTTTTGAAGTACATACTGATGCGTCGGACAAAGATGTTGGGGGTGTATTGGTGCAAGAGGATCATCCTATGACCTTCAAAAGTAGAAAGCTGAATGATGTGGAACAAAGGTATTCCACTCATGAAAAAGAAATGGTTGCTGCTGTGCATTGTTTGCAGGTTTGGAGGGTATATCTGTTGGGTACTCGTTTTGTGGTGCAGACTGATAATGTGACAAACACATCCTTCAAGACGCAAAAGAAGCTAAGTCCAAAGCAAGCAAGATGATAGGAATTCTTGGCAGAATATGACTTATTGAAAGAGGCATATGACACTACTTGGGCTGGACATCCAGGTGTTGAATGGATGTTAGCTCTACTAACCCGAGTATATTTTTGGCCAAAGATGGAAGATGATATTGAGGCATACGTGAAGACTTGTCATGTTTGTCAAGTTGACAAGACTGAACGTAAAAAGGAAGCTGGTTTGTTGCAGCCTCTGCGTATTCTTTAACGGCCATGGTTGTCGGTAAGCATGAATTTTATTTCTGATTTCCCTAAAGTCGATGGCATGGCATCTATAATGATGGTGGTAGATAGATTTTCGAAATACTCAGTTTTCATTGCTGCTCCTAATTTGTGTTCGTCTGAAATTGCTGCTGAGTTATTTTATGGTAATGTGGTTAAGTACTTTGATGTTTCAGCTGATATATTGAATGATAGAGATACTCGGTTCACGGGAAGATTTTGAACAGCTTTGTTCAATATGATGGGGACTGATTTGAAATGCTCTACTGCAAATCACCCACAAACCGATGGACAAACAGAAAAGATTAATCACTTGCTAGAAGAATACTTAAGGCATTATGTGACAGCGAGTCAAAGAAATTGAGTTGCATTGCTTGACACTGCGCAGTTTTATTATAATCTGCATAAATTGTTAGCAACTGAGATGAGTCCTTTCAAAGTTGTTTTGGACAGACAGCCCATAACACTGCTAGATGTTGCCAAAACAAAGAATTAGGGGAAGTGTCCAACACCGTACAGGGTTTCAAGGGATAGACTTGAAATGATTTCTGAAGCTCAAGAAAGCTTGCGCAAGGCTCAGCGGCGCATGAAGAAATATGCTGATCAACATCATCGCTCACTAGAGTTCAATGTGGGTGACCAAGTGTTGTTGAAACTTACTCCCGAAATCTAGAAACAGATTGTGAGTAAAACTCAGCATCGGGGTTTGATACTGAAATACGACGGCCCATTTGAAGTGGTACATCGAGTGGGTGAAGTTGCTTATAGACTGAAGCTGCCAGAAAGGTTAAAAAGTCATCCTACTTTCCATGTTTATTTCTTAAAACCTTACTTTGCAGACGAAGATGATCTGAACAGGAATAGGTCCAGCAGATGCTGTTTGGGAGAAAGCGAAGGATTTATGGCAGTTTGATGACCGAATCGATGACTATCTTAAAACAGTCTCGATGAGGACATCGAGTTCAAGTGGTGGGGGTGGTCTGTTAGACCCCTAGTCTAACTAAGCAAGCGTCAGACAGGCATGTCAAGGATTTGAGCATTCGTCTTGGCATGTGCGTGGGTGAATCAATGTAGTTGTACGGCTAAGTGTTAGTGTGCAACAAAGTGTTCAAGATGCTTGGGTGTTGGCAAGAAAGCTTGAACGTGCTAAGGCATGGGGCAGACGTATGGCACCTTAGGGGCATACGTGTGGGCAGGACATCAGCAAGGCAAGGCAGTGTGTTGGGTTGACAAGGCAAGGTTATGAGACTTGACGATGGCAAGACAAAGGCATTACAATGTGTTGACACGAGTTGACAGATTTGCTGAAATAAAACTAAGTGTTGAAAACAAGCTGAAATATTCTAATTGTTGGGCATGGTGAAATTCAGCTAAGGCATTGAAGAAATATGTGCTTGGCACATGTCTTAATGTATTTGAATTCGAATTTGTATTATGACTGTTAGGATAAAGCTGTTAGACATAGTTTAAACCTGGCCATGACAAATGTCAGATGTAACTATTTTTGTAACTGTTGTAACTGCCTTGTGCATAAATTCTAAAAGGGGCTGAAATTCATTCTAAGGCTAATAGGAGTGTTTTGTGACTTAGAATAATTAGTGAAGCCTTTCCTTTGCTGAGTTTTGATATTAATAAATGTTGGAAAGTGTTCTCGTACGTTGCTTGGTGTTTGTAATAATTATACGCTGCCTAAAAGTGAGATAAGTCTTATAGACTATGTCAAATTCGTGTGAGTTGTAAGGCTGAAGTTTACAAGCATTGTAGACTGCCGTTCAATGATGAAAGACGGAAAAAAATCACGCTGCTATCAAGTAGAATGATCTTGCAAGATGTGACATCTGTAGAATTTCTTAATCAGTGTTATAAAAGTCGTGAAGCGACACGAGGTGAGGAGTAAGCTTCGAGGCGCTAAGCATAAGCCCGTGAATCTTTAATTTTTAATATTTTATAAATTACTATAGTAAATAATAAAAAATAGGGAAAGAGTATAATATACTCCTCAACTTTGCGATTTAGAATTGATATATCCCTCATTACAAAAGTAGTTCACATATACCTTTATATGTTACATAAATGACGGCCCTTTTGGTCTCACGGGAATGAAAAATTAATTTTAAATTTATTATTTGAGTTTTTAGTTAAGAAAAATATTTTTTGAATTTATTATATTGATGGTCAAATTTATTGTTTCACTCATTTTGTTGTAAAATTTATTATAGATGTCCCATTTTTTTGTATTGACACAAAATATAAATTACAATATAGCAGCAAAAATATTAGTTTTAATTTTTTTTCTTATTCTTTTCCCTTTTTTTCATTCACACTTTTTTTTATTTCGCATATTTTTACACTAAAGAATGAAAGAAAAAAATAGATAAATATAAAAAACTTAAATATTGATAAACAAATAGATTTCTATGTAATGACCCTAAAGGTCACTTTTGGTATTTTTTGTAATATGACCGTTTTACCCATTCTGAGAGTTGCCCCGAGTCATGTTTGGCTGCTATCCGATGTTAGTTTTGCGAAAATTCTTGTTAAGTTGTGGTTTTGGAAAATTTTGAATGCTAAAAGCTTAAGTGGTCAAAATGTGGCTTTTGAGGTCATTCGGAGTTTCAAAACTCAGATGAGAATTCCGTCGATTCCATCAGTTCCGAAATTTGGAAATGGGTCTAGAAGAGTAGACGGAATCACTTTTGGGGCTATATCGTGGATTTGAGATCTTAAGTTGGGAAATTGTTAAATCTTGAGCTTAGAGTTGACTTTGGTCAACATTCAGAGATCGGATGGTCGGATGTGGATTCCGACGACTCCGTTGAATTCGAGGAATGATTTTAGGCCTAGGGTGGCCTTGGTTGAATTTTTAGTGGTCCCAAGTTTGTTTAGAGTTTTTTTTAAGCTTAAGTTAGTTTTGTTATGCTTTATCGGGTTTCGCTTCAAGGAGACCTCGAATCCGAATTCCAATGGTTCTATTGAGTCCGAAACGTCGAATTTAGTAGGGTGACAAATCTGGTTTGTGTGCACAGGGTTCTGAACGAATCCCGAGGTTCCTTTCAGAGACTTGTTGAGATTGCTGATTTTTGCTGTTATCTGGTGCCAGTCGTTTTTGCCTCCGCGTTCGCGAAGGGTGAGGCTGGTGGCCTCCGCATTCGCAGAGTAGGGCCACGTTCATGGAGGATGGGGCTTGTGACCTCCGCGTTCGCAGAGTAGGGCCCGCATTCGCAGAGTGTCGGGGAGTTGTTCTCTCCATCCGCGGAGCTAGTGTCCGCGTTCGTGGAGTTCATTAATGCCTGAAATAGTGTTAAGTCGGGATTTTTCCCATTTTCATCATTTTGGAGCTCTCTTGGATGATTTTTGAAGAAACTTTTCTTGGGAATCAGTGTGGGTACGTGATTTTAACCGTTTGCCTTGATTACCCATGGATTTAAACATGATTTTAACTTGGAAATTGGGTTTTTAAAGTAAGATTTTGGGGGTTTTGATAGAACTCCAAATTTTTGTTAAAATGGAAATGGTGGACTGATGTGAACTCCATTTTTCAAATGGTTTTCTCTATCGAATTTCTTATGCCTTGAGGGACCTTTTCATGTAAGAAATTCCGAATTCAAATCCCATTTTTGAAATCGGAGTTTTGAGTTGTTTTACCTTTTCTTTTTCGAATTTCGTGTTCTTGGCATTGTTAGCTCTGGATTGTGATTGTGGTTCATATTTTGAGTAGATTGTGGTGCTTTGGATTGCTCTCCAAAAGGAAAAGCTCTGATTATGGATTGAGCATGTTTAGATTAAGGCAAGTGGACCTTTAAAACTTTGTGAACCTTGTTATATTCCGAATTTCTTCCTTGATTGAGTTGGGGAGTAATGGGATGACATCTTGTATGAAATCAATCTAATTTGATTGATGGGGTAATAAAAAGGCTTATGTGCTAATGTTGTTGTCACGACCCAGGGTAGCCCCTAGATGTAACACGGCGTACAAGACTCCGAGAGGCCTCATACAAGCTCTTAGCATACATAACATACAAGATAATAGCGAAGTAAGAGTTCAAAAGAGCATTTTATATCAAGGCTTTACTCAAAACAGCGGAAGTCTACTACTCATGTCTCAAAGCCTAATAATATCATAGAATACGAATAAAAGTGATAGGGACGCAACCCAATGCAATATCCAACATAAGGAAAGACATCAAAGTAACATCCAACAAGGCTTTGTCCTCGGATGGATGAGGACTCACAAAGTCTTCTGCTCAACTCTAAGTCAATGCTCTAGCCACGAGTAGGAGAACTGCCACGTCCTACACCAAAGAAGTTGATGCAGGCAAGAATATGCGTTAGCACAATACAGTACTAAGTATGATAGCAATGCATATAAACTCATAAAACATGCTAGAAACTGAGATATAAACATGACATGCAATTGGCCAAGCTAAACATGATAAGCCATATAAGAAAATAGCATAAAGCATAAACCATGGCCAAAGCAAGCTAAATCATCTTTCTTTTACTCTTCTTTTCTTTACTTTACTTTTAGTAACCCATGCACCATTGTGCAAGCTGAAGTGTAGGAAAAGCCTCAAACCGATCTGTAGACCATGGAATAACTCAACATGGAATTCGATGCCTGCCCTACACCAAAAAAGGGCCATTCTACTTGCCAAGGTAGAATCCTGAACCATAGCCTACGTGGATCCACTAGCTAAGTTGATATGGGCCTGTTAAGACCACCTATGGGGGAACATAGGTATAGGACATATGGGGACTTGTCACCCGTCCACTCAGTTCTATGCATAATTCCCACTATACAATCATAAATATTGATATCCATGGAAAGGCACAACTGGGGTTGCCAATCCAAGCTAAACATGACTTCACATACCATGGACTAGTCCAAGCTTACTTCATTGGATGCTTCTTCTTCCATGGACTTGTCCAAGCTTACACCCTAGAATAGCTTCCTTAAGCTCTTGATTCAATTTTAGTTAAGCAAACCTTTTAACAAGTTATGAATCTTTTACATGTGAGAAAACCTTTCACAAGCTTGGGTTGAGCATTATATGAGAAAATCCTTTCAAGACTCAACATCAACATATATAGATTTCATATAAAACATGCTTGATTCTATAAGCCTCTTTCTTCATGATTCTATCATGTTTTTTCTTCATAGCTAATGGGTTCATATTGCCTTTATTTTAAACCATGCATTTCTATGCAAGCTAGCTCTTAAAAGTCATAATCAAGGCAATTTAGTCATACTTGAAGTAACCCACATAAAAGAGGAAAATCATGTTTTTTACTTGAACATGCTAGATTCATGCACTTAACCCCAATTCATGCTCAATTTCATAGATGATCCCTCAATTTCATCAATTCTTATCTCAACCCAACAATCAAGGCATAGATTATCAAATTGGGGAGAATTTACTTGGGATCATGGGGGCTCATGCAATAATTTCAATTAGACATTTAATTTACGCTAGATCGTGCACTAAATTACTTTACCCACGCTAGATCGTGCACTACAAAGCATTAAATCAGTAATTGAACTCATACTAGAAGAACCCATAACAACAGATCAAACCCTAGCTTACTTGAGGGGAATTGAACCTTGAAATTCATGAAGAAAAGGGAGGGCCCAATAGAGGAAGCAACTCCATTGGTCAATACCATCATACCTTAGCGATGCTCACTAGAAATTGGAGGAGATTGGGTGACCTTCAATGAAGGATTTAGCTTCTTCTTCTTCCTTGACCTAGAGAGGATTTCTTTTAGAGAGAGAAATATTTGAGAGGTTAATTTAGGGAATGAGTTAGAATGAAGTGATTTAGGTATAGAAAACTATATATATGACCTTCATTAAGGGTAAAACTGACTTAGTTAATTAGGGAATTATCCAGGGAAAAGACCAAAAAACCCTTAGTTAAAAACTGTCGGGGCCCATCTACGGTCTGTACATCCATTGACGGACCATCTTGATGAACCGTCAAAAGATTCAGAGAGTTGGTATCTGGGGACCCTGCAACCACGGTTTCAATCTACGGTTGGTAGGTCCATCTACGGACCGTACACCTCAATCGTAGATCACAGCCTGAGGTTCAAGAATTTTACCAAGTCTGGGGGACATCTACGGTTACTTTCTAGGGACCGTCAACTAACTTACGATCTGTCCTGCTACTCCGTAGATCACACTTAAGAGACTGAGAATTTCTGAAATTGACAGAGCCATTGACGGCTCCTCACCTACGGCTCGTCAACCTGTCTATGGCCCGTAAGTGGCCTCCGTAGGTCACTGCCTAGAGGTAAATTCTGCATTTTTCATTCCTTGGAAAGATGGGGTATTACAATATCTCCCCCTTGGGGACATTCGTCCTCGAATGAGAACCTAGACATCATGAGAAGGGTGATAGACTCGAACTAACAACCCAACCTAACATGCAAGCATATAAATGCACATATCCGAGGAGGAAACATCAACTCCAAGATAAAGCATGCTCAACACTAAATTCATGAAGACTTATGCAACTTATACTCAATGCACATATATCATATTAGACTCTTCATGAACATGCGTAAATTCAAGGAATCGTGGAAATCAACTATGACACATGAGACCAAAAGAATGAACCGTGAGGAACTAGGTACCTCAAGCTAGAGGAGGATCGGAAGGAAAGAGATGAGGGTAGCGGGACATCATATCGGCCTCAGCCTCCCAAGTAGCACCCTCTACTAATTAATTCCTCCATAGAACTTTCACGGAAGCAATTTCTTTATTTCTCAACTTCCAGACTTGTTGGTGTAAAATCTTAATCGGAACCTCTTCGTAGGAAAGACTATCCTTTATGCCAAGAGTCTCTATTGGCACTATAGAGGTCGGATCACCAACAAACTTTTTCAACAATGAGAAGTGGAAAACCGAATTGACCGATGCCAACTCATTAGGCAAATCAAGCTCATAGGCAACCCTACCAACACGTCTCAAAATCTGATATGGGCCTACATAACGGGGACTAAGCTTCCCTTTCTTCCCAAATCTCATTACACCCTTCATAGGTGAAATTTTCAAGTAAACCCAATCATCAACGTCAAATTCTAATTCTCTTCTTCTAACATCGGCATAAGACTTTTGTCGACTTTGAGCCGTTTTCAGCCTTTCTCTAATAAGACAAACTTTCTCCATAGCCTCTTGCACTAACTCGGGGCCTATCAAAGCAACTTCCCCAATTTCAAACCAAACTATGGGAGATCTACACCTCCTACCATAGAGAGCCTCAAATGGAGTTATACCAATACTAGAATGTGGCTATTATTATAAGCAAACTCGATCAAAGGCAAGTGGTCATCCCAAGTACCCTTGAACTCAATAACACAAGCTCTCAACATATCTTCTAAAGTCTTAATAGTACGCTTCGCTTGCCCATCGATTTGGGGATGAAAGGGTGTGCTAATCTTAACACGAGTACCAAGACCTTTTTGGAATGACTTCCAAAATTGAGAAGTAAACTGGGCCCCTCGATCGGAGAAAATGGATAAATGCACTCCATGCAGCCTAACCATCTCCCTTATGTACAACTTAGCATAATCCTCTACCGAATAAGAAGTTTTGACGGGAATGAAATGGGCTGACTTGGTCATTCTATCAACCACAACCCAAACCAAATCATAGTGTCGCCTTGTGCAAGGCAAACCTACTACGAAATCCATATTCACATCTTTCCACTTCCAAATAGGAATCTCTATGTCTTGGGTCAAACCTCCCGGTCTCTAATGCTCAACATTCACTTGTTGGCAATTAGGACACTTTGCCACAAATTCCGTAATATCTTTCTTCATGCCACTCCACCAATAGATTTCCCGTAAATCACGGTACATCTTGGTAGCTCCCGGGTGGATAGAATATCTAGAACTATGAGCTTTCAACAAAATTTTCCCTCTCAATTCATCAACGTCGGGAACACATAAGCGACCTTGGTAACGAAGTACACCATCTCTCCCTTGGGAGAAAACCTCTATGGACTTCTTGACAAACCGCTTCTTTCAATTCCACCAATTTAGGATCAAGGTTTTGTTTAGCTTTTACATGATGCACAAAAGAGGATTCGAAACTATTGTGAACGGTAACTCCACTCTTAGCGGAATCAATCAACTGAACACCCAATCGTGCTAAACTATGAACATCACAAACCAACTCTTTCTTGCCATCCTCAATATGCGCAACACTGCTCATAGACAATCTACTAAGAGCATCCGCCACCACATTAGCCTTGCTGGGGTGATAGAGAACACTCATATCATAATCTTTTAGCAATTCAACCCATCTTCTTTGGCGGAGATTCAAATCTTTCTGCTTAAACACATACTGGAGACTCTTATGATCGGTGAAGACATCTACATGTATTCCATATAAGTAATGTCGCCATATTTTCAAAGCAAACACCACCGCTGTCAACTCTAAGTCATGAGTGGGATAGTTCTTCTCGTGCCCTTTAGTTGCCTCGAAGCATAGGCAATCACCTTTTCGTTTTGCATAAGAACACACCCTAGCCCAATCCTTGAGGCATCACAATATACTACAAAACCATTGGTTTCTTCCGGTAGAGCCAAAATTGGGGCTGAAGTAAGTCTGTCTTTCAATTCTTGAAAACTCCTTTCGCAAGCCTCGGACCACATAAACTTAGCTCTCTTTTGAGTCAAAGCCGTCAATGGAGAAGCAATTTAAGCAAACCCCTCTACAAACCTCCTATAATAACCAACTAAACCCAAGAAGCTACGAATGTCCGAAGGTGATAAAGGCATAGGCCAATTCTTGACCGCTTCGGTCTTCTTAGGATCTACCTCAATACCCTTACCGGAAAAAATGTGACTAAGAAAAGCCATGGATCTCAACCAAAATTCACACTTGCTAAACTTTGCAAAGAGTCGTTGATCCTTGAGGACTTGCAACACAACCCTCAAATGACTAGCATGCTCATCCTCATTCCTCGAGTAGATCAAGATATCATCAATAAACACAATCACGAACATGTCAAGGTATTGCTTAAATACCCTATTCATCAAGTCCATGAATGCGGCCGAAGCATTTGTCAACCCAAATGACATAACCAAGAACTCATAGTGACCATACCTTGTTCGGAAAGCCATTTTTGGAATATCATCTTCTTTCACCCTCAATTGGTGATAACCCGAACGAAGGTCAATCTTAGAAAAGTAACTAGCCCCTTGAAGTTGGTCAAACAAATCGTCTATCCTTGGCAAAAGATACTTATTCTTGATTGTAACCTTATTCAATTGGCGATAGTCGATTCACATCCGGAGTGAACCATCTTTCTTTCTTACGAACAATACCGGAGCACCCTATGGGGAAACACTTGGTCGGATGAAACCCTTATCCAACAAGTCTCTTAGTTGCTCTTTCAACTCTTTAAGTTCTGCCGGAGCCATTCTATAAGGAGGAATAGAGATAGGTTGCGTATCTGGGAGAAGGTCAATATCGAAGTCTATTTCCCTTTCGGGAGGAATATCGGACAAGTCATCGGGAAACACTTTCGGAAACTCACTAGCAACGGGAACTGACTCAAGAGTAGGGGTTTCAGAATCTACATCCCTCACCCTAACTAGACGGTAAATGCAACCCTTTGAGATCATCTTTCTAGCCTTTAGATAAGAAACGAATTGACCTCGAAACATAGAATTTCCCCCCTTCCACTCTAGGATAGGCTCATTAGGGAACTGAAACTTGACCACTCTGGTCCTACAATCAATAGAGGCATAACAAGCATGCAACCAATCCATCCCAAGAATGACATCAAAATCTAGCATATCTAGCTCTATGAGATCGACAAGAGTAACTTTATGGGATAAGGAAATGGAGCAACCTCTATAAACCCTCTTAGCTAAAATAGACTCTCCTATCGGAGTAGAAACAAGGATAGGATCTAGCAACATACCCGGTACAATATCAAACCGCATGGCCCCATAAGGCGTCACAAAGGACAATGTAGCACCGGGATCTAAAAAGGCATAGACATCAAAATGGAAAACTTTCAACATACCGGTGACCACATCGGGTGAGCTCTCTTGCCCATGACGAGCATGAAGTGCATAAAATATGTTTTGCTTAGGAGCACCTGAACCCGAACTACTTGGGGTAGCTTGCTTACCCTCTCTTCCTTTAGCCAAGAGAGATGGGCAATCTCTCATCTTGTGACCAGCCTTACCACAAGTATAGCAACCATCCGAACCAGCTAGGCATTTGCCTCTATGCCTCCTCCCACATCTAGTACAACTAGGCAAAGAAGATCCACTACCGCTCCATCCTTGAGGCTTAGGGTTTGGCAACCTATCGTTGTTGGATCTTGGAGGAGCCTTGGAAGAACCTTGATTAGAGAACCTTTGGCGAAATCTTGAATGACCACGTCCATCGGATTTTGCATGAGAAAAGTTGCCATCTCCGGTTATAGCCTGCTTAGTCTCTCTAGATCTCCCTTTAAGCTTTTCTTCTTCAATTTGTTTGGCATAAACCATGAGGCGAGAAATATCCATGTCATGCGCAAGCATGGCGGTGCGACACTCTTTCACCAATATATCAGAAACTCCCGACACAAATTTGCTCATTCTTGCCCTTGGGTCGGCAACTATGGACGGAGTATATCTAGCCAATTGTGTGAACTTCAATGCATATTCTTTCACACTCATACTCCCTTGACGAAGGTTAATAAACTCAAGCACCCTGGCCTCTCTCTTCTCAAGAGGGAAGAATCGATCAAGGAAAGCACTCTTAAACCTCTCCCATCCTATGGGACCTTCATCCATAGCCCTTTCACTCTTCCATTGATTGTACCAAGTTTGGGCAACACCTTTAAATTGATAAGCAGCCAACTCCACCTTCTCTTCTGGTGTCACACCCATTATCATCAAAACTTTATAAACTTCATCAATAAACTCTTGAGGATCAGACTTTTTAAATAATTAAAATTAATTATATGTAATAGGATTAAATAATAAATTATTACTCATTTTATTTTTAAAATGATTTTAAAGCAGTTTTTACAATTAAATGATAAATGATTTTAAAAACGTTCTAAAAAATATTTTAAATAAACTAGTGCGTAAAAATAGGTTTAGATAGATTTGTTTATGTTAATTTCTATATTTTAATAATTAAATTTTAATATGTACTTTAAAACCAAAAATCTACATAAATTAATCAGTTAAAAAATATTTTAAATAAACTAGTGCGTAAAAATAGTTTTAGATAGATTTGTTTATGTTAATTTCTATATTTTAATAATTAAATTTTAATATGTACTTTAAAACCAAAAATCTACATAAATTAATCAGTTTTAAAAATTAAAATTTTACAAACTTCTAAATCTATATCTAAAATTAATATGCAAAAGAAAACGTAGTAACCAACTGATAGTTCCATGTTTCTTTTTTTTTTAAAAAAAAAAAAATTAGTTACTATTTTTAAAATTTCCTGTCTTGAAACACGATTTTTTAAAAGAATAAAAAAAGAAAATTGAAAATTTAGTAAGTACGTCAGGGATTCTATTTTGTGGGAAGTTATCAAATTTGTAGCAAACATAATGCAAATTGTTTACATTAATTTCTTAAACATCTATATATATATAATAGGAGAGGTGAAAAGTGCCATGTGTCAGCACTACAAAAATCAGACTTTTTAAATAATTAAAATTAATTATATGTAATAGGATTAAATAATAAATTACTACTCATTTTATTTTTAAAATGATTTTAAAGCAGTTTTTAAAATTAAATGATAAATGATTTTAAAAACGTTCTAAAAAATATTTTAAATAAACTAGTGCGTAAAAATAGTTTTAGATAGATTTGTTTATGTTAATTTCTATATTTTAATAATTAAATTTTAATATGTACTTTAAAACCAAAAATCTACATAAATTAATCAGTTTTAAAAATTAAAATTTTACAAACTTCTAAATCTATATCTAAAATTAATATGCAAAAGAAAACGTAGTAACCAACTGATAGTTCCATGTTTCTTTTTCAAAAAAAAAATTAAAAAATTAGTTACTATTTTTTAAATTTCCTGTCTTGAAACACGGGTTTTTAAAAGAATAAAAAAAGAAAATTGAAAATTTTAGTAAGTACGTCAGGGATTCTATTTTGTGGGAAGTTATCAAATTTGTAGCAAACATAATGCAAATTGTTTACATTAATTTCTTAAACATAAAAATAAATTAACAAGCAAGTATTAGACTCATTTTATGAATGCAAAAAATTTTTGTGCTAGAATAAAATTATTTATTTCATACTTTTCTGTTGATTGTTGTCACATTTAAATTTTCTTCTTTAGTTTTAAAATTTTCAAATACAAAATATTTTATATAATTAATTACTGATAATTAAATATGAAATATACTAAAATTATATAATAAAAAGATGAAAAATTGGATACTGCAGTTACTAAACCAAAAAAAATTGAATTTCAAATTATTAAAATAAAATAAAATGAATTAAAAAAAAAAAAAAAACATAAGACAATTAGAAAACCACCATAACTCCCCACTTCCCCATTCCCTCTCTCAAGATAGTTTTTTTTCCTCCCCCACTCTATATACGTTTATATATACAACAATCATCCAAACAATTTGTTCATTCACAGATAATGTTGTTTCCACGCCAATAATATGCTTACTCTCCTTTTACTTATTGATTTCCATTAGTATTTTGTTTTTATTTGAAAAAATTAAGAATTGGTATTTAGTGACTGATTTTGTATTAGTTTTAACTTGATTTATTTTTTATTTATATTTTTTATTAAAGGTAAAGAATGAATGAAAAAATCTCAAAATCAAGTGCTCAGCCGCAGTTTGTTGAGAACGCTAAAGAACTTCTCAAATTTGTAGATGTTTTTCTCTTTGATTGCGATGGTACGAGAAAAATCACTTCATATTATTACTTTTCATATCATGTTATTTCGTATAAGATTTTTTCTTCTCTTTCTATTTGAACATGTTTGAAGCAAATTTTATCGAACAGTAATTAGGTAAAAATTTATTGGTTTCTGTTTTTATGGAGTTTCACTAAGTATGTTGTTATAATTGCAGCCTTTGTGAACATCAATTGTACCTGATAATTTAGACACATGATTTTAATATAGATTTGAAAAACCATATAAATATAAAATATTTACTAATAAATAAGAAAGTACAATGCGTTTAGTGTTCATAATGTTAAATTTTTAAATCATTTTTATTCTGCTTTATTGTGATGCATGACCAGCTATGACTCTGGGTGTGAGTTGTGGCACAAATGCACGATAATCTAAAGTTATAAGCTTTGTTATTAGTTGTTATTGTTTTATTTTTAATTTATTTTTTAAAACAAAAAAATTGAAATCTTAATGGATCAGGCTTTTGATATATATAAAACAAATGTTATTAATTGACGGTTGAAGAGTTCTACATAAACTCTTATTTTTTTCCTAAGCATATCCAATCATATACTAAAATATGCATACATTCAAATTACTATAACATAAATATATGGTAAATTTGGATAAACTGAAAGCATGTCATAATTTTAAAAATACAATTTGATTGAGAGGTGTCATGATTTTTAAATATGCAGAAGCTTTTTAAGATCGAAAAATTTAAACTTAATTACATTATAAATTATATAAATTTCAGTAAAAATGACAAGATCCTACATTCTCAAAAAATTCATTTTCCTATTTTATTTAATGAACATAGAGATTATGGTTTAAATATTTCTATTTCATACTTAAATCTTTAATCAACTCAAAATTTAATTTAAAAATATATCTACATTTGAATTTGGGGTTAAGAACAAAAAATTTATATTGAAATGATTAAAAAAGTTAATTAAAAAATTAAGGCTTAAAATTTATATGCTAAACATTTTTTGAAATGGTTACAACTTCCCCACTTGGAGACTGATATGCTAAATGAAAGGAAAATGAAAGTAATGAAAAGTTTGATCAATAGCTATTAGTCTTAATTATGTATGAATTTTAATAATAAATATCTTTATTTGATGTGGCTATAGAATAAAATTATCTTTAAAACTCTTAATATGACTTGATCCATAGGATTTTCAAAGAAATTGATGCTATGAATCAATTAGAATCGAGTGCTCTTTATTTTTATTTAGTATGTGCAAGGACACATGAAACAATTGAAATTTTTTCAAGAAAAGACAAAAAGTATTGACATAAAGCATAATAATCTAATTGATTAGGAATCACGCACGTTACATCGCCCTATTTTTTAGAACTATTTATTTATTGTCATTAAATTTGTAGTTTAATTATTATTTTTGTGAAAACTTATAAATATTACAGTACATAAAGTGCATAATTATTTTTATCTTTGTAATATAAAAGGATAAAATTCATTTTTATTTGAATTGGAAATGAGATAAAAAAATTTAGTTAATTAAGATAACAAAAGTTATATATGCGTGGTTAGTTTTTTTTTATATATGGGGCCTTTTTGTATGTGGAATGTTGACTTTCTTTCTTTTATTTATATGATGATTTAAAATATATTAATGTGATAAATGCCGCGTTCATTTAAAATATATTAATCCTAATTATATCTTCAAAGTGGGTTATTATTATATCATATATTTTTTTCCAAAATATTGGAAAGGGGAAAAAAAAAAACAATCCAACACTTGATAGATAATTTTAAGAAATTATAGAAAATGAACTAACTTTTATGAAAATTTTTATTTCTAAGCTATTTTTTGAAATTTCATAAAATATATGTTTTGGTATATTTTTTGTTTAATACTAAATAATTTTTGAGATGGTTACAACTTTCCCACTTAGAGATTTATATGCTAAATGAAAGAAAAAGTCTAATCAATAACTATTACTAATGGTTATTTATGAATTTCAATGATAAATGTCTTTAATTGATGTGGCTATTCAATAAAATTATCTTTAAAAATTCTAATATTACTTGATTAACAAGATTTTAAAATAAATTGATGATATGAATCAATTAGAGTCGAATGTTCTTTAGTTTCACTCAATATATGGGAGGACACATGAAACAACTTTAAAAACTTCAAGAAAAGAAAAAAATATTGTCGACATAAAATCTATTGTCATTTAATTTGTAGTTTACTTTTTATTTTTGTGAGAATTTATAAATATTATAGTACTGCATAAAAAAAATTATCTTTTTAATTTAAAAGGATAAAAATTATTTTTATTTGAATTGGAGATGAGAAAATATTTTTAAGTTAATTAAAATCACAAATAGAATATGTGGGTGGTTAGTTTTTTTCGAAAATTGGAAAAGAAAAAAATAATCCAACACCTGATAGACAGTTTTAAGATATTAATAAAAAAAGATGGACTAATTTTTACGAAAACTTCTATCTCTAAGCTATTTTTTAAAATTTCATAAAGATAACGATTTGAATGTTTTTTCTAAAGAAAGTACCACTAAATTGATTGTTCAATCACTTATTTTATTTGTAATAATAGCAAGAAAATATAAGGGTCATGACTTAAGAAGATTCAAAAACACTAAAGTTCATTGGACATTTTCAAAAATTTAAAGTAAAATTCAAAACTTTATACAAAAAGTGAAAGTAAAGAAAATGTTTGTTCATAATATGATATTTGAAAGTCTTAACTTGAAATTAATGAGTAGTTTACGAAATCAATTCTTGAGAAAATTATACGAATACATCAGTAAACTTGGAATATTATTGCATATAACATAGGATCTAACAAAAATTTTAGATAGAGGAAATATTCTTTACTATTATTGCATATAACATTAAGTAAATATTATCATATAAATAGTAATAATATATTACTTGTCACGCCCCAAACTCAAGGGGCGCAACTGGCACCTGATGCCAAAACTTAGGCCTGATTCGACCCTGCTAAACCACTTGCTAACGGCGCATGGCAGCTACACACATTTAAGAAAACAAACAAGTATATCTCGGCTTAAAAATAAGTCGTCGGCCGGCAAGGCCCCTATCAACAGCTCTACAAAGAAAATAGCTACATCTAACATATAGCAATTACCACCTAGCACAAAAGCCTGTTTGGGCCTTCAAGGCCACCATGGTATCTAGGACAAAATAAACGCTATGTGGGCTTTCAAAGCCACCATGATCTCTATACAGAAGATGAAAATAGGTACATAACCGAAAGAAATATGTCAAGCAGCTATCACACATCAACCAACCAGAAAGAAAAACCAACGTGGCCAATAACGTGACTATACAACCCAACACACTAGTCTGTAAGCCTATGAGAGTATTAAAGCTTGGTCGGGATAGGACCCTGACCTACCCAAAACTATATACAACAAATTCATACAAAACTCCAAACTCTGGCAGCTCCAGAAGAAAGGGGCTAGCCAACCTGATGAAACTCAACCATACTACTGGGAGGTCTATTCAGTCGTCTGTCGGGACCTGCAGGCATGAATACAGCTCCCCCTGGCAATGGGGCGTCAGTACAAAATAATGTACTGTGTATGAAAGACAATATACTAAATGAGCAGGTATCATAATATGCTGAAAGTAATGAGGTAAGGAAATGAAGACTAACATAAGCATATTGACCTGCTCCTAAATCCGAACATACAAAAATAATTAAACAACAACCTAACCAAGCCCCCATAAGCTCAGCAGGTACAAACAACAAACAAGACCACCTACATAGGCTCCCATAAGCCTAGAAGGTGCCAATTCAATCTATATACCCCTATTGGTAGTCCCCTAGCCCCGTAGGCCGTCACATAGCCCTCTTAGGCATTAATATAGCCCCTTAGGCAATGATTACATATCCCTTTTAGGCAACAACATAGCCGCACAGGCAAATATCTGATAGCCCCTTCTAGGCAACAACATTGCCCCGCAGGCAAACGTCACATAACCCTCTTAGGCAGCAACATAGCCCCGCAGGCAAACGTCACATAGCCCTCTTAGGTAACAACATAGCCCCATTGGCAAAGATCACATACCTGCAACTAATCACAATAGCCCCAAGGGCAATGATAAACAATTCAATAGGCTAAAGGCAAGCAATTTAATTATAACCAACCTAAGCAAATAGTATCTAAGACGTTCCCAACATAGGGTCACTAATAACATAATCAGAATCCTGGCAAGGGAGGAATATAACAACTTGATCAGCCAACCACCCACAATTATGGCTATGAGTACATCAACGATAACAACCCTATTATATTGCTACTAAGCTTTAAGGAAACATGCCGAAAGATAGGTACAACCTTAACATACCTTTCAACTGAAGCCTTAAATGTGTTTGTATGAAACTTGCCCAACCCATCATAACGCAACAATTGCTAGAATCAACAAGGATACGAGAACGAGCCATAGATAATTAATAAGGTGTTAATGTCCCATTCACGACCAGCCAACTCCAAAGAATAAAATGAGGCCAATCACAATAATAAATGGCAGCTAAATTCAACAACAATATGCTAACCACATCTCAAAGGAGAGGCGAGCTCCCGAGGCACTATTTCTAGGCATACTTCACGTCATTTGATCCAACGACCTTTTTACATGACTCTGCTAAGAATCAAAACAACCCCTAGTACCTCCAAAACCTTAACACCATCAATATACAACAACAATAACCCAACTCAATAAGACAAAGGAGCTGCCCGGAGCAACAATATCCAAAACACCACTTCATGGCTCAAAAATTTATAAAAACGATACTAACACATAGGGTTATGAAGGAGGGTAGTAAGGGAATAACTTCCTTGACAAAAACCTTTGAAATACAAAGCTAGAAAATCTACCTCTTTGCAGTAACAACATCCGAAACTAAAACCAACAAGAAACTACTACAAGTCATCGGCAAGTACAACTTTTTGTAACTAAAAGCTTAGAATCTCAATTCAACAAATAGATACGTGTATGAGATCCTTACCTTGCCAATATATATCCATAGCTGCTGCCAAATACTAAATAAACACCTGCTATCTCTCTGCCACCACACCCATGAAGATACGCCACGAAATTGATGGGGAAAACAATACTGAAATAAAGAGCTCACAATGTAGAGCAACTTCCATTAAACTTCCGAGTTGAAATAATCAATATCCATGGAGAATTTATGGACCTTTCTTATGGTTTTATGTGAATATTTGTTGATTTTTCTAAGTTAAAACGAAGCTAAATTAGCTTTTATAAAGCTAAACCGACATAGTGGCTAGGGCCCCACCTTGACGTGCCTACTTGTGCAGTCTTACAAAAATGTGAATATCTCTCTATTCTGAAGTAGTATGGATCAACGATTTAGTGCGTTGGAAACTAGACTCATAGTCCTTCGATTTGATAGTTCATGGGCCTTATAACGCTTCATAGATTAGGAGAAAATCTCCAAGACATTTTACCCAAATTTCAAAGAAATCTTTAAAACAAAACTTGCGATAACTTTCGCCAACTTTTATTTTTCAACTTGTTTGACTTCCAAAGTTGAGATACTACCCTTGAACAATTAAACTATGTCATACCACATCCTTCTTAACTTATTAATCACTCTTAGTCTTTCAACGAAGGTACGAGTGAATTTAGACATTATGAAAAGGGCGGGGTGTTACATCCTTCCCCCCTTAGAATCATTCGTCCTCGAATGAAAAATCTGGTTCGCGTGGTAAAGTCCTTATGAATATCAAAATTTTTGGCATAGTCTCCTCTGTAAATGTGAAGGTACCTCAAACACAGAAAATTCCAACCTAGGCGTCTCACAAGACGACAGAAATATATAAGCACCATAGCTTTGCAATAACAGTGCGAGCAAAATACAACAACAACAATAATACTAATAAGCATCACTACAAAGGCCGGGTAGGTATCTTACCTCACTGTAGTAATTTAAATGATATGCCATCACCCTCGGATATGAAACAAGTGAGGATATTTGACCTCATGCCATCCTCAGCTTCCCAAGTCCTACGAAGCCCTTATCTAATAAATATTTCAGTTGTTCATTCAATTGCTTCAGTTTTGTTGGTGCCATTTTATATGGGGCTATTGATATTGGATGGGCATAAAGTAATGTAGCGATAGCAAAATCAATTTCTTATTCTAGGAAAATACCAGGAAGCTCGTCTAGAAACTCATTAGCCACTGAAATAACTGAAGAGCCGGTACCTCAACATCAATGTCTTAACATCAGAAGATATGGTAAATACTACCTTTGGCGATCATTTTATTGCTTCAAGATAGGAAATAAAACTACTTTTTAGCGTTGTTGTATTACCCTTCTACTCTCGAACAACTTCCCAGTGAGTAACGGGATAACATACGATAATACAGAGCCTGAATCTATTAAACATAACCACAGTGAGAGCAACCACTCAATATAACTATCACAATATCTGGTGATGAATATTAATTTTGATGACATGTAGTGCATATGTGCAATTATGGCAACTGCTAAAACTAGATGCTCCATCTTGACGTCGACCTCTACCTGATAAAATATGGGAACCACGCTCTACAGGATATGCTGAGGAAGATAATCCTAATGTTTGTCTTTGCTGAACCTTGTAGTCCCTAAATGGACAATATCTTTGTATATGACCATCTTGGGCACAAAAATAGCATGTTCTGGAGACCTAATGGCATCTCCGAACGTGTGTTTATTGCATGTATCACAATGTGGCACAACTGATCAAAACTTCTCTAGGACTGTTTACTGCTGTGAGCTTGATGCTCGTGAGCTCTCACCTGGACCTAACCGGCCCTGGTGATAAACCTGCCCTGGGACTTCTGTTGTGGGGATGTAGGTGGTACCCCTAAAACTCAAGGTCTAGAGCAACCCTGGACCTCTATCTAAAACATGTGGACCAATCCCTATTTTGCTTCCCTGTCTCGACTATCTCACTCATACACTATCGATGTCAAAGCACATCTATGTTCTGCACAATGTCATGAATTCACAAGATGTCGATATTGTCAATTTGTGCGATTTAAGTACAAACCCAATAATAATCATAAGTCAAAGGACTCAACCCATATGACTCAGCTCTATAGCACGATTTGAGCAAGAAAAGAGGTAACTTTCCTGAAAAATGTCTGTAGCTTCCTGCTTATAAAATGTGGTGCACAACACACTTATAAACAAAACTCTACTAGACATGGCTTGCAGACTCCTTAGGATACGACACTGCTCTGATACCAAGTTTTTCACGCCCCAAACTCAAGGGGCGCAACTGGCACCTGATGCCAAAACTTAGGCCTGAGAAGACCCTGCTAAACCACTTGCTAACGGCGCATGGCAGCCACACACATTTAAGAAAACAAACAAGTATATCTCGGCTTAAAATAAGTCGTCGGCCGGCAAGGCCCCTATCAACAGCTCTACAAAGAAAACAGCTACATCCAACAGTTTATATAAAGCAATTACCACCAATCACAAAAGCCTGTTTAGGCCATCAAGGCCACCATGGTATCTAGGACAAAATAAACGCTATGCGGGCTTTCAAAGCCACTATGATCTCTATAAAGAAGCTGAAAATAGGTACATAACCGAAAGAAATATGTCAAGCAGCTATCACACATCAACCAACCAGAAAGAAAAACCAACGTGGCCAATAACGTGACTATAAAACCCAACACACTAGTCTGTAAGCCTATGAGAGTATTAAAGCTTGGTCGGGATAGGACCCTGACCTACCCAAAACTATATACAACAAATTCATACAAAACTCCAAACTCTTGCAGCTCCAGAAGAAAGGGGCTAGCAAACCTGATGAAACTCAACCATACTACTGGGAGGTCTATTCAGTCGTCTGTCGGGACCTGCAAGCATGAATGTAGCTCCCCCTGGCAATGGGGCGTCAGTACAAAATAATGTACTGTGTATGAAAGACAATATACTAAATGAGCAGGTATCATAATATGCTGAAAGTAATGAGGTAAGGAAATCAAGACTAACATAAGCATATTGACCTGCTCCTGAATCCGAACATACAAAAATAATTAAACAACAACCTAACCAAGCCCCCATAAGCTCAGCAGGTACAAACAACAAACAAGACCACCTACATAGGCTCCCATAAGCCTAGAAGGTGCCAATTCAATCTATATACCCCTATTGGTAGTCCCCTAGCCCCGTAGGCCGTCACATAGCCCTCTTAGGCATTAATATAGCCCCTTAGGCAATGATTACATATCCCTTTTAGGCAACAACATAGCCGCATAGGCAAATATCTGATAGCCCCTTCTAGGCAACAATATAGCCCCGCAGGCAAACGTCACATAACCCTCTTAGGCAACAACATAGCCCCACAGGCAAACGTCACATAGCCCTCTTAGGAAACAACATAGCCCCGCAGGCAAACGTCACATAGCCCTCTGAGGCAACAACATAGCCCCATTTGCAAAGATCACATACCTGCAACTAATCACAATAGCCCCAAGGGCAATAATAAACAATTCAATAGGCTAAAGGCAAGCAATTTAATTATAACCAACCTAAGCAAATAGTCTCTAAGATGTTCCCAACATAGGGTCACTAATAACATAATCAGAATCCTGGCAAGGGAGGAATATAACAACTTGATCAACCAACCACCCATAATTATGGCTATGAGTACATCAACGATAACAGCCCTATTATATTGCTACTAAGCTTTAAGGAAACATGCCGAAAGATAGGAACAGCCTTAACATACCTTTCAACTGAAGCCTTAAATGTGTTTGTATGAAACTTGCCCAACCCATCATAATGCAACAATTGCTGGAATCAACAAGGATACGAGAACGAGCCATAGATAATTAATAAGGTGTTAATGTCCCATTCACGACCAGCCAACTCCAAAGAATAAAATGAGGCCAATCACAATAACAAATGGCAGCTAAATTAAACAACAATATGCTAACCACATCTCAAAGGAGAGGCGAGCTCCCGAGGCACTATTTCTAGGCATACTTCACGTCATTTGATCCAACGACCTTTTTACATGACTCTGCTAGGAATCAAAACAACCCCTAGTACCTCCAACACCTTAAAACCATCAATATACAACAACAATAACCCAACTCAATAAGACAAAGGAGCTGCCCGGAGCAACAATATCCAAAACACCACTTGATGACTCAAAAATCTATAAAAACGATACTAACACATAGGGTTATGAAGGAGGGTAGTAGGGGAATAACTTCCTTGACAAAAACCTTTGAAATACCAAGCTAGAAAATCTACCTCTTTGCAGTAACAACAGCTGAAACTAAAACCAACAAGAAACTACTACAAGTCATCGGCAAGTACAACTTTTTGTAACTAAAAGCTTAGAATCTCAATTCAACAAATAGATATGTGTATGAGATCCTTACCTTGCCAATATATATCCATAGTTGCTGCCAAATACTAAATAAACACCTGCTATCTCGCTACCACCACACCCATGAAGATACACCACGAAATTGATGGGGAAACAGTACCGAAATAAAGAGCTCACAATGTAGAGCAACTTCCGTTAAACCTTCGAGTTGAAATAATCAATATCCATGGAGAATTTAGGGACCTTTCTTCTGGTTTTATGTGAATATTTGTTGATTTTTCTGAGTTAAAACGAAGCTAAATTAGCTTTTATAAAGCTAAACCGACATAGTGGCTAGGGCCCCACCTTGACGTGCCTGCTTGCGCAATCTTACAAAAATGTGAATATCTCTCTATTCTGAAGTCGCATGGATCAACGGTTTAGTGTGTTGGAAACTAGACTCATAGACCTTCGATTTGATAGTTCATGGGCCTTATAACTCTTTATAGATTAGGAGAAAATCTCCAAGACATTTTACCCAAATTTCAGAGAAATCTTTAAAACAAAACTTGCGATAACTTTCGCCAACTTTTATTTTTCAACTTGTTTGACTTCCAAAGTTGAGATACTACCCTTGAACAATTAAACTATGTCATACCACATCCTTCTTAACTTATTAATCACTCTTAGTCTTTCAATGAAGGTACGAGTTAATTTAGACATTATGAAAAGGGCGGGGTGTTACATTACTATAACTATTTTTAAAAACAAATTAACAAGTAATTAATAAATTTTATTAATTATTCTTAATTTAAAAATTATAACATTTAAAAATATCCGCGCAACGCGCGGGTACGAATACTAGTATATATAATAGGAGAGGTGAAAACGCTTACGTGTCAGCACCACAAAAATAGAATTTATGAATTATTAAATTTAATTTTAAATAATTTTGAATTGAGAAGGTTGTTAGTTTTAAAAGATAAAGATCTAAAATTTGAATTTGAATTTGAATTAATGAATTTTAATTATTAATAATAATAAATCTTCCACTTGCCTACGTGTGGCCTATATATGGATTAATTTTAAATTCATAGAAAACTTAAAATAATATAATAATTTTATTATTTTTAATTAGTTTGAAAATATAAATATCTAATAATAATAATAATCTATATATATATATATAATAGGAGAGGTGATAGCGCTTATGTGTCAGCACCACAAAAATCAAATTTTTTTAATAATTAAAATTATTTTTAAAAAATGATTTTACATCAGTTCTAAAAAATAGGGAATAACTGTAAATCTGTATTTATTATTAAAAAAAAAAGCTCTTCAATAACGAATGTGGTCCTTTTTTTGTGGAAAGATATTTTAAAATTTTAACCATCTTTCTACAACCTCCTCATTTAAAGAAAAAACAAATGTAGATAATAATAATAATCTATATCTATTTATATATAATAGGAGAAGTAAAAAGTGACACATGTCAGCACTACAAAAAATAGATTTTTTAAATAATTAAAATTAATTACATATAATAGGATTAAATAATAAATTACTATTTATTTTTTTAAAATAGTAAATAATAAATTACTATTTTATTTTTAAAAACAATTTTAAACAGGAAATAAAAAACTTACATAAATTCAGATTAATTTTAAAAGGAAAAAAATTGTCGCTTTAATTATATTTCTAAATTTTTTAATTACATGAAATAGGATCAAATAATAAATTACGATTTATTTTTAAAAACAATTTTAAGAAGAAAAAAAACTTACTTAAATTAACATTAATTTTAAAAAAGGAAAAAAAAACATTGCCGCTTGAATTATATCTCTAATTTTTTCTAATTATCTTTTATTAAAAGAATAGTATTGCTTTATATTTTAAAAAATGTAGAAAAGAATAAACAAAATTAAAAACGTTGTACCACATCCATTTTAAATAAAAAAATAAATAGCAAAACTGCCCACTAATGACTAAAAGAAACTGTTAAATTAAGATATACTTTATTCTTTTTTAAAAAAAAAACTGATTTTAAAATATGACTTTTAAAAATTATATAAACAACCCACGTAATATTATCTTAAAGTAGTTACTTTTTGAATTTGAATTTAAAATGGTTACCTAAAACTGCTCTATTCATTATATCTATTCTCTCGCTATATACACATAAATAAATTCAATTAAAAAAATTAATGGATCTATTCTTTTTCAAATGTGTAAGGTTATTTGTTGAATTATTATTTTCATTCTTCTTTGCCGAAGAAAATTGAATATTTTTGGAAAGAAAACAATGAAAGTCCAAGAAGAAAAACAATATTCATCAAAGAATCTTCTGCACACGTCTTATTGTGACTTTTTGGTTCATCTCATTTAATTTAATTTGTTTCTGTCAGATTTTGTACTTAAATTCTTTATATCGAATGAATTTTTTATGTTTTTTTTATTAATTTGAAATGCATTTTCAAATCATGATCCATTGATATTACTATTGCAAAGTGATATGTCATTTCTTCTGTCAATTGAGCAATTTCAACAAATAAGAATTGTACATTCTATAAAAAGAATTCAAAATTCATTAAGCATTATTTTTTGAAAAAGAGACCCAAAATTCAACATTCAATTCTTTTTTTCTAAACAACTAATTATGGAGAAGGTGAGCGTCTTGAAGCAGTGAAAGAGAATGAAATAGGTAACACACGATAATTTCTGGATGTATTCGCTGGTATTTAAATTAAATTTAAATTTCTCTATGTTATGAAATCCTTCTAAATCAAGTTTAATTGTCCTATATTTAAGAAAATAGTTTTAAATTTTAAAGATTAAAACAAAAACCAATTTTCAATAGTAGCAGCATTTTTCAAAGAAGAGAAATTAATTAGATTTAGGTGATAATTAATTACTCTTTTTGAATTTGAAAAATATTAAATATCTATATTTTTTGAACAAAACATGCATACGGTTGAATCGACTTTCCATGTATACACGATATGCCCTAAAATTGTGCAAAAATTTTCGTTTTTTTGGAAGCCATGTGTCATGTTTTTTTAAAAAAAAGAAATAATCATTTTTTGATAATTATTTTAAGTTTTTACTATTCATATAAGGAAAATTTTAAAAATAAAATAAAATTATACGTGCGTAATTCCTAAATATTTGGAAGAAAAAATTGAATAAAGGAAATAAATTTTAATAGTAAATCAATCACATCAATTAATTTGCAGCTTTGTAAAACTTTTTAAACTAATAAATAAAAATAAATTTATTTAAACTTATAAATTCAAAATTTGAATAGAAGTTAACTGCATTTCTTTTAGAGATAAGGTGGTTATAACTATCCTTATCAATTTAACACTAAATTGAAACTATACTCTTTTTTTATTAATAAGTGACAAAGAGTTTATGATTTCTTAATAATTAACAATTTATTGTGTATTTATTTTTTCTTTAGCAGCCTAACATATTGAGAAGATTGATAAAGAAAAAAATTCATTCAATTTGGTAAAGGTTAAAGCTGTATTTTTCTTATTTACTCACTCTTCTTTTTATAGTATTTCATTTTCATGTAAATATTTTTTAATAAAGACTAAGAATTATTATTTTATTTGTTGTTGGAGTGTATAATAAAAATATAAAATGGATGATGAATTGCAAAGTGCTATTTTCAGATTTTTATTTTTATCAAATTTTATCCTTATCATTTTAAAATTTTTATTCTATCATATAAAATTTCTCCGCATATATTTAAATTTAAGATAATAATTAATACTATTACTTTCAAAATTTTGAATTAGAATTGACTTGACATGAATTTTCATGTATATTTTCACATTTCACTAATAATATCATGGTGGTCGTGCATATAAATTTTCAATTTTAACATATTAAATATTAAAATAATATATTAATTATCTATATAAAATTAGTTTAAAAATTTGAAATCTAAATTCTTTTTTTCACTGAAAATATTTTATTTTTATGTGATAGATTTTCATTTAATTATGATATTTTATTTTTGGTCACTGAAATTTATTTGTTTTATGCATCCTTATTTTATAAAAGTATATTTAATTAAATGAAATTTATTTTATCTTATAGGGTTGAATTAGAGAGACAAAAACTATATTTATCATCTATATATTCTATATATAATAGGGGAGGCAAAAACTGTATTTATTATTAAAATTAATATTAAATATAATAATTAATCTAAAATCTATCTCTAAAAATAATCATTTTTATGATTATTTTAAGTTTTACGGTGTATTTATATAAATTTAAATTCATACAGTTTTTTAATCAGATATCTATATAAGGAATTCATTTTAAAAAATCTAAAATTAAAAAAGAAATTATACATAGGTGATTCCTAAACATTAGGAAGAAAAATCTGAATTTAAAGTGCTTTATTTGAGGAAACAAATTTGAAGAGTAAACCAGCCCGGCCCCATATCAATTAATTTGCAATTTTTTTTAAAAATTTTTTGACTCATCAATAAAATAGATTTAATTAAAATTTAAAACTCAAAATTTGAATAAAAATTAATAGTATCTCTTTTATATATAAGGTGGTTATACCTGTCCTTATCAATCTCAACACTAAGCTGAAACTATACCTTTTTTTTTTTTTGAATAAGTGACAAATAATTTATGATTTCTCAATAAATTGTCAATCAATTTATAGTGTAGTTATCAATTTATGATTTCTCAATAACCTATAGCCGGATTCCCAACTACACACTCATACTTCACGGGGGTCCTATTACCCTCCTGAATTGTTTTAAAATGAAATAAGTAGCCCCTTAAAACGCCATAACCAGATATGTGTCTTGTGGTGAAACACACGCGCTTGACACGTGTATTTCACCTGTTGATCCTTTTTTAAAAGACGTTTCTTCTCTTTCTTCTTCAACCTTTCTTCTTCATTCATTTTTTTACCCCTAATTATTTTGTGAGAACTTTGATTTGAAGAAAATATTGGGAGCTAAATTGGGGGTCTCTTTATTTTGTCTTCTCTGAAGGGATATGTCGCCGCCGGCATAGTCTGAGAATTTCGCTGCCACCACCATCTCCACCTATGTCTTTGTCATTTCTCCGCCTTCACCATTAGCTCCTCCACCTACTTAAAGAGCTCCCGCCATCTCTTTCAAAGAATAAAGCTCGAAAAAGAGAACATTCACACCACCACCAAGGCCACTATGAGTCTAATTTAAGACTACCACCAAACGAAAAAAAAGCTTAATTAGGTGAAGAGACTCCGATTAATGTTTGTGGGTATTGCCACATGAGGAATTAGGATCTATAAGTAAAAAATATTTTTTCTTTTTAGGTTCAATTACATTTGAACCCAGATTGATTTTTCAAATTTGATTCAAATTAATTTTTTGGTGATTGGAGATGAATGGAGATGGTGATTTTGATTATTTTTTTCAATTTTTTTTTGCATGAGAGTTGTTAGAAATTTACAATAATGAATCTGGTGGAGATGGTAGTACTGGCGAGGCGACTTTGAGATGATGAGGGTGGAGAGATTTGGCATATGCTACCATGGAGAAGAAAGAAATTAAATTTTAAAAAATAATAATTAAAAATACATATATTTATGAAATAATATATTTAAAATAAAATTTTAATATTATTTTGGCTGCTCACTCTCTCAGAGAGAGTGAAATACACTCACCTTGCCAGGTAAGTATTTAGGGAGGTAATAATTTTAGTTTTATAAAATTCAGGGGGGTAATAGGACTCCCGTGAAGTATGAGTGTGTAGTTGGGAATCCGGCTATAGGTTGAGGGGGCTTTTAGCCATTTTCTCATTTTGTAAAGGTTAAAGTTCTTAATTTCTTTGTTATTTACTCTTCTTTTTATAGTATTTCATTTTCATGAAAATATTTTTTATAAAGAGTAAGAATTATTATGACTTGCCTATTTTCAAATTTTCATTTTTATAACTTTATCCTTATAAAATCTCTCAACATATATTTAAATCGAAGATAATAATTAATATTATTACTTTTAAAATTTTGAATAAGAATTGACTTCAAATGAATTGTCAGGTATATTTTCACGTTTCACTAATAATAGCATGTTGGTGGTGCTTATAACTTTTCAGTTTTATCCTATTAATATTAAAAATAATATATTGCTTACTTATATAAAATTAGTTTAAAAATTTTAAAACTAAATTCTAATATTATCTGCCACTATTAAGTTATACGTATTAATAAAGAATAAAATTTACAACATATTTTTATATAGGCTAAACAAATCAAAAAATTTATAAAAAAAAAGAAGAAACGTTTAGTACATTAAAGGAATATAAGATGATCCGTTCTTTTTATCTCTCATATTTATTGCACTGAAAATAGTTTATCTTTATGTGATATATATTAATTTAATAACGATATTTTATTATTGGTCATTGAAATTTATTGTTTAATGCATCCTTATTTTATGAAAGCATATTAGATTAAATGGAAATTATTCTCTATTTATTGTTTAATGCATCCTTATTTTATGCAATCATATTTGATTAAATGAAAATTATTTTATTTTGTAGGATTAAGTTAGAGAGGATTGTGCTAAAGAGATTGCAATATGCTTTGTTAGAGTAATATTTTCAGTGTCTTTCAAGAATATATCCTCACTGCATATAGATTAGCTAAAATTTTACTAGCATCAGATTTTATATAAAATCAAAATATTATATATGATTAAACATGTACTTCTGTTATTCAATAATAATTTTTTAATTATTTTAAAATTAAAATATTATTATATTTTAAATATATCCGCGCAACGCGCCGGTACGTATACTAGTATATATATATAATAGGAGATGTGAAAACGCTTACGTGTCAGCATCACAAAAAACATAATTTATGCTTATTAAAATTAATTTTAAATAATTTTGAATTGAGAAGCTTGTTAGTTTTAAAAGATAAAGATCTAAAATTTGAATTTGAATTTGAATTATTAATAATAATAAATTTTCCACTTGCCTACGGTGGCCTGTATATGGATTAATTTTAAATTCATAGAAAACTTAAAATAATATAATAATTTAATTAGTTTGAAAATATAAAGATCTAATAATAATAATAATAATAATTTCTATATATATTAGGAGAGGTGAAAATACTTACGTGACAGAATTTATGAATTATTAAAATTAATTTTGAATAATTTTGAATTGAGAAGATAGTTTTAAAAGATAAAGATCTAAAATTTGAATTCGAATCAATGAATTTTAATTATTCTTCCACGGCCTACGTGTGGCCTACACATGGATTATTTTTAAATTCATTGAAAACTTTAAACAATACAATAATTTAATTAGTTTTAATTAGTTTGAAAAGATAAAGTCTAATAATAATAATAATCTTTTTAAAGTCTTTTATAGAATTATTTAAAATTTTGATTGATAATTTAATTAGTTTTATTTAAAATAATGCATACATTTTATTTTTTTAAAAAAATAAATTCAAAATTGAGAAGAGTGTTTGAAGATAAAGTGGTTACATATGGTTATAACTTCTTTATTTTATTCTTACCAATTTTATAGCTAATATATTATTATAAAATCAGTTGAAAAACAGTTTCTAAGACTCATAGTGGAACAACACTTCCACTAAATTTGATTTACGGATAACTTTTTATTTAAATATATATTAAATAAAAAATAAATAAAACAAAGAAGTGGTTTTATAAATCACCCACTATTCCCACTTTCCCATTTCCTCGGCACTACCATATTGTTTCAATTTCTCACCTTCACATAGCATTGAATTATTTTTTTTTCAAAATTACTATCTTCGTCAAGAATAGCACAATATTCAAAGAAAAAAAGTGTAACATTGAGTTGATGCATATTATTTATATAGCGGGAGATCAAATTCATGCCATGATTAGAAGGTTTGTGAATTCATATATTATATTTAATAACATTTAATTTAATAGTTAAGCATTTTCATATTAAGAGTCTTTAATTATTTTATATGTCTGATGACAATGCCTAATAAGTCATTCTTTAAATAGTATTTGGAGAGTGAGGCTGTGAGAATATATTGTTTATGTCTTTTCAGTAAATAGTAAAATATTATTTGGATCACTAAATTAGATATTGCAATGAATTTTGTTTTTTATTAGTTTCAAATTATTATTTTGTATTCCATGTCTAAAATGTTACGAGCATTTTTTAAGAGGTCGAAAATTCTTCAAATCTCGAATGGAGCATGGGTGTTTGTGTAGCGGCAGAACACGATTCTATCCATGTGTATCATATGGTACAATGTGAGACAACTCTTTCATTCCAATTTGTATGGCTAAATATCTATTATACTATTAATTTTGTAAGCATATGTTTTAACGATTAAACAAGAAATAATTTTAAAACAGTTCTAAAAATAAGGGTGATGTAACTGTAAATATGTATTTAAGTGTAACAAAAAAATTTTAAAATGCCTTGTTTTAGCCAAAAAAAATATATAATAGTAGAGGTAAAAAAAATGTCACATATTAACACCATAAAAAACCTCAACTTTTGGGTTTTTAATTAATTAATTTATTTGAATGTAGTAGCTTTTTTTTAAAATAAATTATTTCAATATTATAAATCTGTATTTTATAATTAAAAAATAGAAAAATGTCATAATTTTAGAACTTTCAGTTTGAATAAATTTTAACAAAGACAGTTAAAAAATTACAGGTAAAAAAATTGTTTTTAAATATTTTTTGGATGCTGACATTTTTTAAAAAGGGGTTATATTGAAAAAAGAATATATTAAATCCTTGATTTAATGGTTATAAAAAATCATTTTTTTTATATTTAATAAATTGGATTATTTTAAACTATTAAATCTACTTTTTTTTGAATGCTGATTTTTTTTTTAAAAAGTAATATTATAAAAAAGAAAAATGGTAAATTCTTACCGCATCACTATTTGATTAGAAAATAAATTTTAAAATGTCATGACACAAAATAAATAAAAAATAAAACAATTAACGAAAAAAGAAGAAGAAAACCATTAATTCAGGGATAGTTAAACTATAAAATTCAAATTTTGAGTTTAAAAAAATAAATTTAAATAATTCAATTTTTATTTTGTTTTTTAAAAAAAAATTAAAATATTATAAATCAGTATTTTACAAAATAGTGTCACATGTCATCTTCAAAATAATTCTCTAATTTTCAGTTTCAATTTTCTTTTTTAAAAAAATTAATATAATTTTAATTTGATAAATAATTATGTAAAAATTCGTCACATAAAACTGCCAAAAACAAAAACTGATAATCATATATTATAATAATTTACAGATTTTCTCAAGAAATTAAATATATTAATTAAAAAAATGTTAAAAAATTACAAAACATCTAATGCACAGAGTCTACTCTCCCATTTCTCTCCCACTTCATGTAAACTTTACTTATTAATTAATTTTATAGACTTTTAAAACCTTTTAAACTTATCAATAAAAACATAATCTTAACTTCCTTCTTCTTTTCTTTTTTTAAGAGATAAGATGATTTGTAACTATCCTTATTAATCTCAACAACATTCTTTATCACTGATAAGCTGATTTGCAACTATTCTTATTAATCTTAACATCAAATATTTTTTTAAATAAAAAAATTATATTGATAAGTAATTTGGAAATTAAAATATATTGATATCAATTGGTGGTGTAGTTTTTATTTCCTTAGCAACCTAACATATTGAGAAGATTTTCATAAAATGGATGATGACTTGCAAAGTGCTATTTTCATATTTCATTTTTATAAATTTTATTTTTGTCATTTTTAAATTTTCATTCTATCATATAGAATCTCTCCACATGTTAAATCTAAGATAATAATTGATATTATTGCTTTTAAAATTTTGAATTGAAATTGATTTGAAATGAATTGACATATATATTTTCATGTTATACTCATAATAGCATGTTGGTGGTGCTTATAACTTATAAACTTTATCTAATTAATATTAAAAATAATATATTAATTATTTATATACAAATAGTTTTAAAATATTAATGCTAAATTCTAAAATTATCTGTCATTGTTAAGTTATACGTATTTACTAAAGAATTAAATATACAACATATTTAGAAAGGTTTAACAAATCTAAAAATCTATAAAATAAAAGAAGAGACTAATAGTAAATCAAAGGAATAGAAGATGATCCCTTTTTTTACATCTTTCAATTTTTGTTTTGCTCTGAAAATCATTTATTTTTATGTGGTATATATTAATTTGATAATTTATCTTTATATTGTGTAGGCTACTTTGATTATAGTATCTTTTTTTAATTGATCATTGAAATTCATTATTTTGTACATCCTTATTTTATGAAATTATATTTGATTAAATGAAAATCATCTTATTTTGTAGCCTGTAGGATTGAACGAGAGAGGAGTGTACTAAAGAGGTTGCAACATACTTTGTAAATTATATTTAGATTTTAGCTAAAAGTAGAGTCAATATTTTTAATACTAGGTTTTAGATTGATCTATGAAATTAAAATTTAATTAATTAGCACGAATATCGATTCAATAGATGCCACATATGCTATTAATCTTCATTAGACTAGAAGAAGGAGAAGTTGTTAGAATAATGTTTAGTGTCTTTGAAGAACATACCCTCATTACACATAAATTAGGGTAAAATTTTGTTAGCATTAATTGTATATGTAAAATTAAAACATTATATATGATTTATTATAAATGAACTTTTGTTACTCAATAATAATTCATATTAGTTATTTTTAAATTTAAATTATTATATTTTAAAATATCCGCGCAACGCGCGAGTACATATACTAATTTATAATAATAATTAAAAAAAAGAAGATAAAACCATTGAGCATAAACATATTTACTAGATTATATGAATTCAAATCTAAATCTAATATCATTGTTTTTTTTCACTAAATCTATATCAATCCATACGATGTCGATGGCTTGAGGAATATCCAATTAAAAACAAAAAGAGACAAGGACATAAACAATTTTTAACAACCAAGGAACACCCCAAATTATTAAATACGTTTCAAGAGAGATTAAAACAATTGGATATATTAGAAATTAAAATATAAAAGAAATCAATTAAGCTAAGAGACAAATCAGACATAAGATGAGAGATAAATAAGAGATATTTGCTCCTCTTCCACTTTAAGTCCACATCAAATTGATTAAAATCAATATTTCACAGGTAATTTCAAAAGGAACTATTCCAACTACCAAGCTAAAGCAATAACATCAAATTGCCAGTCATCAATGCTAGTATTGCCATATGAACATCAATTCTCAGTCAACACGAATACCAAGTGAGTTGATAAAAAAAATAACTTTCTTTTTTCTGTTCTTTGTGCATATAATATGAAAATTGTCATCATACATTTCAAACGCACACAACTCAAGTGCAATAGAAAATGGGACTCGAAAATCGAAATTAAAAATTTGAATTGTCAAAAGGGTTTAGACTATAACAGCACTAATCTTTTCTTAGGTGACTTGCCTCCTTAGCCTATGACACAAAAGGGTTGTTCCATTTGCATGTTAGCTATGGAGGAATTATATGCAAGAATTGTTTATGCAGTGAATAACAATGAAGGGAATATTTTTTGATAAAAGTAATAATTTTATTGAAATTCAAGCAAATCAACATGATCGTAGAAGTATACCAAAAAGTAGAAAAAATAGAAAAGATATGATTTTCTACTAACAACACCCAATATACCTAGTCCTTTGGGACTGTTATATGCTAAAAAGTAATTTGTGATTGTTATGCAAAGAATATTTTGAAGGGATTACCTACTTCAAAGGCATTTTTTTGTCATTAAATACTTTTATGTATGAATTACTGAAATTATATATAGAAATCAGCATACCGTATACTTGATGCAGGTATAATTTAATACCGCTAGGGGTATATGTGAGTCATTTGTATAACAATAGGGGTATGTATGAGCCACTTTCATAACGAGGGGTATATCAGATCTAAATAGCAAAGTGTTAGGATATACTATTAACCATGCAGTTTTGATATAGTATTATTTATTGAATAATTGTTTATTTATTTATTCAATTCAATAAAGTGTTACATTAAAAGATCAATTTGTCATATATGTGTCCTCAACTTATATAGTAGATGATTTGGTGTATAAAGTTTAAGCTTATATACAGAAGATTAAATCATCGGTTCTTATAAGTTAAAGAGTATAGTTCACAATCGTAGATGGAAATTTGGGAAAACCATCAAAAAGATTGTAGCACGAGATTAAATGTAATTTATCTTGATTATGAGAATGGTATAGTTCTAACTTCTCGTGCTAGTGCATTTTGTATGTATTGAACGGGACCGAGTAGAGATAGATGTTTTAGACTGACTGATAAAAACATATTTCTAAACTGTTAAATGTACTTATATTCTTAATCTTGATATAACGATTATGATCTGTATATCTTAATTATCATTTTGATTTATTAAAAGGTGAGATTCTGAGATGGGTCAATATACCTGGTAGATTGGATGATAATAATATATATTGGTGAAATAATTAGTTAGTTGATGGAATCCATGTCTCAATATAGAGATTGATGATACACCTTTTTATGAGAAACTTATAAGTTTTCATGAGTAAACCCGGCCGGTAGATTTATGAATCTGGCACATGAAATAAGCTAAGTATTGCTCTAAAGGAAGTTGATCATTAAATTAAATTCGTCAGTAATTTAATTTATTGATTAGTATATGTAATCTTAACATGGGGAATACATAAGTGTTTAATGGGGAATTTCGAAATATAAATAGAGGAGTGCAATTACGAATTTTTAGTGGAATGATTTGTAATTTATTGTGGTAAGAATAATTCAAATTAATTTTTGGAATAATTTCCATAATAGGAAGCCTCTGTAATTAATTTTGTGGTCTCTTCAGTGCCCATATTTAACTAGAACTCAGAATCCTATTTTCTAGGAAAAAGGAAAAAGGAGCGTGTAATTTTATTTTCTTGGAAAGAAAGGAAAACGTGTAGTTTTTCTTTTCTTGAAGAAAAAGGATTTATACTTCCTTCACCTTTTTGGATTGAAAAGAAATCTCTATAAATAGGAATTCTTCTAACCTAGAAAGACAATTTAGTATTCTATTCGATACTTGCCCACCCAAGTATTGAGAGAGTTGAGTTGTTAATTTGGGATCACTGTAGAAAACCATAGAGCTGGAGTCGGATTTGCTTCAAAATATTTGCACACGCTACAAGAGGTAATTCTTGAGTTAATTTTCAGCATACTATGTATGTGATACATATTTGTGATTGTTGTCTATATTCATGTAAGATGTATGATTCTGGAATGCTTCCGCTGCGTATGCTATTTTCCAACAATTGGCATCAAGAGCCATACTTTTGGGAATCAAGAGTACTTTTGGAAATTCACTTTCAATTTTCAGAGAACCTGAAGAGATAAAGAATCAATACCACCATCCTCTTTTCAACAACCTATGTCATTGCCCCCGCTAAAACAATTTACTTCAGAATATCCTAAACATTGTCACATGTTATGCACTAGGGTTGTTCAAAATTGAACCAAAAATAAGTTACTGGTTTATCGGTTATGGGTTATTGATTTAGCGGTTTCGGTAACGGTTTTGATTTTTTTATTATTGAATTATCGATTCTTAACAGTTTGAGATTTTTTCTTAATGGGTTAACCGATAACTCGATAGTAAATTAAATAGTTATATCTATACTATTTGGTATATAAAGTGCTTGTCTTATAGTTTAGTTTCATACTTTTATTTCAGTTTGTCTCAAACTTTCAATTATTCTACAATGTGACAATATTTGCTTTTGAGCTAGATGCAATCTGTCAACTCATGTGTATTGTTCATTTGGTTTGTCACCTTATTTATTAATGATTTTTTTGTGTCAAATATTAACAGTTAAACTGATAACGAACAATAACTACTAACCAATAACTGATAAGCCAATATCTTAACGATTTTATAACCGCTTAGCATGTCTACAAATCGATCACTGATAAGTCGAACCGATAAATTTTAAAACCAAACCAAACCGATCAATACACAGCCCTATTATAAACAGTGATCAATTTGGCCTTTCATTAAATAAACCACCAGATTTGGTGGGAAAAATAACTAGTAGTTTCATTAACCTCATTGCATTTCTTAAAGCATAACATGGAACTCTAATGCCTTTTACTTTGACTAAAAATACCATTCAACGTCAGTGAAGTGGATTGAGAATCATGAGGTTTCATGTTCGATTTTTTGTGGAGACAAAAAATATTAGGTGATTTTCTTTTCAAATGTCCAAGTCTTGGTAGGCAGAGTTACCCGGTGTGTGCTAATGGGAGGTACCATCTACCTTGTGAAATTAGTTGAGTTGCGTTCAAACGGACCTGACACCATGGTTTCAACGCTCTTGGATTGATTTTCAAATGGCAATTTTGTCACCTTTATTGTTCCCCAAATTAAACTACATTAAATAAAAACTGCATCATGGGTTGTATAATTGTATATAGGTACTCTTCATCATAAAATCAATGTTACACTTAAAAGTTAAAAGCCTCCATATTTCAACTAGGAAACTCAGTTGCAGAGTAGAGACTACTTTAAATCAACTACTCCTTCCGTCTCAATTTATGTGACACTCTTTCCTTTTTAGTCAGTCATAAAAAGAACGACACATTTCCATAATTAGTAACAATTAACTTTAAACTTCTCATTTCTCTTAATAAGATGATTTATAGCCACACATGATACAACTATCTATGATCTATTTTAGATCACAAGTTTCAAAAGTCATTTTTTCATTCTTAAACTTTGTATTGATCAGTTAAACATTTTCACATAAATCGGGACAAAGGAATATTTTAATTGGGTGGTGCTTAATTATAAGACTAAACATATTTTTTATTACCTATCTTTGCAGCTATTTCATTCTTATAAGGATATAAAATAATGTAATTCCTCTTCTCAATTATGTGATACTCGTTAGTCAGTTCCAATATATATATATATATATATATATATATATATATATTTTTTTTTTTTTTTTTTTTTATTTTAGAATGGTAAAAATAATAATTTTATAACAAGTTGTGTAGGTAAGCATAGAGTGAAATACAAGTAAGTACCTAGAACAGTGTCTTCTTACATGTAGTCTAGCACATCATAAACAGATTTAGAATCTTTCAAGTATTCTATGATGAGACAGCTTCTCTACATCCACGAGGTAGTGATAAGGTCTGCGTACACTCTACCCTCCGTGTACCTCACTTAGTGGGATTTCACTGAGTATGTTGTTGTTCTGATGGGGCAATCCTCCGTCTCTCTTTCTGACCTGATAAGTTTCCATCTCTGCTCCCACTAGTTAGCACTTTCATTATTCTTCCGACATAGTCCAACTAATTCGATCCCCTTAGATTGACTAAAAAATTGCAAAGCTGGTCAATCCACTAACAATGTAAAAAGAGATGGTCAATCCACTAATGTAAAAAGTTTTTAAAATATTAAAATTAATTTTTTTTACGACTATATTGTAATTTAGTTTTTATATCTGTAAAAAAAATATTTGGGGCATCTATAATAAATTTTACAAGAAAATAAGTGAAAAAAATAAATATGACCATCAAAAAGTAATAAATTTAAATTAGTCGATGAATAAAATTAATCAAAGAAAAAGAAATGTGTGAGAAAGATCAAATATACCTCTAATGAATTGTTTTTTTTTTGAGAAAGTTGAAAGTATATCGTGTGTGGATTGATGGACGCAATAGTCAAGCCGCATTGTCAAAAATTGAAAAAAGACAAACAATCAAATGCTTTAGAATTTTTTCTTTCTTTCTTTTTCTGCTTTTATCGTTTTATGTATTTTTTGTAAAGTAAACATAGAAAACAAAAAGCAATTATATGCTTCAAATAAATTAAGAAACACTCTAGGGGTTTAGCTAGAGAAAATAATCATTTGAAATGTCTAAAATAAAATGGATAAATAAATATGAAATGTAATACCCCAGAATTTTTTTTAAGTTAAGACCGAACCATTCTTGGATTGCATATAAGGTCGTACCGAGTGATTCTTAATTATTCTTAGATTCTTAGGTCAATTCCTTAGTGTGGGAATGAATTTGAATATGAATTAAGGTCACTAGAATCCCCTAGCACAAAGTTGAGTTGAAAGTTTCCATACCGATTAAGTTTTGAAGTAAGATTCTACTTGGGTCAACTTCAAACGACCATATCTCCCAGCACATAATGAATTAGGTGGCACATTCAATGTTCTGACGTCATTCGACCTGCATCTTTTAATGATGCAGATACAGGTACTTAGGATCATCAACAGAAGTTCTGTTGAGATTACTTCATCCGCTTGTCAGCTTTTGAGTAAGGCCTCCTTGGTTTCGGAGGACTCCAGTTATATAGGTTGTCAGTGGTAGCTCTTTGAGGTGTCGTGGGTCTTGTCCCGATATCCTTCCTTAATAGTAGAGGCTTCATAGATAGACAGAGTCGAGGTGTTCCTCAGCATTTACTTTTTGTTGTGTTGTTTTATAAACTATAAGTATTACTATTGAATATTGTCCAAACTTTATGAGTTGAGTATTTGAGTTTATCATATTTAATGAAATTTAAAGCCTATTATTGCTTGAGATAGTTTTCCGCTTGTAGTCAACCAGGATGAGGGTTCGCTTGGGGACCAGCAATGGTTCTCGAGTGCTGGCCACGTCCAGGGTGTAGGCTCGGGGCGTGACATGAAAGGATACTATCATCGCCCAATATCTCAAAAGAAATAAGATGTACTTGTTATTTGATATCTATGCTCTTTAATTTTAGGTGTGCATAAGTTGATACTTAAATTTGTAGAGAGTTGAACATGTATACACATTTACACATGCGTCCTACTTGACGTCCTACGTGATATCCTACATGGTGTTCTACGTGTATTATGTCACATATGACATATGTGTACTTGTTCAACTTTATACTAATTTAAGTGTCTATAATATATGAGTATATATTATATTTTAATTTTATACATGATTATTCATCAATATAAATAATTTATTATATTATTGAATTATTTAATGAATTTCTATAGATAAATCTTTTTAGAACATGAGATTTGAAATCTTAAAAATAAAATATGTACTTGCTAGCTACAACATATAAAATATAATTTAGTTGTGTAAAAATTATGTTCACTGACAATTATATAACTTAAACTCATAAATATATATTATTTTATTTAAAATATTTATTATTTTTAAAGACAAGAATATAATTTTATAATTTATAATAATAATATTTTTTTTAAAAAGAAGATAAAACCATTGAGCATAAACATATTTACTAGATTATATCAATTCAAATCTAAATCTAATATAACTATTTTTTTCACAAAATCTATATCAATGCATACGATGTCGATAGCTTGAGGAATATCCAATTAAAAACAAAAAGAGACAAGGACAGAAACAATTTTCAACAACCAAGAAACACCCCAAATCATTAAATACATTTCAAGAGAGATTAAAACAATTGAATATATTAGAAATTAAAAAATATATATTATTAAAAGAAATCAATTAAAAATTATATTTGACTAGTTTCTTACAAAAACAAATGTGAGGTCTACATCAGACATAAGCTAAGAGACAAAGAAAAGATATTTGCTCCTCTTCCACTTTAAGTCTACATCAAACTGATTAACATCAATATTTCACAGGTAATTTCAGAAGGAACTGTTCCGACTACCAAGCTAAAGCAATTATATGCTTCAAATATATTAAGAAACACTATAGGGGTTTAGCTAGAGAAAGTAATTATTTGAAATATCTAAAATATAATGGATAAATAAAGGCATGTGAAAGGATACTATCATCGCCCAATATCCCAAAAGAGATAAGATATACTCCTTAGTGATATCTATGCTCTTTAATTTTAGGTGTGCACAAATTGGTACTTAAACTTGAATAGAGTTGAGCATATATACACAGTTCCACATGTGTCCTACTTGACGTCTTATGTGACGCATGTGTCTACTTGTTCAACTTTATACAAGTTTAAGTCACTACAAGAAAACTGTGAATTACTTGGGGATTTTACCTACGGAAAATTGTCGCAGTTAATTCATGCGGATTTTCTTGCAAAAATTTTAAATTCCTCAATATTAGAATATATTACCTACAAAATGTACATTCCCAACAAATTCCGCAGGCAAATTTGGCGCCATTTTGCGCAAAAATTTTACTTACGACATTACCTGGGGAAAAGTATAGGCAAGTACATTATCTCAAGGTAAATTCGCAGGTACGTGAATCAAAAAAATATTTTATGATCAATTTTTTATTCCATAGAAAAATCCCCAAGTAATCTATCCTACCGATTTTCCTAGAGATATTTTGGTGAAAAATTATCTGGAGATTTTATTAGTTTGGAAATTATTTGGGGATTAATTTGCTGCAAAATTTGCTGGGGATTTACCTAGGGATTTTATTATTCAGGAAATTATTTGGGGATTAATTTGCTGCAAAATTTGTTGGGGATTTACATGAGAATTTTATCACATGAGAAATTTTAGGGGATTTTTTTGCTATGAATTTAGCTGAAAATTATTTCTTGAGAATTTACGTAGAAATTTTGTGACTTGAAAAATTAACAAATTACATAAAATGACACTATAATAACATTAGTAAAAGTAATTTGAATAGAAAAATGTTAGAATTGAAGAATAACAAACATAAAACCAAAAGAAATTAAACACTAAAGTGGTGTACGCGTGAAGTTAACAAAAGATGTTCAAGAAAATTAGTTTGTTGACGTAAACGGTTTCAAAGATGTATTCCTGATAAATAATCAACCTTGACTCATTATTGAGATTGTTGAATGGTCATCACCGAGTGAGAAATTACAAAGGTGAGAATTCGTTGTCCGAAGATAGAGAAGATTCATATCTTGATGACTTGAAAAAAGAGAAATTAAAGAGGTGAGAATTCATCTAAAATATTTATCATTGTTTTTTAAATTCATAAAAAATGAATACATAAAAAAATTATTTACAATTTTAATTTGTCTAAGTCTAAAATACTTTTTTTAAAAAAATAAAAACTGGAGGTAGAGGAAGAGGAAGGAGAAACGGGAGGGAATTGTAAGATGAGGAATCGAACTCTAAAAAACAAAGTGAAAGTTCAAGTACGTAGTCAACCTACTGAATTGTTAAAATTCGTCAATTTAAAATACTTAGTTTTGGTCTTATAGATATTATCTCATAGGAAATGTATGCATAGAATTTTCATAATATTTGAAAGGTAAGTGATCTGTTTTAAAATACATGGAGTATATTTAAAATTGTATCATATTATAGGAGTGTTTATTTTTATTAATCCAAAATAAAATTAAAGACTAAATATTAGAACATTCTTTAATTTAGTAGGGAGGGAATTTAGTGTCATTCCAGTGGTATCTTTAGTACCACACCGGTTGAAGACATAAAAAATACTGCATTTATAATTGTTTGTGTGAGAAAAACGAAATAGCAGTAACTTTGAGGATGAATGATGGGAATTGAGTTTCTACCTGTTGTGGGTGGGTAAGGTATATATTTGGTGTGTATGTATGTACGTGTGTACACCTCTCTATTGCCTCCATTTCTATATATCTTTTTTCTCTTTTTTTCTTCATTTTTTTTCATTAAATAATTTATTTATTAATTAAAAAATTCAACCATATTAACTATTCTAATTATGTCTAATAAGTTACAAGAAACCTCCATCTATTTACCTTCCCTACTTAAATAATATGTTCCTTCAACTTCTTTGTAACTATTTTTATGGTTTACCCAATCTATAAATAACAAGTATCTATGTTCAATGTTCATTTTCTCATTCTTTCTTTTTATTAGTATAGTTATCCCTTTTTTTAAAAAAAAATTCTTCATCTTTTTTTTCAATTATTTGCTTAATAATGTCATGATATGACCTTCACTTTGATAAAGATCATAGAAATATTCTTCAAAGATTCATCATAGAGATGTTCACATTAGTTTGATACAAGTTCATCAAAATGAAGAAGGAAGCTTAATTATCTTGGAAGATTCATCAAAAGAGATGGTCACATTAGTATAAAAGTTTGAATGGTTTCCAAATATTTTGAAGATTTTTTAGTGTATTGTTTTGATTTCAATTAATATTATTCTATTCTTTTTTATTTTATTTTGATCAAATATGCAAGTTTCCTTTTATTTAACAAAAACTAAATTATGAAACTCTACTAACCAACATATTTGAAAGTTCAATTAACATTTTTTAATCAATTAACTTTGCTCTTCTTCTTCTTCTTCTTCTTATTATTATTATTATGCGAATGTATCACGTTTTTATTTTTGTGTGTATCTGTTTGTCAATTTCTAATTAATATTCTAAATTTTTGTCTTGGTTGAAAGGTATAATATTACCTATGGTACATTTCTCATAGCTATTGAATATTGTTGCCCCTAAAAATATATGATATGATCTATCATATTAGAAATCAGTCACAAAATAAATAAATAAACCATCTTTTTAGTATATTTAAAATTTTTAATTAAGAAACAAATTATTTAATGAAAAGAATGAAGAAAAAATTATCATTTATGTGTACATATATAATAAAAAGTTATTTTATAGTTCTGCTATAATAAATGTGCATATGTGATTATTGTGTTTTTAACTTGTAATTATTTAAAGTAAAAATTATCTATCTTAATTTTCCACATTAAAGGAGTTATCTTTTGAAGAGTTATTATCATATATTAATTTTTTTTAGTGATGACTACAATAATAATTAGATTAATGTTACAAAACTCTTCCACTATAGATTACATAAGTTACAAGAAAAAAGAATGAATAATGCGTTAGTGGTTATATGAGTTTCAAGAAAATGAATGGTTGACCACCATCACTTCTACCACTAAATACAATGACATCAATTGACATCAAATGAGTGCTCCAAATGAGCCATTACTCTCACGTTCTAGCTAACCTTTTTCACTAGGGAGAATTGGTGACAAGGATAGATAGTATATGACACACATTAATAATTAAATACTATTAAAATGCTCAATGTGTACTAACAATCCCCCACTCATTTTAGTTGAAGGCAGACTATTATGCATAAAATGAAGAACTTAAGATACAATAAGCTCAAAATTAAATATAACTGGAGGAGTCTGAGAAAATAATTTATAGAGAAAAAAAACAATGGACTGATCTTTTATTCAATCAGTTAATGACCTTATATAGAATTACAACTTTTAATAGAGTCACAATCTCACTAAACCACTAACTAAATCTACTAACCTAACTCTCCTAAACATTAGGGAAAGCTATCCCTAATCTGAGGTTGGTTTGCAATTGAACATCCCAAACTTCTTTAATAGATCTTTGGAATATTTTTGCTGATGCAAACAAATTCCTTTTTCACTGCAATCAACCTCCAAGCCAAGAAAATGGTTGATCTGTCCGAGTTCCTTCATCTGGAAGTGTACTGACAAATTTTCCTTTGTTCGGAGAATTTCTTCTTTCCAATCTCCTGTTAGGATTAGATCGTCCACATATACTAGCACAATAGCTAATTTTCTACCAACAATTTTCACAAATAGGCTGGAATCTGATGGTGCTACTGAAAAACTACTATGCGTAAGAAATTCAGAAATCTTACCATACCATGCCCTTGGCGCTTGCTTTAATCCATAGAGTGCCTTTTGAAGCTTACACACATACTCAGGATGATCTTGACTTTGAAAACCCATTGGTTGACACATGTAGATCTCTCGATCCAATTCTCCGTGCAAGAAGGTATTCTTTACATCCATCTGCCATAGGTTCCAATCTTTACTAGCTGCAAGTACAAGTAAAACCCAGACAGTAGTAAGCTATGCCACTGGACTAAACGTTTCATCATAATCTAGTCCATATTGCTGAGAAAAACCCTGAGCTACAAGACGCGCTTTGCACCTTTCAATTGATCCATTTGTGTGACGCTTTATCTTGTAAATCCATTTGCAAGAAATAGGTTTGACATCCCTTGGTTTTGTCACGAGCTCCCACGTTTGATTCAGTTGTAGTGCAACAATTTCCTCCTCCATAGCTTTAATCCACTTTGGATTCTGGAATGCTTCCTCAAAAGTTTTTGGTTCCTTTTCATTTTCATCTTCTACAATGGCGGCATTGGCAAACTTGGGATTTTGCTTTCTGATCATTGTTGACCTTCTAAGTAAAGGTGGTGAATCTGCTCCAATTAGCTCACCTTCTTCACCTGGTTGTTGGTACATACCAGTTTGCCAAGGATTTTGAGTCACGTCTTTGGCAACATTGTCTTCATTAGCTTCACATTCAGCTCCATCTAGACTCAACTGGATATGAGAAGAGTCCAACACATCTTTGAAGACATCTGAATATGGCAGCAATTCCGTATTTGAAGACCACCAGGAAGAAGCTTCATCAAATATCACATTTTGAGAAGTGTAGAACTTTCCTGTTGTTGGATCACAACATCGCCACCCTTTTTGTTGACTGTCATACCCTAAAAAGATACACCTAACAGCCTTCTTGTCCATAATGCTACGTAAATGATTAGGTACAAATACATATCATACACATCCGAAAATACAAAAATAGCTAACAAAGGGTTTCATGTACCACAACTTCTCAAAAGGTGAAAGAAATTGTAACCTTTGTTGAGGAAGTCTATTGATCACAAAAGCTGCAGTCTTCATAGCTTCTGCCCAAAATTGTCCTAGGATATTTTTGCGTGAAGCATGCTCCGACAGATTTCTGCTAGGTGTCTGTTCTTCCTTTCTGCTACTCCATTTTGTTGTGGAGTATTTGGACATGTGAACTGATGGCATATTCGGCACTTTCCAAGGAATTCAGAAAATTCGTATGAGGTATATTTCCCACCATTATCACTTCGCAGACAAAGAATTTTCTTACCAACTTCTCCTTCAGCAACCTTTTTTAATTCTTTGAATTTTGAAAATGCCTCAGACTTCTCATTTAAAAAATAAATCCACACGTACCTGGAAAAATCATCAATGAATGTCAACATATATTTCATCCCACCAACAGAGAGTTGCTTGATAGGGCCAAACACATCTGAGTGAATTAACTCTAATGGTTCCTTGGCTGTACATTTCGAATCCTGATACGACAACGGATGCGCTTTACCATACTGACAGCCTGCACATATTACATCTATCCTTATTGAAAGTTTGGGAAGACACTTCAACATTGACTTTTCCATCATGACTCTAAGTTTAGAGTAGCTATCGTGACTCAATCGCATGTGCCATAAGTCCACCGTCTCATTCTTCCTTGCCTTATCTATATATGCAGTTTCTGCCGACATTACATAGACAGAATTCAACCTTTGCCCCTTCATCAATGGCTCTTCTTTAATCTCAAGATCATGGTTTATTCTTACATCTTGCGGACCAAATAGAACATAATGACACCCGAAGATGTCAACTAAGCTATTGAAAGAATATTTTTCTTCTGGACATGGTAAACATTTTAAAGTAGCATCAGATCAGCACAACTATTTGGAGACACGTCTTACCAATGTGAGCTATCGGTAATTTTGTGTCATCTGTTGTCACCACTTCACGACTTCCATTGTACTCGGACAAATGTTTCAGCTTCTTTTTGTCACCAGTCATATGGTTTGAGCATCCCGAGTCAACAATCCAGTCATTCCCATAGTCAATTTGTTTAGAGGTTGTTACTGTAAGAGCTAACTCCTTTTGTTCTACAGCAAAAAACGCTTAGCATCCCAGTCATCTTCACTATTTTCCTTTGGACCGGAGGTGGCAGCAGCGTTGCTCTCAACAGTTCTCTTTTTGAACTAGCAAATATTGTCTTTATGTCTCTTCTTCCCACAGTTGTGGCATTTCCCTTCAAACCTCTTGTTGTTGCCCCAATTGTTCTTCGAACTTCCCCTTGGACGAGAGCTTCCTTCTCTTTGATGACTTTTTGACTTATCATCAGTTCTTTTTGATCCACCGGCATTGTATTGCTTGGGGTTCCCTCTGCTTTTGTTGACGTAGAGTGCTTCCTCCTCGCCTTTAAGAGAGACTCCGCTCATTTGCTTAGCCAAGGCTTCCTGACCTACTAGCAAATTCTCAAATTCTACAAGTGATGGCTGATTTTGCCATCCTTGTACAGCAGCAATGAAGCTTCTATATCCAGGCTTCAGACCAAGGATGATAATCCGCTTCATCCTCGTCTCTCCAATTGGAACTTGTGGATCTAACTCTGAAATCTCTTGACATACACAAATAATGTGATTTTGTTATTTATGGTATTTACTTATTTATGTTTGATTATGATTTGTTAGTTATAGTGGTTCCTAGTCCTAGTTTAATTTGGTTTTTACTACTATAAATAGGAATGTTACTAGATAGTTTTCAATATACAGAATATACAGAAAATACACAAAAACATACAGAAATATACAGAATAGATAGAACTTGAAGTAAAATTCAAGAACTTTTGAGTTTATAAATAAAATATTTTCCTTCGACCACTAATTTTGGGTTTACTTCACTCAAAATAATTTTGTAATCCACAATTCTAGATTGAATTATGTTTACTTCACTTAAAGTTGTTAGTGTAAGAAAAATAAATCAACAATTGTAAGAATTTCAAGAAAGATTTGAGTTGCTTGGGTTGTTTAATTGTGTTAATTAATTGTTTTTATCCTTTTTATTTGTGTCATTTGCAAAAATATTTATTATTTTACAAAATGAAGAAAGTATTTATTTTCTTCGATTCCATCATTACTAATATGAGAAATTGCCATTAATTACTCACTAAAAGAAATGTAAAAGTAATTTAGTTAAAGAAATATTATTCCTTTCATTTTAATTTATGTGACCTTATTTGATTGGTCATCAAAATTTAAAAGTCATATTTTACTTGGATGAGTCGTCCAAAATAGAACATTGATGCTGCTAAAGTCACTATCTAACGTATTGTTTGGGGCATTATTATTTGTAAATTTGTTAAATTTTCTACCGTATTTATTGGAAAGTTGGAGAATTTCCTATCAATTCACTTCACTTGTGAAAAGTCTTTGAGTTTTACTTTTTTAGTAGGGGGAAGATTTAAATTGATTGATACAACTGAAATAACTTGAGGAAAATCCACGGAATGTGCATCATTGGTTTTGCCTTCCTGAAATCGATGAACAAGATTGGATAATTTTGAGGATAATCGGTCATGTCCGTCGATTTTTGTCACTTTTAAAAAGCCGATGGACAAGATTGATTTTTCAAAAATATACATAAAATTTTAGCTACTTGGAATTGAATACGGATATTCTGTTTTTATGAATTTGAACAATTCTACCACTCAACGACACATGCTCTTAGATGGAATATTTCCATCGTTTTTATTTATACTCTTCAACTGCAATTTTCTACTTCAAAAATCAACACTATCCATGGATTTTTATTTTAAAATAATGAAAAATTGAGAGTCTGCATCGATTTTCTTTTAATTTTTTTTTTTAAAATATATTTTTTGCGTAAAAAAATGCAACGAACAAAATCGATTTTTCCTAAATTATATGAACCGATCTTGTCCGTCGAATTTTTCATTATTTTGAGTAGTGTGTGGTACAGTTGGAGATTTCCCAATTGAGTCATCACAACTTGCAAAAGAGTTTGGTCTGTAGCTAAGATGTAAATCAGTGATCCATAGATGCATATGAAAACTATATAATAGAAATTATTAAGTGTGTGTGATGCAATTAGGATATAAGGAATCTACCGTGGAGTTGGAATTAAAATCCTCTTTAGACAATATAATTACTGATTTTAGCGATACTTTTTATTTATTACAATTTATAACAATACATAATAATACTATGATAAATTTACGCTACGTATTAAAAGTGAAATATACTTGCAATATAAATCTATTATAAGTGTTTTTAATATATATTATACTTGTTCAGTAAGAAATTGACACTTTTATAAGTGTATTAAAGTGTGATTAATGTATTATTCATTAATAAAACTTGTATTATATATATATTTTATAAATTGTTCTTTAATATGCATTAAAACTATATAATAAATGTAACTTTAGAAAGTTATTTGACTAGGTATGGATCAACTCAAGTCTTTGCCTTAACTAAAACTCAAAAGACTTTTCACAAGTGAGGTGACCTGTGAATCAATGCATGATGGCCTGTGAATTAATATTCGTATAAGTCTTTGTTTTTTTATGGAAGACTTGATCAATTCAAGAGCTTAATTTTGATAGAGGAGTGGCATGATCTTGCAAGATGTGACATCATGTAGAATTTTTTAATCAGTGTTATAAAAGTCATGAGGCAACGCAAGGCGAGGAGTAAGCTTCGAGGAGCTAAGCATAAGTCCGTGAATCTTTAATTTTTAATATCATTACATGATTAAACATTAAAGAAAAAATAAAATTAGGTTATGTATTTTAAATGTCTAAAGCAATGTAAAACTAAAGAACAAATTAGTTAACATTATTGTCATTCTTAGTGTTGAATTAATTTTTCGGTTAACATTAGTGTTGATTTGATTTTGATTCGAGCTTTATTAGAGTTACTAATATCTATGAATTATAACCTTTATTGGACCATTCAAAATTTTAACTCTCAAAAACATGAAATAATATAATAAAAGATAAAAATTATGAAAAAGTATAGGAAATATTTAGAAATTATATCAAAGTAAATACTTTTATGTATAAAATAAATTTTAAAAAATATATTTTAAAATCCTTCTTTAGGAGGTTCAGCCTCCAGCTATCGGTGTCTTCTCCCTTGTTAGTGGGATGTCTGATGAATCTCTTCTCCTTAAAGAATGGTAAAACATGGATACTAAAGACGTCATGAGAAACTTCTCAAGCAAGGCTACTCGTATGAAAGTTCCTTTACTGAAATCCGCAATTCATCATGACGTAGCATTTTCCAAATCTTCTCATCCTGATGGATGTTTTAGCAATTGGAGCGTTCCCTCTTCTAACTCTGAAATCTCTCGACATAGCATCTTCACCTTATGAAAGTATTGTGCAATTGTCATGTTACATTGTCCTATCGAGAGTAATTCACTCTCTAAGAGTTGGAGCCTCGTATCAGTTTCTTTGAAAATAGATTGGCGAATGTATCCCAAGCCTGCTTTGGGGTGGTGGCGTCTCGTATGTGCTCTAGCACATCCTCTTCGGCTGTTGTTTTCAAAGCGAACATAGCCTTACCAGCTTTTATCTTCCACTTTCGCAGAGTGCCGTTTGCATCTTCTACTGCTGGTTGTGTCACCTCACTACCGTTGACCCTCCCACAGATCTTGTCCTTGCATGTAAGAGATTATGCAAGTTAACCATGTACTATAGTTGCTGTTGTTGAGCTTTTTCGTTCCACCGACAACTTGTAGGTCTGTCATTGTGTCAGCAACAAAAGTCTCAGAAGAAAGAACTACAGTAGATGATCTCCCAAGGAACAACCTTGCTCTTGATACCAAATGAAGAACTTAAGATACAATAAGCTCAAAATTAAATATAACTGGAGGAGTATGAGAAAATAATTTACAGAGAAAAAGAACGATGGACTGATCTTTTATTCAATCAGTTAATGACCTTATATAGAATTACAACTTTTAATAGAGTCACAATCCCACTAAACCACTAACTAAATCCACTAACCTAACTCTCTTAAACATTAGGGAAAGCTATCTACTACTCTAGAAAATAAGAGAACACTCACGTACTAAATAAAATATCAAAGTAACAACTAAGCTAAAAGATAGTATTACTGCAAACTTGGTCAAATTAAAATAGGAGTGATGTTGTCAACTTTAACACCCCTTCTCGACATCAACTCTATGTCTTAACCATGCCTAGTTGCTTGTAGTAACTCTCCAACTTGTTGACACTAAAACTTTTGGTGAACATGTGACTGTGGGTCCCGACTGAGTTCATGTTTTCAAAATGAGGAAATAGAATATAATATACAAGTATAATAAACACGTGATATACACAAATAATAAAATAAAACAATTATATAAGAAACGTCCTAAGGTTTGCCTAACGTTAATAATATACACAATGATGAATAAAAAATATAATTCGAACTTCAATCGAATAGCTTCCTTGGAAAGCAACTCCGGGTACTTGTAAAGACACTTAGTAAAAGTGTTAGTAATAAATAAATATGAATAAAATAAATGAATCAAATATTAACTAAAAAATAAAAAAATGTCTTATGAACATGGGAGGCCTTGGAAATCGACAGTAATTTCTTCATCAGCCAATTCAACTTATAATGTATAACATAAAATACAACTTCAATGAAATTTTCGTCTTTTAACATTGGGGAGGCCTCTAAAATCGACGGGGAGATTTTTTCATTGGCCAATACAACTTGTTGCTGAACACAATTATATGAACTTAACAATGACGAAATAAAATAATGTGTAAATAATAAAATGATAGCAAAACAATAACAATAACCAAGTATAACAACATAAATGACTTGAAATAACAACAATGAAACTTGCTTGAAGCATTTAGAAAGCATATAAAATAAATAATAATAATATAAAAAAATCAACAGCTACCAAGAAAGCTAACAACAGTAGTAAACATAATCAAATAGGCAACCTAAAATAGTAACAGAATAAATGAAATGAAGCATCAATTAGAGACAAAAACATAACAACCATAAATACTTCTCTAATTTTAAAATCTCTAAACAACTTAACAATAAAATAACAAGAAAACAGTCACCACTAAATAAAACTAAACATTATTGGATAAAAGAAAAGAGATGGTTCATATTTAAAATATGCATAATACATAAATAGGACCCTAAATTTGGCTTCAAATTTTAAGTTTGCCCTCAAACTTTCAAAGTGCACAAATAGACACTTTAACTATCCCACTTTTAAATAAATAAACACTCAATTATTGCAGCCAAAGAGCATGGAATGCAAACGCTCCAAATAGATATATTGATAAAAGAGAAAGACAACATAATAATGGTGATAGACATACAACAAAAATTTTAAAACAACTACCTAACCAACATTCCTGCGCCATCTACTCTTGATGGGTGTAACAATGTTGTCCAACACTAAATAGTAACAACGAAACATCAATGCCTCTATCATCCTAAACCATGCTTTTCTCCAATAACGATTTAAGTAGAGCGCTGCAGCTAATCCCAACAAGATCGCTCCATAAGACACAACTAAGCCAATGTAAAAACACTGAACATCCTCCAATTCTGATGACTCCTCACCTCCATTAATCTTGGAGGTATTTGACAATTTAGAACTCATGCCACACTTGTTGTCTAGTGGATAACCACAAAGAAAAGGATTTCCCTCGTAGCTGCTTTTGTTGAAAGTTCCAAATTGAGCTTTAAAATCGGGCACTGCACCGGATAAGTTGTTGTATGCAACACTGAATACTGCCAAAGAATTTAGCTCAAGTAGACCAACAGGAATGCTCCCATTCAACTTGTTGTAGGAAAGGTCTAAACTCTCGATTTCTTGTAGATTGGAGAAGGTATTTGGTATTCTTCCGATGAGATGATTGTGCGATAGATTCAGTGCAGGTATATTGCTCATATTCCCTAGCTCAACGGGAATTTCACCAGTTAATCTGTTACTTGAGAGATCAATACCCGACATATATTTTAGAATGCTTCCCTTATAAGTGTATGAGTTTCTTTTCGTTGAAAACTGGACCTGAGTTTCCACATCCATCAATGATATGTCTCTTACAAGTCCCTGACTATCGTGTTAGTGCCTTTTCAAACGTGTCCAGACCACAAAATTTAACCATGAAAGCCTAGAAGTCCCATCATAATTAGTCCTTCTTATCTGTGCATCCTTTTCGGCTTGTGTTAAGTAATCCAAACAAGGAAGGAGTGGACCGTAAAGCTTATTGAAAGATAAATCCATGATAGATAACTTGTTCAACATACAAATATGAGTTGGAATCTCCCCTTCCAATTGGTTATGACTAAGGAGAAGGTAGTTGAGAGTATTAAGAGAGCCTATGGTGTGTGGGATATTTCCTGTAAAATTGTTGTTGCCAAGATCTAACGTTATCAGAGAAGAGAAGTTGAAAAGTACATGTCCCAATTCACCACCCAATTGATTTTTCTCTAGATGGATGTGTTCGAGAGGTAAAGAACTCACACAAGAAGGAATAAAGCCTGAAATCCTGTTTTCAGATATAGCTAAGACCTGAATGAGCTTTAAATTGCAAATCTAAACTGGAATCGAACCTTCGAGATGATTTTTGGAAAAATCAAGCTGTAACAATCTTGTATTATCCATAATCCATCTCGGAATCTCCCCAGTGAAACAGTTCCTGCTAGCGTCCAGTACAATAAGGGATCTGAGAAAAATGTTCCTAGGCAGTTGAGACTTTCCAATTGTAAATTTCGCAGAGAACTCATTCTTTTGCTACCTGTTACATAAATCATATATGTTTTTATATGAGAATGAATACATCAATCTAGTTTGTCTCCCACAATTTCAATCTATTTAAATTATCAATAAATAGACATTGAACTATAAATCAATTTAATAAAAATAAGCATTGCAAGAGGTGTGATGTTAATTCCTATTGTTGTTGTTCCTTCATTAACAAAACCAAAATCATCTGAGGGAGAGAATAGAGCTCAAAGCAATTATATCTGATTAGTTTTTTTTTTCTAAATTCTAATAGAAATTGATTAGTGTACCTTTAGTAGTCACAAAGCTCTCTATATTGTTGCTCCTGAGATCCAGATGTTTCAAGTTGCTCAAAGCAATTATATCTACACAGGTAAGCACACCGATAAATCAAACTTTAATTTGATATGTAAAGAAATAAAATTGCTATCTTAGTGGAGCAAAATATGATTAGCGGGGAAGACTTGAATGAGAAGAGGCGTAACAAACCATTCATTTCGATATTTCCATTTATTTCATTCGCAACAAGATTCAGATGCTTGAGAGACGGAAAAATCTTGAGTGATGAAAAGATGGTGGAATTGAAGTTATTATAATTCAAAATGAGTTTCTCTAAATTCCTCAGTCCACTATTTCCACCAAGACCTGCATTTGATTTATAGGGAAAAAAATAATACGCAAATGACTATACTTAGCCTTAGTATTATTTTGTAAATTTCTGAGCTACTTTGTACATATATTGTTGTGTAAAAGGGATGTTACCCAATGCAAAAAGGATATTGATGTCATTGATTTCATAACCTTCAAACCAGAGCTCTCTTAAATTGCTTAGCCCTCCACATTTCTTACTCATACCTTCATCCAAAAATTACAACTACTAAATGAATATATTGCCCAAAAATGGCCTTATGGACTATAGAGTATATGCATATGTAGGAGAATATACTGGCATTATATGTCGTTGGTATGCTGAAAGAGGTATCAACACGTACACCAAGTTTTAGAACCTCAAGAGATGAAATCCAACATAAAGATGATACTAAAACTTTAGGATGGATTGGATTATATTGCAAATCGAGTTCTTTCAGGTTGGGAAGCTGTCTTAGTTTACTGAACCCTGGATAACAAAATCAGATAAAAAAACATGTTAGTTATATAATATATATACTCCATACAAGATAGATGAGGCTAAAAGAAGACCTTCATTTTTTGTCCACCCTATAATATAACTGTTAGACAATAAAAGAAGTTGTAGTGACTTGAATGGAAGAAAGAGAGAGGCATTAAATCTCCAACCATCCCCTGATCCAATCCTTTCTCCTCCAAGATCGAGTTTGATCACTCGACCTGTTTCTAAGCTGCATTTTACACTTTTCCAAAAACAACAATCTGTAAAACCATTCGCATTATAGCCTGCCCAATCAACCAACAATTCGCCATTTGAACTCATTATGTTTGCTTGCATCTCCAAGAGAGCATTTCTCTCTTCCTCCCAACAACCATTCACCACTATTGCTATAAGAAAAAACACTAAAAACAAAAACTTAATGTTCCCCATTATTACTCTACTTTATTTTCTGGCTGCTAATGGAATGTTTATATAGGAACTATAACAAGCTACAACTTCTCGGGTTTAACACAACTCAATAACTTTGACTTGAATTATGTTTTTGTGCTTAAAAAGTCATTTAATATGAATAAACTATTTATAAAGAATTTAATAAGCTGCATTTTCTAAAATCCAGAACTCATAATTTCAAACCCTAACTTATTTTTAGAAAAAAGTAACGGGAAAGAAAAGAATTAGGAAGTGGATTATAAACCAAGAATTCAATAAGCTGCATTTTCTAAAATCTAGAACTCATAATTTTAAATCCTAACTTTTTTTTAAAAAAAATAACTGGAAAGAAAAGAATAAGAAAGTGAATTATAAAGCAATCAATCGAACCTTCAAAATTCAAGTGGTCAACCAACTAGTTCCGTCTCTAACTACATCTTATCTACGCAAGAAAATTCTAGTCGAGTCAGCATCACTTCAATTTTGTTTGTTTTACTGATTCCAACATGACTTGAAAAGGAAAAGCAAGCTTTAAAGATGGATCAACTTTTAAATGGGTGAAAATGGTTTTCCGCCTCCGACTTTGCTTAAAATCAAATTCTCCTCTCAACTTTGAATAGTAATCAAACACCCTCCTTTATCTTTAATTAAATCTTTAAAATGACTTAATATATCCACCGTTTATATTACTTGACCCTCATTCTAAAAATAGTTGTTTTAATTTACTTTTCCAATTTATGAAATCAAAAGAATTTTTAAATATTTTTTTATTTTTATCCTAGGTATTAAATAGCTGCATAAGGTAGTAGCAATCAAATTTAAAGTTTCAATGCATTATTATACATAAATGTACCATTTAACTTGGCTTCATTTTACATTTATGTCCTCCAACTTTTGGTGGGTGTGCACAAGTAGACACTTAAACTTGAATAAAGTTGAACAAGTAGACACATAAGTCTTATGTGACATAATGCACGTATGATACCACATAGGACACAAAGGCATAATACATAAATATGCCCTTGAGCTTGACCTACTTGTATTAAGTCACGTTGAACTCATGTGTCTACTTGTTCAACTTTATACAAGTTTGAGGAGTTAGTATCTCATATGGTCACTCAACTAATAACTCTTTTTATATAAAGTCACTCAACTTTCTTTTATAACCTCAAAGTCATTCAACTATGAATTTTTCTCACCAAAAGTCACTCAACTAATGATTTTTCTCATAGAAAGTCACTCAACTTTCGTTTTTAACCTCAAAGTCACTCTACTGTGAATACTTTACCTACAAAGTCACTCAACTATTGATATTTCATTTAAAAAGTCACTCAACCAATTTAAATAATTCTTTCATTAAATTTTATTGAAATATAATTTTTTAAAACTATTTTTAAAAAATAATAAAATTCTCATGTTAATTATTTCATTAAATTTTATTGGAACACAATTTTTGTTTTAAATTAATTTCTTAAAAATTAATAAGATACTTATTTTAATTATTGCAGTAAATTTTGTTGTTTTACAAATTTTATTTTATTTTTTTTTTAAAAAAAAGATGTTGTCTGCCAGCATAATGGTGGATGCAATTAATCATTTCCAATTTTTTTTAAAAAAAAAATGCTACAGCCTACCTGTTGAGGCGTAAACTTATTATTTTTGTACTGGAAACACAATAGTCATTATTTTCTTTAAAAAATAGTTTAAAACAAAATAGTATTACAAAAAAATTTAATAAAATAATTTAAATGAGAATCTTATTACTTTTTCAAAAAATTAGTTTAAAAGAAAATTTGTGTTTCAACAAAATTTAATAAAATAATTAAATGAGCATCTTATTATTTTTTTTAAAATTAGTTTAAAACAAAAATTGTATTTCAATAAAATTTAATGAAAACATTATTTAAATTTGTTGAGTGACTTTTTAAATGAAATATCAATAGTTGAGTGACTTTATAGATAAACTATTTATAGTAGAGTGACTTTGAGGTTATAAACAAAAGTTGAGTGACTTTCTGTGAGAAGAACCATTAGTTGAGAAAAATTCATAGTTGAATGACTTTGAGGTTATAAAAGAAAGTTGAGTGACTTTTTGTGAAAATAATTATTAGTTGAGTGACCATCTAAGAGAATAACTCCAAGTTTCAGTATCTAGTTGTACATACCCGAAGTTGGAGGGCATAAATGTGAAATAAGGCCAAGTTTAAGGGCACATTTATGTATTATGCCGGACACAAATTGTCATGTAGGATATCATGTAGGACGTATGTGTGTCTATTTGTTCAACTTTATACAAGTTTAAGTGTCTACTTGTGCAGATCCAAAGTTGGAGGGCATAAATGTGAAATGAGGTCAAGTTAAAGGGAGATATTCATGTATTATGCTTTTGTAAAATACATCTCTAACTAATTTTTTTTGTGGGGTGTCATATCAAGAAGGGTCAAGAAATATGAAACACATGGAGTAAGAGAGTGGTGAAAGACAAAAATATACGCATACATACATATACACAAACTTAATGCATATTATATTGAAATAACGGTCATAAGAATAATATTAAATTTTGTGACAAATTCATTAAAATTTTATTCTACTTATAATGTTAATGAACTTAAAGAAAAGTTATAAATACCTAGGTAAAAAAATAAATTATATATAATATAAAGAGGTATTACATATATGTGATATAACAAGGTAGACTGAACAATGCATAGAATAAACACTACTAAAAAACAGGCAAAAAACGATGGACTGCGTCGCTTTTTTGGTCGAAATCAACGGAAAAGCGACGTAGTCAAGTTGTCGCTTTTCAAAAAGCGACAGATAGCGTCGCAAAAAAGCGACGGACTGCGTCGCAAAAAAGCGACGGACTGCGTCGCTTTTTGTTTTTTATTTTTAAAATATTTTCTTGAATAATGCGACGCCGTCCGTCGCTTTTTTATAATTTTTAATTTTTTTTAATTCCCAAAAGCGACGGTCAGTCCGTCGTTTATTTTTAATTTATAATTTTTTAAGATCTTGAAAAGCGATGGACAAAGAGACGCCGTCCGTCGCTTTTCTTTAATTTTTTTTTTTTAAAATTTCGAAAAGCGACGCAGTCCGTCGATTTTTTGGAAATTAAATTTTGAAAAATCCAGAAAAGCGATGGACTAAAGGACCCTATCCGTCGCTTTTCTGGGTTTTTTAAAAAACAAATGCAAAAAAGTGATGGACAAAACCACCATGTCCGTCACTTTTTCTGCATTTTTTTGACAGCAGAAACTGCCAGTTTCTGCTGCCCACCTGCAAATTCAATTCAATTCAGTCCAATCAAGCAAAACACATAATAAACATGCGACACAAAATATAAAACAACAAACTTAAATTAACCTTCAAAAATACCTAAATCACAATTTAAAGACTTATAAAGTCTTTCAAAATTCGTTTCAAAATTCAAATTAAGTTCAGGCTTAGTTAAATAGTTCATAAAGACTACATTTTATCAAGATTTCTAAAGTTCACAACCTAATAATTAGCTCATAAATTCTACAAATCAAGATTTCTAAAGTTCACAACCTAAAGTTCTAAAACCCTATAATAATTCAAGATTTCTAAAGTTCACAACTTAAAGTTCTAAAATCCTATAATAATTCAAGATTTCAAGTAATTCAAATTTCAAATTTCAAATTAAGTTCAAAATTTTATTAAGTTCAAGCTTAATTAAATAGTTCATAAAGACTACATTTTATCAAGATTTCTAAAGTTCACAACCTAATAATTAGTTCATAAATTCTACAAATCAAGATTTCTAAAGTTCACAACCTAAAGTTCTAAAATCCTATAATAATTCAAGATTTCTACAGTTCACAACTTAAAATTCTAAAATCTTACAATAAATCAAGATTTCTAAAGTTCACTACCTAAAGTTCTAAAATTGTACAATAATTCAAGATTTCTAAAGTTCACAACCTAACGTTCTAAAATCCTACAAAAATTCAAGTTCTCTAAATTAAAGTTTACAACTTAAAGTTCTAAAATCCAATAATAATTTAAGATTTCTAAAGTTCACAACCTAAAGTTCTAAAATCCTACAACAATTCAAGTTTTCTAAAGTTCACAACCTAAAGTTCTAAAATCCTACAAAAATTCAAGTTCTCTAAATTAAAGTTCACAACTTAAAGTTCTAAAATTCCACAATAATTCATGATTTCTAAAGTTCACAACCTAAAGTTTTGAAATCCTACAATAATTCAAGATTTCTAAAGTTCACAACCTAAAGTTCTAAACTCCTACAAAAATTCAAGTTCTCTAAATTAAAGTTCTAAAATCCCACAATAATTCAAGATTTCTAAAGCTCACACCTAAAGTTCTAAAATCCTACAAAATTTCAAGTTCTCTAAATTAAAGTTCACAACTTAAAGTTCTAAAATCCCACAATAATTCAAGATATTTAAAGTTCACAACCTAAAGTTCTAAAATCCTACAATAATTCAATATTTCTAAAGTTCACAACCTAATTAAAGTTATAAAATCCTACAAAATTCAAGTTTATATCTAATTTCTAAAATTTCTAAGTTCAAGAATATAATTCAAGTAACCCAATTTTTGACAACAATATATAAGCACAAATACAATGTCGGATTGGAAAATTCAACTAATCTAACTTCTAACTTCTAATTATTTGTTATTTCTAACTTCTAATACTCAATTCACAATCATATTTAAAAATCCCCATTTTAAAAGAAAACCCTAAAATCTAAAATTTATAATTCTCTCCTTAACTAACAACAATCAAATGTACAAATTAACAATTGAATAACACAATTCAACAAACTAAAATAATATACAAACTAACAAATCAATTATAATTACTAGAATTGAAAAAAAACTAAAATTAAATTCTAACCTCATAACAAGAAGGAGAGGTAATTGGGGACGACGTCGGGGTGGCGGCAGTGAGTGGAGACGACGGGATGAAGGGTGGTGGTGGCGGCGACGGGCAGGGGTGACGACAGTGGGTGGGGTCTGCTCTTAGAGAGAAGGGAGATAAGAGACAAGAGAGAGAGAGAGATGGGAAATTTGGGGGAAAACCCGTCTCGGGTTCAACATAATTAAACAAAAAGCGATGGACACCGTCTTTTTGTCCGTCGCTTTTTAAAAAATATTTGACCAATATTTTGACCAAAAAGTGACGGACTAATAGACGCTGTCCGTCACTTTTTAAAAATGTTTGACCAGATATTTAGACCAAAAAGCAACGGACTAAGAGATGCCGTCCGTCGCTTTTGTTAAAAAATAATTAATAAATTAAAATTAATTAAAAACGACGGACTGTGTGGTTAAAGTTTAATTTATAAATAATTATTTTTAATAAAAAACGACGGACGGTGTCTCTACATATATTAAATAAATAATTTTTAAATATATATATATTTGGCGCAAAAATCCGCGAAAAAAGTGACAGACTAAGAGATGCCGTCCGTCACTTTTTGTAAAATAATTTAAGAAATAATTATTTTTATTAAAAAGCAACGGACAATGTGGCAAATGGCATTGCTTTTTGGAGCGACACTGTCCGTCGTTTTTTAGCAATTTTTTAGTAGTGAAAGGGGAGGTTAAACTGTTGAGGGGAGAGTTTGATTTTGAAAGCAAAGTTAAAGTCATTTTCACCCTCTTTAAATATGTATGGAACAAATTAATTATCACTAATAAAAGTGCTAAGAATCTCTCTCATATTAATTATCACAATTTTTTTCACAACCACTAAAAAAAAAAATTAGACTTTATCATTATTCCTTTCTCTATGGGCAATTTCTTCATTTTTAGAAATCAAACTTTTTTAACAAAAGAAAACTATAAGGGAAAAGGGTCTGCTATACCCTTCAACTTTGTCATTTAGAGCTAATATTTCCCTCGTTACAAAAGTGGCTCACATATACTCCTATCATTACAAAAGTGGCTCACAGCTCACATATACTCCTATCGTTACAAAATGGCTCATATATACTCCTACCGTTAAAAAAGTGGCTCATATACACCCCTACCGTTATAAAATTGAAAAAAATAATTTTAATTTTTAAAAAAAATCATGTATTTAATCTTTTTCACACATAAATTATTTTTTGACTTCTTTTATTATTTTTATCTGAGTTTTTTATTTTTATTTTATTTTTTCTTTCATTCTTTAGTAAAGAAATAAGAGAAATAAAAAGAAAGAAGTTTGAGTGGAAAAAGATTAAAAATTTTTAAAATTGTAATTTAATTTTTATATCTGCAAAAAAAATATTTGGGGCATCTATAATAAACTTTACAAAAAAATAAGTGAAAAAAATAAATATGATCATCAAAAAGTAATAAATTTTAATTAGTTGATGAATAAAATTAGTCAAAAGAAAAAAAAATGTAAGAATGATCAAATATACTCCTGTATGGATTTTTTAATTAAAAAAAGTTAAGAAATTAATTTTAAAATTATTTTTTTCACTTCCGTTAGAGGAAAAGGGTATATGTGAACCATTTCTGTATGAGTATGAGTTTATTTAAGTCACTTTTATCACGAGGAATATATCAGCTCTAAATAGCAAAATTGAGGGGTATATCACACCCTCTTCCCAAACTAAAATACCAATTTGATTTTCTTTTTTTTGAGGAAGTTGAAAGCATATCGTGTGTGGATGGGTGAACTCAATAGTCCAGCCTCATTGTCAAAAAAAAAAAACAATCAAATGCTTTAGAATTTTTTCTTTCTTTCTTTTTTTGCTTTTATCGTTTTATGTATTTGTTGTAATGTAAACATAGAAAAAAGAAGCAATTATATGCTTCAAATAAATTAAGAAGCACTATAGGAGTTTAGCTAGAGAAATTAATCATTTGAAATGTCTAAAATAAACTGGATAAATAAATGTGAAAGGATACTATCATCGCCCAATATCCCAAAAGAAATAAGATATACTTGTTATTTGATATCTATGCTCTTTAATTTTAGGTGTGCATAAGTTGATATTTAAATTTGTATAGAGTTGAACATGTATACACAGTTACACACGCGTCCTATTTGACGTCCTACGTGACACCTTACATGGTATCCTACGTGCATTATGCCACATATGACACATATGTACTTGTTCAACTTTATACTAATTTAAGTGTCTATAATATATGAGTATATATTATATTTTAATTTTATACATTATTATTCATCAATATAAATAATTTATTATATTATTGAATCATTTAATTAATTTCTGTGGATAAATCTTTTTAGAATATGAGATTTGAAATCTTAAAAATAAAATATGTACTTGCTAGCTAGAACATATAAAATATGATTTAGTTGTGTAAAAATTATGTTCACTGACAATTATATAACTTAAACTCATAAATATATATTATTTTATTAAAAATATTTATTGTTTTTTTTTAATCAATAGTGGAGCAGGCCCTTTTATTAAATAAATAAAAAGCAAATCCTCCGAACAAAATAAAACAAAAAGCTAAAAGAAGCAAAAAGGAAACAAAAAGCAAAGGGAAAAAGGAAATCTAAAAATATTTATTGTTTTTAAAGACAAGAATATAATTTTATAGTTTATAATAATAATTTTAAAAAGGGATAAAACCATTAAGCATAAACATATTTACTAGATTATATGAATTCAAATCTAAATCTAATATAACTGTTTTTTCTTTTCACAAAATCTATATCAATGCATACGATGTCGATGGCTTGAGGAATATCCAATTAAAAACAAAAAGAGACAAGGACAGAAACAATTTTCAACAACCAAGGAACACCCAGAATTATTAAATACGTTTCAAGAGAGATTAAAACAATTGGATATATTAGAAATTAAAAAATATATATTATTAAAAGAAATCAATTAAGCTAAGAGACAAATAAGAGGTATTTGCTCCTCTTCCACTTTAAGTCCACATCAAACTAATTAACATCAATATTTCAAAGGTAATTTCAGAAGAAACTGTTCCAACTACCAAGCTAAAGCAATCACATCTAATTGACAGGCATCAACGCTGGTATTGCCGTATGAACATCAATTCTTAGTTGTTATTTTGAAGCTAATTTGATGTTTTGATGATTTAGCAAACTTCTGGATCTAACAAGAGATCTGGTCGAGCAAAGATCGCGTACGTGAAAAAGAGAGCTGTCTAAAAGCGGCCATAATTGCCAATTCTGTTGTGGCTGGTGCATGTTTTTTCATTGCAGCAGGCTTAGCCAATGGCTTGGTCCCAAGAGTTTGTATCCATTTGATAATAGTCTCTTCTCCCAAGATTAACCCAAGTTTTTGAAAAACAAAATTTTGAATTCTGAAAATTCATAAGCTTATAAAGAAAAAGCCATCTTCAAGGAAGAACACTGCCCATACTCAATAAGGGACCTGATGGAGTGCTGAAGCGTCTTTGTTGTATTTTGAGCTTTGTGTCTTATGATCTTATATTGTAAATCTACTCCTAAGTTATAAAGGATAGTAGATCGGTTGCTAGTCTAAGTAGTTAGTTGAGTCAGATTAACTAGAGTTAGTTAGTCGAATCATCTATACTTTAGCCAAGTCTCTTTACATCATTGACTTGATATTCTCTTGGGTAGAGTTGCCTAGGAGTGTCAACTAGAGTTAGTCGATGTGTTGGTGCAGTAGAGTTGTTGCTTGTTTCTTCTCTTATCGTTGAGATCTAAGTTGATGGCTAGAGTTAGCCTTGTTGGGTTCTTGAAGTCTAGATCAACTAGAGTTAGTTGATTTAGTAGGCAATAGAGTTATTGCTTAGTTTTCTTTGTAATAGAGTTGCTACAGTAAGGGGGGAGGGATTAAGAGTTTAATTCCTAGGTTGCAAGAGTTTGTAATATGAAGCTTTGCTCCGTTTTGAGTAAAATGAAGTTTGGGTTGAAATCCTGTGAGTACAGGTCATGGTTTTCACCTCCCTTGAGCAAGGGAGTTTCCACGTAAAATTCTTGTGCCTGATCTACTTTGAGTTATTTATTTTCCGCACTATTTTTCTGTTGAGAGACCTGGTCCAGTGATCACTAGTGGACGCATTTATTCTAATAATCAATAACAGATCCTGGGCTCTCTATCTGGTTAACATCAAGAGAGAGATTCCTGTGAAAAATGACGGCTCCACTAAACCTGGATGAAGGCTAGTCTCCAACAAGGCCACCTCTATTCGATGGTAAATAATATAAATGGTGGAATACTTGCATGCATGACTATCTGATGGCTGAAGACTATAAGCTATGGGATGTTATCTATGAGGGGCCTTTTTGCCAACTATGCAAGTAAAATACGGAGATGTCATAAGGGTTGTTCCTAAAACTCGACAGCAATATGATGAATCCGACAAAAGGAAAGTTGAGAAAAATCACAAGACTAAGAAGTTGTTGTTATGCGGCATTGGAGCTAGTGAATCTAATCGAATTTCGTCTTGTGATTCAGCAAAGGAAATCTGGATTGTTTGAGAATAGCTCATGAAGGAACTGAGGAAACAAAGAAATCCAAGTTAGATCATCTCACTACTCAATTTGAAAACTTCACCATGAAGAAAGGTGAATCTATCCATGAAATGCGTACTAGATTCTCCACCATTACAGATGAGTTTATATTTCTAGGAGAGCCTATTACTGTGTGCAAACAAGTCACTAAGATACGGAAGGTAATCCCAAATCTTGGACTGATGAAGTTGAGATGGTCTATGAGACAAGTGCTATGTCCCGCCACTTTAACGTCTCACTTAAAGCAGAAGATTGAAGATTAAGTGAGCTAGAAGAAGGGAGAAGGAACTAGAGTCTTCAAGAGGTTTATGGAAGACTCTAGAGCATCCTAGATATTTTCTTAGAAGGCTTTGGAATTCTCTTGATTTGTAGAATATTCTAGAGTAGGGACTAAGTTGTAAATACTTAGGGACTTGTATGTAAATTTTATTTATACTTTAGGCCCTAGGAGAGTAGTATAAATAGAGGGGCTCTCATTTTCCAAAGGCATCCAAGCAAGTGTAAGCATTCTCCAAGCAATACAACCAAAGCCTTCTTAATAAAAATCTCTCTAAGTCTTTCTTTCTCATTCTCTTAGCAATCCAAGTCTTAACAGGCTTACTTGAGCTTACAAGATCGTGAAAGATTTGTGAGTAAGTTGTCAAGCGCCGCAGGGATCATTAGTAGATCTCTAAGTCTGTGACAACGTGGTATCAGAGCAAAGGTTGGAACTAAGGGAATGGCCAACGAATGAGACGTAAACGCCGCTAGCACCACCAACGTCCGATTGGATGGTGGAAAGAAGAACCTAAAGGAAGGAAGCACCATAAGAGTAGCGAGGAAATGCTGCTCGACCCCACACCAAGCGAGGCGCTAACATCTCACCCACCTTCGACCACTTAAGCGAGTGATGACGAACTTGATTTCACACCTGGAGAAGAGTGGGTCACAAGGGTAGAGGTGGCAAGGTAGGCCGTGGAGATCTTTGGCAAGCGCTTGAACGAGGTCGATGGCAAGTTCAAGACTCTGGAGGACTTCACCTTTGAGGAGAATAACCACATCCGTAAGGAGTTGGAGGGCCGCCAACGTGCCGAGTACGAGATGAAAGAGGCCATCACTTCATTAGAGTGTCGGCTCATGGAGGCACTAAACACAATCGAGACTATGAGGGCCGAGATGAAAGCACTCAAGGAGGTTGTGGAAGTTAGAGGATCACTGTCACTCGATCGAGATAGGGAGGCCAAGGTCGAGGCTCCGAAGACACCTATGTTCAAAGGCATTCGTGACGCGCAAGAGGTGGAGAATTTCTTGTGGCACTTGGAGAATTACTTCAAGGTAACCGAGTAAGGAGCGACGATAACAAGATCAACACTGTCGTGTTGTATCTTTCGAAGATGGCCATGCTATGGTGGAGGCACAAGGAGTCCAAGATAGGGAAGGGGTCTTGCACCATCAACACTTGGGAACAGTTCCGAGATGAATTCAAGAAGGCCTTCTTCCCTAATAACGTCATCTATGAAGCCAAGCGCAAGTTCAGGGAGCTGAAGCAAACAGGCAGCATTCAGGCATGCGTGAAGGAGTTCACTACTCTCACACTTCAAATTCCCAACCTGACCGATGAGGACATGTTGTTCCACTTCATAGATAGACTGCAGAACTAGGCCAAGATAGAGCTGGAACGACGGCAGTTCAGGACCATAGGTTAAGCCATCACACAAGCCTAATCCTTGACAGACTTTAAGCATGACAGACACGACAAGGGGAAAGGCAAAGACACAAGGATTAGTCATGCTAAAGGTGGAGGAGATCGTGGCCGAGGCAAGGAGCAGCAGGCATATCCTAAGCAACATGACTCCAACAAGTCAGACGGCAAGCGGTTCGGGCGCCAAAACTATGCCGATAGAAAGGCACAACCAACAAAGGGAGATGGGTGCTATATATGCGGAGGGTCGCATGGCTATGCCAGGTGCCCATAGATGAAGAACCTTGGTGCTATCCTGAAGGAACGAAAGGAGAAAGACGCCCAGGAGCAAGCACATGACGCGGGCACAACGCAACTGGGCATGGTCGGGCTATGCGGGGCTATTGCCAGGCAGACAGGGAAGCCGGAGGAGTATAACAAGCAGTACATGGACATCTCCATCAACGGACGGCCAGCTCGGGCCATGGTGGATTCCGGTGCAGAGGCCAACATCATGACTAAGGCAGCAGCGACAAGGTTGGGGCTGAGCTACGATCCAAGCAACACACGCCTTAAGATGGTCAATGCACCTCCGACTCCCGTGTGCGGAATCACTCAAAGAGTGAGCATCACATTGGGCACATGGCAAGGTAAGACCAACTTCACAGTTGATCCCTTAGATATTTTTTATATCATACTAGGGCAAGATTTCTTCCAGAACTACCACAACAACTCTTAGTCGTGGAACGGGAAGGGTCATGCATGGTACCTTTAGTCAAGGTACCGAAGAAGGAAGGACAAGCCCACTTGTCGGCCATGCAGATTGTGAAGGGCCTTAAGAAGGGAGAGCCGACATTCATTGCCACCATCGCAAGTTCGGAAGAAGACAATGGTGCTAAAGAGTCCTTGCCGCAAACCATAGAGAAGGTTCTTGAAGAGATCAAAGATGTGATGCCGGACGATCTGCCAAGACATCTACCTCCGAGGCGCGAGGTAAATAATAAGATCGAGTTGGAGCTGGGAACCAAGCCACCCGCACATGCTCCCTATCGCATGGCTTCACCCGAACTAGAGGAGCTAAGGAAGCAGTTGAAAGAGCTCCTCGAAACCGATCACATTCGCCAGTCCAAAGCACCTTATGGCGCGCCGGTCTTGTTCCAGAAGAATAAAGATGGGTCCTTGCACCTATGCATCGACTACCGGGCGTTAAACAAGGTGACAATCAAGAACAAGTACCCTATCCCGCTCATTGTTGACCTGTTCGACAGGCTTGGACACGTCAAGTACTTCACTAAGGTGGATCTCCGGAAGGGCTACTACCATGTACTTATAGCAGAAGGGGATGAGCCAAAGACAACGTGCGTGACAAGATATGGAGCCTACGAGTGGTTGGTGATGCCCTTCGGCTTAACCAACGCACCCACCACCTTTTGCACGTTGATGAGTAAAATCTTTCATCCCTACTTGGATCAGTTCATGGTAGTGTACTTGGATGACATAGTCATCTATAGTAACACCTTGGAGGAGCACGTGGAGCATTTGAAGAAGGTTTTCTAAGTCCTACGGGAAAACCAACTCTATATCAAGTAGGAGAAATGTGAGTTCGCCCAGCACGAGGTACACTTCTTGGGGCACATTATTAGCCAAGGAAAACTACGGATGGACGATGCAAAGATACGGGCGATCAAAGAGTTGGAGGAGCCCACCAAGGTGACCGAGCTAAGGTCTTTCCTTGGACTTGCGAACTACATTGCAGGTTCATAAGTGGCTACTCCGCCAAGGCTGTTCCACTGACCGAACTGTTGAAGAAGAATAAGCAGTGGGTTTGGAGCGAGGAGTGCCAAAGAGCTTTCGAGAGTCTCAAGGCCGCTGTAACTGAAGAGCCGGTCTTGGCACTACCCGACTACTCAAAGACATTTGAAGTACATATAGATGCGTCAGACTTCGCGATTGGGGGAGTTCTAATGCAAGATAAACACCCCATAGCGTTCGAGAGCCGCAAGCTGAACGAAACCAAACGGTGGTATACTGTGCAGGAAAAGAAGATGACGGACATTATACATTGCCTACGCACATGGAAACACTTCTTCTAGGCTCCAAGTTCATGGTCAAGACGGACAATGTGGCCACTAACTACTTTCAGTCACAAAAGAAGATCACTCCAAAGCAAGCTAGATGGCAAGACTTCCTGACCGAGTTTGACTATGTGCTGGAGTACAAGCCATGAAGGGGAATCGTAGTGGCTGATACATTAAGTAGAAAGGCCGAGCTTGTTGCCATCACTACAGGCCATTGCGATATCCAGGACGCTATCAAGGATGGCCTGCAACACGATCTAGAAGCAAAGAAGCTAATGGACTAGCCGCTCAAGGTAAGACGAGATACTTTTAGATGGAACACGGTTTACTTCTCACCACCGATCAAAGAGTCTATGTGCCCAAGTATGGATCTATCAGGCGGCAGATTATGAAAGAGAGCCATGATACACCATGGGCCGGGTATCCAGGGCAGCGACGAACGAGGGCATTGATTGAGGCTATATATTATTGGTTGTGCATGCGGGATGACATAGAATGTTATATGTAGACGTGCCTTGTGTGCCAACAAGACAAGACGGAGTAATGGCAACCAGGTGGACTACTAGAGCCCCTACCCGTGGCCGAACGTCTGTGGGAGAGCGTAACCATGGACTTAATCACAACCTTGCCAAAGTTAGACGGGTATGGGACCATCATGGTCTTGGTGGACAGGTTTTCCAAGTATGCCACCTTCATGCCTGCCACAGCCGGTTGCACAGCAAAGGAGGCTGCACGATTGTTTTTCAAGAATGTAGTGAAGTATTGAGGATTGCCAAGGCATATCATCAGCTACCGAGACCCCCGCTTCACTGGGAAATTTTGGAGAGAGTTGTTTGACATCCTTGGCACGGAGCTACATTTCTCCACAAGTTTCCACCCCCAAACCGACGGTCAGACAGAGCGTGTCAATGCCCTGCTGAAGTGCTACCTCAGGCACTATGTTAGTACGCACCAAAAGGATTGGGCAAAGCTCCTTGACATGGCGTAGTTCTCCTATAATCTACAAAGGAGCGAGGCTACTAGGCGCACACCGTTTGAGTTGGCGACTGGCCAACAACCCCAAACTCCAAACTCACTACCAGCTGCCTTTCAAGGGAAGAGTTTGGGAGCCTACCATCTAGCTAAGGGATGGGAGGATCAGCTTGACACTGCTAAGTCTTACTTGGACAAGGCGGCCAAGAAGATGAAAAATTTTGCCGACCACAAGCGTCGTCCCACGAACTATCAAGTCGGAGACATGGTCTTAGTAAAGTTCAACCCAAGACAGTTCAAGGCACTAAGGGGCGTTCATCAAAACTTAGTGCGGAAATACGAGGGTCCGTTCAAGATCATTGCCAAAGTGGGCAAGATCTCTTACAAAGTGGAGTTACCTCCATACTTCAAGATCCATCCGGTCTTTCATGAAAGCTTCCTCAAGCCATACCATGAGGACAAAGATGATCCCAGCCGGAACCAATCAAGTCGGGCCCTGATAACTGTCACTGCCTCGCACGATTAAGAAATTGAGTCTATCATCTACTATCAAGCAAGAAGGAAGCGAGGTCAGCAAGCCAGCTTCATGTTCCTAGTACATTGGAAGGGACAATCACCGGAGGAGGCCACATGGGAGCGATACGAGGACTTGTGGCAATTTAAGGACCAAATTCGGGAGTTTTTGAACAAAAATGCACCGCGGTCATCGCATCAATAGGTGGGGGAGAGTGTCATGTCTCACCACTTTAACGTCTCACTTAAAGGAGAAGATTGTAAGTGAGCTAGAAGAAGGGAGAAGGAGCTAGAGTCTTCAAGAGGTTTATGGAAGACTCTAGAGCACCTAGATATTTTCTTAGAAGGCTTTGGAATTCTCTAGATTTGTAGAATATTCTAGAGTAGGGACTAAGTTGTAAATACTTAGGGACTTGTATGTAAATTTTATTTACACTTTGGGCCCTAGGAGAGTAGTATAAATAGAGGGGCTCTCATTTGCCAAAGGCATCCAAGCAAGTGTAAGCATTCTCTAAGCAATACAACCAAAGCCTTCTTTATAAAAATCTCTCTAAGTCTTTCTTTCTCATTCTCTTAGCGATCCAATTCTTAAAAGGCTTACTAAAAATTACAAGATTGTGAAAGATTCGTGAGTAAGTTGTCAAGCGCCGCACGGAGCATTAGTATATCTCTAAGTCTGTGACACAAGGGACACTAAAGAACTTACGCTTGATGCTCTATTTGATCATTTTCAAGTTCATAAGATGCACAGAGACAAACACTAGCTCACTCTCAAAGGTAAAAACAAAATAAAGGACCAGGTCGCTGACAAGTCAAACAGAAGAGCAACTAATGTGGTGAAGAAAGATCTAACCGTCTGGGGAAATACCTCAAGTGATTCAGATGATTCTGAACATCCTGATGATACTTTCATGCTTGCAGTAAAAGAAGACGAATTTAGTTTATTCCATGTTTGCCTTCATGGCAAAATCAGAAGAGGATGATGATAATGAAGAGGTAACAATCTGACTTCAAGTACAATGTTAATATCTTTTCCATTAGAAAATTGAGAAAGCTAGTTGTTTTACTAATTGATTCGATCAGTGAGCAAACCACTGAGAAGGATCTCTTGAATAATAGCCTAGACATCTTTCAAGATGTAAAAATAGCTATAGTTACCCAAATATCTAATATGGAAAAATAAATGGCCATTCTAGAAGCTTAAAATCTAGAACTGAAGGAAAGGATAAAAAGGGTGACTACAACGATTTCTAAAGGAATGAACGAAGCCAGCAGCTTGCAGCTTGAGCTTAAGCTTGAAAATGAGTTGTGCACTGCTGAAATGAAAATGCAATTGGCTCTAGAAAGAAATCTTGTATTGGAGAGGGACCTGGTTCGTGTAAAAGAGGAATTGAACAAATCCCTCAAAAGGACCATTTCTTCTAAAATGCTTACAAATTTAACTAGTCAGGGTAACAATAGTTGAAGAGGGTTGGGCTGTGAGAAGATATCCCCTATACAATCCTCACAATAAATATGTTTCTGTTGCTGATAATTTGCTATGTGTGCATTGTGGTCAAAATGGACATCTTAAGAAAGATTGTCTT